>OU343221.1:190988322-191196238 GCA_910596185.1 Chrysanthemum makinoi
TCGAACCATTTCACATGATTTTATTTGTTTAGTTAAAATGATTTTCGTTTGTTATGTCGAAAAACATTAAAAGCTTCTAAAATATAAATAAATGTTTTTACGACTTATTTGTATTAAGCATTGTTTTTCCTTTCTGACTTTTTAGGTTCCTATGTTTACAGTGTGGCTCTTGGAATAGCGGCAGTATCTAACGGGAATATTCTCAGGTGGTGAATTATGCCTTTTCCTTTGTCCTGGCCTAAGGAAGATGATGATGCTACCAGTGGAGGAGTTGTAGTTGTTATGGTTGTGACTGTCATGGCCATTGTTGTTGTTGTTGTTGTTGGTGGTACTGATGAGATAGGTACAGCTAGGACTGGTGGTGATGATGATATTGGAGCTTCAGATACTGGTGGTGTTGGCTCCCCCTCAGTGTGAAGAGGAGTTTCTTATTGAGTATTCTCCCCTCAATGCCGTAAGCGTGAGTGAGGGCAAGAGTTGTAGGTGGCACTGAGGGAGTCTGAGCTACTTGACCCTTAAAAGCTTGATAAATATCAGTGACCATTGCCTTGATATCTGAAATATCGGTTTGAATACCAGTGACCTTTGCTTCCAAATTAGCCTGAGATACTTCCAAAGCAGTCATTCTAGGCCCAAGATTCCAGGCCAAGGAAGAAGATGCCTGAGCCAAGGTATCAACCTGAGTATTCACAGAGCCTAATATAGCTTGAAGAGACTAGACTGAAGATTGAAGACCCTGATTATTTGCAGATTTGAGCATTTCAATCAGTTCTGTGAGGCTGGAGGATTGTATCAAGTAAGCCTCAGTAGCCTTCATCACTTTAGAGTTGAGGGCCTTCTTTCCAAATTCCCCGATTTCATCTATCTTTGTGCCTACGGTTTGAGAAATTTAGCCAAGTTTTCATCCAGTCTGTGAAGATTGTCATACATCGATCCTGTGCTCATGAACGTTTTCATCAAAAGCTTGTACTTCACTTTCGGATCGCATAACTGGCACCGACCTCAGTGTGTTGTTCCCACAACGTTCAGTGACCCGGAGTATAGCTTCCTTGAAGCTTTGGTGATCCACAAAAGCTGCCTCTCGGTTAGTGGAAGAACATTATCAAATCTTTTGAATTCATCAGTGGAGGAAGAGGAGTCATTATTGTCGGTGGAATGGTGATTGTTATGCTCCGTGGATCAGGCGAGGTTCTTGTTTAGATTGAACCTTAGCGTCCACTTCTTCCCCTCTGGAAAATAACATCTTCACTTTCAGGTTCATCATCCGAAAAAGTATCCATAACATCAACCAACATCAACATGGGGTTGGTGATGGGTTCCATATCAGCGGGTGGTATATTTCCCTCTGAGTCTTTGTTCCCCGTTGACCCTCGGACAACGGTAGGAGTTTCCAGTGCCTTCTCGGAGTCGATATTGGTTTTGGGTTCCGTATCGGCGGGTTGTTCATTTCCTGCGAGTCTTGTCCCCCGAGACCTGAGAACAGCGATGGGTTTTCCCGTGCCTTTAGCGAGTCGATGAAAGTAATATCCATATCATTGGGTTGGTTCCTGAGTCTTTGGGATCATTCAGTGTGCCCTCGGACAAAGGCTTTGATTTTCTAATGAAGTGGAAAAGTGGTCCCTACCGTGGGTTGTATGTTTCCGGATATTGGGAGTGGTAGTTGGGTAGGCACTGATTGTGATGTATCAGTGTCCTTCGTTGTCACCGGGGTAGATGATGATTGGCCTCCAGTGGGTGTCAAATCAGTCTTAGGTCTTCTTTGCCTTTTGGCCAGTGCTCCAGAAGCCTCAGGGCCCTGAGACTTGGGTTTGGTCTTAGTCCCAGTCTGATACTTCCCCTTTCTTTGGGGCGAGGGTTAGAGACACTGATTCCCTCTGGTTGTTTACAACAACCATATGGGCCGTCAATTCAATATTAGTGACAAGGGATGGGTCCTTTTGAAAGTTTGCTTGGCTCAGGATGCCAGGTAAAGCACCAAATTTTTCTTCCTGAGGATAATTTGAACCCGATGCGTTTTCAAAGCACAAGAACCGGATATAAACGTATTTCGTCCTAGTTTTGCTCTGGCTTGGTTACGATCACTGTAAATGATCTCCCCTATGTACGTGATGACCCCATTCCGGTATGCCATCATCAATAGAGTTAACTTGTTCGTGGATGAGTGGTTCCTGCCGAATCCTGAAGTGAATAGGATCCTCCAAGCCACGAAATGAACTTTTGGTGGTCTTGTCCAAAATGTTGGATCTAAAACGATTTGTTTTAACCCATCCTTCACCTGTGGAGGGTTCGGGATGGGCGACATAAACTCCTTTGTTGTAGTCTAACCCTGTTGAAGTGCAAAAAGTTTTATAATCCGGGGTAATTGCTGTCCCCGTTAAGATGAACCGATGAGATACTCCCTGAGTGGTCTAAGGTTGTTTTCATCATTAGAGTGTCGAGTCAAAGGCCTTAGCTGTTGCCCAAAACTCCCGAGGAGGTTTTGGTACATTATTGAGGATACTTGAACAAAGGCCGTTTTCAGATGAAGCTGATTATACAAAATTTCATAATGTTCTTATAGGTTGGGACAGTTTGAGGATATTCAAAATTGCCTATGACATTATTTGTTTTAAATTCAACATTGCTAAGATCACCTACCTACTGTGAAGCAAACTGAAGAGATTATGTTCTTGCCATTTCAATTAAAAGGTTTTTAGGGTTTTGAAAAAAATGTTAATACAAATAAGCCGTAAAAACTTTTATTTATATTTTACGATCTTCTATTGTTTTGTCGATAACAAACGTAAAATCATATTAACGAAACAAATAAAATACATAAATGGTTTGAACTAATAGTTTCTAACATATTCACATTTTCACATAAAACACTAAAACAAGTATAAGTGATTTTATGATTTATACATATGTACAAAACAGTTTTACATATATGGATAAAATATACACATAACTAGTATGTAGTATATTGGGTAATATAAATGGGTAGAAACTTAAGTATCACAACCCATTGGGCAAATACATTGAATGTAGTTGGGTACAACCCAAAGCCCATAACCCATGGATCTTGACCCATAACCCATTGCATGACATCATGTTCATATCACATATGGACAATACATAACCCATGGATCAACCCATACCCAAGTGACTAAGTGCATTGCACTCAAAGATACATTGTATCTAGCCAAAGATCCATGGTTCAACCCATGACCCATGACCCATAACCAAAATACCCATGGGTAAAGAGGAGCATTCCACGGATCCCTAGCTTTGTGCTAGCCGGATCCCAAGTAGAAGGGATCCGTGGGATCCGAACGATGGATTTTTCCTCTATAAACAGTGAGCCATTTCTTCATTATTTCTAACCCTTTTCAACCCCTTTCTAACATACTTTCTCCCCTGAGTTAAATCTCACTAACCTTAGATCCAAGAGATCTATGTTTGTAGTTTTGTTTTTGTGTGATCTTTTAGGTTCCTCTTAAAGGCAAGATCACCACCTTTGAAGTCGATTAAGCTCAAGTCCATGAGTTGCCATGCTTCCTCATCATCAAGGCTACTGAAGTCTTCTTGTTGATGATTCCTTTCTTTCTTCAAAGAAGTGTAGTGTTGAAGACATTAGAAAAAGATGTCTCAAGTGTCAAGACGAAGATATTAGTGAAGGGTATCTATCATCTATAGGATAAGCACTTGTGGTAGGTGCTTAGAAGTCAAGACAAAGAAGCATTAGTGATAGGTGCTTAGAAGTCGAAAAGCATTAGTGAAAGGTGCTTAGAAGTGAAGACACAAGACATTAGTGAAAGGTGTCTTGTAGATCTAGTCAAAGGCATTAGTGAAAGGTGCCTTAGATGTACATTCGATATGGTGTGTTTTGATGTACAAGATAGACTAGTATTAGATCCAAGGATATTGATATCCTTGATGATGATGTAAAGGAGTAGATCTCCTTTGGGATTAGTCGTTGGTGTAGTGTGGTAGTAGTTCCTCCAATGCAATGGAACTAGGTGCTTAGCCTAGTACCTAATAAAGGGTAGGCGACGTTGTGAAGGTGTAGTTCACCTTGGAGTGACAGAACTAGGTACTTATCCTGTACCTTATAAAAGGTGGCGACGTTGTGTAGGTGTGGTTCACTTTGGGTGAAAGAACCGGTGGTTAGCCTAGCACCGGAAAAGAGGCGTTGGCTTCTCCGCCATAAGGAGATTGGTGTAGTGATTACGAACTCGAGTAGGTGACTCGGGGAGTGGAGTAGGGCAAGGAAGGTGTCCTTGTAGCCGAACCACTATAAATACTCTTGTTGTGGTTTTGTGCTTCTTACTCTTATCTTTTCATTACTTACCTTTATATGCTTGTTTATCAACATCCAACACACACATTCAAATAGATTGACATAAGTCGATCTAAATAGATTAAAAGGAAGTTTTAATTGGCAAAACTATTCAACCCCCTTCTAGTTTTCCACAATTTGTATCAGAGCTTCGTTACAAGTCTTGAAGTATATTGTACTTTAAAAACTTGATACGATCCATAGTTAATTGAAAACTACAAAGAAGGTTTTTCATAAAAGCAAACACCATGTCTTTCAAAACTATATGTTTGGATGATGAGTTTGTGACAACTCGTAATTTCAGGTCATTTTACAAAATTTGAAAATTTCACTATTCATCTCGGGAATTTACTATTCACCGGTTACTATTCAAAATTTTACTATTCACCGTTTTCGAAGTCGAAGTAATATTCTGAGAACGTATTTCAAAATTTACTATTCACAAAACACTATTCATTCCCTGAGAAAATCACTATTCATGCTTCACTATCTCATCGTTTATCGTAAACTAGGTTTACGAGTATCAAATTCGCGTAACCTTAATGGTTTAGCTGCGAATTCATGAACAATCATCAACGACATTTCATATAGACTAGGTTTAGTCTACATGTCATCACATCATTATCATCATATTAGTTCAAGCATGGATTTGCATTTTCATTAAGCGTTTATTTTCCTATTAAATAAGCGCTATTAAGTAATCATTTATTTTGAATATTTGATCCAACAATTCCAAAAATTATTGGATATATTTTATACTCATTTTAAGACTATAAAAATTATATTATTGGTTTACCAGATGTTTTCAATTTATTTTGTATATAAATTGTTATGTATAAATATTACTGACGGTTTTAAGTAAATTCAACACGATAATTATTATTTCACTCAATTTTTGTAAGAAATGTATTTTTATAGTTTTTATGACTTCAATATATTTTATTTTGATCCGTTAAAATCTATTTTTAGTTAACGCTACACTTAAAACTTAATTATATGCATAAATTACACATTATACTTTGCAAACAATACATTTAATACATCAAAAACACCTCATCCCCCCCCCCTTAAATACCTTGGCTGGCCACCCTTATCCCCTAAGTACTCAAATTGATCTTTGCTACTAATATATACATATATCTATGACTAGGCAACTTATATACAAGATATTTTGCAAATAAACACATACACTTCACATATTCTAAGGTGTAAACAAATCAAAGTCTCTCCTTTCTTCTCCTTGGTGACCGGCCATGGCATGAACACAAATCCATAATTTTTCAAGCTACAAGTGTTTATCAAGCTCATGTAGTGATCTAGTATAGGTTTTGAAATAAAAACCTCATGATTTATTTAAGTATACTTTGCTCAAAACTCTTTAATCACTCAAGTAAGCATTTCATGATTTTTATTACTCTTTCATATTCATATTTATGTTATCTCATTATTTTTGCAAGAAAAACATGCATGAATTCCATGATCCATACCACTTTAATGGGTTTTTAGTACATATAATGGGTTTTAATTATCCAAATAATAATCTCTTGTGATATATCATTTTTGATGATGTCTAGGAACCCATGACACCCTAAGAAGGTGTATGGTAGGATTTGAATAGCTTCGACGTTGTTTTGAATTGGTTAGAATATGTTTTTGTACGATAAAAACTCATTTCGACAACTTTATTTAGAGGTCCGATAATATTTTGAAATTCTGGAATTTTCGACAGTAAGCAAAATATTTTGGGCTAGATATTTGGAAATTATACTTTAAAATGAAAGCGTGGCGCTTGAGCGGGTTAAACGGAGTTATAACGAAGAAGTTATGAATTTTTGAAATTTGGCGGACGAAAACTAATTGTTTGAGAAAATTCAGCATGCTGTCGACTTTTCTTGAGTCAAAAATGAGTCTTAAGCGTTATAAAATGTGTCGACTTATCAAAAATATATTAGTATATATTATTACGATTCCGAGGACATATAAAACGTAGAAAACATAATTATAACGACAAAGTTATTCACATTTTAAACAAGTTGCCGTAACTTTTATTATAAGTACAATTATATATTTCTATTAGGCAAATATTACGGCCAACAATGACCATGTTAAGGGTCGTTTTTAACATTGATGGAGTACTTTTTATAACGTGATATCTTCTAGTAAAAGTAAGTTCGCCAAGCATATTTTCCAAAATGTCCAACCGTTCGTCAAGCGGAGTTGTAACGAATAAAATACGGTCACTTAAACTTTGCCGAAAACCATCCTTAAACAATATTTTGGACACAAGTACCATACTTTACCTATATTTTTCTCCGTGATCGAAACCTCTAGGATGAAAACTTAAATGCTAAAACTTTGAGATAATGATACCAGCTTCCCAAAACCGTTGAGTTCATTTCCTAACACTCGACGTGCACCATTTTATGACTAGCTTTTCAAGGCTACTTAGTCACTTTCATGAAATTTCAACGACATTATTTTACGACAAAAAGTTATAATTTCACAATAAATCATTAAATGACTATCGTAAGATATCATTTCAACATAAATACTTGTAAAGTATTTTATAACATGACGAGATGTCATAAACATATATTTCGACGATAAATTTTATTTTCAAAAGCGTACAAGTGGTATAGATTACATGTGGATTTGCATGCACGACATTGTTTCATGATTTACATTAGAACATATCATTCATAATAGGTCACGGTCTGAGGTTGCGCCTCATTTCATTATTGCCATTATATCATCATTATCATTGCAACAGGTGAGTTTTCATAGCCCCGATTTATTCAAGTTTTTACTCTATTTCAAACCTACGGGGGAGAATACATTGCACATCATTTTTATTACGATACCAAGTATATCAAATTTATTACATTGCTTAAGTTACCTCATGCCAATTGAATTTCCCCATTATATAACATGAACCGTTAATTTCATAGAAGCGAGGGTGAGTGGATAGATCTATCGAGGGTGACTCCTCCATCCGGGTTGGTGGATTCCAACTGGTTAAACGGATGCATTTCATTTAATATCATTATTTGAGTTTTTGGCAAACACTCTGTTGGGGCGAACATCATGATCAGTCTAGTTTCGGTGTCATGGACTTATAACAATTGTAACCTTTTTGTGACATATTTGTCATACATAATTTATACTTGTGGTAGTCGTATTAAACATTTTCAACAACTCTATGAACTCACTCAACCTTTGTGTTAACACTTTTAGCAATGTATTTTCAGGTAACTAAGGCATTCACTTCATGGCATGCATGTGGACATATCATAGAGTCGCGGTGACGACGCGTCTCACATGGGATTTATACACTTTAAAACATCGTTTGACTTGTACCAAACTTATTTTCCGCACATAGTAACTTTCTTTTGGGACCTATCTTTGTAACTCTGAATGTTTTATTAAATCAAGCGATGTATTTTCCAAAGGACACTTTAGGTCGTTCAATATAACTGTGATTGTGATGCTATGACGTCAATCCCGAATTCCATTCCGCTGCAAAAAGGTAATTTGGGGTGTATGATTGGCATCGAGCTTGATTATAGAGAACTAGTTTGCATCATTGACCCTAGACTATAACTACATCATCATAGCATCTCATCATTTCATCATAAGTGCATAGTCACTATACATGCGGTTTCATACGCACATTTTGCAAGTTATTTACTTTCATTTCAAAATCGATTGTCACATAGATGCCTTCTGATACCCATCCCATCACACTCACATTAGATTCCAACATGGAGAATGCCCTGTCATTCCCTATCACAATTTTAACATCAGTTGACTCAACACCGGTAACATCAAATGATGAGACCGAACACTTTTAGGAGGACGAAGTTGCACCTACACCATCACGATCATCATTGATTCATTGTAGGATCAGGACAATTTTTATCATTCTGTTGGGGACGAGATCATACCATTTGGTAGGACTTACAAGCTTAGTCCTAGTGGACCTACTACTCATACATCGACTTGCGGCTTGGGAAGCGTGCATGATTTGACACACCACTACCATCTACCACTAAGACTATAGAAACTACGCTACCTTATAGGTTTGAGGACTTTGTAAAAGTTCTAGAACGTTGTTGCTAGACAACCTATTGCTCTTACACTTGAGACATGATTAGACCATCAATAGGAACAGATAATAAGTACCTTTCTAGCTAATGTAATCTTTATCATTTATTATCTCAACGATAATCACAACCTTTGTTTATTTCATTCCTTATTCCAATTGCTCAATTTTCAATCATTTCGCGACAATACCTCACTATCTTACTAGGGGTTAGGCCAACTTTATTTTTGACCAATTAGGAGACTATTATCATTCTATGAGGTTTCCCCGTGTATCCTACAAATCATTCAACAAATTATATTTCAAGTTACTTTGCTACTACTTCATAACATTATTTCACTTAATTTTATTTCAAGCTATTCTACACTATCTTAGAAACATTGTTTCATAAAGTTTTAAAACAAAGTTGTTTCGTTACCACCCTATCAATTGGCTTTCAGTCATTTTATCAACTATTTAATACCATCATGCGAAACGATTTTCATGTTACTCTAAAAAATTATTGAGCCATTATCTTACAAAATAAAACGTTGAATACCATCTAAAACTTTGGAGGAACATAATACCATTTCAACAAAACCAAGCATCACATCATTTGTCCTCGATTATACATGGCTTGATCACCTATGTATAATTCCGGAAGAATTATGTCATGAAAGTAACAAGCATCATTTCAAATCTCTTAAAACAATATTCACTCAAAAGCAAAGCTTTGTAATTAGATAAATTGTTCATAAACATTTCTTTTTGTTAACACTCTATAGAAGCCTACGCCATTCATCCCTCACTCAACCGATAAGTTAGAATATGACGAGTGACCTTTTTAGGAAAGGCTTCCTATACCATCTATGAGGAGGATTCCTCGATACAAGAAAATAATGAAAGCATTCTAGGACTACCAACAAGGACTAGAAGTATATAGTAAGACATTTCAAAACTCAACAAAATCTTAAGACATCACGAGACATTCCGAAACACTATTTTGGACTAGAAGCCAAATTATATCATTTCAAAAGTACTAGCTAGACCGAGTTACGAGATTTAGTACGAAGCGAATACCCACTAAGCAACATCATAGGAATAAACCAAGTCTTCTGAGCTTGAGATCATTTCATTAAACATGGCTTCAACAATATGTGAACTTCCCTACAATGAGTTTTCCTTAAAGGAAAATTTGGTTAAATTAAGGTTATCAATATAAACTTTCCCTAAGGCATTGTGTTCCCTAGAAATTCCAAGTAACCTCACTTCTATATCAAGAGATGCAATAGGTTTGAACATATCGGACAATAAATGACTCTCCATCTACAAGTGAAATTAGAACAAACATTCTCTGACATGGTATGGTGATATCTATTTTCTTACTAGCATGATAGCAATATAAGTGATGAAATATTTTAGAAGCACTTAATATTGAAACAAGTCTTGAAAATCAATCACTACACCACATCACTTAAATATGTAAGGTTTTGTGACTTTACAACATAGAGCATGGAAACACTTCGATAATCAAACAATAAATATTTTAGTCATGGAGACTAAACACCTTAGGCAAGTAAGATTCAAGTCATGACATTCGCTAGAACTAGAAAAGCGAGGAATCACAACTGTTACCCATAATCTATTCCTTTCTATAAGGTCCTTTTTTACAGATTTAACATTTTGAAATTTGGCATGAGACACGTGGTATCAATTCCGGTTGTACCTATTACAAGCTATTCGATTCACCTTAGACTTTTGACAATCATTTTAAGATTCCTTTGGAATTCACTAGTACATGATTACCGCTCATTATCCTCAGCTCAATGGTTAGAGCGAGAGAACAATTCCACATTAGACACATCATACAACATTGAATTAGCTAATGGTAACTTAATTAGACACCATTGTCCGTGGTTGTACACTCAATCTTCTAAATCATCCCTTCAATATAGACCTTATGCCCGTAGAACTTGGTAGTTTCGACGTCATCATCGGCATGGATTGGTTATCCAAACATCGTGCAAGAATCATTTGTGATGAAAAAGTTGTTCATCTTCCTTACAACAGCGAAACTTTGATCATTCTTGGGGAACGAAGTGGAACTAGACTCAGTATTATATCATGCATCAAGACGGAGAAGTACATAAAGAAAGGTTGTTTTGCCTTCTTAGCACATATAACCGAGAAGAAGTCGGAGGAGAAGCGACTGGAGGATGTACCGATTGCTCGAGAATTTCTGAAGTCTTTCCGAAGACTTACCAGGGACTTCCACCGGCACGTCAAGTAGAAGTTCATATTGACTTAGTGCCCGGAGCTGCACCAGTTGCACGAGCGCCTTATCGTCTAGCACCATCTGAGATGCAAGAGTTGTCTAACCAGTTGCAAGAACTTTTAGACAAAGGATTCATTAGGCCAAGTTCCTCGCCTTGGGGAGCACCGGTCTTGTTTGTGAAGAAGAAAGATGGATCCTTCAGAATGTGTATAGACTATAGAGAGCTGAACAAGTTAACGGTGAAGAATCTTTACCCACTCCCCGGAATCGACGACTTGTTTGATCAGTTGCAAGGCTCTAGTATCTACTCAAAGATTGACCTAAGGTCAGGCTACCATCAACTTAGAGTTCGGAGGAGGATATCCAGCGGCGTTTAGAACACGTTATGGACATTATGAGTTTCAAGTAATGCCGTTCGGATTAACTAATGCACCTGCAGTATTCATGGATCTCATGAATAGGGTATGCAAACCGTATTTGGACAAGTTTGTTATAGTATTCATCGACGACATATTGATTTACTCAAAGAGCAAAGAAGAGCATGAAGGGCATTTAAGAACGATTTTAGGACTACTCAAGAATGAGAAGTTGTATGCCAAATTTTCGAAGTGTGATTTTTGGAACCGTAAAGTACAATTTCTTGGTCATGTCATTGATAGTCAAGGACTACAAGTTGATCTTGCAAAGATTGAAGCCGTAAAAGATTGGGCTACTCCAACAAATACTACGGAAATCCGACAATTTCTAGGACTCGCTGGGTATTTCCGAAGATTCATCGAAGGTTTTTCAAAGGTAGCTAAAGCTTTGACCAAGTTGACACAGAAAAACAAGAAGTAGGAATGGGGAAAGAAACAAGAAGCTGCTTCTCAGTTGTTGAAGCAAAAGCTTTTACGATCGCCAATTTTGGCACTACCCGAAGGAATTGAGAACTTCGTTTGCGATGCTTCACATAAAGGGCTTGGAGCTGTATTAATGCAAACGAGAAGGTGATAGCTTATGCTTCTCGACAACTTAAGGTTCATGAGAAGAATTACACCACTCATGATCTTGAGTTGGGGGCCGTAGTTTTGCACTCAAGATTTGGAGACACTACCTTTACGGTACAAAGTGCGCAGTGTTTACGGACCACAAGAGTTTACAATATGTTATTGATCAGAAAGAACTTAACATGAGACAACGTCGTTGGTTGGAATTACTCAGCGATTACGATTGCGAAATCAAGTATCACCCGGGAAAAGCCAATGTTGTGGCTGATGCTCTTAGCCGGAAAGAAAGACCCAAACCTTTAAGAGTCCGGTCATTAGGAATGACAATCAGTTTACCTTTACCATCACAAATACTCGAGGCACAGCTCAAGGCACTCAAGGAGGAAAACCGACCAAGTGAAAAGCTTTATGGTATGCCCGAAAATGTAAATGGCTTTGTAAAGAGAGCAGATGGAGTATTATGCTTCAAGGATAGAATGTGGGTACCATTTTATGGCAGGATACGAGAATTGATTATGCATGAGTCGCATGAGTCAAAGTATTATATTCACCCAGGATCTGATAAGATGTATCAGGATCTCAAGAAACTTTATTGGTGGCCGAACATGAAAGCGGAAATTGCCATGTACGTTAGCAAATGCCTTACTTGCTTTAAGGTAAAAGTCGAATATTGGAAACCTTCGGGTTACTCCAACAACCAGAAATTCCCCAATGGAAATGGGAACGCATTACGACGGACTTTGTCACGAAACTTCCTAAGACATCGGGAGGTTACGACGCTATATGGGTAATCATCGATTGTCTTACCAAATCAGCCCATTTCATACCAATTAGAGAGACTTATTCCATGGAACAACTTACTAGACTTTATGTCAAGGAAATAGTCTCAAGGCACGGTGCACCAATTTCCATCATTTCCGACAGAGATAGTCGATTCACTTCAAACTTCTGGAAATCATTACAAGATTCATTTGGAACCAAATTAGAGATGAGCACAACATATCATCCACAAACCGATGGTCAAAGTGAAAGGACAATTCAAACATTAGAAGATATGCTGAGGGCATGTGTGATTGATTTTGGAAATGGTTGGGCAAATCATTTGCCATTGATCGAATTCTCGTACAACAATAGTTATCACACCAGTATAAAAGCAACACTATTGAGGCACTCTATGGTCGAGGTGTCAACCACTTATTCATGGGTCAAAACCAGGAAATTTTAACTCACAAGTCCATAAGTCATTCATGAAACAACAAAGTGATCGAACAGATCAAAAATCAGTTACAAACAACAACAAATAGCTAGATAAGCTACGTCGAGATACGACGCAAAATATTGGAAGTATGTTCCATAAGTCGCAAACCATTAGAATTTTAGGTTGGCAACAAGTTATGTTCAAAGTCCCGTCTTGGAAAGGCGCGGTACGATTCAGAAAACACTGGACGACCCCATGCGACCCAAATATCCTCACCTTTCACCGATAACATCGTAGAACCTAACATGGACTGAATTCAGGGACTGAATTCCTTTTTGGTTGGGCGAATGTGACTACTCGTAATTTCAGGTCATTTTACAAAATTTGAAAATTTCACTATTCATCTCGGGAATTTACTATTCACCGGTTACTATTCAAATTTTTACTATTCACCGTTTTGAAGTCGAGTAATATTCTGAGAACGTATTTCAAAATTTACTATTCACGAAACACTATTCATTCCCAGAGAAAATCACTATTCATGCTTCACTATCTCATCATTTATCGTAAACTAGGTTTACGAGTATCAAATTCGCGTAACCTTAATGGTTTAGCTGCGAATTCATGAACAATCATCAACGACATTTCATATAGACTAGGTTTAGTCTACATGTCATCACATCATTATCATCATATTAGTTCATGCATGGATTTGCATTTTTCATTAAACGTTTATTTTCCTACTAAATAAACGCTATCGCGTAATCATTTATTTTGAATATTTGATCGAACAATTCCAAAAATTATTCAGATATATTTTTATACTCATTTTAAGACTATAAAAATTATATTATTGGTTTACCTGATGTTTTCAATTTATTTTGTATATAAATTGTTATGTATAAATATTCTGACGGTTTTCGTAAATTCAACACGATAATTATTATTTCACTAAATTTTTGTAAGAAATGTATTTTTATAGTTTTTATGACTTCAATATATTTTATTTTGATCCGTTAAAATATATTTTTAGTTAACGCTACATTTAAAACTTAATTATATGCATAAATTACACATTATACTTTGCAAACAATACATTTAATACATCAAAAACACCTCATCCCCCCCTTAAATACCTTGGCCGGCCACCCTTATCTCCTAAGTACTCAAATTGATCTTTGCTACTAATATATACATATATCTATGACTAGGCAACTTATATACAAGATATTTTGCAAATAAACACATACACTTCACAAATTCTAAGGTGTAAACAAATTAAAGTCTCTCCTTTCTTCTCCTTGGTGACCGGCCATGGCATGAACACAAGAGGAAATCCATAATTTTTCAAGCTACAAGTGTTTATCAAGCTCATGTAGTGATCTAGTATAGGTTTTGAAATAAAAACCTCATGATTTATTTAAGTATACTTTGGTCAAAACTCTTCAATCACTCAAGTAAGCATTTCATGATTTTTATTACTCTTTCATATTCATATTTATGTTATCTCATTATTTTTGCAAGAAAAACATGCATGAATTCCATGATCCATACCACTTTAATGGGTTTTTAGTACATATAATGGGTTTTAATTATCCAAATAATAATCTCTTGTGATATATCATTTTGATGATGTCTAGGAACCCATGACACCCTAAGAAGGTGTATGGTAGGATTTGAATAGCTTCGGAGTTGTTTTGAATTGGTTAGAATAGGTTTTGCGCAATAAAAACTCATTTCGACAACTTTATTTAGACGTCTGATAATATTTTGAAATTCTGGAATTTTCGACAGTAAGCAAAATATTTTGGGCTAGATATTTGGAAAATATACTTTAAAACAAAAACGTGTCCGCTTGAACGGGTTAAAACGGAGTTATAACGAAGAAGTTATGAATTTTTGAAGTTTGACGACGAAAACTAATTGTTTCAGAAAATTCAGCATGCTGTCTCGACTTTTTACGAGTAAAAAATGAGTCTTAAGCGTTATAAAATGTGTCGACTTATCAAAAATATATTAGTATATATTATTACGATTCCGAGGACATATAAAACGTAGAAAACGGAATTATAATGACAAAGTTATTCACATTTTAAACAAGTTGCCGTAACTTTTATTATAAGTACAATTATATATTTCTATTAGGCAAATATTACGGCCAACAATGACCATGTTAAGGGTCGTTTTTAACATTGATGGAGTACTTTTTATAACGTGATATCTTCTAGTAAAAGTAAGTTCGCCAAGCATATTTTCCAAAATGTCCAACCGTTCGTCAAGCGGAGTTGTAACGAATAAAATACGGTCACTTAAACTTTGACGAAAACCATCCTTAAACAATATTTTGGACACAAATACCATACTTTACCTATATTTTTCTCCGTGATGGAGACCTCTAGGATGAAAACTTAAATGCTAAAACTTTGAGATAATGATACAAGCTTCCCAAAACCGTTGAGTTTATTTCCTAACACTCGACGTACACCATTTTATGACTAGCTTTTCAAGGCTACTTAGTCACTTTCATGAAATTTCAACGACATTATTTTACGATGAAAAGTTATAATTTCACAATAAATCATTAAATGACTATCGTAAGATATCATTTCAACATAAATACTTGTAAAGTATTTTATAACATGACGAGATGTCATAAACATATATTTCGACGATAAATTTTATTTTCAAAAGCGTACAAGTGGTATAGATTACATGTGGATTTGCATGCACGACATTGTTTCATGATTTACATTAGAACATATCATTCATAATAGGTCATGGTCTGAGGTTGTACCTCATTTCAGTATTGCCATTATATCATCATTATCATTGCAACAGGTGAGTTTTCATAGCCCGATTTATTCAAGTTTTTACTTTATTTCAAACCTACGGGGGAGAATACATTGCACATCATTTTTATTACGATTCCAATAATATCAAATTCATTACATTGCTTAAGTTACCTCATGCCAATTGCATGTCCCCATTATATAACATGAACCGTTAATTTCATAGAAGCGAGGGTGAGTGGATAGATCTATCGAGGGTGACTCCTCCATCCGGGTTGGTGGATTCCAACTGGTTAAACGGATGCATTTCATTTAATATCATTATTTGAGTTGTTTGGCAAACACTCTGTTGGGGCGAACATCATGATCAGTCTAGTTTCGGTGTCATGGACTTATAGCAATTGTAACCTTTTTGTGACATATTTGTCATACATAATTTATACTTGTGGTAGTCGTATTAAACATTTTCAACAACTCTATGAACTCACTCAACCTTTGTGTTAACACTTTTAGCAATGTATTTTCGGGTAACTAAGGCATTCACTTCATGGCATGCATGTGGACATATCATAGAGTCGCGGTGACGACGCGTCTCACATGGGATTTATACACTTTAAAAACATCGTTTGACTTGTACCAAACTTATTTTCCGCACATAGTAACTTTCTTTTGGGACCTATCTTTGTAACTCTGAATGTTTTTATTAAATCAAGCGATGTATTTTCCAAACGACACTTTAGGTCGTTAAATATAACTGTGATTGTGATGCTATGACAGTCAATCCCCAGGAATTCCATTCCGCTGCAAAACAGGTAATTTGGGGGTGTGACAGAGTTGATAACAACATTTTTTATTTATTTACCTTTTCATTTAATTGCACTAATATTCTTTGTCATGTTGATTAGTCAAAGCTCATACCCACCAAGCATTAGGAGTCGCTTGGTAACAAGAATACCTTCCTTAAGAAGGTATCTTGAACGCAAAGGAGCGGGAATCGTCTAAGTGACATTTGCTGTGTCATTTGTAAAGACATTCCTAAGTGCGCTAGAGGTATGACTTTCTTTTTACTTTGCTTGATAATTAAGTATACCTATTTAGGTATTTATATGATTATCTTTTGTGCTTTTACATGTTTTACATGAAGCTTCATTAGGAAGCCTTTTTCTCACATACGTGTTATATCTCTCATCTATATTCGTAGTATATAAAACTTATGTTTTATTTCTTTTAATACTATAATAAAACAAAACACGAATTTCAAAAATTCCTCCTTCCCTATAAATAATCCCACCGTCGGCCACTCTACCAAACCCTTTCTTTTTCAAATCTTCAAATTTCAAAACTTTCCTCTCATTCAAAAAAATTTTCATCTTTCTCCTCATTCCATCTCAACCGAAACCAAGAAGATCCGTCATCAACATGGTTTACATCGCACTCGTGCTCATCGCCCTAACACTCATCGCACTTGTGTTCCCTATGATGAAGTTTCATACGGAGACATTTACTTTGTGTTGTTAATCTATATTGGGATTATATACCCAATCCTTTGTATCATCCTTAGTATTGAAATGCAATATTATTAATAATCTAGTTTATCTAGGTCATTTTTATCATAATGTGTTTGTCACTTACTTTGATTTATATGTTTTATATTCTTTCGTGATACATTAGAAGTCATGTATGCATGCTAAAAGAAAAAGTAGGATAAAACATATTTAGGTGGTATAAAATTGTAAAACCTATATCTTTATCATATCATTTTACTTTCTACAGATCCACGGATCCCGGAAAATATACTAGCTGGATCCCTTTTGAAAAGGAACCGTGGGATCCGTCCTCTTGGAAACAGTTTTTCATGCAAATTAAAACCACTATCTTTCTAAATGTAATAATCCACTAGAAAGTCAAAACCTTGAGTAAGTTAAAGTGTTAAATACCATTGTTAATAAAATCTAGTAAAAACATTAGATTATCATACGTTGACCACAAACATCTCCTTTTATTAACTTATCATTTCTATAGGTTCAACTATGGCGCATGAATATGAGTTTGATTTTTCACTCACTAGCGTCTACACTCCGAACATCTCTCTCGAACCCAACACACCTGGCAATCATGTCCGTGGGTTCAATAATCTCAAAAACCGTCACTTCCACGAAGGACGTATTGTAGACACCTCTCTACAATTCGAAGAAGGTATCAATACCTCCTTCCGAGCCATAGGACTAGAATGTCTTCTTGAAATCAACGAGAAGATATGTCCAATTTTCATAATGGAATTCTTCCGTCAAGTCGAACTCGTTCGTAACGAGGATCGCTCTTTATCCCTTTGGTTTTATATCAAAAACCAAAAGTTCGTTCTAACCCTTGGGCATTTTGCTCACATCCTCCGGATTCCAAATCATGGACAATGTGCCTTCACCAAAGATTGGTCTCTTGATTCTCTCTTCAACTTTCGTGAAGAAAATAGTCCATATTGTTCACACATACCCTCTCCGGAAGATTTAAATCGCATAATATGCAAACCTCGACCATATTACTCCAATCCAAACATTATCTTTACAAGGGATATCCGAGAAGAGTACAAGCCTCTTGCACTCATCCTACGTGAAAATGTTTGGAGTCTTAGGGGAAATCGAGAAATTCTTCCCGCTTATTGTGCTCACATGTTGTACTATTTGCTAACACAACAACCATACAATCTCGCCTAGTTCTTCGCAAGGCGAATCACAAATCTTCAAGGCTCCAAGAATAAACTCATCCCTTATGGAATGTTCTTGACACGCCTCTATCATAATGTTATGCACTTCCATCCTCAATTTCAAAGTCCGTTGTACGTACTTGTGAACAAGATGATGGAACCGCTAAACATATCTCTCATGAAAACCTTCTTCCTTCTTGATTCCACCAACACTCATCAATCACATAATGATCCTCCTAGCGAAAACACTCAAGGAAACTAGTAGTATTCTAGAATAGGGTCAAATCTCATGTACTCGTGCTTTATCAATGTAATCCAACTTCTCTCATGAAATAAAACATCTTACATTTGATATCTTAGTATTAAAACTCTTTTTAGACTATCCTTGAGATATAATGCATTGTCAATATTATTGCATACCTTTAGTAAAGGTCCTACTGAGCAGATAGGCGGATCCCAAAGATTGTGCTAAACGGATCCCTACACTTAGGGAACCGTGGGATCCGGCGAACAGAAAATGCAATTGCAAGCATTGTATTTCAAACACATTCTTAGAACACCTCACACTAAGCTAAAAATAGTGTCTTAAGGCAAATTAAGTCCTTATCAAGATAGGTTAATCTTTCCTATTCATACATAACTCACCTAGGTCACACTCTAAAACGCTTGTAGATATACCGTTTCATTTTTAATCCATTACTCTTCCGCTCTTAAACTCACACTTCATTTTTTACTTGATCCCTCACATCTAGTCTTAAAAATCCTTCGATTATGGCTAAGATTGATCATAAATCATCCTCACCACAAAATTGATCAAAGTTGATCAAATCCTAGTTTTTCCATCTCAAAGCCTTTAGGATATTTTCCAAAACACAATCCTAAGTCACAACCTGATCTCTAGGATCATTTAGCTTCAATTGACACTCTCATCTTTAGTGTCATCCTTGCTCATTCATTGGTACTCATGAAAATTCCAAATCCTTCCATAAAAGACAATCATTAGCTACAACACTCACCACCTTCAAGTACCTAAGCACCTCTTCATTTAAGACACTTAGGAAGACTAAAACACTCAAGATGTTATAGATCTTAGATCTTAGAAAACTTTATTTCCACTCCTTCATAACTACTGAGAGCCGGATCCCTAGGATTAGCCTAGACGGATCCCTCTAAGGAGGGAACCGTGGGATCCGGATGACAGTATAGGTCAAATCTTGCTAAAACAATCATTTCAACTCATCTCCCTAACTCAAACACTCCATCTCATCTTAAATGAGTTCCTAGATCAGTGCAACCTCTGAAGTTGACTCTTGTGCATGTTAATCATCACATTCCAATGAATCCTAGTGGCTTAAAGCTTAAATGCACTTGCCAAATCTCTTAGTTTATAAACCACCTTGTTAGGATCTCCATAGTCATCACTCTCATCTTAACTTTCAGCTCTTGTAACCTCTTGAAATCATCTCATCATGAGGAAAACCCCAAGTAGTAACTTATCCACCAAAGAACCACCCATGAAAAAGGCTCGTGTTATACATGAAATCTCCTCAACCGAATCATCTCCCGTCAAGCCAACAAATGATGGAATTCTTCATCATCCAATCAAACCAATTCCCAAAAGGATAGTACCCACAAAACTACCAATGCCAAACACCACCGTACCTCCTAGGCCAAGCAATATCATCTCCACTAAACCATCACCATTGGTTCCTAGAGCTATTTCATTTACATCTCCACTATCATCACCACACCTCTACAATTTAGAGGACTTGCCTCCTAGGCCGTCTCATCCGCTTCCGCCGACAACATTTTCCTCATTAGGAGGAATAATGGTTCAAAATCAAAGTGTTGAATCAACACTTGCTCCGGCTTCCTTTTCGCTGTTTCCATCATATAATCCCATTTGGATTATGAGAAATCATCAAAGTCAACCAACCGACCATATGGAAGTTGACACTTCTTTACCACCACCATCATTCTTGGTCGAGCCATTCTCAAATGCACCTCCACCAATCCCTCCATCATTTGAAGCTCCACAAGCCGCTTCACTTGATCCTTCGCATCAAGCCATTTCAACTCTTCCATCACCACTACCTAGCCATGACAAAGATTGCTATCATTGTCAACATGTTGAAAGTTTGATACATGAAGTACGAGAAGACCAACGTTTCATGTTTTATCATCTCCTCGAACGTTTCGACGAGATCAAACCTAAATAAAACTTGAGCTATAAGAGTTTAGTAGTGTCCTAGCATCAAGCGATAGTTGGTTTAGAAATTCCTAGTCATGTATTTTCTTATTTTCTTAGTTTTTAGAGTCATGTTTATCATAACTCTAGTTTTATTAAATGGAATTACATGCTACTTGTAATTTTTCTAAGCATTTGATTACCATGTATTCATACCTCATTTTCTTTGTGATAACATTACTTGTTATATCTCCTTTGCTGAAATTAATCAGCTAATACGGATCCCTCAGAATTGCCTAGACGGATCGCTACTAGGAGGGAACAGGGATCCGTGAAGACAGCTTTCTTTCTACTAACTTGGACCACATTTGCAGAAAATTGTGAATTATACTTGCTTTCTAACCTTTGTTTTGTAGTTATTCAATTTACACATGAAGACTTTAACATCCCAAAGCTAGGGGGAGCTTTATGTCAAAGCAATACATTGCAAATTACTTGCAATACTAGGTTTACATTTCGTGACATCCCCTTGCATAATTGCAATCATCAAGGGGGAGCACATTCATCTCTTAGACGATATCCTTTGCAAACTTATTTGCAAATAAACTAGATTAGTATCACTTACTTGACGCCCTTACATAGGGATGGACTCGTCAAGGGGAGTAAAGACGAGATCCTTTCCCGTTACTTGCTCTCTATTTCTTTTTACTTTTAATTCTTTCACATTTTTTCCTTAAAAACAATGTGTTGCCTTCCTCAAACACTTTTGTTTTCGACAAAAGGGGAGAAAAAGTAAAACTACAAATTCAAACTTTTACAATTTTAGCTTTTCCTTAAAATAATTTTATGTTTTGTCATCAACAAAAAGGGGGAGATTGTTAATACAAATAAGCCATAAAAACGTTTATTTATATTTTACGATCTTCTATTGTTTTGTCGATAACAAACGTAAAATCATATTAACGAAACAAATAAAATACATAAATGGTTTGAACTAATAGTTTCTAACATATTCACATTTTCATATAAAACACTAAAACAAGTATAAGTGATTTTATGATTTAATAATACATAGGTACAACAACGAGTGTTTACATATATGGATAAAATATACACATAACTAGTATGTAGTATATTGGGTAATATAAATGGGTAAAAACTTAAGTATCACAACCCATTGGGCAAATACATTGAATGTAGTTGGGTACAACCCAAAGCCCATAACCCATGGATCTTGACCCATAACCCATTGCATGACATCATGCTTATATCACATATGGACAATACCCATAACCCATGGATCAACCCATACCCAAGTGACTAAGTGCATTGCACTCAAAGATACATTGTATCTAGCCAAAGATCCATGGTTCAACCCATGACCCATGACCCATGACCCATAACCAAAATACCCATGGGTAAAGAGGAGTGTTCCACGGATCCCTAGCTTTGTGCTAGCCAGATCCCAAGTGGAAGGGATCCGTGGGATCCGGGGAACAGTAGGATTTTTCCTCTATAAATAGTGAGCCATTTCTTCATTATTTCTAACCCTTTTTCAACCCCTTTATAACATACTTTCTCCCTTGAGTTAAATCTCACTAACCTTAGATCCAAGAGATCTATATTTGTAGTTTTGTTTTTGTGTGATCTTTTAGGTTCCTCTTAAAGGCAAGATCACCACCTTTGAAGTCGAGCAAGCTCAAGTCCATGAGTTGCCATGCTTCCTCATCATCAAGGCTACTGAAGTCTTCTTGTTGATGATTCCTTTCTTTCTTCAAAGAAGTGTAGTGTTGAAGACATTAGTGAAAGATGTCTCAAGTGTTAAGATGAAGATATTAGTGAAGGGTATCTATCGTCTATAGGATAAGCACTTGTGGTAGGTGCTTAGAAGTCAAGACAAAGAAGCATTAGTGAAAGGTGCTTAGAAGTCAAGACAAAGAAGCATTAGTGAAAGGTGCTTAGAAGTGAAGACACAAGACATTAGTGAAAGGTGTCTTGTAGATCTAGTCAAAGGCATTAGTGAAAGGTGCCTTAGATGTACATTCGATATGGTGTGTTTCGATGTACAAGATAGACTAGTATTAGATCCAAGGATATTAATATCCTTGATGATGTTGTAAAGGAGTAGATCTCCTTTGGGATTAGTAGTTGGTGTAGTGTGGTGGTAGTTCCTCCATTGCAATGGAACTAGGTGCTTAGCCTAGTACCTAATAAAGGGTAGGCGACGTTGTGAAGGTGTAGTTCACCTTGGAGTGAAAGAACTAGGTACTTAGCCTAGTACCTTATAAAGGGTAGGCGACGTTGTGTAGGTGTGGTTCACTTTGGAGTGAAAGAACCCGGTGGTTAGCCTAGCACCGGAAAAAGGGTAAGTAACGTTGTGAAGGCTTCTCCGCCATAAGGAGATTGGTGTAGTGATTACGAACTCTCGAGTAGGTGACTCGGGGAGTGGAGTAGGGCAAGGAAGGTGTCCTTGTAGCCGAACCACTATAAATACTCGTGTTGTGGTTTTGTGCTTCTTACTCTTATCTTTTCATTACTTACCTTTATATGCTTGTTTATCAACATCCAACACACACATTCAAATAGATTGACATAAGTCGATCTAAATAGATTAAAAGGAAGTTTTAATTGGCAAAACTATTCAACCCCCCCTTCTAGTTTTCGACAAAAAAATTTGACAAGAACAATCAAAGGTTTTGAATCTCTTAAGTTGTGATGAAAAACTTTTGTAAAGGTTTACAAAGAATATTTTTCAGAAGGGATTTGAAGAACACAAAGATTTCTGAGTTTGAAAAGAGATTTTGACAGAGTTTTGTTAGCATAAATCTTTTGTGTGTGTTATAAGGATTTTGTGAGGGTATTTATAGAGTTTTTAGAGGGGTAGTTTGTGCATACTTGTGGATTTGTAAAGTCGGTTTTTGAAAACGTTTTGAATTTCCACATTTAATGCCACCCTTCACTACCCGCAGTAAAATCCCGTTTTTCAAGGAAACAGTTGCAGTGTACAGTAAAAGTGCACTTTTTGCAGTAATAAAATATCCACATGATATTTTATGTGTGAGGAGGCATTTAATGACAAGTGGGATGAGGTAAGTATGAGGGACCCTTGACAGTAAGATACAAAGACATATATTCCTATATTTAATTGGTGTGATTTCCAACCTAGGACATTTAAGTAACTAATACTTGATGCATTTAGTTACTCATTCAATGCTCAATATCAAGAGTCAGGGTCCCTGAATGAGTCTTACTCACTGAAATTGGTTTTCAGATACCTGACTTTCAATGTCAAGCATTCCCAATTCAGCTTTCAATCTCCTGAAGGTAGGTTCATCTAAAGGTTTGGTGAAGATATCAGCAAGTTTATATTTAGTAGGGATGAAATGAATTTCTATGTCTCCTTTCATTATGTGGTCCCTGATGAAGTGATATCTGATATTAATGTGTTTAGTTCTTTGATGAAGGACATGGTTGTTGGAGATTGCAATGGCACTGGTGTTGTCACAGAAGATGGGTACCATTTTGTAATGGATGTCATAGTCACTGAGTTGACTTTTCATCCATAATACATTGGCACAACATCTTGCGGCATCCACATACTCGGCCGGTGAAGACATAGCCACTGATTGTTGCTTTTTAGCACTCCAACAAACCAGTTTTCCTCCAAGAAATTGACAAGACCCGATGTACTTTTTCGTCCATGTTGCGGCCATCATAATCAGAATCAGAGTATCCTTTGAGATCAAACCCTGAGCACTTAGGATAATAGAGTCCAAGGCTTGGGGTTCCCTTCAGGTACCTGAGTATTCTTTTGGCTGCAGTGAGGTGGGATTCTTTGGGATTGGACTGATATCTTGCTATTAGACATACTGAGAATTGTATGTGGTGGAAGCAGTTAGATACATCAGTGAGCCAACAATCCCTCTGAAATGGGTTTGATTGACTGACTTGCCAGTGAGATCAGGTCCAAGGTTGTTAGGAGGGACCATTGGAGTCTTCACTGAGGCACAGTCAGATATCTCATATTTCTTCAAGAGATTTCTTGCGTATTTCTCTTGACTGATGGAGATTCCTTTATCAGTTTGCCTGATATGTAGTCCAAGGAAATATGTGAGTTCACCCATCATGCTCATTTCAAACTTCTTTGTCATTAGTTTTTCAAACTGTTTGCAAAGAATGTAGTTCGTTGAGCCAAAGATGATGTCATCAACATATACTTAGACCAGTATCACATCTTGTTTTGTCCTATAGATAAACAATGTGTTGTCTATCTTTCCTCTAACAAATTTGTTTTGAATCAGGAAGGCTGAGAGAGTTTCATACCATGCCTTGGGAGCTTGTTTCAGTCCATAAAGGGCTTTATCAAGTTTGCAGACATAGTCAGGGAATTCACTACTCTCAAAGCCTGGAGGTTGCTGAACATATACATCTTCCTTGAGTTCACCATTTAGGAATGCACTTTTTACATCCATTTGGTAAACTTTAAAGTTCATGTAGGTGGCATATGCAAGGAAGATCCTGATGGCTTCCATTCTTGCAACTGGAGCAAATGTCTCATCATAGTCAATGCCTTCTTGTTGACTGTAACCTTTGGCTACAAGTCTGGCTTTGTTTTTAATGAAAGTGCCGTTTTCATCAGTTTTGTTTCTGAAAACCCACTTCATTCCTATAACAATGACATCCTGAGGACATTTAATCAAGGTCATGACCTTTTTTTTATCAAACTATTGAAGTTCTTCTTGCATGGCCTGAACCCAACTTGGGTGTTTTAGAGCCTCAGTGACACTTTGGGGTTCTATATCTGATAGGTAATCAGCATATAGACATTCATTGGCTGAAGCTGCAGTTAACTTAGCAGCCATGCTTCTAGTGAGCATGCCCTCAGTGGGTTCAGCAATGAGCTCAATGTCCTGAGATTTTGTCCACTTACTTTGTGGTCTAGGATCTGAGCTTGAATAGGTCACTGGAGACTCGAGTGAGTTGGTGCATGAGCCACAGAATCATTAAGAACATCTGTTGAGATGTCTTGTTTAGGTTGGGTTTCATGAATCACGGGTTCCGATCATTTGGATCGTGTTACCTATCAGCGAGGGACCTGATTATCAATGAATTCGATAGTTGGTTGTGGCGAGGTTGTGAGGCAAGAGATAATATGAGATGTCGGCATCGCTTGGTATGAGGAATTGATTTGGTGTTATATTCATCAGGAGGATATCTTGATGAGTTATCAATTCCTATTTCCTCCACTGAGGTGTTGGTGAACCTAATGCTTTCTACACTTTCATCAAAGGTGACATGAAAGGTTTCCTCAACTTGTTGTATCCTTGTGTTAAATACCCTGAAGGCTTTGGAGATCAGTGAGTAACCAAGAAAGTATCCATCATCAGCTTTAGCATCAAACTTGCCTAGATGATCCTTGTGGTTATGAATAAACACAGGACATCCAAATACATGAAAGTAGTTGATGTCAAGAAGTCTACCTTTGAATATCTCATATGGGGTTTTGTTATGTCTTTTGACAATGATTGACCTTTTTTGAGTGTAACAAGTCTGTTTATTTGCTTCGGTCAGAAATGCTTTGAGAGAGCTGAGCCATTTAACATGGTTCTTGCAGCCTCAATGAGAGTTATGTTTTTCCTTTCAGCTACCCCATTTTGTTCAGGGGTGTAAGGGGATGAAAAATTTTAGGAGATTCCCTTTTCATCACATAACCTCTCAAGCTCATCATTTCTGAACTCAGTACCATTGTCAGTTCTGAATTGTTTTACATAATGTCATTCGGTTTCAATGTTCCCGATGAATGACATTATAGTATCATTGTCGACTCTTTTGGAAAGAAAGTATACCCAAGTGTATCTTGAGAACTCATCAACAATGACAAGAGTATACTTCTCATGCTGGATTGATCTAGGACTGACTGATCCAAAGAGATCCATATGCAGGAGGTGAAGGCAGCTTTTGATTGAGAAATTTTGTTTTGTTTTGAAAGATGCTCTTTGGTGTTTGCCTTTCTCACAGGCTGAGCATGGTTTGTCTTTTGCAAAAACCAGTGATGGTAAGCCAAGGACCTTGTTTTGTTTTGCCAAGTTGTTAAGGTTTTTGAAATTTAAGTGTGAGAGTCTCTTGTGCCACAACCAGTTGATTGTTTCAGTGGCTTTGGCAAAGAGACAAGTTCCATTTTGAGAGAGAGTTGAGATGTCTAAGACATAAACATCATCTCTTCTAGGAGCTATCAACACAACTTCTTTGTTGGCATTAAAAATGGTGCCTTGTTTGTCATTAAATTGCACTATGTACTTAGCATCACATAGTTGACTGACACTAATGAGATTGTATTTGAGACCATTGACATAAGCTATTCTAGAGAAAACTATTCCATTACAGTATACTGAACCATAACCTTCAGTGGGACATGATGAGTTATCACCAAATACTACCTTGGGTCCTGGTTCCTCTACATATTTGTGTAGATACTCCTTAACGCCAGTCATGCTTCTTGAGCACCACTATCTAGATGCCAAATAGGCTCCCTAGCGTGTCTCTGCATAAATAGTAGACAGGATTAGTTTCTCTTGCTGACCCACATACTAGTGGGCTTGGGCTTAAAGGTCTCTTTGAATTTGGAAATTGACTCATGGTCAGTGGTTAAGTGCATTATGCTACCACAGGTTTTGCATTTGGAGACTGAGGATGACTAAGTGATTTTGGGTTGCTTGGAATTTCTCCTTGCTTGAATGACACTGTCATGCTTAGATGTCTTATGAGCTGGATTTCCGCAAATATCACAGCATTTGTTGATGAGACAATCATCAGGATGATGATCATTAAAGCCACAATGTGGGCAAGGAGGAAAAGGTTTTGCTCTAAACTTTTGAGCAGGCTTGGATGTAGAAGCATACTAATGACCAACTTTGGTGTAGTTTTCTTTACTGAGAGAACTTACATATTGTAAGTGATCAGCAGTTCTGCGATCATCCTTTTTGCAGATCATACAAAATAGGATTCTATAACAGTTGTCGATGGTATGGCTGGTATAGTGGCACGAATCACACTTCGCTTGTTTTTGGTGGTGGCTTTTGACTTTGAGGTACTAGAGGAAGCTGACTTAGTTTCCTTGCTGATTCAGGACTTTTTGATGGATTCCATCTTGTCAATTAGCTTCCTCACGAGTTTAGTCGATTCTTGAATTTGGTAAACCGATTCAGGGGGACAGAGGATGTGGAAGTTTCAGTGGGGGTAGACTCTTGTTGAGTTGGTTTTGATGGTCTTTTTAGGATAGTTCTACCAATTCCAGACCTTTCTTTTGGTGAGTGTGGATTGTATTGTAATGGAGTAAGCTTAGAGTGGAAGCGGCACCACGAAGAGGTTCGGGGTGGAAGTGGTGCTTGAGATTCAGCTTCAGACTCAAAGATGTGTTCAGTACTCTGGGCACATCGGGGAGTCAAGCATGCTCTTTAGAGCTTGACTTTCAGGCTCTAAAATTCTTCCAGAATAAAAATTTGGAAGCTTACTCTCAGGATTAACCCGTTTAATCCAATCACTGGGCTTGGGACTGGTCAACATACTGGTAATCATGCCACCAGACACAAATGGCTTAGGACCCTGGTCTTTGTTGAGAGAGTCTGGAAGATGATCTTCACCTAAGACTCTCTTCTTGCTGCTGGGGGCTCCCACAGCATCAAAAACCATAGGATTCTTAGCAGTCCAACTATTAAGGATATCTTGAACCTTTTTGAGTTCGTCTTGAAGAACCTGATTTCTTTTTACTAGTTCAGTGTTTTGAATTTGCAAAGTGACAGCCTCAAGCTTAGCTTGTTTTAAAAGAAGCAGTTCATCCCTACACTTGTTTAGTTCAAAACTTAGCTTGTAGTATTTTGAAAAAAGATTCAGTCTTTGCTCTTCTACGAACTTAAGGTCAACATTAAGATAATTCATGTAAGACTGTCAATCAGAGTCATCATCCATAGAAAGTAAAATATTTACCTTCTTCATTGTGATATTGACCCATTCTCCATTCCTGGCATGATTCTTTCCAAAAGCTAGCTTGTCCTCTTCTGAGAGGGCCATCAGTGCACTGACATGCACCATTTCATCATCTGATGACATTGGCTCTTCATCCCAGTCGAAGGTTTCAGCAACAAGGCCTCTGTTCTTACCCTGCACAGATTGAACACTTTTTGTTGTTTCTGAGGGACTGGCCTCAAGCAATGCAAGCTTAGCTTTGACTTTCCTATACTTAGCTTTAAAATCAACAGTTTTGTTTTGATCAGATTTGTTTTGAAAGTTTTGATGAGACTGATAGATTTTTGGTTGAAATTTGCTAAAGCCTGAGGACTGATTTGACCCTGATGGTTTATAAGAGGGTTCAGAAATTGGTTTTGAAAAATAGTCTTTTGCAAAATGACCTCTTTTGTGACACTTAAAGCATTCAGTGTCCTCATTTTCTTTAGCATTTGAAAAACCTTTGTTTCTTTTATAAACCTCCGAGAGTTAGCAAGGAGTGCCCTTTCCTGAAATTCAACGTTCAGGTCATTTAGGTACTCCTCACTTGATCTCTCATCAGGCTCATCATCTAAATTTTCTTGAAAGTCTTGAACCACATTGTTGGAAAAGAAAGAAGTTGATATAGGTGTTAAAGTGGTGTTTAGGGACTTCTTGACTTCCTGAGACTTCTTTAAGTCAGGGTATCGTCTGTTAATGAGGTTTTCCTCATAGACAAATTTCCCATAAATTTTAGGAAGTTCAAGATTTTGGATATGGTTAGCATTTCTAAGTCCTTGAGAGAAATTCAACCACTTCTCAAGGAGACTATTGACAAAACGAACATTGATTTCATGTTTGGACAACTTAACACCATCATTAGACAGTTCATTTAAAAGAGTTTTGTACCGGGTGTAAGTTTGAGACAGAGTTTCTGAATCCTAAGCCACGAAGGTGTTATACTCAAGTTTGGGTCCATTATCCTGTTTTCCTTGGTATCAGATGGGCCTTCATGGCTATGAACTAGGTCATCCCAGGTTTGTTTAGCTGTACTACAACTTATAACTGACTCCATAATATCATCAGGAAGACATGATATGATGATACTTTTGAGTCTTTGGTCCTGGTTGACCACCCTTCTCTCATCCTGAGTCCACTGAGCTTCAGGTTTAGGCAAACCTTCAGTAGTATTTGGGATAAATGGACCTTCATTTATACACTTGATATAATAAGGTTCTATCCCAATCAAATAGCAAAGCATACGCTTTTTCCATTTGTTGAATTTACCAACTTCAAGTCTAGGGGCAACAGCTGAATAAGCTCCACCCTTTTTATCGACTAGTTGGGGTACATCAATTTCAGCCATAAGGATCCTGATTTAAAAACGTTTTAGAGCGGCTTAAATTTTTTTATAAAAGGTTTTATAATCAGCCTCGCTCTGATACCACTTGTTGTTCCCTATTCACTACCGTTTAAAACAAATAAGTACTTAAAACAAATTAATAGTGAACAATGACTGAAATTAACGTAAGTAAAACACACTGAGTAATTTTCAACATCATATTCTTTATTAGAAATCAATCAAAAAGAATACGTTACCCAAGTACTTGCGGAACAGTACTTGGGATTGAAATGACAAAGTTTGGTGACTCCTCTCTAAGCTCAGGCTAAGTCTGAGCACAACTCTTAGAACCCACTGAGCTATCTCAGGGATTAAGTTGTATTTGGAGGAGTGAAAAGATGGCTTGCGTGTATGTGTGTTTTTACAATTCACAAGCTTAATCTTTTCAATCCATCTCTTATGCTATTTATACATGTATGAGTTTTAACTCTTTCCTAAGTGACAAACTGATATCTTACAGAAGATAAAATATTGATGTATTTTGTCTCATTTACAAAGACTATTTTAGGTAGGAGACAAGACTACTTTCCTAAGGTCAGTGATGACACTGAGCCTGATCTTTTGCCATTCGGGGAAAGTTGACTTTGGTTGATAAGGACTTCGTCTTATCTGATTCAAACTTATCCCGCCTTGTCCCGCTCATTCTTCAGTCTTTACATCATTCAGTCTTCTACTTCAGTTTGTCTTCAGTGTAAGTAGTTGGAGAGGAGCCTTATGGATTCAGTGAGTTATTGTCATCACTCACTGAATCCATCATCTTTTTCTTGACTAAGTCTTCACCCTTTAAGTTCCGCCTAACTGAGTGAAGAGACTTCTTCTTCGCCTCATACTGAGTATCCTAAAGATGACTCACTGAGAGACTATGCACTCAGTGACCTGTTAGTGTTTAACGGACTAAACACTTGGGCTATTTTCTATTCCAATCCTAGATTAAGGGGTTTGGGTATTTACTGAACCCAACACCTTCCTATATCAAGCATTGACCGAAGATGTGATCTTACAAGTAGCAAGTTGCAAAACGGCAAAAGAATTATGTGATTCATTAAGAAAGAGACACGCTGGAGAAGAGAAAGTGCAACAAGCACGGTTACAATCACTGATGATGGGATTTCAGACCCTTTAGATGAAGGAAGATGAAACGGTGGATGCATTTACGGCCAAACTGAACGGCTACGCACGAAGGCTAAAGAATTAGGAAAAGCTTTGGATGAATCACTTTTAGTACGAAAACTATTAGACTCCACACCAGATAGGTTCATTCAAATAGAAGCATCTATAGAACAGACGAATGATCTCGCCGACATTACGTTAGATGAGATCGCTGGAAGACTTAAGGAATTCGAGGAGAGAATAAAACTCCGAAAGGGAGGACAAGTAGAAAGCCAAGATAACCTATTATTCGCACAAGGCGAACACTCTAGAAATAAGAAACGATTTACCAAATATAGAGGTAGATCAAACTATTCACGAGGAAATTGGCAAAATAAAGGAAATAGAGATAAATCGAATGGAGAAAATTCAACTAACAATAAGAATAAAGGTGAGTGGGATAAAAAGAAGTTAAAATGTTTCAATTGCGGGAAACCTGGACATTTCAAGAGAAACTGTAGAAACCCACCAACAACTCAGGAACAATCAAACCTTATCTTAGAAGACGATGAACCATCACTATTAATGGCTACACACGAAACTGAAGAAATCTTGTTAAATGAAGAACAAGTACAACCCCGAAAATATGCTACAACAGATGCTAGCATATGGTATTTAGATAATGGTGCAAGTAACCATATGACGGGCACCAAAGGTTATTTTAAGGATATTGACGAAAACATCACTGGACGTGTTCGTTTTGGAGATGGATCGTATGTGGAGATAAAGGGTAGAGGTTCAATATTATTTGGATGTAGAAACCTACAACAGAAGATGATTTCGGACGTTTACTACATTCGAAAACTCAAAAGCGACATACTTAGTCTAGGACAACTCACTAAAATAGGTTGTAAGATCATCATGAATGGAAACATACTGACTTTGTATGATAAGAACAAGAAGTTGTTGATGAAAGTAGAACGATCTAAGAATCGACTTTACAGTATTAGATTACATATAGAATCACCTATATGTCTCTTAGCAAACGTAGATGACCAAGCATGGTTATGGCATGCTAGATTAGGTTGCCTAAACTTTGACGCGATAGACAAGATGACAAGAAAGGGTCTAGTGGATGGAATACCAAAAATAAATCATGCAGGACAAATCTGTGATGCATGTTTATTAGGAAAACACATTCGAACACCCTTTCCAAATCAAGCTAAATTCATATCAAAGAACCCGTTGGACTTAGTATATGGAGATCTTTGTGGTCCCATAAGTCTAGCCACACACTCTAGAAAAAAGCTCATCTTCTTATTAGTTGATGACTACACACATTTCATGTGGGCTTACTTTCAAACTTCGAAAGATCAAGCATTCAGCACATTCAAGGAATTTAGACAGCAGATTGAATCAAAGTTGAAGTTGAAAATAAAGATGTTAAGAACTGATAGAGGAGGTGAATTTACATCAAATGAATTCACCAAATACTGTAAGGAAAATGGAATAGCAAGACAATTGACAGCACCATACTCACCGCAACAGAATGGTGTAGTAGAGAGGAGAAATAGGACAGTGTTATCAACTACTAGGAGTATGATGAAAGCGATGAAGTTACCCTTAACTTTTTGGGCGGAAGCAGTAAGACACTCCATTTACATACTCAACAGGGTACCTACGAAAGCCCTGGAAGATAAAACACCATATGAAGCCCTCTACAACAGAAAACCAAATCTAGAATACCTAAGAATATTCAAATGCACAGCTTATGCAAAGATAACAATACCGCACTTGAAGAAGTTGGATGATAGAAGCATTCAAATGATTTACTTAGGAGTTGAAGAAGGATCAAAAGCATGTAGGCTGTATGATCCAATAGGAAAGAAGAAACATGTTAGTAGGGATGTAAAGTTTATGGAAATGAAACCGTGGGATTTGAATAACAATGAAGAGGATACAAGTACAAAAGACGCGTTTTGGACTAGTTTTGTAATAGACGAAGTTGACAATGAGAATCCTACACCAGTCAACACAGAAAATAATGATAACATGTATCATGAACCGGATCCTATACCAGATCCAGCCTCACCAATTACACCACCAACATACACTTACAACCCTAACTCAGAAGATGAAGAAGAAGCTACTTTTAGCTCATTAGGTAGCTCAGAATAGAGATATGATCATAGACCAATACAAGGTTTAAAGAATATTACGGAAATCTATGAAACTGCACGTGTAGTAGAAGCACCAAGCTTATTTTTCACAGAAGAAGAACCCCGTAATTACAAGGAAGCATCAAAAGATGAAAAGTGGATTGAGGCCATAGAAATTGAATTAGATTCAATCAACAAAAACAACACATGGACTCTTACCACATTGCCTACAAGTCAGAAGGTAATAGTACTCAAATGGGTTTATAAAACCAAGAGAGATGCACAAGGAAAGATCATAAAATATAAAGCAATATTAGTAGCAAAAGGTTATGTACAAGAACAAGGAATAGACTTCGATGAGGTGTTTGCACCAGTTGCTAGGATATAGACAGTTCGATTGATATTAGCACTAGCAGAATATCATGGACGGCAAGTACACCACTTAGATGTAAAATCAACATTTTTACATGGAGAATTGAAGGAAGAAGTCTATGTTACACAACCTGAAGGCTTCATTCAACAAGGAAACCTAGGAAAAGTCTACAAGCTAACTAAAGCTTTGTATGGCTTAAGACAAGCACCTAGAGCTTGGAATGTAAAGCTTGATCAAACCTTGAAGTCATTAGACTTTAAGAAATGTAATCTCGAAAAAGCAGTTTATACGAAGAGAAGCAAGACTTCTACACTTATAGTTGGAGTTTATGTAGATGATTTAATAATCACGAGCACTCCAAAGAAGGAAATAGACTTGTTCAAATCCCAGATGGAAGAAAAATTTGAAATGAGCGACTTATGGTTGCTAGCATATTACCTTGGGATAGAAGTTACATAGACACGAGGAGAGATTACAATCATGCAAACATGATACATTAACAAGATCTTAAAATAAACAAGCATGACGGACAGTAACGACACGAAGACACCAATGGATCCCGACACTAAGTTGGTCAAGGCGGAAGATGGAAACCCAGTTGATGCAACTTATTACCGAAGCTTAATTGGAAGTCTCAGATACTTACTACATACAAGACCAGATCTTAGTTACTCAGTCGGACTACTCTGCAGATTTATGCAAGACCCGAAGGATCATCACCTGAAGGCAGTGAAACAAGTAATCCGATACATCAAAGGAACAAAGGAGCATGGCATAATATACAAGAAAGAAGGCGGCTGCAAGATTACGAGGATCTGATGGCAGTAGTTATGGAATCAATACAGATCAAGGAAAAGGAACTACTGGAATAGTATTTTACTTTGGAGAGTCACCTATCACCTAGTGTACTCAGAAGCAACCGACAGTAGCACTCTCATCATGTGAATCAGAATTCATGGCGGCTACTGCAGCAGCATGTCAAGCCTTATGGTTAAAACGTTTACTTAGTGAATTAACTGGATTGGAAGAAAAAAGGATAACGCTTAGAGTTGACAACATATCAGTTTTTCATGGAAGGAGCATGCACATAGACATTCGCTATTATTTCATTCGTGAATGTGTAGAGAATGGTCATATTAAAGTGGAACACATTAGTGGAGAACTACAAAGAGCAAATATCTTAACAAAAGCTTTATCAATACTCAAGTTCGTGACTATGCGACAAATGCTCGGAGTTCAAGATTTAGGACGAAGCAACGATCAAGATTAAGGAGGAGAATGTAAACGCTAATCTTGACATTGCTTCAAACGACAAGGACCAAACTTGGTCATTACATAGTTTTCAACCGCCAAGCTGTTATAGTTAGTTAAATAACCATAAAACGGTTATGGGCAGTTATTGTTAGTTAGAAAACGGTTACATATGTTGAACCGACACAACGGTTGGGATTGTCCCTTCGTTTAGTATAAATACTTGTAGAATGTAACGTTACAATGTTAGACGATTTATAGTTATTCAAGTTTACTTATTGCAATTTCATTTCGACTCGCATTTGGGACCAACAAACACATACATTTATAAAAGATATCTTACTGTTAGTCACTTAGTTGTAACCCACATTCTTTTCAAAACTAATTTTGTAGACTACTGTAACTCATATTCTTTGCAAATATGAAAGTTACGTTTTTTATTTTGATTTGTAATTCACTCTACCCATTTGGCTCAAAATTCTTAAGTCAGTAGTTATGTCATTTTTTCGTATTGTAGCACCAACTTATAAAATAAAGAAAAACAACTAAGTTACTGATGCATATATGCAATGAAGTAAGTTTAAAGATCCAATCTATGAATTTGTTCGAGGATTGTTACTAATAGACTATAATAAACAGGCATAAGTTCAAAAATGATAGATTTATTAATGGGACATTATAGCTTATCGAGTCAACCCGATAATGAATTAATTAATACCCTAACCCGACCATATAAGGCTATTGGGTTAACCAGATAAAACTGATAAGCTAATTGGAGCCGAATCAACCCGACCCTATAAGACCTTATCGGGTTCGGGTCAACCCATTTAACAACCCCTACTAGGTACAAAAGCAACAAAGATTTACAAAGTAAAAAAATGTATAGAAATGAAAAGCATGTTACCTTTAAGTGTCAAGATTTAATTAAGCCATAAAAAAAACTATTGAGCATCTTAATGAAAAAAGGAAGTGAAAAGTTGAAATTTGGAGGCAAGTGACAAAGTTGAAATTTGGAGGGAAGTAAAAAAATAAGATTTGGAGGGAAAAGTTAAGTTAAAAAGTATGTTTATTTTTTGTCTTGTGAGGGTGTATGATGTTTTGTTGGATTAAATAATTGTAAAACAAAGGGCATTTTTGGTATGTCACAAAAAGTAAAATTAGTTAATAAATTTTAGCATATCAAGAAGAATCTATAAACATTTATTGCTTTTTATCATATGCCCATGAGGCACGCATTAGAAATACCTTAATAAAAAATCCATGTGGAATTAATGAGCATGTCATATTAGTTATTTTACCTGGTTACAACAAGTTTCATTACCTATATTGTTAAAGAAATTAGTTCATTATCTAACTTGGAAAAATGGAGAAAATACGTTTCTAATCTTTGGATTTAACCCTTTATTAAACTCTAAAAATACCTTAATTAAATAGAAATTTAATATTAATTAACTTAAACCTTTCATAGATAAAGAGCTAAACATGTACTTAATGGGAACATATTAGCAAAACCCTTACTGTCAAGGTGATTACTGTATGGGTAGATCTAGGTAGTGAAAAAACTAATAACCGTATTCATGTGTACCAACTTGGATCTCACATACATGTGACAGCTACCAAAGCGGAATTCACGGATAATACCGGATTTGTTCAGTAAAATAGGGTACTCGTCCCGTGAGGACAATTAAAGTCTCAACTAAGTTCTTATTTTCACATGAAAGACCTTGGTGAGGTTTATTGAAGATATAAACTAAATATAGTATATTAGAAAGTTTAAGGATGCTTATGTAATTAACTAAAGCCGAAGGGCTAAACATGTGTAGTAGTTAGTTAATAACCGAATGGCGGTTACAAAGTTAGTTATTGTTAGTTAAAGTCGGTTATGGTTGAACCATTGTGATGGTTCATGAATCGACATAGTACCATTTTATTTAGTATAAATAGGACAAACACCAGGAAACAAAGATTGTATTTCATATTAGCAATTTCATAATAAAGTTTATAGTTTATACATTATAAAGAAGTGTTATTGTTCGTGAATTACCAACAGTGGTATCAAGAGCGTGTGTTCGATTCAGGGAGGAAAAGAAATCGATCAGAAGGGGACTGTTTTTTATTCATATACAGAAACTTGATGGAAGAAACGGGGTAGTTTAAGATCAACAGCAGATTAGAAGCGGGTTTGATTGTCAAAAGTGGTGAAGCGGACAATAGTTGTCATTAGCAGGAAGCGGACGTGACAATCATTTGCTAGACGGATTTGGCTCTCAACAGCAAGGCGGGTTTGATCACACACCCAGAAATCAAAGAAAACCAGGCTTGTTTTTTAATCTTTTATAAATATAATCAGTTTCTTTTACTCTTATTATTGGGTTTGGTGGCATAAATAAAAGAAACCAGATTAGTATTTGTGAAAGAATGGAAACTTAATCAAGATTGGAAAAGGTAGGAAGAAAAAGAAAATGGCAGGCGATAAGAATGAACCAACGAAGGATAGTGGAACATCAATGATGTTCCAATACCCGGTTCTCAATTCAACGAATTACACGATTTGGGCGAAAGATTAAAGCATTATTTAATGTCCATGGAATATGGGAAGCAGTTGAACCAACAACGGACGCTGAAGTTGATAAAAAGAAAAACAACATGGCAATTGCAATGTTATACCAAGTAATTCCAGAAAATATGGTTTTGCAAATTTCAAACCTTACTTCGGCAAAAGAAATTTGGGAAGCGTTAAAGGTTCGACAAGTGGGAGTTGAAAGGGTTAAGGAAGCACGCGTTCAGACACTCGAGTCAGAGTTTGAATCGTTAAAAATGGGTGCAAATGAAGCACTAGATGTCTATGCGGGAAAGATTAGTGAGATTGTTTCACAAGCAAGCAATCTTGGACGTACTGTGGATGAAAAAAGACAGGTTCGAAAACTTCTAGGATCGCTGCGAGAAAAGTTTATTCAAATAGTAGCGGCGATTGAGCAATTTGCGGATTTGAATAAAATGTCATTTCAAGAAGCCGTGGGGAGATTAAAAGCTTTCGAAGAACGGACGAAAAAGGCGGTCAAGGAAGAAGACGGGTCCAGTAGCCTATTCTTCAGCAAAGTAGATGAAAAGGAGAAGACCAAGGAACACAAGTGTGAATATTGCGGTTGTGATGCAAGACAGAAAGACTTTGGGCGTGGCCAAGGACGAGGTTAGGGGTCCGGGAGAAGTCAAGGCAAGGTCGAGCACAACGGGACAAAACAGCGTGAAGTGTTTCAAATGCAATGAACTTGGGCATTTTAGCAATGAATGTCCAAAGTGGGAAAATAAAAAAGATGAGGCAAATCTGGTTGAGTACGAGGATGACGAGCCAACGTTATTATACACTAGTTGCAAAGATGAAGACGAAGACCTCATTTAAACTATATTTAGTTTAAGGGGGAGTATTGAAGATATAAACTAAATATAGTATATTAGAAAGTTTAAGGATGTTTATGTAATTAACTAAAGCCGAAGGGCTAAACATGTGTAGTAGTTAGTTAATAACCGAATGGCGGTTACAAAGTTAGTTATTGTTAGTTAAAGTCGGTTATGGTTGAACCATTGTGATGGTTCATGAATCGACATAGTACCATTTTATTTAGTATAAATAGGACAAACACCAGGAACCAAAGATTGTATTTCATATTAGCAATTTCATAATAAAGTTTATAGTTTATACATTATAAAGAAGTGTTATTGTTCGTGAATTACCAACAAGGTTAACTACTATTTGGGACTAGAAGTGTGTAGTAATGATCAAGGTATCTTTGTTTCACATAAGAAATTTACTCTTGATCTTCTTCAAGAGGCCGGTGTGTCTAATGCTAAACGTTATAAGTTGCGTATGGTTTCTCATGTAAAGCTACAAGTTTATGTAGGTACACCATTGCCTGATCTAGAAGTTTATAGAAGGTACATAGGCAAATTGATTTACTTAAATATTTGTTATACAATGCAAGTCTTGAGTCAACTTATGCATAGTCCAACTTCAGTACACATGCAGTCTGTCAAACATTTGTTGAGATATTTGTTGAGTTCTCTTGTCAAGCAATATTATTGGCTAATAGGTATGCTGTTCAACTTATTGCATATTGTGATAGTGATTGGGCTACTTTTCCTATGACAAGAAGATCTTCTTGTCATAGTACATAGCTCTCAATCCATTTTTTCATGCCAGAACTAAACATATAGAAGTGGATTGTCATTATATCAGAGATCAAGTCAAAAAAGTGAAGAAGTTCTTCCTTCTTATGTTTCTACAAAATCATGGCTGGGAGATGTCTTTAACAAAGTACAACCATTAGATCAACACACTAAGTTGTTGTCCAGTTGGTTTCCGGTTCTTCCACTTCTCAACTTCAAGGGAGTGTAAAAGAGGACTTAGTTTTATAGATAGTTCAGGGTCTACTTAGTTTTGTTTCTGTTTTGGTAGTTAATCAATGTATATAAACTTGAATATGCCAACTAATCAAATCAGTTACAGAAAAAAAATAACAAAAAATAAATAAATAAATAAAATCACTGGGTGTTTCTAGAGTGAATTGAATGTGTATTGTCTCCATTCTTTCTTGATTCATCATTGTCAACAAAATCCAAGGTGTCAAATGAGAAAAGTGGGATTAGAGGATCGTAGCTAGGTGATCGAATGCTTGTATTTGTTTCTTGAAAAGCTTTGGCTTTGGTGCTCATCTCGGTCATCGAAATCCAAGTCACCTTTTCATGGCCTAATAATAGCAAGTGAGCTTTAAAACACGAAAAAAAGATATAAGTAAAAAAGTAATATGCGAATTAAAGAGTTACTTATGGATGTTGGACTTGGCCTTGAAGTCTTGGTAAGTACTAAAACCTTGTTTAAAATTGGAAAATTGCCTCTTCAATAAGTTTAATGCCTTCAATTCTTTTGTCCCAATTTCTCTGTTTTTCACGTCAGCCTTAAACTTCAAGCCGCAATGGGAGCGAAAAACCTCTTCCATGTCCTTCTGACCAGGTCTGAAAATTATATTTGTATGTTTCGCATCCTCGGAAATCGAATCTTTCATCACTGGTTTCTCCACTAATGATCTACTAGGGAAGGCAACAGGCTTATAAGAAGCAAACTGTTGTAGATTTTGAGAACCATGAATTGCGTCTTCCTTATCCTCAGCAAGAGCAACAATGGGATCCTTACAACTCTGAGATGCTGATGAAGTAAGCTCATTAACCACCTTCATAACTTTATCACACTCGAGATCAATTTCTGAGTCAGCAGCTATATTATCTTCTTTCAACATGCGGGTTTTATGCAATGTCATCAGAAACGGGATAGGAATTACAGGCCCAACTAAAGAACTACCCCGTTTTTGTTTATCTGACCATTTACTACTACGGGATGACGGAGACCGAAAGACAAAAGGAGGCAAGTGAGGTTGTTCACATGGAACTTCCAACAACTCAGAGGGTACATACCCTAGTGTCCCAGGGTCGTTTGGGAGATCTGAATATGTACAAAAACCAAATCGTAACATCTTTTTAGGCAAATTTGCCCACAAACTTCTTAAAGCAATTTCATGTATGCTAGTTGGCAAGCTGATGTCTTTGAACACATCTTGAATATTCAGAGATCCTTGAGATCCAAATGTAACCAACCTTTGGCATATATTTTCATGAAATTCCTGCCCGAATGACGCTTTTTCTTGACTTCCGTTCTCGGGGTTTGTAACTAATTCTGTGCTCAAGATTTTGGCCGATTTTAAATATGCATCGAGCCAGTTAAATTTAAAGTACTGGGAAACCTTCTTAAACTTATAGTCTTCTTCAATCCTATCATACAAAGCAGAATCTTCGAAATTCAAATCTCGCCTAATGTGGCTTTTTCCTGAAGTTTGTGAAGAATCCCATAAGGCACAATACTTCTGTGATTCAAGATTCCCTAAGGATGTTAACGTAACAAGTGAAAACCCACCAAGACCATCCGGTTCAAACAATTTAGAGGAGATTTCTTTGTCAAGAATACCGAAACCCAAAAGAAATTCTTTATTTTGTTGCCAATTTGGCAGCTCATCCTTACAGAAATCCTCTTTTAGAAGGCAACTACCACAAAGACATTCACCAGTAACCACCGAAAGATTGGAAGGGAGTCCCCAGGCATAAAAAGATTTACCAAAATTCGTTACTTGTGAAGAACTTAACTCTCTAACTTCTGGACCATAGCAAAAAAGACTAAATTCTCCGTTCCAAAATGACCCCAACAGAATACCGTAACCTGCTTCCGAAGCCCAACTATATGTAACATCATCAGATTGTGACCTCAAATCAGACAGACTAGAAACCATAAGATTGCTCGGGTTAACAACATTATGGGCCCAAAGTAGAATTGGAATCATTGGTTTTCTTATATCACAAAGGTAAAGCATGTGATTGGAAGCTAAACTAAAATAAAATCGATCATGAGCAGCAACAGAGAATGCAAGAACTCTATCATTCCCTCCGTGTTCATTTCCAAGTTCTAACAAACGAGTGACCTTTGACGTGTTATTGTCAACAAGAAAAACAGAACTTGAGTGAACCACAATCAGAATTCTTGGATGCCAACTAAAATCAGAACTCAACCACTCTCCTTTCTCAGGAATAACAGATTCATCCCGTAAAACTTCTGATTTTTTCCAGGTTAACGTTGGAGATGATAATATGGGGTCGGAGCAAGAATACAAATTAAATAAATACAAAGCACCGGTATCTAACAAGACCACACTTTCTTCAGGTGAATGTGGGCTCCAGCAAGCGTTCACAATTGCAGAACTGTTAAACAATTTATTACCAATCAACTCCAATCTCGGTTTAATTTTACCAGAATGCTTCACTCTGATTCTAATGCTGTAGTAATAAATAGAATATGTGGTGCTCACCAGCAAGTAGCCAATCGTGGATTCACCTGAAACAAATTTAGCAACTTTTCACATTTAAAACGCTGGACCGATAAATTACTGTGCTATAAATGAAGTACTAAATGATATACGGAAGTGAAGTAGGTTGACTTAAAAATTGAGGACTAACTAAACCAACAAACTGAATTTTGTAAAATATCCAACTAATAGCTACAGTATTTCCTTAAATGAATACACCAGCCGGAAAAAAAAAGCTCAAAATGATAGTAATAAATAGAGAAAAACTATAAATACCTGAAGTACATTCACAATCATGAAGTTGGCTAACAGAGATATTGACAATCCGATGACTCAATGCATTTATTGATGTAAGAGCATCAGTTATACCCCTCTCACTTTTAATTCGGAATTTTTAACAGACAATACAATAAACCCAACTTGATCTGCGTTGGAACCAGTCGGAAAGAAAGCCAGTGTCGAATCTGTACCAGGGCATCTCATCAACTGAAGGGAATTGTGTGCAACAAGTGGATCCGTATTTGACGAAGATGATGAGAGCTGTGAGGCAATAGAAGTGGCGGTGGAAGGAAGGATGAAGGAGGATGTATCGAGAAATCTAAAAAAGCTGTCGTTAAGGGAAGGGGGAGGGATTTGAGGAGAGACAGAAGGTATACTAAAGATATGATGATGGGTCTGTGGTTTAAAGATCAATGGTCCAACTTTTTTAGCAGCATCAGTGCAGAGGAGCAATGGTGGAGAGTGGACAGATGAGATCGGCCATAAAGATTTCCATTCCTCTGATACATTCATCATCTTGTAAAGGAAACCTAAGATTGTGTACAGACTGAGCTGCAAAGCCAAAGATATAATATATCGTCAATCCTTGTAAGCATATTTACACACAGAAATATATAAGACCATGGAATTCAGAGTAAAAGTAGTTTGAGAAAAAAAATAAGGACACATAATATTGAATGAACCATTCAAAATACATTAGGGGGTAACGTCTCAATCGATTAAGTAATCAACATCACAAAGACGTGATCGAAGAACAGAGAACCGAGTTTCGTTTGTAAAAAATTTGTAAAACATAGTAAAATGCACATGTAATGTATTTGGTCCTTTATTTTTATTTTTATTTTTTTTATTTTTATTTTTTTTCTGTATTTTTTTAAAGAAAACAAGAAAGAGAACATGAAACACCAAAATATCAAGAGAAACCCTCTAATCAGGTTTTAGTTCTATTAGCATCATCAGGTTTAGCAAAATTGGACCTAAATCATATATTTTATTTTAAAAATATTCCATTGTTTTAATTCATAAATTTAATACTCCATTGTTTTGATATTCCATTAGAACATGAGTCTTAAATAAATTCAGAAATTATGAGTAAAGCATTTGCACTTTGTAATCTTTGTCGTCTCTAGCTACTTGTGACGTTCTCAATAAAATCCGCCGTTTAAAAAAAAGAAAAGAAAAATGAGTAAAGCATTTGATCAACTCATTTCCAACCTTAATATGAAATCAAACACTGATATTTGAATTGCAATAAAATAGTAAGAAAAGGTTATTTAACCTGGTGAGCAAAACTTGATTTTGAAGAGCAATGGCTTTGGCGGGAACTGAGTTGTATGTTTTTCTTAACAAAAAACTAGGCAGTTTTTAGGGTTTTCTCATCTCCAACATTCAAAGTCACATATGTAAATGGCAATCTCTTGAAAAAAAATTAGGAAATTAACAATATATCCTTCCCAAAATAAACTGATTCTTATTAATTTGCATTTAATCTTTTCCATTCTGAACCTAATGTCATCGATGCTATCATTTCCAAACTTTAAAAACTCCATTAAAGTAGTTTCAGGTTTTCCACATTTTTTATCAAGCCAACAAACTTATCAAAACCATTTTTATTCTTTCTTTTTTATAAAACTAGACGAGTACCTAATGGCAGATAGTTGTAGTGATATTTTGGTTATACAAAACGTTACACAAAACACTTAACGTTTTGTGTAACAAAAATATCACTATAACTATATGCAACTATAAATTTCTTTTGCTATGTACAGGTACTAGTCTAGTACTACTAAAAAGATAATATACTTTGTTGATAATGTGATAAAATAAGGTATAAGCAATACACTTTATGACTATTTTTGAGCTACTGAAATAAATTGACATGGGAAAAAATTCTAGTTAAAAAGACATAATTTGTTTGAACTTAATTATACGGATGATTGAATAGTTCCCGCTATTAAATATATGATCTTCATTCGATAACCAGTTAATGTTGTAGAAGCATGACATAATGAACAAGCTTAATGAGACGGATTCTATCCCATGTGTCAATCAAGTAAGATTTACGTTATACATTAAAATGTTTGTCACCGTTAGTTGGCATAACTTAGATATCTTGAATTAGAGTAGAGATAAAATGATATGATCATATCAGTAGTTTTGCACGTTATTTATGATTGTTTTAAATAGTAATGTAGTCATTCGTACATTTCAGGTCACTATATAACTATATACTTTTATTATTTATTACTTTAAATTTTAAAGTAAATACTTTCACGTATAATCAAGAAAGTTCAATCGTGTAAGATTAACTCGTAACCAACAATGGACTATGATTTATTTAACCGGGGACTATTATAGTTCCTTTTACCCAAAAAAAACAATGGACTATGATTAGTCTAGGTATTCTATATACTTTATTTTCTCTAATAGTCATATTTTATGAGTACTATTGCTATTTTACATTTTTACATTAACTTTTTACTTTTTACGTTTTACGCGTATTTAAACCTACGTTTTTAGGTTTTACGCACTTTGTTAAACTTATCACTCATTTATTTAACTAAAATAGAGTATATTGATAAGTTTTAACATTTATAAGTTTTATATATTTACGTTACCCAGTTTTAATTTTCATGACTTAAGGATTTAATGTTAGCAATTATCGGAATCAAACTATACCCTCTAAACTCTAAGTTATCAATATAACACAAGATTTACACAAATGACTAGTTTTAACCATATGGTGCCACGCCTACATGCAACCTTATGTTGGTTTGTGGAAGTTGAAAATACGACAAAACGATTAAAGGTGTGTGAGCCGATAGGGCACACGCGATAAACATGAGTATACGTGTAGAACGTTTATAATACTTGAATATACATACCCGTTATTTGACCCGATCATGAATTCAAACCATGGGCTATCTTGGACTTTAACATGGGACGAATTCAGCTAAACCTTGGGCCTTGGATGCTTAACTGATCGGGCATAAAAGGGGGGCAGAAAGAGTGCATGGGCTTGCTTGGTTTGTTACTTGTCGAACAAGGTTTTGACTCCAACTGGGAGTCGGTTTGTTTAGTATATAAACAAACACACCCAAGCTAAAACTCACGCATGAAAAACTATCCCTAACATCCCTAAAACCGAATCCAGTTTTCTTTCCTGCTCTCTCTTGCTCGATTTATTCATAAGGTCGATTAAGAGTTTTTTGTTTAGATTAAATCTAAACTTGTTTGATACAAGTGTTTAGAGAAATTGGTGATACTTTGTTTTCTGTTTCCTGGTCAACATGCACAGCAGCAACAAAGAGGTATTATAGTTTCTGGTCGTGGGTTTTTTATCTTGGACAGAAGCTATGATATATTGGACATATTTGTCCGATATCGGTTATTGGTTAAAACAATTTTCCAACTGTTTGGTCCTCGTATAATGAAAGCAAGCTTGTTTCTTGTGAGGTTTCTTATTCGAATCATTCGAGTAGTCAATTACTGATTGTGGTATATTATTATATTCTCGACTAGCCATTAATCGAACGTATACGTTATCGGGTTTGTGTGTGATACTCATTGAGGTATCTATCTTTGATACCCGGGTTTTGTATTGGTTTCTTGTTCGTTACTAAAGTCCAATTACCAAGCAAGGCTAGGTTTTCTTTTATCCCTTTTATTAATTAGTTGTTATATTAATTAATTGTTTATTAATTACGTGTTTAACCTAATTGCAAATACTAGATCCTTATCCGCTGCGTACTCGTAGAGGTTAATGGTTAACTTTGTTCTAAAATCCCAACAGTGGCATCATGAGCCATCTCGTTTTTGCGATTATGGGTTATACATTTCTTATTAATAAACATGTTTAAAAGGCTGCATGCAACCTAATTTAGTTATTCGTTTTATTTTGCTTTGACTACTATATGCAATACTTGTCAATTTTTAATAAATAATAACTAGTCACACACAAATTAAAATTATATTGATAATTAGAATTAATTTGTCAATTAGAATTAAATTTGTTAATTAGAATTACTTGTTAATTACAATTAAAAATTAATTCGAATTAATTACTTGTTAATTAGAATTAAAAGTTAATTAGAATTAATTAATTGTTAATTAGAATTATTATGATAATTAGAATTACATATTGGTTACATAAAATTGCGTAATTACTTGTTAATTGAGATTGCCATGTTTTTATGTGTTTTCCGGCCACAAGACCCACTCAATTGCTTTTAAGTGATGTATGGGGCGATCTAGGTATTACACCTAGTGACGGTCTTATGGTTCTCCTTTTGGAGAATACTCGCGAGAGAACTCGGAATAATATGTGGTTATATATTGCTGTTTATGTTTATATGTTTGTGATTCCATTATGTGCATTATTGTTACTTGCTTTGACACCTAATTGTATGCAATATGGAATAATACATATCGTAACAATAACATTAATATTAGTCTTTATTTACACGCCTAAATATCATGCTCATTGTGACTTGCTATTTGATTCGTGGAAAATCGTTTTTGTAAAATAAAGTGACCTAATATATGAAACACGTTTTCAAGAATATAAAAACTAGACGCTATGGACACTTGGGATGTACGGCTCACCCACTAGAACAAACTCAAAAGGGGGTTCAAAGAGGTGTGCACAGTCGCACCGAAAGGATGTCTAGGTTATGTTTCAGCGCTTACCTGGTTCTCTGCCTCCCTGTGCGTCCGATTGGAGCGACTGTGAACCATGATGATCACTACAGTGTCATTACCAAAAGTTTTTAAAATTAGTGTTACAAAGTTGTTTGCATGCTTCTTTGTACAAGACTTTTACCACATTTATATGTGCATATCTATTTGTTAATTTTAAGTCTATGCCATCCAACTATGAACACGTGCATTTGGATTGACTTCTCTGGTCAGACCTAAGGGCCTTTCCAACCCATGGTAATTATTTCGTTTTGGTCAGACCTCTGGTTATTTTTACACGTTTATACTTGGTCGACTTATTTTGAGTTGGCTTGGTCAAACCTTGAACCCGAGGCATAAGATGAGAACTAAACATGCTTTTGACATTATTACTTGATATTAATGCCTTAAATAGTCTCATAAAGTCTAAGAGTTGCATTATGCAATTAACGCTCGTCGCTTACCTCTTGTCCCATTTTTTTATGCACTGGTCAGACCTATGGTAATTAAGTGGGAGTGCAAGATGGATCTTAGTCTTAATTAGTAATTAATTGGGTAGTTAATTCTTTTAAGAATGTAATTATCAAAAATACTAGAATTGAACTTTTTATGTTCTGATTAATTGTGTTATTGCAACATAATTCGTAAACAAAGTTGTTTTTCTTTGAAACACAACCTAGTAAGACAAGTGAGACTTATACCTATCTTTTCTCCTTAGTTGACAAACTAAGATAGGATTACAAATTGATGAACTCATTTATGATCTTTCATTACCCTTTTGTGGTCTAGAGTTAATTGAAAGATAGTATATTTTGTGTAACTGGAAACATTGTGTTTAGAGCTACCAAAATAAATAACATCTTGCACTTGTCATGATGTATGAGTTTAAACCGCAAAGAGTAAAGGAATTACTAGCATATTTGCTAGGTAATCTTCTTGGACTCTTATTATTCCTAAAGTGCTAATTACCCTTGGGGATATGTAGACGATAACGGAGGAATTGCATGCTAAAGATTCAAGTTAATTTAATGAAAGAATGGCAAGTCCATTGTCTACATAAGTAGAACTTCATATACTCTGTTACATACCTAAATACATGCTACTCGTAGGTATTTGAAGAGAATAGAAACGTATATAAAACTGCTATATGTTTTCTTCTAGAAATGTAACACTTACAATGTTGACAAATCCAGTGTGAGCAATTGCATTTTATGACTGAAATAACATTCATGTAATGTTTTCAAGTTCAGTGGGAGCTACGGGATTTATTTCCTGTTAGTCACCCATATCATTCAAACTAGCTTTGAAATAATCCATTACTTTCCGAATATGAAGAACCATTGCTTAAAAGAAATTGCATTTTATTTTATAAGATAACACGTTGCCTTCCTGCTGTCGCTTCCTGAAGCATTATCTATAGAATAATAATCCACAATTCCTTATTAAAGGTTATGGTTCTAAAACTAATTTTGGTATCTATGACATTATCATATCGTTTGAACAATCAATCACGTGTTGTTTGTTTTCATAATATGATGTTGTACCTTTCACAAGTGGGAGAAATCTCAAAGTGTGTGTAAGAAACAACAATATTATTGGTATCTCTTGACCGAAAGGTAAAAGAAACTAATAATTCTACTAGGACTTAAACACATTAGATGTTTAATTCCCTACTACATGTGAATAAGAATTCTACTAGGACTTAAACACATGAGATGTTTATTGACCTACTACATTCTAATAATGATTCTACTAGGACTTGAACACGCTAGATGTTTGTTGCCCTACTACATTCAAATGTCATGATATTGTGTGTAGATACTTCAACATTAGACTACATGTTTTAGTCAACATAATTATGGTTATATGATAATGATCATAATTCTGAAGTATAAAATTAACTTGAAATTACTATAGAACTCAATAGTTTGCGTTCATGATTACTTTTGTTAGTATAATTATGCTTACATGTTAAGACATAATTATAAAGTTGTTGAATTAATCAATGACTTATAACATAAAGTATAGTAAAATTATTATGTCTTCTAGTTAACACATGAACATAAGGCCTTTGAATTATTCAAAGACTTATAATGTATTATTGACATGTTTTGTTTTCTTGTAAACACATAAACATATAATACTTGAACAAAACTGTCTTCTTGTGAACACATGAACATAAGGTTCTTGTATTGTTCAATGAATATACATTATTGCATGCACTTGGTTCGTAAATACTTTATATGCAATTTGGCTTGACCCAATTGACAAGTATTTGGTCCAAAGAGAATTAAGTTATCTATGGAATTCTGATATAATTTCACAATTCTAATAACTCATAGGATATCACTTCATTATGGTATGTCTAATGTGTTGGATCAAACCTTATTCATATAGTTTGGTTCCTGATAGCTTTAATTGCTCTACCTCCAAAACATATCAATGTTAGAAATTGCATGTGTCGTGGATTGTAACACCCCCGAAATTATCGCAGCGGAAGATTGTGTCACTGGGGTATTACTTCATAGTTCACAGTACAAGTTACAGAAAACGACTCTAAATGAGACATTTTGAAATAAATTATCATTCGATTAAAATATCAGAGTTTACAAACAGAGGTCCCACAAGTTTGTACAATCATAAAAAGTACAACATAAAAGTTGTGATGTTTTTCGAATGATAATATATGCATCGTCTTCAAAATATTTTTCCGTGCGCCTTCACATGCCATGCCAGCTAATTCCTTTCGAACCTGAGATAACATGCTAAAAAGTGTCAACACAAAGGTTGAGTAAGTTCATAGGTTTGAAAGCAAAATAGTTGATCACAAGATATCAAGTTTATGAAAGTAGTGGGCTACGTTGTTATATGCCCATAGTGCGTTTGATTGTCATATCGGTCAATACAAACGATAGAAACCACATAGGTTTGAAAACAGTAGTGGACAATATAGTTTGTAGTATAATTGCAATGTGTACAATTATCTTCTTGATAGTTATTATTCCTCTAAGCTCATGGCACTCACGACTGACTGTTGTATATATATCACCGGATGATATATATATATATATATATATATATATATATATAAATAACTTGCCCCGGCTAGGAATTTTGCCCTATACCTAGAAAATCTCAAATATAGTGTGCCTTGTTATTTCCGATAACATAGACTGGTTCGTCAATTCCGATAGGCCTATCCACAATATTTGCGCTCACTCTCAGTGATTAGTGGTCCATGATGTTGGGGACTTTTGGCAAAAATAACTTAGGCATGCAATAATACAGTCAAGGCATTCAGTTTGCAAGTAATTGTCCATAATAAAGCATTTTAGCATGTAGTAAAAGAAGTAGTATGTATCTCCCCCAAAAGAGTTTATAAAACAGTTAAACAAAAGCTGGGGCTATGAAACTCACGGTAGTGACCAGCAGCGGAGTCTAACGATATAGTGTTTATCAACGGTAGAGTATGACAAGATCACGATCTTTAACGATTACCTACGAAAGCATAGCATTCGCGTTTTAGTATACTGTATGATATAAGTGTACAAGTATATGTAGTTTGTTGGCTTTCAATATGATGTTGTACATGAATCCTTAATTTGATATATCCCTTAAGTGTTGTTTGGCTTATAGCCCTTTTATAAATAACCTCGTACCATCTTTCGGGCTATCAAAATCAAGAGGTCGTGTAGTGAACGTATGAGGAGCCAGGACACTTTAAATCGTAAATCCACAACTCGTCGATACGACACCCCGAAGAGGCCTCTTTATGATAATGAATTTCCTTACTAGTGTTGTACTTGTCATTTATAAGTGAAGTATTTGACGAGACAAATGTTATATAAAACATGTGTCGTGTTTCGTCAAAGACTATTGATTGACTTATGTGATGATATGATGATATAAGTTGTGTGTCGTGAAGTAGTTTAACATGTCATATAGTCATTTTCTTAGTTTCTCAAAGTCTAGCAAAGTCCAATCTAATGAACAAGTTTTTGAAACAATTTTTGGGTTATCAAGCCCAAACTAGCCGTGCGGCTAAGTTATGGTTAAATAATTTGAGACAACAATCAAGGCCATACCAAATAGCTATTTTTAAGTCATAATACCTTGAGACGTCAGCCTTGGCTTAACCTTGGCTTTGTTTTGGCCTCAAAGAATCAAAATACACTAAGGTTTCTTAGCCATGGTTGTTTTCCGGTATACAACAGGTCAGGTTAGTTTTTGTAGTTTTCAGGATTTGTCTTTCATTTTCTGCTTATGTGCTTCTAAGTTTTTGTAGAAAAAGTCATTCTGAGCAACTTTCGTGTTTTACACTTTTGCTGATTCGGACCAGAAAAGGGTCAAAATCGTGATTTAAAATCGTATCAACAAGCTTTCTTGTTTCAGCACTATATTTCCTTTTAGTAACACTTAACTAGGCATAACTTTTTAACCACAAGTCCTTTTTAAGTGATTCAAAAGCTCAAGTTTTAGTTTTTACTTCCTCTAACAGCTTCTCAAGCTTAATAAAGTCTAAAGTCCAAAGTTTACTTATATCAATAGTCTAATAACAAGTTATTACTTATATTTCATTGCAGAAAGTTTGGCTGCACATTTAGTTCTGCCAAAACGACCTTAAGTTGAGTTCTACAATTTCTTTTGATACGCGGCTTTCACCAAACTTCAAGTTTAGGTCTTGGCTACATTTCATAAAACTGAGTCGACTTCCAGAAATGACCAGAACCATAGGCTTTTCCCAAATGAAATCTGGTGTGCATATTTTGACATGTTTTGCCATTTTGGCTCTCATTTACTCATCGGGAGGAGTTATGAGGTGCGCCACCCGGGAAAACGACCATATGACATAGCTCTACAAGCCTATCTTATTGAATTAACCTCAAGGTTTACTGAGATGATCAGTTTAATCAATCTTTGGGACTGTTGTAGAATTCAGGTTCATAAAACCTACCTAAGGCTTGTTCTAGCTTATTTTCATGATCACAACCTCATGTACAACGTCAATCATTCCATATTACATATACTACTTGTAAAAGGTATAAATTACATCAAAGATAAATAAAAGAATTGAGAACTAAATATAATCTTACAACTTCTTACAAGACTTAGGTTGAGTAGTTACAACAATCAAACCTAACCCCTTTCAATCTTCAACCCTTGTCTTCAACCTTAGAAGTCTTGTACTAGGCACCTCCAAGACAACTTATCTTCAGCCTTTGGTCTTGTGTAAGTCTTTTTGTTAGCTTGGAATCAACAAATCATCACTTAGACTTGGTAGAACACAACATGGTCTTCATCTTTCTTAGTATACTTATGTCTTGATAATAAATAAATGATGATGAGGGTGCTATGTTGGTGTACGGATGGTAGAGAGAAAGCAAGAGATTTTGTGTTTTATTTCTTTGATATGAAGATACATGTGAGAGTCTAGGAGTATTACATATGGAGGTGCAAGTAAGAGGTGTCAAATTCTTAGACAATGTGTTTAGCTAAAGCCATATGGCTTGTGACTAACAAATGTACACGCCACCTCCTACTTGAGGTGGTGTGGAGCTTAGTTGCTAGCTTATAAAGGTTACTTCATAGTGAAGTAAGGTTCAACGGGGTATAGTTTGGTCCCGGTAATTACTAATGTTAAGCCTTTAAATCTCAAAACTTAAAACCGGGTAAAATAAAAATATAATACTTAAAAAAATGTCATAACTTATAAATATACTCCAACTAAGTATATTAAAAGTGTAATAAGTCTAGTGGAGTGCGTTTATGTTGTTAAAACCTAATAACGTAGGTTTGAACATGCGTATTACGTAAAGAGTAAAATGTTTACGTAAAAATAACAAAGTGGCAATAGTTCATATAAAATATGACTATTGGTGAAAATAGAGTATTTTGAACACCTAGACTTATTGTAGTCTTGTGTTGACCACGAGGAAAGTTTGCACGGTTAAACTTTCGTAATTAATAAAGTAACAACTTTAAATAATTATTTATAGCCATAGGTGAAAAAAATTGTTCAGAGTGTAATAATCCAAAATAGAGTGAATTATTTAACTTGGAAAATTACCAGTTACTACCGGTTATAGTATTTGCTTTTACGTTATGGTAAAAGTCAAATAGTCAAAAGTGAAAGTCAAGGTCAACTTTTAAGAAGTCAAAGGGTAAAATAGTCATTTTACCTTATAAAAATTTACGAGTTGCTACAGCCTCCACCTGTTACGGGAATCATGTCCTCATGATTTAGTTTGTGTTATGAGTTAATGATGTTCCCGAGAAGAGGTGAGGGTACTTCTGTAATGGAACTTCGTCACGAATTTCAGTGAGTGTTATCTGCTAACATTAAATTTGAGTTCATCTTCACGTTCCCACGTGAATTCAGGACCTCTTCTAGAGTTCCATTGAGTGTTGACAATAGGAATGCAACTTTTCTTAAGTCGTTTGACCTCATGGTCCGTGATCTTAGTAGATTTTTCGATAAGATCAAACGTTAATCAATCTGGATCCCTTCCAGAGAAATAGGGAGTGTCTCATTAGTATGACACGTCTTCAGAATGGACACACGAAAGGCGGCGTGTACACTTCCAAGTTCGGGTACTAGCTCGAGTCTGAAAACTACCTGGCCAATTCTTGGTAATATCGTATAAAGTCTAATATATCTTAAGTTTGGTTTTTCTAATTTCCCCAAACGAATCATACCTTACCGCAACGAGGCTATCAACAAAACCTTAATCCTAGTATGGTATTTTTTTAAGTTAACGCTTACATCTGTATAACCTTTCTGGTGATAATGTGTGGCCTAATATTGCGGGGCCAGGAAGTGAATCTTGTACTAGATTCCTTACAAGGATTTCGTGAATGGCAAGCTCATAAATTCTAATCAGCAATTGTGCTAAATATTGCAAAGTCAAATATGCCACAAGCATGCTTCTAGACATTGCTTTGTCAGGGTAAAATGTTGTTGCTCAAACTATTAGTATTGGGAATACTCACTAGATTTCTTAGACTAAGTTGAAGAAATTATAATCAAGAAGTATTATCTTCAGAATGAGGTGCAAGAAATGGAGATAAAGTTTTCTTGCTGTCAGTGGTGTTGATATCACAACTTATATTCGTCTCTTTCAAGAGTTGGCAGTAGTGTGCCCAATGATGGTCTCAACCAATGAGAAGTTATGGAAAGAGTTCATTTGAGAACTTTCACTAAGTATTCAAGAGAACGTTACTTCGTTTGATCGCTCACAATGGATGAAACAATTCAGATGTCTCATAACCTAGTGGATCAAGTTGTGCGAGCTTAGACTGCTCAAGGATCTAACAATAGCAAAAATAATAACAGTAACACAAATAGTAACAAACGATGATGGGATGTGGAAAGTGAATTTAACATCTGATTCTATCAGGTCGGGTTTCAATTGAATTTAACCAATTTTGTTAGCTCAACAAACGGTTCATGTTTGTAAGGATTTGTATCAGCAAAAGTGATAACTTAAGAATGAACTTAGGTTGTTCAAATGAAGTCTTAAGATTTTTGCTGAGTGGTAAAACACTATAGTGTTTTCTAGATCTTTTCAAAGAATACTTGTAATTCTCGAGTTCGAGTTCATACTCATGTCATATCGGATAAAAATAAGCCCACACATTTGTAATTCATTACTTACATAAAGAAGCGTCCCAATTTATGTAAGTAAGAAATCATAAACTTACGGTTCGGCGATTTACAATTTCTTTATTTAAATGAAAAGGCATCCCAGTCCATTTAAATAAGGACATTCCAAATCATCCTACTTAAGAATTTCTGATACAACACTCATACTTAATCGATGAGTTACAAGGTGTTGTATTACGAGACGATGTAGGTGTTCCAAGAGTATGGAATGAATGTTCACACTCATCTTCGAAGATGAGGAGTAAAATAATCAGAGAAAATTGACATAGCGTTCAAAAGAGTCGGTGAGTTCATAGTTATGAAGTAGTTTTCTCACAATGTTTGAGAAATACCAGTGAGACCATTGTGCAAACACAATGTCTGAGAAATAGATAAAACTATTGTGTATCTCTTAATGTCTGAGATATCTTTAGGCCAATTATGTATCTCACGATTCTTGAGATATGTCTAAGTCAACTGTGTATCTCACGATGTTTGAGATATAAGGAAGACCATTGCATACTTACAATGTCTTAATAATAATGAGACCATTGTATCAACTACAATGTCTGAGAAAGTTTCGTAGATCACACAAATGTATATGATCGGGGATATCTAGTTGTGCCATAATGCCTTGGAATAGGCATATGCAATTAAGTTTAGTCAATCATTTATATAAATAGTCTTTATATAAATAACATAGTATCGTGTTAAGGAGTAGGCATGGCGCACGGAATGTTGAAGACAACAATGAGTGATACGAGTCCAATGTAAGATGTAGTTATATCCTAGGTTCATATGCAACCTGGTTCTTTATAACTGAAGCTCTGATACCAATCTGTAACACCCCCAAAATTATCGCAGCGGAAGATTGTGTCACTGGGGTATTACTTCATAGTTCACAGCACAAGTTACAGAAAATGACTCTAAATGAGACATTTTGAAATAAATTATCATTCGATTAAAATATCAGAGTTTACAAACAGAGGTCCCACAAGTTTGTACAATCATAAAAAGTACAACATAAAAGTTGTGATGTTTTTCGAATGATAATATATGCATCGTCTTCAAAATGTTTTTCTGTGCGCCTTCACATGCCATGCCAGCTAATTCCTTTCGAACCTGAGATAACATGCTAAAAAGTGTCAACACAAAGGTTGAGTGATTTCATAGGTTTGTAAGCAAAACAGTTGATCACAAGATATCAAGTTTATGAAAGTAGTGATCTACGTTGTTATATGCCCATAGTGCGTTTGATTGCCTAACCGGTCAATACAAACGATAGAAACCACATAGGTTTGAAAATAGTAGAGGACAATATAGTTTGTAGTATAATTGCAATGTGCACAATTATCTTCTTGATAGTTATTATTGCTCTAAGCTCATGGCACTCACGACTGACTGTTGTATATATATCACCGGATGATATATATATATCTATACATTATATATAAGAGGAGGCATGCCACGTCATAATGCCACTTGGCATCCCATAATGCCAGGTCATATTTCCACCTAAGCAACACATGCCCAATCATCACATTTGATGCCCAGTCATTAATTTCAATTAATGCCACCTCAGCAAACATGCCACCTAAGCAGTTTTGGTGTAGCTAAAAACGGATTACGAAAATGTTTTAAATTTTGGTCATTGGCAGGGATTCAAACTGGGTCTATTAGTTCACACACAAAGGCTTCAACCAATGGAACAAGCCAGAAGTTGTGATACACATTCCAAAATCAAAATATAATATCTTAGTCATACCACACTAAATAAAACCCTACAATATAAATCCCCTGTTATATTCTCTATTACGGTTTGTTACAAGCATTACGATATTTTATTTATTCGTTACTGGCAAACCCTAATATCATCTGATCATCATCATCATCATATTCATTCATATCAATGATACATTTTTATTGTTCAGGTACATCATCATCATCATCATCAGGTATTTAGCCAAAAACCTACACATATTCTTTTCATTCATTCGACCAATGAGGAGGGAGTATTATATTCGGTTAATATTACTTCAATAATTATAATTTGTGATTGCAGTTTGAGTGTTAAAACTCTGATATTATATGTGGAGGCAAGCATGTTAGGGATCACAACGATTATATCTACAGACTCCATTCGGCACATGATGAGGAGCTTTGTTGAAGAAAAGCAAAATCTGCTTCTCTGACCATCATTGAATCAAGCCCGTTGCAGGCTCATGTTGTTTCTGGTGAGCGGTACGCTGTAGGTGAACTTTTGTGTGTTGTTGTTTTTAAAGTCATATCAGTCACCGATCAGTTGTTCTTTGTGATACTAATTTATGTTTGGCCGTTATTGTTATAGCTCAAAGTGATGTTCCTACCAACAGCTTGCAGCCGGACTTTCCTGAATTTGATCTGTATGATGCCAAAACAATGCTACTATGTGTAAAGATTTTTCTATAGTAGAGATATTTCATTTAATTTTTATGTTACATGTTCTACTTTTTTGCAGCCCAAACTCACCATATCTGGCTTCAGTTGTTAATGGTCCTGGTAAGAATAGCCTGGCACCCCTGGTTCAATGCACAATACATATGTGCCTGATACATGTTCACTGACACGTGAAGCTTAACTACAAGGATTACGTCTATCTGGTATAATGGTTTTCTCTTTTATTTGATTTTATCCTACCTTTGATGCTGTGACACAGGCCTTCTGTAGATGTTATTTTTGAGGTCCTTTTAATGAGATATATTCATATATATCACATCACTACAAATAAAGTTTAGCTCAAAAAAAATGAAACATTAATTTAATTTGGTCTTCTTTTTCTTTGTCATGCACAGTCCCAGGTGATGGATCACTATGTTGAAGATTGTTGGATGGCTGAAATCGAGACTTCTTTCGGTTGGAGTGAGTGTGTTTGGATTGTCGATAAATCTCATGTAAGCTTATTAGTTAATTGACATGTTAAGTTAGTAACATTGAGCATTCTATTGAAGTTTTGGATACATGTTTTTGCGTAGGAAAAAATTGGAGTGCAGTGGCTCTTGAAGTAAAAGTGAAACTTGAACAACCCACAAAAGTAGAGGTAACTTTTGTACATGTTAAGTTGTTGTTTACGGTTTTAAATTAAGCTAGCTGCTAATAATGTCATTTCTGAGACAATGGTTATAAGAAACCTTTTATAATCTATAATACACCATGAATAAGAAAAATAAATTTATATCTTTAAAAAATATATTTTCAATTAATAGATAAGAAGTAAATTTGATCATCTAAGCTGACGAGTGATCACTTGAAGAGGTTCGTTTTAAGTTTTTAAATTTATTGAGACTTGCTGGTGGCTGGCGGCCCGAGAACAAAAGTTTAGAATTTTGTTATACATTATTTTTTTTTCACAAAATTTGAATCAAGATTTTAATGTTGATGGTTAGTATATTGTTTGCACAATTGGCATCATCAGGAATATCAAATATGTACAAGTTTTGAATGTTTGGGACATATTACCTTTTGAAGAAATTCCAAAACTGATGAACGACGAGAGAACATGTTTTCTGAATACACAGAAAGTTATGTTAAGCGTTGCATATCAAAACGTGCAGAATGCTCATATTTCGTTTACTAATCTTAGTAGTTATTTTATAATTTATACATGCTTATACTCATTTCTTCATAATGTTCTTTGGTTTCATATTGTTCAGGAAACTGGTAGTTCATACGTGATATCTATCATCGGCTATCATCCGGTGAAATGATCCGAGTTCATTATAATGATGCAGTGAGTATGATTTCTCTTGGTGGTAGAATATTTTATGTCGAAAATCTAAAAGTGAGTGAAAGCTTATGGCTGATGAAGTCCTGCTAATTGTAGCGTAAAGTGGTGTGCCATTGCTGTTTTATCTTTTGAAGGGAGTACACGTTGTGCACCAAGTCAGACAAAAAGGAGGGATAGAAGTATCCGATGTATTTGCTCAAGCATTACAAGATCCCACACGAGTTGCTGTTGCAGCAACAACCAGTGGGTTGTCGTCCCCAATATAAAGAAGATCACAGCCGAAGGACAAAATAACCCGAATCTGCATTATTCCATATGTTGGCAGCATGCGTTTCTCTTCAGTGGTTCCTCTTATGAAATATAATTGGTTTATTAAGGTATGTGATGCGATTTTTTTTATCAATTATTTTAAATATTAAGGGTTTAGTTGAGTTTAGTTAATTTTATTTTTCAACTTTGCATAGATAAATGAGAATGAAACGGTTTTGCAAACATTTACAAATTACAACCATGGATGGTGTCAAAAATAAGTGTCAACAATGATCACTAAAACTCTAGAACCTCATTCTAAAATTGCTCACACTGTATTCCATCTCTTACAAGAAGAGAAACAGAGAAATTAGATAGATGAAGATTCCATGAAATATGACAATGACTTAGGGATGAGCATTTCGAACTGAATCCCGGAACCGAACCGGAACCGTACCGGTACCGTACCGAAATGGTACCGATTCTTGAAATACGGTACGGTACCGGGACTACGAAATAAGGTGAAAAAAAATTCGGGACCACTAATTCGGTACGGGACCGGTACCAAATCGGGAAATTCCCGTAAAAAGTGGGAAAAACCCGATTTCCCGGTACCGGTACCGGTACCGATACCGGTACCGATATCCGAATCCCGTTCGGTACGGTACCGGTACCACTAATTTATGCTCGGGAAAAAATCGGTACCACTATTCAGTACCGATCTGAATGACTTAAGTTTCTTAATATACACATTGCTACTGATCGTTTTACCTACTACTAAAATGATATTTGAACTTCTAAAATGAAACATAGGATCCTGAAAAAGCAAGCCTCAAGTAGGACAGATAGAAGGACCTAGAAATGTAGTTCAAATATAACACACCAAAAGTAGACGCGTTGCTACTTAGTCCAGTCAAACGCGTGAGGTTAAATGGGTAATTTTTTGGTGTGGGTGTTAATGTGATATATAATAATCTCAAATGCCGATCATTACAAAATATAAAAACTTCTAAAATAAGTGATTTATGAATTTGAATTCTAGGTAATTACCTTATAATTAGTTTTTATTTATATCAGCTTTAATATGAGAAGCTTGGAAAAGATTCTTCACTGACACATGACTCCTCTGGCATTACATTTTGTAGCACTGGCTACTATGGCTGAGTGATTATTCAAGCTAGACTCAATTATGTTTCCGCCCATAAATTAAAGTAAACAAATTATTAGCCATTGTCATCTTATGAACAGAACAACCAGGTTTAAAGGATTGTTCATTGAACTTCAAAATTATATTTAGATGATTCTTTTATTTTTAACCCGCAAAAATTCGTATTCTCTTCACGTTTACACATTTTTCTTTATCATAATCTTAGGAATTTTACAGATAGGTTACTAAAGCAGCAGCAACGGTGACCTTCTCCTTCAAAGGACCGAACATTATAGCCCTGAATATAAGAAAGGTCAGTCTCTTTTTCCACCTTTATTAATTCCATTTTTGTTAGCAAGTGAAACTTGAATTGTAATAGGTTGTAGCTGCTCATCAACTTTTCCGTCAGATCAGATGTTTGTTTAATTAAAAATCACAGCAGGAACATTATATTTCTGTTATCATTGGTCATTCAGTTAAAACACTACTCTAAAAACACAAACTATATTACATATGGTGCAGGTGCCACCAAACAGCCATGAAACGCTGGGCTGCTCGATTAAAACAAGTGAGTGATTCTAACTGTGTATTCAAAATATCTTGTCTTCTTAAAATAGATAGATGAGCTGACAAGCACTTAAATGGGCAACAAAGAACGTACATTTTGAGTAACATGCTTATGCGTAACGAATGAAGTTTTGTGATTTGGGAATCACGGGCAAAATGGAGTCCTACATTGATTATTCTTGAATTGGAAACTTTTTCCAGGTGTTCATTGTTTTACTAATATGTAATCTTGCATGTGTTTTCAACACTTTCCAAATCCAGATTGTTTAAAAACGTCACTTAACATGACAAAAACTAATACTTATTTTTTACTGTTCACGAACTGTGACAAGTCTGACTAACGAGTGCACCACCACGAAATCAGTGTATTTTACACACTGCACATCATAGAGATTCATCATTGATTTATTGACCGAAGAGCCAGAGAAGCTTGCGGCCCCATTGCTTGCAGACATGTATGTGACATTTTTTAGTAGGCGTAATGCACGTCGTGGTCCAATCACAAATGAACGCCCAAGGTACAATTGAGGCTTCATATGGGTGGCAACATCAGTGGCGAGGGAATCATCCAGGTACCGAATCTGACCAGTTTCAGCCGGTATCAAAACAGGTGATACATCAGAGGCCTGTGCAATTTAAAAAATGGATTGTTTTGTTCCAGCAGACTACTAATGAAGAGTAAATTATCTTAAAACTTTAACTTCTTTGCTTAATAAGTATTCGTTATGTTTGAGATATGGTGTATACATATGTTTGGCAGCCAATCAAGAAAAATATGATATAGAACTCCGTAATGCATTGTCCATAGTGTATTCCTACAGAGCACCTTATAGAGAAAAAGCATCTTTATCATCTATACAGTTCAATTTAGGCAGGGAATTTCATCGCCAGATCATTGTACTGTACATTTGTACATGATATTGCATGAAACGTTATTGTTTTAATTTTCCTATAACTGCTTATAAATGAAGCTATGATATATATTTCTCAATGGTTGCAGGTCAACATTGTGCCTTGATTATCTTTCACTTTTTCTTAAACACATGACCGATCCGCTAAAGATGCTATCAAAGATTTGTATACACTACACCTAATTGTTGTAACTAAATTGGATTCTAAAATCGACATTCTTTTCCGTGTTGGATGATTGGCAGGATGAAAGTGTTGAAAAGGTTGTGAAGTTTATGGATTCATACACCATTAGCCAGGAAGACTTGCTTTTGATGATGGCGATGTTTAAATTTCAGGTATCACTTTGTCTAACGATGCTATCATATTCTCCATTTGAACCCAATTTAACTGTGTAAATATGTGTTGTTTAGGGGTGTCCAAATCCGCTTGATGGAGCCAGATGTGAAAGTTGCACTAACAAAGGCATACAACAAAGATAGCAAGTCACGTGTTCGTTCAGCAGACATGATCACACTTCAAGGCATTAAAAGGCTCCAAATGATTAACTACTTGGTAGATGGTGGTACAGTAGAGGATGGTGACGGTGTGGCACACAATAAATAAAAACACTCGGATGCAGAGGATTTGGGTATCACATTTCTCTCTAAAAACCTCTCCTCAAAATTAGTCTCAAAGTTGCATTATCGTATTTCATCATTTTAGTAAGTTTGGCAAACGGCTTCAGGTACAAATAGTTAAATTTTGGGCATGTTTGTTGCATTTATAGTGAGTAATGAGAGGTTTAATCTGATATATTAGCAGTTGCAATTTAAAAATATGTAATTGCTTGATTCATTCACACAAGGCATTGTTGAGCCTGTCAAAAAAAAAATTTATAATGTCTTTTTTGATTAATTGTTTGAATGTTCAAATATATGATAATAAATCCATAATTGAAAATGTTTGTTAATGTTAATTAACAAAACCCTTCGGTCTATTAGGTCGTGGAATGGGTTTTGAGCAAAAAATTATGATAACGAAGACATACCTTAGGCTTCTAAATGGTTTTATAGTGAGACCATTTCGCAGTTAAATGATATTCATATTTCAATGGTGTTCAGTGTTTGTTGATTATTGCAGATTCGGGAGAACGTCACCTAATACATTTAAGTCGCGTTTGTGATGAAAATGTACAAACACGTGATAAAACTGAAGGTGGGTTAAAAGGTTTATATATTTTATTGGTTCTTTTATGATATTGCTTTTTATTTTTTCTTTATTGTTGATTTATTTACAGCAGCCGCGCTTGCTAATGTAGGAACAGGAGCGTTACTCGATATTAGGCTTATGATGATCTTTCGAACAATGGTTGTCGCAAGAAGTCTGTACTAAATATTCCGACAACTGATAAAGGGAGAAGAAAGATAAATGATCTTAATGAATGCATTCTCAATGTGTCTGATTTTGTTTTGTCTTACTAGATTCCGTGTAAGTTTGGTCGTTTTTTTTATAAGTGTTCCATAAACTAAATTTCAGAGCCAATATGCTTATAACTTATGATCATTGGTTTGGCTTTCAGGAATATCGTCGGCAATGTCTAGCTATCAACACCTAAACAACGCAAACATAGCTAAATGTGCATCTGATGTTTCACCAGTTGAACGAGAAATTATAAACCTGTAGACTATTCATCTTCGTGACCTGTCTACTTATACTGTTAAACTTACTGTTACCGTGCTCATTACTTTTGTAATAACTTACGTTAATAACACGCATATTCTTATTGCTATAGTTGAATCTGGTATGTTCAACAAGAGCTAGGCAGTTCAAACTGAAAGACTTATTTTTAATTTAGCTTACCATGCCCATATTACTTTATCCTAAGTCACTAATTTTTAATACAGGTTAAATTTTAACAACGCAGGCACGCACACTGAAGACCAAATGCACATACGAACGGTTGCCGTGAATAGTAAATGAGCAAGAACCACCCTGACAGGTGACTTATCTATTTCCACATTTTTTATTCTCATTATTGTTGTAATAACTAACGTTAACATTATGGTAATTTTTATTCCTATAGTAACGTTTGAATGGTGAAGCAGATAAGAGTAGCAATGGCAACCAAGCATCGATAAGTAAAGCTTCTTCACCATATATGCAGCGTGGACGTAAACAGCTAAGGCCTTTGTCTCCTTGGATCACTGATATGTTTCTCGCTGCTCCTTTAGGTGTCATAAGTTACTACTTTTACTGGTAAGTGGGTGTTTAATTATGGATTATGTGTGATTGAATTGAAGCATTAGCTATTGTGGATAATGTGTAGTGATTTAGTTACAATAAATGTAGCATAATGATTTTAGGATACAATTTATAAGTGATTAAATCAGCAGATATGATCGAGTTATATGTAGAATATGCAGTAAATTTGGATAGGATTTTTAAGTGTTTTAGCAGAAGTGATTTAGTTTGTTCACGGACACAATATGTAGAAATTAACTAATGAAAAGCATACAATGATGATGGTAGGATAAGATATGATTTATACGTGATTTAACGGATGTGATTAAGTAAGTTCATGGTCGCATACTCGCGATATCTATTCTGGAGGATTGACGTTAGGATATGATATATAAGTAGGCATGATTTTAACATGAGAAGAACCCTTATTGCAACTTTTTAGTTACACATGATTACATCGATGACAATAACAAAAAACATACAGTGATGACGATAGGATATGATATGATTTATACGTGATTAATTCATGGTTGCAGACTCACAATAGCTATTGTGGACAATCATTTACAAAAAAATGTATAGGATTGACGTTAGGATTTATGTTATTTAGTGGATGTGACGAGTTACTAGGATGGAAACATCATTCTTTTAGTATTACTATTTTATTACCGTCTTTGTGTCTTTGGTGGCTCATTGTAACTGCTACTACACACTTAACAATAAGATATGAAAACTCCAAAATAAATTTTAAGACATAATTAAAACAAAAGCAGAGGTGGGCTTATATCAAGGTATGTAAGGGCTATTTTTATATTCATGGTCGTGTTGTAGGGTACACCGATTTCTTTCCCTTGAGCAAGGATGCTAGGACCATATGTCATGGTTGTAGTTGAAATACATGTTTAAGGTGGATACTACTTAACGAAAGACGAGTTTGACGTAGGATTCGTAAGCCATTAGGTATCGACAATAGGTCAGTCTAGAGAATCTCCCTCAAATTACTTAACATAGTTACTTTAAACATGTTTGACTAAAGTTAGAAACAATGGACGAAGATGAAGCAAAATAAGATGAGTATGAAGAAGTAGGAGACTCCTTCATTACTGATTTCTCTGTGGGTTTGACAACGGTAAATAGCCAATCAGGAAGTTCGAAGCATGGGGCATTAGGTTGGTGGATTAATTATAGTTTTGTAAGGTGTTCATTAGATGTTTCGGCAAATGGGTTGTTGGCAGATTTTTAAGGGTCATAATTGTGTCAGTAGGTGCAGTGGTAATATGGACATGTATATGTTTTGTCCTTTCACAGCCTCTAATTTAGTATATGGGTCGAGTCACTTAAATGCCCCCCTCAGGTGCTCGAGTCAATACTGAATTGCTTTCGGTTTAGTCGTGTTAACTGCAGTGGTTGGAACCCTGCTCACCATTTCCACAGCTTCCCTTCAGAACTACGTAGCATTTGCAACACCATCACCTTTGTTGACTTCAAGTCCAACTAGAATTCTGTTTGTAAGATAATTTCCTTAATTACCATAAACCTTGGGTTGTAATAAGTGACCAACTATTCATTTTTGTTTCATGAAAACAGCGTATTGTATGCCACATTCAATTCTTTGCATTATCTGGATGGATAGTAGTTCCTTTGCCTACAAGTATAGTGAATTTGCCAGGGGTTTTAGATGGAGTATCCCATACTTTAGACTCCCGTGGGAAACTGGTTATGTGAAGCATGTTTGGCCTATGAATCCACATTCATATGGTTCTAGAATTGTTGATCCGTTAAACTTACTTGCTATGAGAAGTTATGTGAAACTGGTTATATGATACACATTACCAGGTAGCCACAACCAAGTTTAATTGTTTGTATGCTTGAAATTCGGTTTAATCATATGTTCACTAATAAATTGTCGTAACTTTATCCTTTGTAATTCATATGTCTAATAATTAATAGATAACTAATAGTTAAAAGCTTAGTTGCAATTAAGTTTCGCAGCATGGCTGTTGCCAATTGCACAGTTACAGACCAGCCCCACGAACCATAACAGACCAAAACCAATCAGATAACTGATGAAAAGTCATGGCATACATAAGTGCATTATACCGAAGATGAACAAAAAGGAGTCGCATAGATTGCAGCCCGATTATGCTATAAAATGTGTCAATGGTTTTATATGATAATTGAACAAACAGATCCACTTGGCTAACCTGGTCAATGTTGGCTCGGATCCAATACATTTAGTTGGCACATATAGAATTGTAAATGGAATCATCGTTTGGCCCTCCACTTTCTGTACTTCCCACCTTAGTGACGATGTCTTTTGCTGTATTGCTGAACCATCAAAGCAGAGCCCTAACACTCACCACAGAAGCAGAGTTGTTTAGCTCATGTCCTAACCATTGTGAGAGATTACAACTTCTAGCCACAATGTTTTAGCTAACTTTTGAATGCTTACATAGCCACCCTCCTAAATTATAAAACTCATCTTTCAATTTGTTGATTTATTGCTTCTTTCTATCTTTCTCTCTTATGTATAAAACAACTGATCTTTCTAAAATGATTTTATTCAATAATCTTTTGTTTACAAGATGTTATCCCTTCACTGATAGGGACCCTTTCTTCATAAAGAGCTGTCCGCATGTCTACTTCGTTGGCAATAAGGACAAATATGCAATTCGAATACTAAAAGGTTCCTATCAGTAACATTACGAGTTGTGTATTTACACCTTTAAAATGTACGGTGTTCATCTTTTATAATATTATTAAAACTTAAAAAATCAATGCAGGATCAGATGGCCAGTTAGTGAGACTCATTTGTGTTCCTAAGTTTAGTAAGACAGGCGTGCTGTTATGGTAAGCATTATCTCTAAGCTTGATACACTTAAAAAAGATCATCATTACATAATTATGTCAACTAGCTCCTGTATTGCAGATCAAATAAGTAACCCGTCATTGGCATATGGGTAGTCTTCAATGAGGAGTCTTACTCCATACGGCTTTGTCTCATCGGGTACTACCATTCCTCTGCAACCGAAATAAATTAAATGCTTACAACATGTGATTTCTTTGACTATCATAGTTGCTTCAGTTATTAGATTGTGCAGGTGATCATCTACCAAGTTTCAATACCTTTTTGTTTAAACCAGAAAGTATTTGGATTTTAGTAGATTCTCCATTTCAGTTATTGAAATAAAAATGCTTCGGTAACGCCTTACAGTCGAGAAATTTTGGTCCCAATAACATGCTGCATAGATCAATTATCTTTTTTAAAATCTTTGTGATTTTTTCACTATCATTCGTCAAATATTTCCTCATTTATCAGTAATTAATAACGTAGCAATGTAGCATTTCTATATATTGAAAGATGCTTTATGATCACTTCCTCACTTATGCTGACCATACTAATCTCTATTTTCTTATTTTGTTTATATATAGGGACGTCAAATTCCAATAGTACATCGAACCATCAAGGTACATGTTTCCAGAAGGCTTTTATATACAAGGACGCAAATTCCAATAGTACACTGAATGATAAAGGTACATGTTTCCAAAAGACTTCTATGTTCTTTTCCTTTTTTCCCACATCAACTTGATGTGTCAAGCCCAATGTTTACCCATTTTCATAAATGTTGTGAAGTTATATAAACCTTGACTGATACAGGGTCTTGGCAGGCATTCAGACCCGGCATGTGGTTTCGGCCAGTGGCTGTGAGAAACAAATTCTGGAATCCAGCAATTCTTGGTTAGATCTCAAATTCGAGTATCAATTTTCCGATGTTTTAGTTTTCAATTTGATAGGTTTTGTTAGATGAACTTTGTTGTTTAGTAACGGTCAACTATGCATATGTCAATATGTGTGTGTATATGCATGATGCAAATGTTAGGTGCGTTGGCCACTGGATAATTTATACATGTTCTTGCTTTCCTGAAACTGGGCTAAATGCTAATTGGCATACATTAATGTATTTTTTTAAGGTTCTATCATCTGTTATTTTTTTATGCACAACGTATATACCTAATACTTTTTTACACACCATTCTATTAAAAGATTCATAGACATACTTATATAAGTAGAATTAAACATAGATTAGCACATTCTTTTGATGTCTGCAATTTTCTTTGTTCATTACAGACTTACCTTAGAAACAGCTCTGAAACTTCGTGGTGTTATGTCCATAGTATTTAGCCACTCACTGGGTAGCAATGTTTTTTGGTACTTATTGGAGTGTCCGAGTGGTTAAAGCTACAAATGTCGCCCAAGAATTACATCCCATAGCTACATGATCACCTACATGACTAGCAAATAACATTTTCTTTCTGGGCATGTATTTGAAAACATAAACTTTGTAATGACGGATAATTTATTGAGTTTTATTTACTCTTATTTGATTACCATTCATTTTTTTGTTCTTTATTCACTGTATAAATATTATACGATGTTCGTAATTCATAAACCATTACTTAATTAATTCATTAGACACTCAGGCATTTTTAACCCGTCTTCTTTCGCTATAGTAAAATATCTCAACGGCTTGTAAGTCATACCCGCCCATCGGCTAGGCTTTGTATATATATATATATATATATATATATATATATATATATATATATATATACACATTAGGCATGACTTATAAAGACATGGCTTTTAACCATGATTACATAGAAATTTCCCTGTTTGAGTTTTACATATATGACAACGTAGCCAACCCCCTGTTGAGGTGTCTTCAACAACGACTATTATTATAATTCAACGTCTAAAATTGTCGAAAGAAAGGTTGTTTCTTCAGTAGTTAGTTCTCTCCCATGACCAACTATATATGGTTGTCTCAAAAGTAAAGAAAATAAACGCATTTAAAATTGTCTTTTGTACTACAAGCGCTAATTCCGCAAAAGCAACAACAAAAGCTTCCTATAAACAAGTTTAATTTAAGATATAAATTACAATCATAAGCTTTCTTCTTAAGAATAAATTGGTACCTTTTATCTGTTCAATAATTAAAAACGGTTAATTAATTTTCATTGTTAACGCAAAAAAGAAAAAAAAAAAAAAAAAAAAAAAACCCCACTCTTTAATATCTTATTATTCGTTAACTAATACCTTCAAACGATATTTATAAGTCATGCCTGCTCATCGAATATAGTAACTATAACCATAAATCAAAATACTTACCTTCTTTTAGGTAACATCAATTATAGATCTTAACATTTTCAATTAACTTTTAATTACTTTTTAGTATATATTTGTTCTACTAAATCCTAAAAATAAAAACCACAACTCATACCCGTCCATCGGACGGAGTTTTGTTTTATTTTAGTATATATATATATATATATATATATATATATATATATATATATATATATATATATATATATATATATATATATATATATAACTTGCCCCGGTAGGTATTTTGCCTATACCTAGAAAATCTCAAATATAATGCGCCTTGTTATTTACGATAACATAGACGGGTTCGTCAATTCCGATAGGCCTATCCACAATATTTGCGCTCACTCCCAGTGATTACTGGTCCATGATGTTGGGGATTTTTGGCAAAAACAAGTTAGGCATGCAATAATACAGTCAAGGCATTCAGTTTGCAAGTAAATGTCCATAATAAAGCATTTTAGCATGTAGTAAAAGAAGTAGCATGTATCTCCCCCAAAAGAGTTTATAAAACAGTTAAAAAAAAGCAGGGGCTATGAAACTCACTGTAGTGATCAGCATCGGAGTGTAAGGACATATATGACAAGATCATGATCTTTAACGATTACCTACGAAAGCATAGTATTCGCGTTTTAGTATACTGTATGATATAAGTGTACAAGTATATGTAGTTTGTTGGCTTTCAATATGATGTTGTACATGAATCATTAAGTTGATATATCCCTTAAGTGTTGTTTGGCTTATAGCCCTTTTATAAATAACCTCGTACCATCTTTCGGGCTATCAAAATCAAGAGGTCGTGTAGTGAACGTATGAGGAGCCAGGACACTTTAAATCATAAATCCACAACTCGTCAATACGACACCCCGAAGAGGCCTCTTTATGATAATGAAATTCCTTACTAGTGTTGTACTTGTCATTTATAAGTGAAGTATTTGACAAGACAAATGTTATATAAAATGTGTGTCGTGTTTCGTCAAAGACTATTGATTGAATTATGTGATGATATGATGATATAAGTTGTGTGTCGTGAAGTAGTTTAACATGTCATACGGTCATTTTCTTAGTTTCTCAAAGTCTAGCAAAGTCCAATCTAATGAACAAGTTTTTGAAACAATTTTTGGGTTATCAAGCCCAAACTAGCCGTGCGGCTAAATTATGGTTAAATAACTTGAGACAACAATCAAGGCCATACCAAATGGCTATTTTTAAGTCATAATACCTTGAGATGTCAGCCTTGGCTTTGTTTTGGCCTCAAAGAATCAAAATACACTAAGGTTTCTTAGCCATGGTTGTTTTCCGGTATACAACAGGTCCGGTTAGTTTCTGTAGTTTTCAGGATTTGTCGTTCACTTTCTGCTTATGTGCTCCTAAGTTTTTGTAGAAAAAGTCATTTTGCGCAACTTTCGTGTTTTACACTTTTGCTGATTCGGACCAGAAAAGGGTCAAAACCTCGTTTTAAAATCGTATCAGCAAGCTTTCTTGTTTCAGCACTATATTTCCTTTTAGTAACACTTAACTAGGCATAACTTTTTAACCACAAGTCCTTTTTAAGTGATTCAAAAGCTTAAGTTTTAGTTTTTACTTCCTCTAAGAAATTCTTAAGCTTAATCAAGTCCAAAGTCCAAAGTTTACTTATATCAATAGTCTAATAACAAGTTATTACTTATATTTCATTGCAGAAAGTTTGGCTGCACATTTAGTTCTGCCAAAATGACCATAAGTTGAGTTCTACAACTTGTTTTGACACGCGGATTTCGCCAAACTTCAAGTTTAGGTCTTGGCTACATTTCATAAAACTGAGTCGACTTCCAGAAATGACCAGAACCATAGGCTTTTCCCAAATGAAATCTGGTGTGCAGATTTTGACATGTTTTGCCATTTTGGCTCTCATTTACTCATCGGGAGGAGTTATGAGGTGCACCACCCTGCAAAACGATCATAAGACATAGATCTACAAGCCTATCTTATTGAATTAACCTCAAGGTTTACAGAGATGATCAGTTTAATCAATCTTTGGGACTGTTGTAGAATTCAGGTTCATAAAACCTACCTAAGGCTTGTTCTAGCTTATTTTCATGATCACAGCCTCATGTACAACGTCAATCATGCCATATTACATATACTACTTGTACAAGGTATAAATTACATCAAATATAAATAAAATACTTGAGAACTAAATATAATCTTACAACTTCTTACAAGACTTAGGGGTTGTTCGATAAAACATAACGATTTAGCGCTGAATGATTTAAAAGTCTGAATGATTCAACAGCTCTGAATGAATCTGGCGCTGTACGAAGAAAAGGTGTTTGACAAATGTTTTGAACGAGCGTCTGCAATAACAAAAAAAATTATGAATTCAAATTTATTTAATAAATGTTGATTAATGACAAGTACTTAGTGAATGAATTAAGAATTTATTAGTCTCAATTTATAATTGGATTGTATATTTATCTTTAACATCGATATGAGCCTATGATCAACTCAATATGTATATGTTGTTGTACCTTAATAGGCCTACATTGTAAATTTTATAAAATAAAAAGACTTCATAAAGTTACAAATTGTTATAGGAACAAGTGAAAAAAGTAAATGAAAACAATGACAAAAGAAAAAGTAACTTAGCTACTTAATGGTTTAGGGACCCATCTTATGCAAAACCACTCAGAAGAACGATTAATGATCAAGAGGCAAAAACAAAATTCTATCAAACGCCTAGCATCTGACCGATTCATAACTTGGCACTTAACTAATTCATTAAGATGTAATCAAACAACCCCTTAGGTTGAGTAGTTACAACAATCAAACCTAACCCCTTTCAATCTTCAAACCCTGTCTTCAACCTTAGAGCTCTTGTACTAGGCACCTCCAGAACCATAGGCTTTTCCCAAATGAAATCTGGTGTGCATATTTTGACATGTTTTGCCATTTTGGCTCTCATTTACTCATCGGGAGGAGTTATGAGGTGCGCCACCCGGAAAAACGACCATAAGACATAGCTCTACAAGCCTATCTTATTGAATTAACCTCAAGGTTTACTGAGATTGTTGGATCGATGTACTCTAACCAAACTAACTTAAATAGCTTGTTAAGGGTTTAATAACTTCGGATAAATCCTAAGTTATTAACAATGAAACACTGAGTAATCTTTATTAAGTATGCGGAATTTACTTAACAAATCTAAGAAGAATATAACCTTAACTTTTATTAATAACTCTAAATCTGCTTGTTATGCAGACTCTTTAACAACTCCAAAACTCTAATAATAATCGTACTTTAGGATTCTAAAACATATATCTCTAATACCAATCTAGGGGTCCTTTTATAGGCTCAAGGATAACCCTAGTCGGTTTACAATTTGTATCCTTGTAGGACAAGTAATCTAAACAAAGAATATTCTAGAATTACAAAGCTTTCCATAAACGAATATAGCAGTTCTTTTAGCCTTGCAGTACTTTGACTTCGACAGCAGTACTTTGACTTCTTCTTTAGCAGTACTTTGACTTTTCCAGTACTTTGTCATTCTTCAGCACTTTCATATCCCAACAATCCTCCCCTAACTTGAATTCTACTTGGTTGACTTCAAGTTCCTTTGTAAACTTATCTTTAATAGCTCCATCTTCAAGGAAATATTGTGTCTTTGTCTTTGGATTGTATCTTTTTAGACTCTGTGCTTATATCATCATTATCAAAGTATTTTTTTAGAAATTATTCTTTACAACACCCTTGATCAGTAATCTCTTTTCAGCAACATTCAGCAAGCTCCATCTTTTCAGCAACATAAGACAATTTGTACATTAATTTAGTTTAAGTTTCAATCTATTCTCATCACTTCCAGGTGTGTAAACTCCTGTGAGAGGTGAATCATTGAAGATTTAATGGATTTGAGTTCTCTTTACCAAATCCATTAACTCTGGAGTAGCCAAATGTTTTGGTGTGTAAGACCATGGTACATTGATAACCATATGATTTTTACCAAATCATCAGCTATCAACAGATTTGATTTGTCTTTACCAAAAGCTGTACCATTTTGGACTAGTTAGTTCTTTCATCTATGGTGAACTAATTACCAAATAATGGTTTTTCCACAGCCTTTACCACAAGCCATTTTCTTGTGGGCTAGCCAACTCTTCACATTTACTGATATGGTGAGTTGATTACCATACAACTTATTAGCAAGTTGTCAACTAAAATTGGATTTGAGATATCTTTACCAGAGCCGTTTGCTCATGGATTAGCCAATCCTTTTGTAACCATGGTGGATTGATAACCTATTGGTGTTACCATCTCAAAAACCATTTATTTCATTTAACCTTTGTTTCAAAATATTTGTCACTTAACAAAAGTTTTCTTTCAAAATCATTAACTGGTTTAAAGCTGCAAGCAGTACTTTGATGAAAGTACTGTTTGATCAGCAGTACTTTGAATAAAGTACTGATATTTCAAAAAAAATAATTTATTAAATTAAAATTTATACCAGTTATTCATCATCATCAGCCATAGTAGTCCATCTGATAAACAATTTGATGACCATAAGAGCAATTTCATTATCTTCTTCAACTTCCATTCCATGCTCTAGCATTCTTCTCATGAGATCTGATGTAAGCAGATATATTATGTCTGCTAACATGTGAATCATAGTCCCATCTTCTAGCTCTAGAACATGTACTCCAGATTCTTCAAAGAATCTCTAGCTGATAATCTCCCAATCTTCTTGGTTCTTCCAAATCTCAGCAGTACTTTTTTCTTCAGTTTCCCAAATAGTTGTGAGATCCCCAAGCAAGACTAAACCAACTCCTTCTAATGGATTGTGTACAAAATAATCTCGCACCAAATGATATAAATGAAATAAATCCACCCTATCTATTATGTGCAATAGATACCATAGCATGTTGAACACCCTGAAGCTTTCATCTTCTCTGTGAAACATCAAATAACTTCCATCCTTTGATTCTACAACTTCAAAAGTAGTTATTGGATATTTTTTCTTCTTCATTTCATCATCATCCTTAGAATACTCAAATTCTACTATTCTTAAGTAATTCCTTAGTTCATCATCAGTATCAGACCTTAACTCAACTTTCTTTGATGGCTGTGTGTCTTCAACTTCAGTTGATCTTTTTCTTTTTAAGATTTCTTTTCTTTCATCTTCTTTCTGAGCATCATCATCCTTATAGTCTTTGATACTATCAACTTGTTTCTGATAAGCTTCTCTAACAGCTTCATACAGTTCTTTCATCTCAACATACTTTAACTTATTCAATCCAATATATCCTTGACCTTTCAAATAGGCCATCATTGCATTCCTTTGTTTAGCAAGATTTGGTCTTCTTGGTAGAGAAGAAACATGAATAGGTGACTTTAATGGTACAGCAGCTTCAGCATTTAATTCTTCTTGTAATTTCCTAGCTGCTTCTTCATTCATAGCCTCTTCATTGACAAGTTCAGCATTTAATGCAGCTTGTATCTTTCTAGCTGCTTCCTCATTCATAGCAACCTGAGCAGCCCTTATCTGTGCTAAAGTAGGTTTCTTTTTCTTCTTTGTCTCTACCAATTTACCTTTTCCTTTATCCTTAGGATCTATAGTAGGTTGAGAAGCTCTTGGTTGTTCTTCTTGCACTCCTGGAATGCTAACACCCCTTGGCTTTGATAAATCATGCAAGATTTCAGCAATGGTTTCATCATCACTTGCAGTATGTATAGGTTTGGGTGTTTCAGCTTCCTTTTCTGGCATGACAGTTGAAGGTCCAGCTTCTTCTTCAAAATCTAACAACCTTGGAGTAATCAATTCTTGCCTGTAGGTTCCATGAAAAGCAGTACTTTGATCTTCAGTACCTTGATCATCAGTACTTTGAACCTTAGTCCTTTCTTCCTCAGTACTTTCAATATTGACATGCTCCTCAGTACCTTGAAGTTCATTCTCCTTTACAGCATCTTCTTTCAAATTCTTTTCTTCTAAATTCCTCCCCAATTGGACAGAAGATGATTGTTGAACCTTTTTGCCTTTGGTTGTCTTTTGAAACTTCCTAACTGGCCTGCCTTTCTTTCTTTGAGACTTGACCCATAGACGATGATGTTGAACCAATGGCCAGACAAAATTCTTAAGTCTTCTAAACTTAAGCTTCAACTTCTGAATCTGTGTAGCCTGATCTTCAAAAGATTTCTTCAATCTTGTCAATTCTCTAGATAAAGCATAGTTGGTTAGAATTGGATCCTCAGCGCCACAACTTCTGCATCTCCTCTAGATTGTGAGTGTTCTTCTTGTTGAGAATCATGAACAGAGACTTGTGGAGATGGTGGAGGTGAAACTGCAACATCTTCTTGAACTTCAGTACTTTGCGAAGCAGTACCTAGTGATGCAGTACCCTGTGATGCAGTACCTTGGGATGCAATACCGTGAGAAGCAGTACCTTGTGCAGAAGCAGTACCTTCTCTATCATCACTCTCTGCAGCCTCATCTCTGATTGCTTGAACAACCTCTATCATAGAAGTGGTTAGTGGAGTGTGTCTTCCAGTGAATAGATCACTTTTCCTTGCCATAAAAGTAAAGATCTTGGCTGGTTGCACCACAATAGGTAGTATATCAGTAGGCTTGGGTACATTAGCAAGTTTTTTGTTCAGGAACACTTGAATAAACCTTGGATACATCAACCATCTTGAACCATGAGAGATGTGTGAGAGCATTCCATCTAGGATTAGCCTTGAAAAGTTGAAAATGCGATTTGTAGCCAACCCCACTATAGCAGATGCTATGTTAGACCCAAATTGCTCCCATGATGTACTTTTAGCACTAATACAATGAAGTAGTACATGAACTAAATACTTCCAGTGAGGACAAAATAAGGGTTTCTTGAATGTTTGTTCAGTTAAGGACCCTTCATAGCCAATGTCTCTGAATGTATCCCAAATAAGTTGCTTTTCAAAACGAACAGCCCCTTCTACATCATTAAATAATAAGTCTTCACGAATAGAGGCTTCACTAACTTTCACAGTTCTCCCAGCAACTTTTGCTTGAATATACGAATCATCATTCTCCATATGAACCCTAGCAGTTGCCCAAAATTGTTGAATCCAGGGCTCAATGATATTTGGTTCCACTAAAAGTGCATAACTAATCGGCGACCCAGTGAGAAAATCAATGATATCATGAAAGATCACATCAGCTTCAGTCTTTTCTAAATTCGCCACCATGTTGTATTTGGAAACTGTATTTCGATTTGCCATTGATGATATGTGTACACAGAAAGTGATATGATGAATAATATGGTTGAAAGAGAGAGAAATATGGAAAAGATTATACTGTATCAATATGAGAGGGAAATTCGGAGAGTAGTTATTTATAGGTGAGATTTTAAAAAATCACAGCTCATAATAACTAAGTTACCATTAGTGTAGTTTACCCCTGAATTTGACCGTTGGAACAGTACTTTGATAAGACAAACAGTTCTTTCCACGTGTGCAGTACTTTCCAAAGCAGTACTTTCCAAGCAGTACTTTCATAAAACCAAAATGCAGTACTTTCCCATTCTCCTCTTTACAATAGTACATACATCAAATAAACATGAATTACCTCCCCTCAAGCAATGCATAGGACTATACATAAACTAAATAGTCCTCCCCTCAAATGTAGCTTAGTAATTAATCATGCCAATGCTTACCACTAAGTGATTGAATCTTGAAACATCAAAGCCTTTGGTGAGTAAATCAGCTACATTATCATCCGTGTGAACCTTGACCACATTAATGAGCCTATGCTCATAACAATCTCTGATGAAGTGATGCCTAATTTGAATGTGCTTGGTCTTGGAGTGATACGCTGGATTCTTCACAATGCAAATGGTACTCTCATTATCAATATTGATAGGAGTATTCTTGAAATTGAACACATAGTCCAAGAGTTGATTCTGCATCCACAAAACTTGTCCACAACAGCTTGCAGCAGCCACATATTCTGCTTCAGTAGAGGATGTTGCTGCAATAGTCTGTTTCTTACATTGCATGAGACTAATCTTCTTCCAAGATATTGGCATCCTCCATTTTTTGATCTTCTTTCATAGTTATCACCTGCATAATCACTATCTGAAAAATATTCTAAGTGAAAAGGTGAATCCTTTGGATACCACAACCCCAACTTAGGTTGTTGTTTCAAATAACTAAAAATCCATTTCACTGCATTCAAATGAGAGACTTTTGGTGAGACTTGATATCTTGCACATAGACAAACATCAAACATAATATCAGGCCTAGATGTAGTGAGATACATAAGACATCCAATCATGGATCTATACAACTTAACTTCAACAGGTTGTCCATCTTCATCCTTGCCCAATGAGTTGATAGATTTAATAGGTGTAGTAACTGGCTTCATAGCATCAAAATTGAACTTCTTAAGTATGTCAGATACATACTTGTCTTGACTTATAAAAATTCCCTCCTTTGACTGCTTAACTTGAAGTCCCAAAAAGAATGTTAACTCACCCATTGAACTCATTTGAAATTCTTTCTGCATCAGCTGCTCAAACTCCTTAACCATGGACTGTTTTGTAGCTCCAAATATGATATCCTCAACATACACTTGAACCAACATGATATCCTTCTTGTCTCTCTTGATAAATAAAGTCTTGTCAATGGCTCCCCTCCTGTAACCATGTTGCTATAAGAAAGTAGAGAGCCTCTCATACCAAGCTCTAGGAGCTTGATGAAGGCCATAAAGAGCCTTAACCACCTTGTAGACTTTGTTAGGATGAGTAGGATCTTCAAAACCAAGAGGTTGCTTAACATACACCTCTTCTGTTATCTTGCCATATAAAAAGGCACTCTTGACATCCATTTGATAAACCTGAAATCCCATATAGGATGCAAAAGCAAGGAAGATTCAAATTGCTTCAATCCTTGCTACAGGAGCAAATAATTCATCATAATCCACTCCTTCTTCTTGTCTGTAGCCTTGAGCTACTAACCTTGCCTTGTTCTTGATGACATTCCCTCTTTCATCTCTCTTGACTCTGAACACCCATCTTGTACCAATTACCTTCTTTCCATCAAGTAGATCACATAGTACCCAAAGTTCTTGAAGTTTAAATTGAAGAAGTTCTTCTTGCATAGCTTCAACCCAACTCTCCTTAGATAATGCTTGAGCTATATTCTTAGGTTCTTCTTGAGAGATAAAGCAAGTAAACAGACATGTCTGATGATCCTTGTGATTCAATCTGTTTTGTTTATAAACAAAGCTAAGTAAAGCATTGTGAGGTGTAGAAAAACCTTTAGCTTTGGTTCTTGTCATCACTCCAGAAGTAGAAGGACCAATGATTTGATCAGCAGGATGATTCTTATGAATTCTTAAGATAGGAGTTTGTGGAACTTCATAATTATCATCCAAATTAGTGAAATCAGCATCTTCATTGGAATCTGAGAAAATACCTTCATTATCTAACTCATCATCAGTATCCTCTAAACCAGGCATGGTTGGATCATCCAAATCATCCAAAGTACTGTCAATAGGTGCAGTAGTACTTTGATCGAAAGTACTGTCACCCAAAGTACTGTGAGTGAACTCTGCAGTCTTGTTCTTTTTCTTTGCTTCCTCATAAGCTCTTCTTTGTTCATCATCATAAGAATGTGCTAGAATATCTTCAAAAGCATCTGATTGAGTTCATCTTGAATAGATTGCTCCTCAGCAGACAATGAGGATTTTGGTTTATCAGTACTTTGCTTTGGATCAACAGGTATGGGTTCTTCATCAGGAACAACATCAGGTCTAATATGGACTCCATGAACAACATACTGTAAATCTTCTCCATTGTGCACAGGTTGATTTTCTTCTCTAACAGGTACATAATTCATAGAAGGAGTCAAAACTTCAAGATAAAACATCCAATCAGGACCTTTACCCTTCTGATTTTCTTGATCTTCTAAAAATTCAACATGAAGACAATCTTGAACCTTCTTGGTGACTTTGTTGTACACTCTAAAGCCCTTGCTGTTAGTACAATAACCTAATAAATATCATTCTTCTGACTTGCCATCAAACTTTCCCAGATTATCCATTGTATTTAAAATAGTTAGAGGGCATCCAAAAGGCTTCATAAAACGAATGTTGGGTTTGTTGCCCATCAGCAACTCATAAGGTGTCTTCATCTGTGGTTTGGTGACTGATACTCTGTGAAGCACATAGCAAGCAAGTACTTACAGACCGAATTGAATAGGTAATTGTGAATCTGCAAGCATAGTTCTGGCTGCTTTAATCAAAGTCCTATTCTTTCTCTCTGCAACACCATTCTGTTGTGGTGTTCTTGCAATGCTGAACTCCCTCTTGATCCCTTTGTTGGCACAAAATTCATCCATAAGCTTGTTCTTGAATTCAGTCCCATTATCACATCTAATACCTCTAACTTTAAGTCTCAATTGGTTTTCAAGTGCTATTATAAGATTATGAATAGCATCAAACGTATCATCTTTAAATCCCAAGAAAAATACCCAACTGAATCTACTGCAATCATCTGTCACAACCAAGCAGTACTTTTTCTTGTTTAGACTTGCAACAGAGACAGGTCCAAACAAATCCATGTGTAACAGCTCTAAAGGTTCTCTAATAGTCCTCTCCTCAAGCTTCTTGCATGAAGCTTTGTGTTTTTTACCCTTCTTACATGCCAAACATGAGTGATCATTCTTGTAAGTCTTTGAAGGTAAACCTCTAACTAAATTTCCTTTGACCAGTTTGTTGATATTTTTGAAATTTACATGGCCCAATCTTCTATGCCACTGATGTGCTTCTTCAGATGTTGCTTTAACCACTAAACACGTGGCTCTCCCATAAGAGTGAAGACTCTTCATATCCAGACTATACACATCATTGGTTCTTGGTACTCTAAGGACTACCAAGTTATCATCAACAGGCTTGAAATCAGGGGAAAGGATGAGACATTCTGTGTCAGTGAATAACACAGGATGCTTTGATGGTTCCTTTTCCAGTGATTCTTCCTCCGTTAGGATCATTCCCAAATGCAACTCTTCCTCCACAAATAGATCTAAAATCTAACAGAATCTCCTTGTCTCCTGTCATGCTTCCAGAGCAACCACTATCCACAATAAGATGATCTTTAAGCTCCTCTTCTGGGTTGCCCTGCACAAAGATACAAAAGTTAGTGTCTTTTAGGAACCCAAGCCATTACTGACTTGTGTTCCCCTTGTGGAGTAACATACTCAAATTCCTTGAGTTTGTAATCTTCACAGTTTTTGTAGACAGAATCAAGCATTATCTTTTGTTTTAAAACTTGTGGTGGATTTTCAGCAAAACTTTCTTTTTCAACAAAAATCTCCTTTTCTTTTTCCACAAAATCATCCTTATCAAAAATCTCTGTTTCACCAGTACTTCTTGAAAGTACTGTTTGTTCCTCATCAGTACTTTCTTTCTTAACCCATTTAGTTTTAACTTCTGGTGTAGAGTCCCTTGATCTAGCTACTTTCTTGGAGTTGTAACACCTTCTAGATTGATAGTAATTAGATCTCCTAGGGTTCCTATTCCAAGAGGTGTTTGGTGAATACTGAGCAGTACTTTGAGAAAGTATTGTATTTTGCTTAACAGTACCTTAGAAAGTGTTTGAAGATACTGGAGGTTTTGAAAAAGGTCTTCTCTGGTGAGGGTACCTATAATCTTGTGTAAAGTTGCTATGGTTAACCCTATTTGAATGAGTCCATACTGGTTTATTTTCTCTAGGGCTATAGTTGGTATTTCTGTTCTTTGGAAATTTGCTTAGATACTCTGAGTGAAAGTCACAGTGCTTGATCAGATGATCAGGACTATAACAAACAAAACACAATTTTTGACCCATACTTCCGAAATTTCTTCCTCTATGTCTATGACCAAAACTATTATGTCTTCTGGGTGAATGATTAAAACTCTTTTGACCAAAGTTATCCCAAAAAGGTTCAGCAGTACTATTTTGAAAAGATTTTCCTAAAGGTACTATTGTAGAAGTACTTTGAGTAGAAAGTACTGCTTGACTTTTAACTTCATTATCCTTAGGGTTTTCAACAGTTTCTTTTGGGTTTCCAGACCTAGATTGACCAATTAGCTTTTTCCTAAACTCTAGACTGTCTACACCAAAAAGAGAAACATCAGGCCTAAGGGGTTGATGACTTCCAGTGGGATGAGGGACTGCATGATAACCATTGTCTTTCTTAAACTCAGGAGGTGTTTCACTAACTGATTCCTCATTACTAGATGTGTCTACATAATTAATGATTTCATCATCACTAGTGGTTATATCCTCAAAATCAAGGTCATCCCTATCACTAGATTGGTTTTCTTCTATGTTATTAAAGTCCATACCAAAACCTAGGCCAGTTCTAATGTAAGCTCTTCTCTGTTTTTGAACATAAGAAACATGAGAAAGACCTGATTCTTTCCATGCATCAAACTTTGCTAACAATTCATCTCTCTCATTACTTAATTTCTCAATTTCAGAAATCTTACAGTTTAACTTCCATTCACTTAGTTTTAACTGATAATCCTGTTGTTCATACTTTTCTGCCCAAGCCATTTCATTATTTTCATGTGTTAGGATTTTGGCTTCCATAGATTCTAAGGTTATTTGATAACATGCTACCTCAGACCTAGCCCTTATACAATTATCTCTTTCAGCCACATAACTATTCAGTACTTTTTGATAAAAGTCATGACAATTGGAACATACCTTAGAGATAGGGGGTGAACTTGGTGAAGTAGACACCATTGCAAGTAGAACAGGATCATCTTCACTCTCCATGCTCCAATCAAAGTTTCCTAGACCATCTCTGGTTTCCAAAGCAGCATGTTCAGGTTCCTCATCAAAGGCTGTGCTCTAATCAAACTCTTCCACTGACTCCTCCACAACTACCATACAGTAGGTTACTGGTTCATCATCAAACTCAGCACTCCAGTCAACCTCTGATAAACTCTCTTGAGCAACCAAAGCTTTTGTTTCAGTAATAGGAATTTCTTTGATCTCTAGCTTTGGTTTCTCAGTCATCCTGTTTGCTTGATATTTAGAAAACCTGCATTCCCTTGCAAAGTGTCCAGTCTTTTGACAATTGAAGCATTCAATTTTGGATTTGTCAAAAGTAATTCCCTGTTTTGGTTTGAAGTCAATGCTTTTTCCTGTCTTCTTCATATACTTCTTGATCCTTGCAGTGATCATAGCAACTTGCCACCTGATATCAATTTCTTCTAGAGCATCCTCTTCAATCTGCGAGAGATCTTCTTCATAAGTGACAGGTAGAGAAGCTTGATGTGCAAAGAAAGAGCATACAACTTCATCTGAGTGGTGGGTATGTGTTGGTGTGGGTTGCTGAGCAAAGGTGGGGGTAGAATAGGCAACAGTACTTTGAGTAGGAGAAGCAGTACTTTTGGTGGAAGTACTGCCCCTCTTTTTAGATGACAAAAGGCAATCTGTGAGATTTGGAACTGGTTTGGCAATTCATCTCATGCTCATACACCTTCAGATGATTGTAGAGATCATCAAAGTCCATAACATCCAAACCAGGTTGTCCTCTGATCATTGTAGCTATCACATGCCATGTCGATGGCAAACTCCTTAAGAACTTAAGATTAGAATCTTCAACTAAGACCTCTGCTTTGTATAGCTCCAGCATCTTGAGAAGGTTTTGGAATCTGTCATAAGCAACATCAAGGCCTTCTCTTTCTCCAACAGTGAATGTTTCAAATTGATGCTTCAAGCATTTCTGTGCATTTTTGGAAGCATCATTACCTCAAACCTTGTCTTGAGAGCGCCCGAGTTTCTTTGCATATTTAGCATCATGGAACTTGAGTAGATGACCATCTGGAATGGCAGGCAAGAGAATGTTGAGTGCCTTCTCTTGATTCCTTATTGTTGTTCTTTGGTAAGACGCCTTAGGTGCTTTGGGTTGTCTAGGAATATCAATAGGTTCTGGAACGACTTCATTACCATTGACAATTATATTCCACAGTGCATGGTCTGTAATTGCAATGTACTGCCTCATCTTCATGCTCCATAGGTCGTACTCTCCCTTCTTGATGATAGGTATCCTAAGTGAGGTGATGGATGGTGGTGGAACAGCTTCAGTCGACATCTTTAGGTTTTTGTTAACTAGGTTTTAGGGTTTCTTCTTAGTCAGAGTTTCCACACAAGCTCTAATACCACTTGTTGGATCGATGTACTCTAACCAAACTAACTTAAATAGCTTGTTAAGGGTTTAATAACTTCGGATAAATCCTAAGTTATTAACAATGAAACACTGAGTAATCTTTATTAAGTACGCGGAATTTACTTAACAAATCTAAGAAGAATATAACTTTAACTTTTATTAATAACTCTAAATCTGCTTGTTATGCAGACTCTTTAACAACTCTAAAACTCTAATAATAATCGTACTTTAGGATTCTAAAACATATATCTCTAATACCAATCTAGAGGTCCTTTTATAGGCTCAAGGATAACCCTAGTCGGTTTACAATTTGTATCCTTGTACGACAAGTAATCTAAACAAAGAATATTCTAGAATTACAAAGCTTTCCATAAACGAATATAGCAGTTCTTTTAGCCTTGCAGTACTTTGACTTCGACAGCAGTACTTTGACTTCTTCTTTAGTAGTACTTTGACTTTTCCAGTACTTTGTCATTCTTCAGCACTTTCATATCCCAACAGAGATGATCAGTTTAATCAATCTTTTGGACTATTGTAGAATTCAGGTTCATAAAACCTACCTAAGGCTTGTTCTAGCTTATTTTCATGATTACAACCTCATGTACAACGTCAATCATGCCATATTACATATACTACTTGTACAAGGTATAAATTTCATCAAAGATAAGTAAAAGACTTGAGAACTAAATATAATCTTACAACTTCTGACAAGACTTAGGTTGAGTAGTTACAACAATCAAACCTAACCCCTTTCAATCTTCAACCCTTGGCTTCAACCTTAGAACTCTTGTACTAGGAACCTCCAAGACAACTTATCTTCAGCCTTTGGTCTTGTGTAAGTCTTTTTGTAAGCTTGGAATCAACAAATCATCACTTAGACTTGGTAGAACACAACATGGTCTTCATCTTTCTTAGTATACTTATGTCTTGATTATAAATAAATGATGGTGAGGGTGCTATGTTGGTGTACGGATGGTAGAGAGAAACCAAGATATTTTGTGTTTTATTTCTTTGATATGAAGATACATGTGAGAGTCTAGGAGTATTACATATGGAGGTGCAAGTAGGAGGTGTCAAATTCTTAGACAATGTGTTTAGCTAAAGCCATATGGCTTGTGACTAACAAATGTACACGTCACCTCCTACTTGAGGTGGTGTGGAGCTTAGTTGTTAGCTTATAAAGCTTACTTCATAGTGAAGTAAGGTTCAACGGGGTATAGTTTGGTCCCGGTAATTACTAATGTTAAGCCTTTAAATCTCAAAACTTAAAACCGGGTAACATAAAAATATAATACTTACAAAAATGTCATAACTTATAAATATACTCCAACTAAGTATATTAAAAGTGTAATAAGTCTAGTGGAGTTCGTTTATGTTGTTAAAACCTAATAACGTAGGTTTGAACACACGTATTACGTAAAGAGTAAAATGTTTACGTAAAAATAACAAAGTGGCAATAGTTCATATAAAATATGACTATTAGTGAAAATAGAGTATTTTGAACACCTAGACTTATTGTAGTCTTTTGTTGACCACGAGGAAAGTTTACACGGTTAAACTTTCGTAATTAATAAAGTAACAACTTTAAATAATTATTTATAGCCATAGGTGAAAAAAAATGTTCAGAGTGTAATAATCCAAAATAGAGTGAATTATTTAACTTGGAAAATTACCAGTTACTACCGGTTATAGTATTTGCTTTTACGTTATGGTAAAAGTCAAATAGTCAAAAGTCAAAGTCAAGGTCAACTTTTAAGAAGTCAAAGGGTAAAATAGTCATTTTATCTTATGAAAATTTACGAGTTGCTACATGGATGCACTCAATATAGTTCAAACCTAGAATATTCAAGACAATCCATAACTAAAAACCCTAATTCATTAGAGATTTGAGGTTTTACCACTCAAACCAATTGATTCATAAACCCTTTTGGATTTTTGATTTTTCTACACTTCCTAGCTTGAAGATTGTAATTTTGGTGTTCTTCCTAGCTTGACGAAACACAAAATTGTTACTAGAACTTTTAGTATTTAGAGAATTGTCTCTACTTACAAAAGTAAGTGGGAGTATATACATATCTCAAAGTTTTTGAGAACAAAATACTTAACCTTCTAAAATCCACTTATTAATGTCATAATATGGTTAAACATGAAAATGTTGACCGAAGTATAATGATTACTCTCATTCATAAATCTGAAAGGATGCCTCATCACTTGAGTGATATTTTATATCAATGCTGAGGGATATAAGTTAGAAGATTATTGTAAATCAGCTAACTACTAAAATATATTGTCACATTTTGAATCTGATAAATGTTTTAGAACTATGAATGAAAGGATGCAGTCCTTAAAAGGCAAATCGAGTTTTGAGCTTGATTGTTGTTTCACCTAAAAGTTAACCTATGAGGTTGGGATGAATTACTTTTGAAAAAAGACTCACAAGGACAAAATTGTATACATATTAATGCTTGACATTTAATAAGAAGTTTTTATTCATACTTAAGCAATTGACCGTGATTAAATTTTCTTATATATAATACATTCATTAATTATATAAAGATATTTAATTGTTATACATGTGATTTGTATGTTGAATATGACAATTAGATTTTGTAAATTTTCTTTATAATTTCCTTTTGCGAGGACGGTGTGTAAGCAAAACGGTTATGAATCTATATAATCTTATATACTATACAATATTTATGCAATCCAAGTTTGGAATGAATCATGGATCTAAGAGCTGATATCTTGAATTTAATTATAATATGATTCTGGTTAAATTAAGATAACTCTTGAGTACATCTGACGTTAAGTGGGAGCATTGTGTTATTTCTTAAAATTTACATGTTGAATATATCATTCTATTTAAGCTAGATATTGATCCTTAAGCTTGGAATGAGACTTCACCTTGAATTTAGGGAATAAAACAAACAACCTTGGAATAAATGTTTATCTGGAATAAACAAATGCGAAAAATATTATGTCTAACACAAATGCAATATATCATTCAAGCAAGTCTTAAATGGTATATTTCACTTGGAATAATTTATTACATGGATGGAAACCTTATGTTGTTTTAACTAAGGATTTATCATGTATATATTATATTGTGTATAAGACTAGTTGTTGCTTTTGTACAAGAACAAGATGAGCTGACAACAACAATATCTAATTGAGAGTGTTTAGATTATTGTTAATATAGATGTTTATGAATTATAAAGTATAGTGTTGTATAAGTACAAATGATGCTGGAGGATTATTTATACTAGTTGTAGTAGGATTTTATCATTTATGATAAATATGCTAACTAGTTATGCTCAACATAGAGCATTGTTGCATTACAAATTAATGAATGAGAATACTTTACACTTTTGGAAACTGTAAAGATGACTGTCAGTATGTCGTTGATTTCTAATACCTCATGCAAGGTAAGACGACATCTCCATACTATAACTCTTGCAATAGTATGAGCATATGAGATAAGACACTCATCTTATATTTCAAATCACTCACTATATGTGAAATTTGAAACAAGTATTCGAAAAGTTTACTCAGATGACTATTTAGTTTTTCTTTTAAAGAAAGGTTGAGAATGTTGGAAATATTAGGGTTCAACTTACTAAATAAGTTTTATGCATATCTGTTTTAGTATTTGGATAATTGGGATTGATAGACAATTTTTACCTTATGATGAATAAAGATACTAGGTATTTGTTATTCATTAATATAATAACTGTTATCCTATATTTGCATGTTTAATCCTTGAATAATTTTATTATTCTAAATATATCCATTGTCGGTTAACAATATGGGGATATTATTATGTAAGGCAAATGTGAGTGTTGGTTATATTCTAACGAGAATTTCGATTGTTCCCGCCAAACTCATATGTATTCACTAGAGATTCATATTGGATTCCCCAACTTTCAAAATTTACTTTTGGATCCTTGTCATAAGTAAAATATTGAAAATAGTTTGTTAAAAGCGTCCTTAGACTTGAGATGCAGGAAAGTTCTGTTATGTGTGGATATCATTTTTTGTAAATATACACAAAACGCTATCTGAATAAGGTAGTTATAAAGGATATATTTCGGAGTGATGTGAAGCAGCATCCACAAACTTGTAGTCAATAAAGGATTTGTTACTCCACTTGATATGTGTAGAAAGATACCATGGCGCCTCTCCAGATTTAATTAGATAAGCTGCGGCGGACCCAAAGGGTAATGCAAGATGATTCTTGATTACATTTGGTATATCTTAATTAAAATCTATAAGGAGATTCTAAATGGTTAAACTATATAGAATGATTAAAGATCCATAATCCATGGTTTAACGGTATCTATAACAAAGGATGATTAAATCAAGACATGAATGACCATGCTACTGAGAAACTTTTACGAAACTATTCTCTCATACACTTTTAGTCAAAAAGCAAGTGAGAGCATTTGCTAGGTGTTCCCGTCGTTAGTTTTGTGAGCCATTCAAGTGGGAGCTGTTGGTTTGTAGAAGTTGAAAACACGACAAAAATATTAAAGGTGTGTGAGCCGATGGGGGCACACGCGATAAGCACGATTATACGTGTAGAACGTTTATAATACTTGAATATACATACCCGTTATTTGACCCGATCATGAATTAAAACCATGGGCTGTCTTGGACTTTAACATGGGACGAATTGAGCTAAGCCTTGGGCCTTTGATGCTTTACTGATCTGGCAATAAAGGGGGGCAGAAAGAGTGCATGGGCTTGCTTGGGTTGTTACTTGTCGAACAAGGTTTTGACTCCAACTGGGAGTCGGTTTATTTAGTATATAAACAAACACACCCAAGCTAAAACTCACGCATGAAAATCTATCCCTAACATCCCTAAAACCTAATACAATTTTCTTTACTGCTCTCTCTTGGTCAAGTTATTCATAAGGTCGATTAAGAGTTTTTGGTTTAGATTAAATCTAAACTTGTTTGATACAAGTGTTTAGAGAAATTGGTGATACTTTGTTTCCTGTTTCCTGGTCGACATGCATAGCAGCAACAAAGAGGTATTATAGTTTCTGGTCGTGGGTTTTTTATCTTGGACAGAAGCTATGATATATCGGACATATTTGTCCGATATCGGGTATTGGTTAAAACAATTTTCCAACTATTTGGTCCTCGGATAATGAAAGCAAGCTTGTTTCTTGTGAGGTTTCTTATTCGAATCATTCAAGTAGTCAATTGTTGAATGTGGTATATTATTACGTTCTCGACTAGCCATTAACCGAACGTATACATTATCGGGTTTGTGTGTGATACTCATTGACGTATCTATCTTTGATACTCAGGTTTTGTATTGGTTTCTTGTTCGTTACTAAAGTCCAATTGCCAAACAAGGTTAGGTTTTCTTTTATCCATTTTATTAATTAATTGTTATATTAATTAATTGTTTATTAATTACGTGTTTAACCTAATTGCAAATACTAGATCCTTATCCGCTGCGTACTCGTAGATGTTAATGGTTAACTTTGTTCTAAAATCTCAACACCTTATACACATGTTTCTTTGTTAATAAAATTAGCTAACATACTAACTTAATATCTAGATATTTGTCTTAATTTCTATCCTTAACACTTAAGATACATTATTAACTCTTTCAACTTCTTTTTTTTCTCTCTACAGCAATGAATTAAATAGATCCTAAATACAGTAAAATCTCTATAAATTAATATTGTTGGGATCAAGATATTTTATTAATTTAGCGAGATATTATTATATCGATAAATTAATAATTTATTAATTTTAAGAGGTTTTACGTATGGCATTTAAATTTTCAACTCCAATATGCTAGTTACAATGTATACTTGTTAGAGATGAAAAATAAATTAGAAAAACAAGTTTTAATTAACATTTTACAAATTTAATGTATTGAAGAAATTAATGAATCTATGCTAATGAATGTTATGAGGTTCAAGGCAATGAAGAAATTGTGAAATTTTTAGTAATGATTAATTTATAGTTTTGTTGGAACCAATATATATACATTGGTGTTTCAAAGAAATTATTATATTATTTTTTTTATCGATTGAAGTCCAAATTTGTATTGGACCCAGTTTAGGACCCCACAAATTATTAATTTTATCGAGGTTCTTAATTTGTCGAGTATTAATTTATAGAGGTTTTATTGTACACCATTTGATCTTGATCTTGCTGGTTTCTTGTGATCTAATTGAAGATTAGTGTTCCTTGCTTGAATCTTTAGCTTATTTCCTCCAAAAATCACAATCAAACATCACTATAATCTCATCTAATCTCAATGGTTTGATCAAGGTGTTTAGGGGATAAATTAAAAGTGTTATTGGGTTATTAACAAGGGTTTATAAGGTAGGGTAAAAGATTTGAAGACAAGAGTTAAAGGTTGTTGGTGATTAGAAGGGAATAACGGTTGAATTGTTCTTGTTGTTCTTTTAATTTTCAACCTCTTTTCCTTGTAAGAACATATTAATTTTCATGTTCTTATTCAATATAGTTGTAATAAGCTACTGAACTTTATTCATCTTTTTTTATGTAAATATGATTTTGTAAGTATTTGACATTGTACACATAATTTAAACTATAAAAACAAGCTTAAACAAGCCTTAAGTAGTATTTACAAAGCTGAATTTTTGAACAGCCCTAAAGATTGAGTTGAATGATTAACTCAGTGGGTTATGGACACTAGGTGAATAGATAAGGTTGTAGAGCTATGTTTTACGGTCGTTTTACCTGGTGGCTCATTCTTAACTCATCCCGATGAGTAAATGAGAGCCAAAATAGTAAAAGGTGTCAAAAATTGCACACCAGATTTCATATGGAAAAAGCTTACAGATCTGATCATTTTCAAGACTTGACCTAGTTTTTTGAAATGTAGCTAACACTTAAAATTAAACGTAGCCGCAAGCCCTGCGTCAAACGGAGTTGTAGAACTCAACTTATCGCCATTTTGGCAGGACTGAATTGTGCATTTTTGGCAAGACTGAATTGTGATGCCTGAAATTCTACATTGACACTTAAGAAAATACTAGTAGTTTTTGCTATAACATAAAAGCTTATGAATTAGTATTCACATTTGCAAACATTATACTTCTATATGGTAGTATCAATAGTTATATTGAAAGAAAAATAGATCATAGATAATTTAATAGATAAATATTGTTGTCAGAAATTATGTAGCAGCGTTGCCTACTGGATATTGTTGAACCAATATATTCACGATTGATTTTCCATGTAATGTTAAGCCAAATCGTCTTCATGTTTAAACCGAGAATATGATTATAATCATTTTAGCATCCTTTATTTTAGGAACATACTTGAAGTGATAATTATGTAGTGCATAAGGAAATGTTTCCTCATTCGTTTATGTAGTCAGTGTAACATCTCTGGTGGGACAAGTGGTTGCATTGGGTGCAGCGGGTTATGGATACATGTGGTGGAAGATATGATCAATTTGAACTTTTGTCGACTTTGATCACTCACATTGTATGAGATTTAAATTTTTTTTTAGCGTCTTATGTTCTCAGACCTCATGTGTGTGACAAAGCATAATATGGCCAATGCGGTTTCAAATTTGACAAATAATCTTGAACAAGTTACTGATGCTATCGCTGTAAGTTCCTACTTAAATCTCATACTACCCTATATTTCTATATATCATATCGGTTATATCGAAGCTTATTTTTATTTTAAAATGCTTTTAATTTTTGTTTTCAATGATCAAGCAACAAAGAGACATTTAATTCAGAGGATTGACATTTTGGATGGGAGAATGGATAAGCAAGTTGAGATATGAAAGTTAAATCTAAAGCAAGTACATTTATTAGCTACAAAAAGAGGTTTAAGTATATTTTATTTTTTAAACTTGAGAAACAGTTGAGTGAAGTTCTTGATAACCTTAGCTATGCGAGGAATGAAGTGGAATTACAATGTAACATGTTTACAGGTTTCTTGCTTCTGATTTCCAGGATTGAATATGATCAAACAATCGTTCATGCTATCACAATCAAGAATCAATAAAAAGAACAAACAAGAGATTGGGTTGAACCCTTTAACATGTATCTGATATTATAAACTGAGGGTTGCTTTTGATTTACAGAAACCTAATCTATATATACTAGATGAATCGTTGTGTACATTCGATTCACCAAAACTAAACTTTGTATACCTAAAACTAAATATGGGCCCAATACTTTTTTGGGTTTACAGACCTTAAACTAAATTACATAAAATAACATATACGTATAACAAAGATTAATGGATTAAACTTCCAACATATTCCTCCCTAATCTATTAATCTTTGTGTTTCTTCAATCTTCTTGTTCCTATAGATTCTTCGTGTGCAACTCGCTTCATGATCATCTATTGGAGTACAACCCTGGTCTCCTCATTGATCCCTCTTACAAGTCTTAAAACTTTTGAATCTTAATGGCTTTGATTTTGTTGCAAAGTTTTTATTTTCTCTAATCTTTATCGCATCACCATCATCATAGCCTTGTCCCCATCATACTCATACATCTTCATCTTTGGCATCATTGCCTCTGTCAACCATCACGGTTGTAGGGTTCATCACGAACCAGGGTTTCAAGGTTGGTTTTCTTCTCTTTTCATCTCGATTTCTTATGAACACAAACTGTGTTCTTTCTTTGTAACAAAAAATGAAGCCATGTTTCCTTCTTCTCCTTTCTTTCTGTTCTTCTCTCTTGAATCAGCCCTTGTTCCTTCTACTTCGAGACCATCCCAACCCCGCTCTCTTTCATCTTTTGAGACCATCACAGCCTTAGCAAAATGGTTTTCTTCGTTGAGACCATCACAGCCTCTCCTTCCTCTTTCTTGAATGATGATTGATCATGATTTAGTGTGTTGTTTGATCCCTTGAAACTTTGATACCAATGTTTACAGGTTTCTTACTTCTGATTTCCAGGATCGAATATGATCAAACAATCATCCATGCTATCACAATTAAGAATCAATCTAAAGAACAAACAAGAGATTCGGTTGAACCCTTTAACATGTATTTGATATTATAAACTGAGGGTTTCTTTTGATTTACAGAAACCTAATCTATATATACTAGATGAATCGTTGTGTACATGTCGATTCACCAAAACTAAACGTTGTATACCTAAAACTAAATAACCATTTATGTATTGGACCCAGCCCAATACTTTATTGGGTTTACAGACCTTAAACTAAAATACAGAAAATAACATATACGTATAACAAAGATTAATGGATTAAACTTCCAACATAACATACTATCTCGGATGGTGAGTTCTCTTTCATTATTTAAATATTGTTTTTGAGATATCACGTTATGTAATTTGTTATTTTTTTTTTACACAATGGGCTGTAGGATGGAAGGGTAATGACTATTGATGAAAGAATGTTAAGCCAAATACTGTATTTTTTAATATTCGAAAGAAAAAAACATTCATGACCATTTTTTATAATATTATATTTGAGGATAAACTTAGTTTTCAATATGCACATGCTGGTTTTTGTGTATCCGATACGGCAGCTACTTTCAGTACAAGTATAAGAGCTGTGAGTTTCTTATTACATATCAATTATGTTATGTTAGAGGTAGTATAATGGGTGAATCAGGCTAGGTAATGGTCTTACGGATCAATGTCCGGGTTGGGTCTGAAACACATTTTTGTCCAAATATGATATTCATACAAATAGTAAGTGTAGCGTATATTATATTATCATACTAATATGATCACAAAAATCATTATAGTTTATTAAACTTAATTGTTTTTATATGAGATGATCAATAAGGCATTATCCATTAGAACTACATATGTTGCAACTTTTTACTGGTTTGGAACATTCAATCAATTTGACCCAGTTTCTTTCTAGCAATTTTTTTTTATCCTATTAGAGTTTAAAAAATAACCATAATTGACCCAATGACAAGTAAATGGATCGAATTTTACACATCTATCCTATATACTTAGTTACCTAATGTTTGGTATTTAAACTTTTTTAATTTCAGCTTGAGGGATCTAAAGTGCCCGAGAATGAATACACAACCCTTCATAATGGGCTAAAGTTAGTGACTTACTAAATTGTCAATGTGACATGTCAATTGTTTATAAGTCAAAATTACTTAAGACACCTAATATTTTTAAGGCAATTGTGTATAGAATGTCTTGAAAGACTGATAAAGAAACCTCGCACTCAAAAAGTACTTGAAATAGTTCAAACGAGAAAGAGTCGAATGTGTGTCCTACTTTGTAATCATGTCTACAATCAAAGCCAGAAAATGAAGGATGTATTGACCAATCACCAGTTGCTATCTCTGAGGGGATTCTAGACATTGGTACCTTTTGGAATTGGCCTATCACTAGAATGCCATTGAAACATCCAAGTTGTGGGGTGGTAATGACATCCCTAATAAAACTACCAAGTACAAAGAGGTAAAACGTAGGCAATTTACACAATCTTATCTTTACGTTTTCCGCTTCTTGATTATTTATGAAGACTCTAAAATATACTTTTCTTTTAAGTTGATAGGATCAGAAGGTTAGTTGGAAGATCAGTGCATCCTGAAGAGGTAAGCGACACTTTTCATGGTCTCTTTTAGTTTATTTGCTCACATTTCTTCTGTACTTAATTTGACCTTGGTTTCTACTGTTAGACACGTATCCCATTTACAAATAGGCCCCACCCTAGGTGGAATTGACTAAGGTTTTATGTGACTGAATAGTCAAAACCGATAGTCATTGTAATAGTCAACGAATGTGTATTATGGTTATAGAAAGATTGATGTGTCATAGATATAAGTTATAAAGTAATATGTGGCCAAATTATAAGATGAAAGGGCTTGAGGGACCTTTCTTGCCAATAGACTAAAGTTTTGCTAGCTTATATGGAAGTAAATTCCATAAGTTTTTAGGTTCTTCTCATTTGGTAGAGGGTTTGTGTGGGTCGGTTTTACAAGAGAAAAAGGGGGAAGAAGAAACAAGCTATATGATCAAACTATTAGAAGGATCATGTTTCCATGACAAGAATAAGAACTGCCATAATTTCCCCAAGTAAGTAGTCTCATTTAAGCTAGTGATTTATGAGGATAATCATCATATAATCAAGATATAGTTATTAGATGATTTGAGATGTTTAGAGGTAAGTTAATGGTTATATAAATCATTGTTATAATTATTTTATTATGTGATAAGTGTTTATGTGTATGATGATCTTAACCTAGGATGATGATGATGATGAGGATGAGGATGAGGATGATGATAATGATGATGATGAAATAAGGAATGGTTACTTAGCTTGGAGATAAGGTAAGTAAATGGTTATAATGTGCAATTATATGGATTTTATTCATATATGTGTTATGTATATGTTGTGTTAAGGACTTGATAGATTTTTTTGATCACAGCTGAACTAGATCTTCTTCCTTAGCTTGTATAAAGGACTAGTTATATTAGATCAATCTAACACAACTAATTATAGAAACTGTGTTTGGATGTGTTAAAGATTATGCAGAATGTAATCTTTAATATTAAGAAGAATTGCTTAATGAAACATGATGACGTATAGTCTACATTCGGGTCACGAACCCGACCAATGACCGCTACTAGCGAGCTCAACACAAACTGGGCTAAGGCGATAAGTGTTTGGGCTCACGAAGGCCCAAACCCAAAAGTTATTTATGGAATAAGATATCAGATATCTCCTATCTTTGGAGATAATCGTTTACCAACCGACTTAGGCGGGATACGCCGAAGGTTGGGGAACACGAAACCAACAAGGATTTCGTGTGTATATAAAGGGAACCCCATCCCTCATTAAAGGTACGATCTAAAACCCTAACTCTCCTATTAACCCTAAAACCGATTACTTGCTCTCACGCTGGAGGATAATCGTGGGATACAATCCCACGATAAGCCTAACGGTGTTTTTTGTTTACTTAGTACGCAGGTCTCAAGCATCAAGATTCAATTGGTACGAGAACCGGAGTTCAAACAAGGAACGCCCAAATTTTGTATCAACAAGTGGCGCCATTCGTGGGACCATCACTAAGAACTAAGAACTAGAATGACAAAGCAAGGAAATCAAAACCAGCGATCGCATGGTGACATACATGGGAAGAAGCAGCAAAGTGGGTCAGTTTCTAAAAAAACCTCTAGGACAACCAGCGCTACTAGAAACCAAGGATCAGGCCCAAATCTGGTCTTCCCAATGGTGGAACCACACTTGGGGACAACCCAGGCCACCCCAACCACCACTGGCGCAGAAGGTCCACTGCGCACTCCTTTTACCACTCCACTCCAATCGGTGCTAGAGGCGGACCTCACAAAAGCACCAGACGCACCTGACAGAAACAAGAGTTTAGTGGTAGAAACAGACACCCCTGCTCTAGAAGGGGTTGCGCCGGAACTAGCGCCAAGCGATTTCGTGTCTCAAAACTATGAAACCTTGGCTGCTCTCATGCAAGAGGAGGCTAAAAAGAGGTCTAGTCGGAGTTTGCACGCCCGTCTTGACTTTGGCCCAGAATATGAGATATCTCCACCGCATCATCAGAAGGAAAAGCGCGGAAACCGACAACCCCCAGTATTTACCAGGATTGGGAGGAGAGTTGAGAATGATGAAGCAGCAGACATGCAGCTCCTTGGGGAACACGAGGAAGATGGACGGCGTACCAACATCCACGCTAGGCTTGGCAGCCGTAGGGTCCATGACAGATTGGGACGACGGTACTCTCCAAGTGAAAGCCCAAGTGAAAGTCCTTCAAGTGGGAACTCGAGGGGGTCGGCGCATAGCGCCGAAGAGGAAAACTCGTCCTCGGTAACTCCTCGGACAACGAGGATAGCGAAACCGGACACTGGAAATCCAGGAGAAAATATCGCGACCAAGAGGATGAAGACATATCCCTTCCGTGGCGCCGCCAAAAAGTAGATGCATTCACTCGACGCATCAGCGATTTCTCATAAAATAAAAGGAGGCGCATGCCCGCCAATGTGAAAACCTATGATGGAACAGGTGATCCGGACGATCACCTAAAAAATTTTGAATCAGCTGCTACCATTGAGAATTGGCCACAGCCTGTGTGGTGCCACATGTTCAATTTTACATTAGTAGGAAACGCGCGAAACTGGTTTAGTAAGCTTCCACGTAGAAGCATTGATGGCTTCGAAGAATTGCGGAAGGCGTTCGCTGAACTTCACTCAAAGGAAGAATGCGCTAAAAACCTGTCAAACTCGCCCGGGGTGAAAGCGGCGCCGGCGGAATCTACAAGTGCTTATGTAGAAGCAAAGATGAGTACATGCGAGGTTAAGGCATGCCCCGAAATCGAAGATCTCGGGGTTCATGAAGCGGGATCAATAACCGAACTCATCAAAGTTTGAGCGACAAGATCCCCAAACTTTGATGAACTTATGAAATGCACAAGGTCCTTTATCCAAGGAGAAGCCGCCACGGCGGATAGCAAGAAAGGCTACTCAAACTATCGGTCACAGGAACAACCTCGAGACAATCCCGACGAGTAGCAACCGTAACAAGAACTACCGCGGCAGAGAGCGGGCCGGGATAACATGTGGATATACCCGCTAACCAAGACTCCAAAGGAGATATTCGCGACAGAAGGCGCGAACTTCCCAAGACCCACCAATGCACGCACCAGGAGGATCGGCGTGGGGAGTGGATATTGTGACTATCATGGGCAGAAGGGCCACACCACCAATGAATGTGTCTAATTGCGCCAGTTAATTGATAAACTAGTAAAGAAGCGATTGGACCATCGGTCAAGAACATCAAGGAGGAAAAGATAGGCGAAGAAGGCGGGAGCAAAAAGAGGCACCCAAAGATAAGGCTGACACCATCTACATGATACAATCATGGCGAGTAACTAGGCGTAAGATCGGCCGAAGTTTTCCGTGGAAGTGAAATCTCTTTCCCCACCTTGACTGCGGACAACGCAGTAGTAGAGTCGCTCACCATTGAAATTAATTCAGGGGGTCACGATATCCACCGCATGTATGTTGATGGAGGAGCATCTGCGAGACATAATGTCGGACATTGTTTCCAGCTTAATGCGACACGAGATACGTGATCGGTTAACCCCGGCCATGCGGCGTTGGTTGGTTTTTTGGAGAAAAGATATGGCCTATGGGGCAAATACGCTTACTAGTCAACGTTGGCAATAAGGCACACTCCGCGACAGCTTGGATGAATTTTATGGTGATCAAATCCCACAGCGGCATTATCGAAGAAGACGATATCAGCCATACGCGCAGTACCATCTACAGCACATGGGATGCTCAAATTCCCAGTGGAAGGAGGTATTGTTACTCTCTACAATACCATTGTACCACCTAGCGAATCTAACACGATTACATGTGAGACGGCAGATAGTTCAGAGCAACGCGCACCTAAAATGCCAAACCACGGATTGCTGATTCATCACGAGTACCCATATCAAGAAGTATTGATTGGGGGATCGCTGTCTGATAAAGGCAGGATAGCTGTGTGCGCACTCTTGCAAAAGAATCTGGATATCTTTGCATGGGAACCAAAGCACATGATCGGTGTACCACGCTCGATCACAGAGCACAAGCTAACAATCCGACAAGGATACACACCGACGCCGAAGAAGTGCGGCCAAGCTCCAAAACGCGCGCAAGCAATTCTAACGGAAGTACACAAACTGGTAGAGGCAGGTATCATGCGAGAAGTCTATCACCACGATTGGCTTTCCAACCCAGTAATGGTCAATAAAAGTGACGGTAGTTGGCGGATGTGCATAGACTGCACAGATCTCAACAAGGCATGTCCACAAGACTGCCACCCGCTACCGGAGATAGACTGGAAGATAGAGTCTTTGTGTGGATACCCACTTAAATGCTTCCTAGACGCATACAAAGGATATAGATTGTATCACAATGAACAAAAATCAACTAACAAGCTCCCCACAGGTCTAAGTCAATACGCCTAACAAGCTCCCCACAGGTCTAAGTCAAGCTCCCCACAAGACTGCTACCCTCTACTGGGCTATAAGAGCATATAGATTGTAACACAATGAACACAAATCAACTAACAAGCTCCAATATTATTAATGATAATAATAATAATACTCTAACAGTATTAGGGTTATAAAACCTTGAAGCTAAATGACTGTGTGTTTCTATACATCTAACTCAATGCCCTAGGACCTCCTATTATACACCAAAGAGTCCTACATGGCTTAGAATTCTTTCTTAAGCATATCAAATCTTTTCTATACTTATCTAATACATATGTTGTATCAAAAGTTATCTCATACATATCTCATAAGCAGTACTAACAAAAATGTCTAACAATACTAACTTAAGCCTAACAGTTGTAACTTTGACTCCAGCAGTAGTAACTTCATCAGCAGTCTTAACTTTGAACTAGTAGCAGTAAATTTGCATTGGTGGTCTTAAACACTTAGCCTATTTTATTTGAAGTTCATGAGCAGCATTAAATATATCTGAGCAACAGTAATACAATCATGAGCAACACTAACATAAACAATAGTAAAACGGATTTTTATCCCAACAATCCTCCCTTAAACATGATATTCTTCTTCAAAATCATCAAGTTTCATCATTCAAAGCTTCTTAAACACCAAGAGGATGCTTCCAAACACTTCTTCACTTCTTAAGTTGTTGTAGGATAAACCACAGAATCTCATTACCCATTTCACTATCATTTTCCAATTGAAGCTAATCCAACATCATTGTAAGTCTAGACTTAGTGAGGGGATACTTCCTCTCCACCAACATGTAGATTATTGCAGACTGCATCATCAAGGCATGAACTCCACAATAGTCATATAGCTTCTAGCTCAATACATTATAGCCATGTTGTGTCTTCCATACTTCATCCTCTATATGTGGTTCAAACATTGTCTTTAGATTACCCCACAGCACATAGCCATGGTCTGCAACTGGTTGCTTCAATGGCCTTGTTGACCCATACTTGGATTTAACCAATTTTCATAGAGTTTCCAAATCTTCTCTGTCAAAACTTTTGAGCATCTGACCGAAGATTGTAAACAACTGAGATTTTCCATCAGCTCTTATGATCTCTTAGTATATTTTCTTCTTGCCGTCTATGTATATCTTCCAGTCAACAATCCCTGGAGGCTTAGTAGTCAAAGTTACATCATCAGTTGGTACTTCTTCATTATCAGGAATAACTACCATAAACTGTTTAAGATCTGATGTATCTTTGTCATCATCCACCTTTCGCTTCTTTTAGACCTCTTGATCTAGTTCTGCTCCTGCTCTCTTACTACCTTCCATTAGCTCTATATCTTGATCAATAAATGTGTTTACCATTTTTAATGCTCTATCAAACATTTCTTGTATCCGTTCAAAACTCTTATTAGTCAACCGGTTGAGCTTCCATCCTTCCATGTTCTTTAGGTAAGTACACGTAATCTTTCTTTGTTGAGCTTTTGTTAGAGGTTTACTTCTATTCTCTTATGCTCTTTTTGCTGAAAAGTGTTTTCTTCTTGTTTCCAAAAGTTGCATAAAAAATTTAGCCTTTTCTTCCATAGACAACTCTTCTTGCTCTTCTGCTTGCATTCTTTGAGCCAATTGATGATCATCATCAATCTTTGCCTGTATATCATCCCATGTGTTGATCAGGGCAATATTGGCTTATTTTTATTCTGATTTCTCTCTTGCAAGCCTTGCTTCAGCATCAAACTCAGATTGTAATTTCTTAGCAGCTTCTTCATCAAGTCTGATTTGATCTTTCTTCTTCATCTTCATAGGTTCTACCAACATACCTTTCCATTTTCCCTGTGAAGATACTGTTGTTGTAGTTGTTGTAGCTTTACTTGGATCTCTGATAAAAAAATCCTTTCTCCTTGGGTTTTGTCTTTCTTAAAGATTCTAGTGCTTGATCCATAGTAATATCATCTTTAGTTGTTGTAGTAGCATTAACTTCTGTTGCAGCACTAGAAGCACTAACTTTGTCACTGGCAGCACTAACCTGATCACCAATAGTACTAACTTGAGCAGCATTAACTTGATCACCAACTGCTTCACCAACAACATTAACTCCAGTATTTACTTCTTCAACAACCACTTCTTCAATAACTTCATCATTAACCTCTTCAACAACAACATCTGTATCCACATCCAAAACTTCCTTATCCATATCATCATTCCTCCCCTATTTGGATGCATCCTCACCTAAACTGTCTTCATCATCTGAGGAGTCAACTATAGCAGATGATCAAACCTCCCATAATCTTTTGAGCTTATGAGTTCTTGACTTGTTCTTCCTTTCAAGCTTCTTGACCCTCCTCTTTAAACTATCAATCTGAATTTGTTGAGAGGATGTGGTCTTCTTCAAATCAAGAACCTTTGTTTGTAATTTGGTACATAATGCCATCAATTCATGAAGTTTGAGACTATCCTCATCACTTTGAAGTGTGTTATCTCTTGCAAACAGTGAATCATTGGATTGTTTAGAAACAGTCTCAAACCTAGTTTGAGCAATTGAATCCCCCATGGTTTCTTGGCACCTGCGACCACCACCTAAACTAGTTCTTGGGGAACCAGATTCATTAGGTGTTTCCTTAGATTGGGTCTTATTTATGTTACCACTATCTTGCTCTGCTTCTAAGTTAGAAGAAGTAGTGGCAGGCCTCACCAAACTGTCACCCCTCTCCTTATAGACAGCCTCATATGCAACAGATTCTATAGGATCACCAGACTGAGGTATCTGTGTGTCCTTTCCTTTAGGCTTCCTAGGCTTTTGGGTCTTTTAGGTTGATAAGAGTGTTAATACAAATAAGCCATAAAAACGTTTATAGATATTTTACGATTGATGTAGGTTTTACTGACCAGGTTTTAATATTTATAATTACTCGTTATACCTATGGTCTACCCTAATGCACTAACGGGCAGTATACCCGGTCGTGTGTAGTGTAGTATTCGGTAAAACCGAGGTCGTCCCAAGAGTTATGTGTGTTGGATTAATCCTAAGTCTAGATGTCACAGATTTAATATGATTTCGATTAGGAATTAGCTACTTAACTACTAAAGCAAATAAAGGCAAAGGTGTGATCAATAGAGGAGAGTGGTGCTAACCTAGTTATTCATCCTAGCTAGTAATGTCTACGCCTAATTACTTCCAATTACTTTAGATGGGGTCAAAGTAGAGAGGACAGGATTTGGTCAATTCGCCCTAACCTATCAGCATAGATGCCACCACTGGAGAAGTCAGGTGTCCCTTCATAAGTCCAGTTGTTCCTGGTCCCTAATCCAAGTCATTAAGTACCGCTACATGCTAGACTTATAATAGTGAGTGCCCCGGCGTTAGCAACTTAAACACTCACCCCTTAATTCTTAAGTTCATCCAAGCGGTAGGTTATCGGTTGGTCAAATCGCACAAGTTGAAAGGGTGTGGTTGGTCATATCTTACCCTTCCGTCTTAGTCCGCTCACCTAGGGTCATTGGTCATATCTCCTAGGCAATTGGCCTCTACCGCCATTCAAAACTACCGAAACAAGGGTAGCTACCAATAAACTATGCATGCATACACTTAGAAATAATTATATAGAAGTAAAGTAAACGCAGAAAAAACAATTAAGGAATCATAACTAGGCGGCACAAAGGTGCTTAGCCGCTTATATTAATCATAACAATCAATTCAATGTTTAATGGTACGAAATACATGAATCGAAAGTAAAGAAAAGATAAAAAGCTAATGCTTATCGTAGGGGAGTGATTTCTCCCTTGGAGATAGCTCCGTATGCTCCTCTAGACCTGCCTCTGGATTCTTCCCACGTTCTTTGGTTGTGGTGTGTGAAATGGGATGCTTTGAAATGCTGGAAATCGTGGGGTATTTATTGGCCAGGTCTTGGTTATGGCGTAACTATAAATTGAGTAAATTGCACTAGATCTGCTAGTTACGGCGTAACCTTAGAAGTGGTTACACCGTATTCTTCAATAATCCTGGTTACGCCGTAGTTTGATGCATGAGTTACGGCGTAATTATCAGCGGCGCGGAACCTCATTTTACCTAATATGGTTACATCGTAATCTTTGGGAAGAGTTACGCCGTAATCTCTTGATAAGTTGGTTTTCTGGGCCACGCTTTAGTTACAACGTAATGTGAGAAATGAGTTATGCCGTAACTTCTTCAAAGTGAGCATACTATGATAAATCTTGATAAACTCTCAATTCCGTCTCTTTGGCTCCAATGCTCGTAATTTACCTGAAAGTGGAATATAATGGAAAACAAGCGTAAATCCATATAAATGATATAAATTACAAGCATTATCGGGGGAAATTGACACTTTATATTCAGGATAATTTGATGTTATCAACGATCTTCTAATGTTTTGTCGATAACAAACGTATTTTAACGAAACAAATAAAATACATAAAAGGTTTGAGCCAATAGTTTACTAACACACTTTTACTAAACATATTAAAATTATACCAAAACATGTTTAATAAATAAGTTATATAATACCAATGACATTTTTATAAAACACTAAGTGTAATATTGTTTATATCTTATAAAAATGCATATGTATAACAACTAGTGTTTACATTTTTTAAAAATACATATGTACTTTGTATATATTGTAATGGGTAAGTAATGGGTAAAAACCAAAGTCCACAACCCATGACCCATGATCCATTGACTAGGTAGAATTAATGTTGTTGGGTAAAAACCAAAGTCCATAACCCATACCCATGGAGCATGTTCCATAACCCATGACCCATTGCATGACATCATGCATGAAGCCATGTTTGATATTATCCATGATCCATGACCCATGACCCAAGATCCATAACCCAATGACTAGGTACATTGCATCTTGTTGGGTATTCATAATCCAATACCCATAACCCATAACCCGGTTTGCAACCCGAAATCAGGACTAAACTGACCCAGTAGCCGGATCCCATGTTTTGCACTAGCCGGATCCCTCTGGGAGGGATTCGTGGGAACCGTGGGACAGTAGACATGTTTTTTCTTTAAATAGTGAGCCATTTCTCTCTTGCTCACCACCACTCTTAGATACACTTTCTCCCAGTATTCTAACATCTCTAACCACTGATCCAAAGGATCATTCTATGTAGTTTTATGTTTGTGTGATTCTCTAGGTTCCTCTTAAAGGCGAGATCACCACCTTTTAAAGACGTGCAAGCTTAAGTCATGAGTTGCTAAGCTTCATCATCATCAAGACCACTAAAGTGCATCTTGTTGATAGTTCTTTCCTCCCTCCATAGACGTGTTTTGTTGAAGGCATTAGTGAAAGGTGCCAAAGGTTCGTGTTGAAGGCATTAATAAAAGGTGCCAAAGGTGTAGATTCGATATGGTACATCGATGTACAAGTTAGATTGTTTGGTTTAAAGGATGTTGATATCTGTTGGGATATGAAAGTGCAGAAGATTGGCAAAGTACTGAAGATTGATAAAGTACTGTAAACTACAAGTATTGGAAAAAGTCAAAGAGTCAAAGTACTGCTAAAGATAAAGTCAAAGTCACTGCGATTGAAGTCAAATCTGCAAGAACAAAAACTGTTATATTCGTTTATAGAAAGTCTTGTAATTCTAGAATATTCTTTATTAGATTACTTTTCATACAAGGATACAAATTGTAAATCGTTTAGGGTTATCCTTGAGCCTATAAAAGGACCCCTAGATTGATATTAGATGTACGTGACATTGTTAGAGTTTTAGAGAAAAGTTCGATTTAGAGATGTTGAAGTATCTGCATAATAAAGCAGAGTTAGAGTTATTAATATAATCGTTTAAAGTTTAAGTTATTATTCTTAGCTTTGTTAAGTAAATTCCGCATACTAAATAGAGTTTGCTTAGTGTTTCTTTGTTAATAACTTAGGATTTATCCGAGGTTATTAAACCTTAACAAGCTATTTAAGTTAGTTTGGTTAGAGTACATCGATCCAACAAGTGGTACTAGAGCTTGTGTGGAAACTCGACTAAGAAGAAACCTACTACAACAAAATCTAAAGATGTCGTGATTACGTTCCACCACCTTCACCTCAATGATTTCTGTCATCAAGAAAGGCGAATATGATCTATGGTGTATGAAGATGAGCAGATACATTGCCATTGCGAGACCATGCTCTATGGAATGTAATTGTTAATGGTAATGAAGAAGTTCTAGAACCCATTGATGTTCCTGGACAACCCAAAGCACCTAAAGCGTCTTACCAGATAACCTTAAGGAATCAAGAGAAGGCACTCAACATTCTCTTGTGCGCCATTCCGGATGGTCATCTTCTTAAATTTCATTATGCTAAAGAAGCTAGCGACTCACGGGCACTCTCAAACCAATTTGGAGGAATGAAGCTTCAGAAGATGCACAGAAATCTGGCGAAACAGCGGTTTGAAACTTTCACGGTTGGTGAAGAGTCTTGATCTTGCATATGATAGGTTTCAAAATCTCCTCAACATGTTTGGTTATACAAAGCGAAGTATCGATTGAGGATGCTAATCAAGTTTCTAAGGAGTTTGCCATCTACATGGCATGTTATTGCTACAATGATCAGAGGACAACCGGGATTGGATGTCATGGATTTTGATGATCTCTACAATCATCTAAAGGTGTATGAGCATCAGATGAATGGTCAAACCAGTTCAAATCACACGATTATTGCTTTTCTTTCATCGAAAGAAGGCGTTACTTAAACCAAAATCTTTGCTTCTCCTCAAAGTCTTGTTGCTCAAAGATATCTTCTTTGTTTACACCCCACACATATGCTCAACAAGCCCCACCCACTACTACTTTGCACTTTCGGATGAAGTTGTATGCTCATTCTTTGCACAACAAGCTAGTTTACCTGTCACTTATGAAGAAGATCTAGCACAGATTGAAGAAGATGCACTTGAGAAATTGATATCAGGTGGCAAGTTGCTATGATCACTGCAAGGATCAAGAAGTACATGAAGAAAATAGGAAAAAGCATTGACTTCAAACCAAAGCAGAATAACTTTTGACAAATCAAAGCTGAATGCTTCAATTGTCAAAATTTGGACACTTTGCAAGGGAGTGCAGGTTTGCTAAATATCAAGCAAACATGACATCTGAGAAACCAAAGCTTGAGCTCAAAGAAATTCCAATTCTTGAACCAAAGGCTTTGGTTGCTCAAGAGAAGTTATCAGAAGTTTACTGGAGTGAAGAATTTGATGATGAACCGGTGACTTCATATGTATGGTAGAAGTGGAAGAAGTAGGTGAAGAGTCGGTGGAAGAATTAGGCTGAAGCCTTGTTTTTAATGAGGAATCTGAACATCTTGATTTGGAATCAGAGATTGTCTAGGAGAATTTGATTGGAGCATGGAAAGTGAAGATGATCTTGTTCAACTTGCAATGGTGGCTACTTCACCAAGTTCATCTCCTATCTATGAGGTATGCTCAAATTGTCATGATTTTTATCAAAAATTACTTGGCGGTTATGTGATTGAAAGAGATAATTGTGTTAGGGCTAGGTGCGAGGTAGTATTTGGTTATCAAATAACCTTAGAATCTATGGAAGCCAAAATCTTAACACATGAAAATAATAAAGTAGCTTGGTTTGAAAAATATGCACAACAGGATTATCAGTTAAAACTAAGTGAATGGAAATTAAAATATAAAATTTACGTCGAAACTGACTAAGGAAAGAGATGATTTGTTAGCTAAGTTTCTTTGCTTGGGGTGAGTGCAGTGCATCACATATGTTACCTATGTTCAAAAAGCAGGAGAAGAGCTTACATTAAAACTGGCTTAGGTTTTGGAATGGACTTTGATAACATAGAAGAGAATCAAGCTGATAATGACCTAGAGGATGTAACCACTAGTGATGATGAACTCATTAATTATGTAGACAAATCTAGTAATGAGGATTCAATTAGTGAACCACCTCCTGAGTATAAGAAATGTAAGACCTTAATTTTATCAAACTTATCACAAACCCAACACGTATACAAGTATAACCACGTAAACCAAACACACGTTATGCGTATAAGATGAAGAAAGAAATGATTAAGATGTTGGTGACTTGATGTTATAAACCGTGTATATGTGTAGAAAAGATAAACACAATAAGTTGTATATTCCAAAGGAAAAACACACACACACACACTTTCAAGCACACCCCTCAAATGAGACTTTGAGGGGTATTTATAGTACAAGTAACATGATGCCCTAAGGCTTAGCCATGGGCCTTGTATGGGCTTCGTATGGATTGGATTGGACATGGATTGATATAAGACTAGCTTAACTAAACTAATACCCATTTAGCTTAGTCCAATCCACGAGCCCGTTGACTATTCTATCACGATATCTAACACACGTTACAAAGTTCCTAAACGTGAATGACCATCACTTCTAATAAAAACTATTAAGGCTAACAATCTCCCCCTAAGGGGTGGTCATTCAAAAGATGCTCCACTTGATAAGATCTTTACTTTCCTTGAGCTTGAACTTTGCGTGTAGATATAGAATAGTCTTGATTCTTTGTTCCTTCATGTTTTGTGATCAATTAATGTGGTTGTCTGTCGTTGTCAACTTCTTTGGTTTGGTGTCTCCACGTCTTTCTCCACCATGCTCACACTTCTATTTGTCTTTTGGTTACTAATGATGTAGTTCTCGAGTCTTTAAACTTTGTAGATTCTTTGACATTGATGAAGAATCATCTTTCACTTTGTGTTACCTTTGATATTGATGAGAACTTTCAAGTGTTGTTGGTATGAGCATGTGGAGAATCTGCACGATCAATCCGCTCCGGAGCTTCCATAAGAAGAAAACATAAAAGCAGGTTAGTAATAAGCGGATTCCGGCACTTACAAGTTTGAATTTCGAGGGTGTTAATTGCATAGTGTGAAAACACGTCTCTAATTCTCACAAGGCGTTCTGAAGCTGGAGTCCCACAAGTGAGATATACGCGATGTACCGAAAGTACACCTACGGATTCAGATGAGTGCTGAGGTACACGAAGCATCACCATGATTGTAGACCGTTTGAGACACACTAAGCGTAATCCACGAGGAGTTACGAAGTGACCGCTGTCGGTACGCTTGATGTTGACCTGGCGGGGTTTCCATTCAATCATTGAAGATCACAGATGTGAAACTTCTCATAAATGTTCTGGCAGATTGCTAAGATCTGCGTAGGACTCTAGAATGTATCACTTGTGTTCTTATTGTTGAACAAAAAGTGATGAAATGTCATGTGTTCCTATGAGATCTTTTAATGAATCTCGTGGTTCTAGACTCAATTAGTGCATTTTGGTTTTCTGGCGGAGACGGGGAGAGGGTCTCCTTCTTCAATATCAACAATCTCTAAGAGAAAGTCGATAGATTATGTAGGGTTCCCGGTGAGAATGAAACAAATCCTTTTGAGAGGAATTGAGTGGCTAGAAGGTTTAGTGCGGTCGTCACTGGGTCCATGGCGTCTTTGTCTTCAATACCGGTGTCATCTTAGTGACAACCCGATGTAGCAATGAGTTGAACCCGGTTTCTGCCCTAAGGTTGAATATGGAGGGCTATTTCTTTTCACCCTTTCTCATTACATTTCTTTTTAATTCTTCAACCCCTTCTTTCTCCTTTCTCACTTTACTCCTTTTTTCAATCATACCTGAGGACTTCTAATACTAACTATTTGAGATGTCCTTGGGTAGATCCCTCCGGCTCTGGCGGATCATAGGACGAGTTTCCTATCCTTAGTCACCTTATAACTCCATGACTGTCCTATTGTTGCCATAAAACCATTTTTCTTGAAAATCTCTCAAAGTGTTTATGATAGAAAACATGTTTGAGACACTCTGAGAGTTTTATATTTTCAGAAACACTCCCCCTTCACATGTGCTTATAAGTTTTGACAGAAATCTGCACATAGAGGGTAGAGTTCGCACTTTTTGAATTGATCGGCTCATGATAGACAAGTCCCCACGAGACACGGATTCACGTTGCTTAGTTAAAGAGTTCCATTGTCGGTTTTTAGGTGACAACTAGCTCTAATAACTAACTTGAAGATGTAAACACTCCTTGAAAAAGGAGGTTAGACCCATGAAGGTGCATATCTATCACAAGTTTCTCGAGATGGTACATTTCTTGACTTAGATTCCGTCAATTCATTGGTTCCGATTTGAGTCGAGCTCATTTTGAGATTCAAACACCGATCATTAAACATTTTTGATCACATTTTAATCACGTCTCCTCCCCTTCAAAAATAGCATATTTGATATTTTTTGATATCAACTGATTAAACAACATTTTAGAATCTTTTGGGGAGACAAACGGATTTGATTTTAGCATGAATTTGGAACATTTTAGTTTTATACTCCCCCTTTAATAAAGCATAATCAATTAAAGGGTTTTAGAGGGAGTTATCTTGAGCACAAAATATTTTGAAAGATTTTGAAAATCTTTTGAACAATCTTGAAAAGGTGCTCAAGATGATGATGATTTCTCACCATTTTTTTTTTAAATGTAGTGCCTTTGGCGTACACTTGATTTTTCTATAAAAGCACGAGTTTTGATTTGAAAAGTAATCAAAAGTCATCATTTTGGTCAGGGTTTTCGTCTTGAAGTATCGAAAGCCATAGATTAAAGTTTTGAGAAGCGACATGTTTTAGAAAACATATAAAGAACTCTCGCTCAAGCATCTGTACATGCCTGTATCATTGTTGAATGACATTTCTAGAAGCGTCTGAGAATATCGATTATCACTGAGAGACATGTCGTGAGAAGAATATTTTTGGATTTTTGATTTTATATTGTTTTTGTATTTTTGAAATTTTTATATTTTTATATTTTGCTTTTGTTGGTTTTTCAAATTTTGTATTTTGTTTTCAAAAATATTTACAGCGAAGCTTTTTGGAAAATCATTTTCAAGAAGATTCGAGGAGACGTTCTAACTCCTCAGGGGTTAGGCTCGCATTCAATTCGTCGAACTAAATCGTCAAACCTTTCTTTTGGAAGGGCTTTAGTAAATAGATCGGCGAGTTGGTAATCTGTCTTCACGAAGAATAATTCAACAGTACCATTTTCGGCGTACTCTTTGATGAAGTGATAGCGGACACGGATATGCTTAGTCTTTGAGTGATGAACGAGTTGCATGATATGGCTATGGCACTTTTCGAGTCACAATACATAGGTATTTTATCGAAAGTAAAGCCATAATCTGTGAGTTGTGTTCTCATCCATAGAACTTGAGCACAACATGCATATAGAGACACATACTCAGCTCACCGGCGGTTGAAAGTGCATGCAATCTTGTTTCTTTGAAGACCACTTACTAACTTTTCACCCAAAAATTGTGCTCCTCGGATGTACTTTTCTGTAACTTGATCACTGCGTGGTCGCATGCTGAAAAGGCAATTAGATCAAATCCAGATTCCTTCGGATACCAAAGTCCCATGTGAATGGATGTCTTCAGGTACCGAAAGATCCTTTTAACCTCTTTGAGGTGCAGTTCGGTAGGCTTTGCATGAAACCGTGCTAATAAGCAAACAAGCAAAATGAATATCAAGTCGACTAGCGGTGAGGTACATGAGAGAACCAATCATGCTCCGATATTTCTTTGGATCAATAGGTTTCCCAAAAAAATCGGCTCCAATTTTTGGTGAAGTTACCATTGGTGTTCCGACCGAGTCACAATTATCCATACCATGATTTTTCAAAATCTCAGTTGTGTATTTAGCTTGATTTATAAAAATTCCACAAGGGGACTGATGTATTTGTAAACCAAGAAAGAATTTTAGTTTCCCCATCATGGACATTTCAAATTTACTTTTCATGAGATTTTCAAAATGTTTTGAAAGATTCAGATTAGTGGACCCAAAGATGATGTCTTCCACATAAATCTGAACAATCAAAATGTCGTTTTTGCATTTTTGTGTAAACAAGGTAGGATCAACTGTTCCTTTGGTGAAATTGTTTTGGATAAGGAAAGAGGGCAGTTTCGTCATACCCGCTCTCTCGAGCTTGTTTCAATCCATAGATTGCCTTTTTGAGTTTGTAGACGTAGTGTGGATGTTCCATGTCTATGAAGCCTTCCGGTGACTCACGTACACTTCTTCTTTGAGAGTTCCATTCAAGAACAGCGGTCTTAATGTCCATCGATAAACCGTGATGATGTTTTGTGGCGGCGTAGGCTAAGAAAATCTGGCCTTCTAGTCTAGCTACCGGCGTGAATGACTCTTCAAAGTCTATCCCTTCCTCTTGTCTGTATCCTTTGGCCACAAGGCGAGCTTTGTTGCGAATTACAGTCATCTCTTCATCCCTTTTGTTCTTCCATAACCATTTGAGATCAATGACACGAATGTCCATTGGTCTTGGAACCATATCCCAAGAGTCATGTAGACGGTATTGGAGAAGTTCCTCCTGCATCGCTTCTATCCATGCGGGTTCCGCCATTGCCTCGCGAATGTTCTTTGGCTCTATATTGCTAATTGAGCAAAGGTAAATGCATAAGTCGCAATCGGTGGCAAGTTGGCGTCTCGTCTGAATTGGCCTTGAAGGTTCACCAATAACTTGTTCAATTGGGTGGTCTTTTGTCCACTTCAGAGTAGAAGGATACCGTTGGTTAAGCGTATGCGAGTTAGATGGTTCTCGTAAGCTTGGATGATTCGGTGATTCCGTAGCAAACGGGTTTTCAAATAAGTCTTCATCTAACGTTGCATCTTTCTGGTTTTGGTTTTGCTCATCAAGCTTGGTAGAGCGGGTGTAATACTGTAGTAGATGTAGATGATGTAGATGGAGTTGGTGCATTGGTTTCAACCGTTGTAGATGCATCTTACATTTGGTGGTGGTGGATGATTTTGGCGGGGTCAGTGGAATGATGGTTTGATGCATTTGTCGGAGTTCCACCATAGTATTCATCGAACATTAACTCGAAGAAATTCTCCCATTCTTGTTCTTTAGGATTGTCAAGCGATGTTGATTGAGCTCTTTGAGGTACGAGTCCGAGCGATGTGTCCAGAAGTCTGCTGGTTTAGTGCGGGTTCTAGAGCGAGTCTCTCAGAAGCCATATGTGAAAGTTCATCAAATCTTCACATTCATCGTCTCCATGATCCTCCTAGTTCTTCTGTTATACACCCGGAATGCCCTCGAGTTATCTGAATATTCAATGAAGATTCCAATATCACCTTTTGCTTTCAGTTTACCTAGATCTTCTCTGTCATTCGTAGGATAGCACAAAGCGCCAAACACGTGAAAGTAAGAGATATCGGGTTTTCTGTTGTTCACAAGCTCATATGGGGTTTTATTGAATCTTGGATGAATTAGGGATCGGTTCGAGTGAAACAATGCATTAGCAACAGCATCGACCCATAGAAATAACGGTGCACTAGAATAGATTAGCATTGTGCGAGCGGCTTCCACAAGAGTTCTATTTGTTCTTTCAACTACCCCATTATCTTTGTGGAGTTCTAACAACTGATGCCTGATGTGTGATTCCAACATCTTCAAAATAAGATCTTAACTCCTGATTAGTGAATTGATTGCGTTGTCTGTTTCTTACACCCCTTACTTGGAGTTTGAAGAAGTACTTGAATTGTCGTTTGAAGGTGATGATGATGCGGGTGCTTCTTTTTTTGATCTCGAAACTTAACCCATGTATATCTCGAATAATCATCGACAATGACAAGAATATACTTTTTCCCATTAATGCTTTCAACTCTCATTGGGCCACATAAGTCCATGTGCAACATATGCAACTTTGCTTCCGAACTAGGTGCGGTTTGGGTTTATATGATGCTCTTTTGCTTTTTTCTTGTTCGCATGATGGACATAAGTGATCCTTGGTGTATTTGAACTTTGGAAGTCCGTTGACGATGTTGTCTTTGGCAAGATTGTTGATGGTGTCAAAATTTAGATGGGATAACCGTCGTGCCACAACCGAGGACGTGTTCGGATGCTCTTGTCATAAGACATATTGGTGATGAAGAGGCCATTTGATTGATGTCGATAGCATACAAGTTTGTATCACGATTCCCGGTTAAGAGATCAATGCCATCCAAGTTTCTAACGAAGCAAGCATTTTTCCTAAAAAGCAACCTCTAAATCGCATCACAGGCGCCCGTGAAAACAAATTGTGTCCCAATCCTTCGACATAGTAAACCCGAGTGATCAAATAATTTCCAAAAGGTAGATCTCCATAACCCATGATAGCTGCTATATGATCATTTCCGAAAGCGTCACGGTTCCCATGAATTTCCAAGCGAAATTGATCAGCTGACTTCAGATTCCCGGTCATGTGCTTGGACCAACCGATTCAACGATCATCCATGACAAATTTCGATAACCTGCCACTTGATAACAAAAAAAGAATATTGTGGAAACCGTTTTGATTTTGGTTCCTTTGGGTTAGAGGTAAAATCCTGGTCACACTCAAAGAGGTTTTTCTGAGGGAATTACGGTTTATCACTCATTTTACCATTCAGGTGTGAAAGTTCTACTGTGGGTTTCCAAATATCATCCCTAAAGTATACACTATAGTTCCTGTCAGTAGTGTAAATCCTAAGTTTTGCAACTAGTCTTCCTACTCGTTTAGCGTAAGATCTTTTTGGGACGTTCTTCTTAACAGGCTTATCATTCACATTCTTAGAAACACAATCATCATGAACATTAGTTAAAGATTTCTTGCAAGTTAAACAAAGAGATTCAACACATTCATTAGACTTAGCAAGTTTCATAGGTTCAGTACATTCAGATGAAATGTCTTTCTTATTCAAAAGCGGTAAATTCCTAGGGTTTTCTTCTACTTTCTTCTCTTTATTCAAGCTACTACTCCTAGAGGCATCGAGACTCTATTGTTCCTTGTATTGCTCTTAGGCTTTAGTCTGCTGCTCCTAGAGGTGCTTTCTAGTCTTGTAGAAGGTAAGGCACATGCATTAGGATTCACATTTTTATCAAGGGAGGTGGTTTCAGCCTTCCTAGTCTCTTTAGAGTGCTTTTCTAAACTTATGTCGTTTGTTCCATATGTTTTAGATGTGGAGGCAGACGCATTAGGGGTACTCATCTTAAAAGGCAGTGCTAAAACTTTTGGTTTCTCGATAACCGCTTTTCCCTTATCAACATTTTGTTTAGGTAGGGCCGGTGGAGTGACTGGTTTTGATGAAACATTTTTCTCATTGACTTTTGGAGGAGGCATAGAAACAGACAATTTTGGTTTGGAAACCGGTTTGGGAACATTTGCTTTCTCCGCAGTCAATGGTTTTGTAATCACAGTATCCACTGCCTTTCCTTTTTTACTTTCCAGATGAGCCCTCAAAAGATCATTTTTCCCTTTCATGTCATTGTAGGCACGCTCATACGACAGTTTGTCATATTTGCATTCCTCAGTTTTTCGATCAAGTTGTTTAAAATATGACACATTTTCTTTTCAAGTTTTTCAAGAGCTTTTTCATATTTTGAGACAATTTCGGAGGTCTCAGGTGAGTCTTTCATGATCTTCAACAGAATATGTTTGCAAAATGATGGACATAATATCATTAGTCGAGAACATCTTGAAGAGAATCATTTAAAATGCTTGTTCAAAATAAATTACCCTTGAGTTGATGTTATTGGTGAGGGCAATTTGATTTCAAAAACTTTTTATTTCAATATCAAAACTATTAAACCGGATGTTGGTTGTAATATGGTTTTAGTTTTAACAGTCTCTGAAATCGCCCAATTCTAGTTTAACATCGTCTAAAATGCTTCTTGCATCACTTGTGTTAAAAGGATTGTTTGAAGACATTTGTTCAATGTTTGAAAGAGATTTTGAGACAACAACTGGTTTTAAACTGATTTTGAAGCAGTGTTGACACTTTGTTTGAAACACTTGGTTTGGTGGAAAACGTTGATTGAGAAACAAACGAAATACCATTAATTTTGTTCCATTTGTTATAATCAATAGGTTTGATTTCGGATGTTTTTGTTTCATTTTTGATCTACTCTCCTCAGATAGTTCCAACGTTTCAAGAGAATCTCGAACAATTATGGGTTCATGCAAAGGTTTTCCATTGTTCAACACATTCCGTTCTTTATGAGCTTTCTTGAGGAAACGAGGAGGAGGTGAGTTACCAAGAGCCATTTTATGTGAAGTATGAAAAATCGGATTTACTTGATTAGAAAGCATCTTGTTTGTTTTAGCGGAATGACCCGTTGTTAGAAGTAAATTATCCAATTTTTTGATAGTTTCATTTTTATCAAGAATTTCATCAAGAAGAGAATATTCTCGTTTTGAAAAATCGACAATCAATTTTCTTCTCTTTTCAAGATCGAAAACAGTGTTTTGTTTAGAAAGTTGGTCATTTAGTTCAGAAATTTCCTTGTTTAAAGATTTTATTTTCAAGTTCAGATTCACATCAAGTGTATCATACTTGATTTGCAATTGTTTTTCTCTTAAAACAGAATCTCGGTAACCAATTTCTAATTACGATATTTTGTTTGTATGAAATTCATAGGCTCTGGCGTTCTCTTTGTAACTCTCAAGCTAAGTGGTCAATTTAACATTGCGGCCTTAACCCGATTGACCTTACTCACTTTCTCAATTTCAATGCCACAGTTGTTGATTAATGATTCAAAATAAGCACGTGTTTCCTCATCAATCTCAGTATTTTGTGCCACACAGCCTCCACTAGGATCCACATCTGGAGTTTCAGAGTAAGTATTGCTACAACTCGGATTGTCCATATATGTATCATAAATAGGTGCTGATGTCACAGAATCTTTTTATCATGGTAAACACATCAAATATGACATTGTTATAGCATGGATCAATGATTGGTACCTCGAGATCTGCGTTGGCGTCATAGACAGGAAGTGCGTCGAGTCGTGTCGTACTTAGTCTCCTGAAGATTTGCCATGAATATGCAATTCGCATTGATTTCCTCGAGGTCTTCCAAATCATCCACGATAGCGAAAAAATCATTTTCCTCGGCACTCAACTGCATCCACCTTCTTTTACGTGCTAACAGCATAGCTTTCGAAGAAACTCAGCATCTTCTTGTGGCTTAGAGGCAGTTTAGTGCCATGTGACCCATTCCTTGACAGTTATAACACTTAACACGATTACCCTGATTCACATTTCCATAATTCCCAACATTGGAGCTACAACATTCCCATTCGATTACCCATGCTCTATTACCAACATTCGTCCCATCGATTTCCAACATTCGACCAATGATTACCCGATACGGAACCGCTGATTACCCATACGAAATCCAGTAGCATAGCCCTGCTGATTCCCCATAACTCTAACCATTTGTCCTTGATTACCCATATTCACACCCGGTGTGCAATTTTCTGTGCGGTGTTTGATGAAATCCTTTGGTTGTTGTTAGTTGGTGTGGAATAGCGACTTCTGAATGATTTACCCAATAAAGAAATACTTGTCGCAGCTTCTTCTTGTTCATTTAGGATCGGTGATTCCTTGTTCTGGTATTGTGGATCTGTTGTTGAATGACTTGTTGTTCGGTGGATAGAATTGTTGTTGTGGTTGTGGAATGTATTCTTTGCAAGTTGTTGTTGGAAGATGATGAAGCTTGTTGTTGTGTATTCACTGAAGGTTGAGTCTTTGCAATAAGTGCCAATGGATCATGATTCTTTGCCAATCTTTCTTTACTGACTTCATTCACTTCACTTGGTTTTGTTTGAAAATCGTTTAGTTGATCAAAGTTCACTTGATGTAAGTCTTTTGTTTGGTTGACAATAGTGACATATCGTCCCATTCTTACGGAAGATTGTTCAGAACTTGATGTTTTGAGCGATAGTTCGGGTGCTAGCTTGTTTCGATTAGCTCATTCATCAAAGTGCAAAACCTTCCATAGTAGGATTCAATGGATTCTCCTGGAGTTGAAGTAAACTTTTCCCATTCAGTTAGCAACTTGTTCTCCATGTCTTGTTGACCAATTTATGTTCCATGACAAAGCCGTCTAACACGTTCCCACATATCAAAAGCAGTTCACACTGTCTCTGCAGACAAAGATGTCTATTGGTAAACCCAGTTGGATAATATGAATTGCCATGTCATCTGCATCGACTTGCTTACGATCCTCTTGGTGATTCGATTAGTTTGAGTATGATAAGATGGTGGGACGTCAGGAGTTCCAGGGTCTAAGATTTGTCGAGGCTTGAAGGGTCCATTCGTAATGGAGTTAATCATGAGTTTCCATTAGGTTTGGTCTTGATGTAACGAAGCATACGACTTTTCCATTGAAGATAACCACCTTTTGCCAACATAGGAGGACGGTTTTCGCACCGCTGCATGAATGTCTTGTTGAGTTGCCATTGATGAAGGTATGATCTGATAAAGTTGATGTAGGATCGATTCAACGATAGAGGAGTTGAGGTTGATGAAGATTAAGCTCGGTTGAGGTTTTCTGAAAGTCGTACTCGTAACCTTGGTTCTTAGGCGTAAAAAATTTTCTCCCAAAATTTGAAATTCACTATAAAAATCAATTCTAAGGTCGTATGAAAATTTTTAGTTATGACAATTTTGGCCAAAATTTGACCCGAAAAATTTGAATTTAGGCCCAAAAATTTGAATTTTTGACCAAAATTTTCACAGTTAAACCAAAATTTGAATCTCGCGTAAAAATTGAACGTTTAGTCTCCTCAAAAATTTAAATTTTACTCAACGTTTAGCCAAAAAATTGAATTTATGACAATTTTTTTTTTAAACCTTTATGCGTAGAAAGAGTTTAGGCGTAGACCAAAGAAGTTATGAGTAGGATGCTTAGGCGTAGGATTGTGCTTAGGCGTAGGATTCTTAGGCGTAGGATTCCTTATGCGTAGACCATTATCTTACGCGTAAACTTAAGCCTTAGGCGTAAACAACAATGCTTAGGCGTAGAAATCTTATGCGTAAGTGGAACTTATGCGTAGATTGTTACGCGTAGGCTTTTATGCTTATGCGTAACGTGGGTTTTCGAACCAAAATCCTTTACACGTCACAGCGTAAAGATATCCACAAGTCGAAGTGTTCCCACACTTATCCAAGTGAGGGAAACTGCGAGTAACCTGATGCTCGAAGATTCTTAGCCAAAAGTTATGCGTAGGAACTTACGCGTAGAAATAGGGTGTTGACTTTCTTACGCGTAGAACTAGGGTTTTGACCTACGCGTAAAAAATTTCCAGTGATTCAAACGATTTCTCTTGCACAGATAGCCTTAAAAACACTCCAATAACACAAATCTTTTGACCTTTTTCACCCAAAGTGTGTAGAAAACTTACGCGTAGAAATGACCAACGCAAAACGTACGAGTTAAAACTGATGTATAACGCGTAAAGCTTCAAACTTTTTCCTAAAACAAGACTCTTTAGCACTATAAGAACCTCAAACCATAAGAATCTTGAAGATTTAAGTGCAAAAAATGAAGTTTTAAGCGTGACCAATATGAGTACTGAGAGCTTACGCGTATAACAACACAAACAAAAAAAACTTCAACCAAACACTCCTAAACCATTGTTAGGCGATTGATACCAATTGTAGGACCTTACTTTTATCAACCTTATCACAAACCCAACACAAATACCACGTTAACACAAACAACACAAACACAAACGTTATGCTTAGAAAGAATAAGAAGAAAGGAAAGATGGTGACTTGAATGATATGAAATCCGTGTATGTGAGAGGATAAAGATAAACACAATAAGTTGTATATTCCAAAGGAAAAACATACACACACACTTTCAAGCACACCCCTCAAATGAGACTTTGAGGGGTATTTATGTACAAGTAACATGATGCCCTAAGGCTTGGCCATGGCCCTTGTATGGGCTTCGTATGGATTGGATTGGACATGGATTGATATAAGGCTAGCTTAACTAAACTAATACCCATTTAGCTTAGTCCAATCCACGAGCCCGTTGACTATTCTATCACGATATCTAACACACGTTACAAAGTTCCTAAACGTGAATGACCATCACTTCTAATAAAAACTATTAAGGCTAACAAGAAAGATAATGGTTATCATGTAGTTCCCCATCCCACTGGAAGTCATCAACCTCCTAGGCCTGATGTTTCTCGTTTTGGAGTAGACAGTCTAGAGTTTAGGAAAAAGCTAATTGGTCAATCTAGGTCTGAAAACCCCAAAGAAACTGTTGAAAATAATGTTCAAAGTCAAGCGGTACCTTCAACTCAAAGTACTGCTCCACAAGCAGTACCTTCAGGAAAACCTTTTCATAACAGTACTGCTAAACCTTTTTGGGATAACTTTGGTCAAAACAAGTTTAATCATTCACCTAGAAGGCAAAATAGTTTTGGTCATAGACATAGAAGAAGTCACTTTGGAAGTATGGATCAAAAGCGTGTTTTGTGTGTTTTAGTCCTAATCATTTAATCAAGGATTGTGAACATCACTCAGAATATCTTAGAAAATTCCCAAAGAACAGGAGTGCCAACCAGAAACCTAGAGAGCACAAACCAGTCTGGAATAATTCAAATAGGGTCAATCACAGAAATTTCTCACCAGATCATAGATACCCACACCTGAGAAGACCTTTTTCAAAACCTTGATTATCTCACAGTACTTTCCAAAGCACTATTAATTCGGACCGTACTTTCTCAAAGTACTGCTCAGCCAAAACAAGGTACTGATCACACTCTTTGGAATAGGAACCCTAGGAGATCTCATTACTATCAACCTAGAAGGTATTACAATTCACATAGGGGATCTAGATCACAAGAACCAAGTGTTAAAACAGAATGGGTTAAGTGGGAAGAAATCAGATGAGGGACAAACAAGCGTACTTTCAACAAAAAGTGAATCAGATGTTTTTGTGATACAAGAAAAAGAGAATGAACTTGTAAAAGAGAGTTGTGTTGAAAAACCAGAAAGTTTTGAAAATCCACATGCTAAAAATCAAAAGATAATTCTGGATCATGTTTTGAAAAACAATGGAAATTACATACTCAAAGAATTTGAGTTTGTAACTCCACAAGGGGAACACAAGTCAGTAATGGCTTGGTTTCCTAAAGATCACTAACTCTTTTGTTTTTGTGCAGGGCAACCCAGAAGAGGAGCTTAAAGATCATCTGATTGTGGATAGTGATTGCTCTGGAAGTATGACAGGAGACAAAGAGATCATGTCTGATTTTAGATCTATTAGTGGAGGAAGAGTTGCATTTGGGAATGATCCCAATGGAGGAAGGATTACTGGCAAAGGAACTATCAAAGCAGGGCGTATAGATTTTGAGAATGTTAGATATGTGAAGGAGCTCAAGTTCAACTTATTATCAGTTTCTCAAATCTGTGATAAAAAGCATTATGTGTTATTCACTGACACAGAATGTCTCATCCTCTCTCCTGAATTCAAGCCTGTTGATGATAACTTGGTAGTTCTTAGAGTACCAAGAACAAATGATGTGTATAGTTTAGACATGAAGAGTCTACATTCTTATGGGAGAGCCACATGTTTAGTGGCTAAAGCAACATCTGAAGAGGCACATCAATGGCATAGAAGATTGGGCCATGTTAATTTCAAGAATATCAACAAACTGGTCAAAGGCAATTTAGTTAGAGGTTTACCTTCAAAGACTTACAAGAATGATCACTCATGTTTGGCATGTAAGAAGGGTAAACAACACAAAGCTTCATGCAAGATGCTTGAGGAGAGGACTATTAGAGAACCTTTGGAGCTGTTACATTGCTTGGTTGTTACAGATGATTGCTTGATAGATTCAGTTGGGTATTTTTCTTGGGATTTAAAGATGATACTTTTGATGCTATTCAGACACTCATAATAGCACTAGAAAACCAATTGAGACTCAAGGTTAGAGGTATTAGATGTGACAATGGGACTAAATTTAAGAACAAGCTTATGGATGAATTTTGTGCAAACAAAGGAATCAAGAGGGAGTTCAGTATTGCTAAAACACCGCAGCAGAATGGTGTTGCAGAAAGGAAGAATAGGACTTTGATTGAAGCAGCCAGAACAATGCTAGCAGATTCTCATCTACCTATTCAATTCTGGGCTGAAGCTGTAAGTACTGCTTGCTATGTACTTAACAGAGTATCTGTTACTAAGCCACAGATGAAGACACCTTATGAGTTGCTGATGGGCAACAAACCCAACATTCGTTTTATGAAGCCTTTTGGATGCCCTTTTACTATTTTGAATACAATTGATAATCTGGGAAAGTTTTATGGCAAGTCAGAAGAAGGATATTTATTGGGTTATTGTACCAACAGTAAGGGATTTAGAGTGTAAAATAGAGTCACTAAGAAGGTTCAAGATTGTCTTCATGTTGAGTTTTTAGAAGATCAAGTTAATGAGAAAGGTAAAGGTCCTGATTGGATGTTTGATCTTGAAGTTTTAACTCCCTCTATGAACTATGTACCTGTTAGAGAAGAAAATCAACCTGTGCATGATGGAGAAGACTTACAATATGTTGTTCATGGAGTTCATCTTAGACCTGATGCTGTATCTAATGAAGATCCTGTTAGTCCAAAGCAAAGTACTGATGCTCCAAAGCAAAATACTGATGCTTCAAAACAAAGTACTGATGAACCAAAATCCTCATTGTCTGCTGAGGATCAATCTATTCAAAAAGAACTTAATCAGTTGCTTCTTCAAGATGTTTTAGCACATTCTTACACAGATGAACAACGAAGAGCTTATGAAGAGGCAAAGAAGAAGAACAAGTCTGCAGAATACTCTTACTGTACTTTGGACAGTACTTTTGAACAAAGTACTGCTGCACCAGTTACCAGTACTTTAGATGATTTAGATGATCCTACCATGCTTGGATTAGAAGAAACTGATGATGAATTTGAAGATGAAGGAATTTTCTCAGATTCCAATGAAGATGCTGATTTTACTAATTTGGATGATACTTATGGAGTTCCACAGTCTCCAAGTTTAAGAATTCATAAGAATCATCCTACTGATCAAATCATTGGTCCTTCTACTTCTGGAGTGATGACTAGACACAGAGCTAAGACTTTTTCAACACCTTACAATGCTTTACTTAGCTTTGTGTATACACAAAACAGGCTGAATCATAAGGACCATCAAACCTGCCTATTTACTTGTGTTATCTCTCAAGAGGAACCCAAAAATATTGCTCAAGATTTGACTAAAGAAAGCTGGGTTGAAGCTATGCAGGAAGAACTTCTTCAATTTAAACTTCAAGAAGTCTGGGTATTATGTGATCTTCCAGATGGGAAGAGAGTTATTGGAACCAGATGGGTTTTCAGAGTCAAAAGAGATGAAAGAGGTAATGTTATCAAGAATAAGGCAAGGTTAGTAGCACAAGGCTACAGACAGGAAGAAGGAGTAGAATATGATGACGTATTTGCTCCTGTAGCAAGGATAGAAGCTATTAGAATATTTCTTGCTTTTGCTTCATATATGGGATTTCAGGTTTACCAGATGGATGTCAAAAGTGCCTTTTTATATGGCAAGATTACAGAGGAAGTTTATGTCAAACAACCTCCTGGTTTTGAAGATCCTAAACATCCAAACAAAGTCTACAAGGTAGTTAAGGCTCTTTATGGCCTTCATCAGGCACCTAGAGCTTGGTATGAGCGGCTCTCTACATTTTTATTGCAACATGGCTACAGAAGGGGAGCTATTGACAAGACTTTGTTTATCAAGAGAGACAAGAAGGATATCATGTTAGTTCAAGTCTATGTTGATGATATCATCTTTGGGGCTACCAAACAGTCCATGGTTAAGGAGTTTGAGCAGCTGATGCAGAAGGAATTTCAAATGAGTTCAATGGGAGAGTTAACATTCTTTTTGGGACTTCAAGTTAAACAGTCAAAGGAAGGAATTTTCATAAGTCAAGACAAGTATGTTACAGACATACTTAAGAAGTTCAATTTTGATGACATGAAGATTGTTACTACACCTATTAAATCTATCAACTCCTTGGGCAAAGATGAAGATGGACAACCTGTTGAAGTCAAGTTATACAGATCAATGATTGGCTCTCTTATGTATCTTACTGCATCAAGGCCTGATATCATGTTTGCAGTTTGTTTATGTGCAAGATATCAAGTCTCACCAAAAATCTCTCACATGAATGCAGTGAAGAGAATTTTCTGTTATTTGAAACAACAACCTAAGTTGGGGTTGTGGTATCCAAAAGAGTCACCTTTTCACTTAGAAGCTTTTTCAGATAGTGATTATGCAGGTGATAACTATGATAGAAGATCAACAACTGGTGGATGCCAATATCTTGGAAGAAGATTAGTCTCCTGGCAATGTAAGAAACAAACAATTGCAGCAACATCCTCTACTGAAGCTGAATATGTAGCTGCTGCAAGCTGCTGTGGACAAGTTTTGTGGATGCAGAATCAACTCTTGGACTATGGGTTCAATTTCAAGAATACTCCTATCAATATTGATAATGAGAGTACCATTTGTATTGTGAAGAATCCAGTTTATCATTCCAAGACCAAGCACATACAGATTAGGCATCACTTTATCAGAGATTGCTATGAGCACAGGCTCATTAATGTGGTTAAGGTTCACACAGATGATAATGTGGCTGACTTACTCACCAAAGGCTTTGATGTTTCAAGATTTAATCACTTGGTGGAGAGCATTGGCATGATTAACTACTGAGCTACATTTAAGGGGAGGACTATTTAGTATTAGTATAGTCCTGTGCATTGCTTGAGGGGAGGATATTTATACTTAGCTTATACAGAGGAATTTGGAAAAGTACTATTTTTTAATATGAAAGTACTGCTTGGAAAGTACTGCTTTGGAAAGTACTGTTTGTCTTATTAAAGTACTGTTCCAACGGTAATATTGAGGGGTAATTATTTCTAACGGTAACTTTGTTATTAAGGGCTGTGATTTTTTTAAATCTCACCTATAAATAACTACTCTCCGTTTTTCCCTCTCATATTGATACTTTAGAATCTTTTCCATATTTCTCTCATCATCTCTATATTATTCGATTATATCTCTTATTGTGCTCACATATTCAACAATGGCGAATCGTCCTACAGTTTCAAAGCACAATATGGTGGCTAATTTAGATAAGACTGAAGCGAATGCACTTTTTCATGATATCATTGATTATCTTACTGGATCGCAAATCAGTTATGCTCTTTTGGTAGAGCCGGATATAATTGAGCCCTGGATTCAAGAATTTTGGGCTACTGCAATGGAAAATATGGAGAATGATGAATTTTATATTATAGCTACAGTTGCTGGAAGAACTGTGAAGATTACTGAAGCCTCCATTAGAGAAGACTTATTATTTAATGATGAAGATGGGGCTATTCGGTTTGATAAACAGTTGATTTGGGATACTTTTGGACATATTGGTTATGAAGGGTCTTTAAATGAACAAACATTTAGGAAACAACTCTTTTGCCCTCAATGGAAGTTTTTAGTACATGTGTTGCTTCACTGTATTAGTGCAAAAAGTACTTCATGGGAACAATTTGGATCAAATATAGCATCTGCTATTGTGGGATTGGCTACAGATCGTGTTTTTAATTTTTCAAGGCTCATTCTTGATGGTATGCTTTCCCACATCACTCATGGATCAAAATGGCTGATGTATCCAAGGTTTGTTCAAGTATTCCTCAATAAACAACTTTTAGATATTCCTAAGCCAACAAATCTTTTACCTGTTGTGGTTCAACAAGCCAAAATATTCACCTTTATGGCTAGGAAGAGTGATCAATTCACTGGAAGGGATACTCCCTTAACTACTTCTATGATGGAAGTTGTTCAAGCTGTTAGAGCTGATGCTGAAGAAGATGAAGCTAGTGAAGGTACTGCATCTGCAAGTACTGCGTCTGCAAGTACTGCATCTGCAAGTGCTGCATCTCCAGAAGGTACTGCATCTCAAGGTACTGCTTCTCCAAGTACTGAAGTTCAAGAAGATGTTGCAGTTTCACCTTCTCCATCTCCACAAAGATCTGTTCCTGCTTCTCAATCAGAGGAACATTCACCAATTCAAGGAGATGATTCACATAATATACCCCCTAAAGATATGACATTGGATAATTATGTTTTGACAAGGGAGTTAGTTAAGTTGAAAAAGACTACTGAGGCTCAAGCTAAGCAGATAAAGAAATTGAAATTCAAGTTTAGAAGGCTAAAGAATTTTGTTTGGCCTTTGGTTCAACATCATCGTATCTGGGTCAAATCAAAGAAGAAGGAGCAAAGGAAGTCTAAGAAAACCAAACGCCAAAAGGTTCACCAACAATCTTCTGTCCAACTGGGGAGGAATTTAGAAGAAGAGAATTTGAAAGAAGATGTTGTGAAGGAGAATGAACCTGAAAGTACTGAAGAACATGAAAAAACTGAAGAACATATTATTCAAGAAACTGAGGAACAAGTTATTGATGTTCCAGTTCAAAGTACTGAAGATCAAGGTACTGAAAATCAAAGTACTGCTTTTCAACAACAAGGATCCTACAGGCAAGAATTGTTAACTCCAAGGTTGTTGGACTTTGAAGAGGAAGCTGGTCCTTCAACAATTGTACATGAAGAAGTTGTTAGTCCCTCCACTGTTATACAAGAAGAGGAAGCTACACTCAAACCCATCCATACTGCAAGTGATGATGAAACTATTGCTGTAATGTTGCAAAGTTTATCACAACCAAGAGGTGGTGTTAATATTCCAGGAGTGCAAGAAGAGGAACAACAAAGAACTTCTCAACCTGCAATTGATCCTAAGGATAAAGGGAAAGGTGTTTTGGTAGAATTAAAGAAGAAGAAACTAACTTTAGCACAGATAAGAGCTGCCCAAGAAGCTTTGAATGAATAAGCAGCTAGAAAGCTTCAAGAGGAATTAAATGCTAAAGATAGAGAAGCTCAGGAAGCTGAAGAAGCTCAGAGTATAGAAGCAGCTAAGAAGTTGCAAGAGGAATTGAATGCTGAAGCTGATGAACCATTAGAGTCACCTATTCCTGTTAGATTTCTACCAAGAAGGCCAAATAAAGCTAAAGACAGAAATGCTATGATGGCTTATCTTAAAAGTCAAGGGTATAAAGGATTGCAAAGGTTTAACTATTTTGAGATGAAACGATTGTATGATGCTGCTAGGGAAGCTTATAAGAAACATGTTGAAAGCATCAAAGACTTTAGAGATGAAGCTACTTGGAAAGAAGAAGAGAGAAAGAAAAGTTTAAAAAGAAAAAGAAAAACTGAAGTTAAAGATGTTCAATTCTCAAAGAAAGAAAAAGTTGAGTTAAGATCTGAGACTAGGGATGAACTAAGAAATTATCTCAGAGTAGTAGATTTTGAATATTCCAAAGAAGATGCTGACATGAAGATGAACAGATCTCAGATTAGTGCTTTTGAAGTTGAGGAATCCAAAGAAGGGAGTTATCTAATGTTTCATAAAAAAGATGAAAGTTTCAAAGTATTCAATAGATTATGGGATTTATTGCACATCATAGATAGAGTGGATCTATTCTATTTATATCATGTGGTGCGAGCTTAATTTGAACATAATCCATTAGAAGGAATTGGTTTAGTTCTACTTGGAGATCTCACAACTGTATGGGAAACTGAAGAGCAGAGCACTGATGATATTTGGAAGAATCAAGAGAATTGGGAAATTGTTTGTTAGAGATTCTTTGAAGAATCTGGAGTTCATGTTTTAGAGCTGGAAAATGGTACAATGATACACATGTTTGCAAATAGAAGATATCCTCTAACAGTAGATCTTATGAGGAGGATGCTAGAGCATGGAATGGAAGTTGAAGAGGATAATGAAATTGCTTGCATGGTCATCAATCTGTTTATCAACTGGACTACTATTGCTGATGAGGATGAATGACTGGTATGAATATTAATTGAATAAGTTATTTTTGATAAATCAGTACTTTATTCAAAGTACTGCTGATCAAACAGTACTTTCATCAAAGTACTGCTTGCAGCTTTTTAACCAGTTAAGTGATTTTTGGAAGAAACTTTTTGTTAAGTAACAAATCTTTTGAGACAAAGGTTGAATAAAATTAATGGTTTTTGAGATGGTAACATCAATAGGTTATCAATCCACCATGGTTACAAAAGGATTGGCTAATCCATGAGCAAACGGCTCTGGTAAAGATATGACAAATCCGTTTTTAGTTAACAACTTGCTAATAAGTTGTATGGTAATCAACTCACCATATCAGTTAATGTGAAGAGTTGGCTAGCCCACAAGAAAATGGCTTGTGGTAAAGGCTGTGGAAAAACCATTATATGGTAATTAGTTCACCATGATGAATGAACTAACTAGTCCAGAAGGGTACAGCTTTTGGTAAAGACAACTCAAATCTGTTGATAGCTGGTGATTTGCTAAAAATCATATGGTTATCAATGTACCATGGTCTTACACACCAAAACATTTGGCTACTCCAGAGTTAATGGCTTTTGTAAAGAGATCTAAATCCATTAAATTTTCAATGATTCACCTCTCACAGGAGTTAACACACCTGGAAGTGATGAGAATAGATTGCAACTTAAACTGAATTAATGTACAAATTGTCATATGTTGCTGTGTTGCTGAAAAGATGGAGTTTGCTAGATGCTGCTGTAAAAGAATAATTCTAAAGATACTTTGACAAGCCCAGAAACTACAGAGATATAATTCAAAGACATAGAAACAATCTGTCCTTAAAGATGAAGCTGTTAAAGATAAATTCACAAAGGAACTTGAAGTCAAGCTAGTAGAATTCAAGTTAGGGGAGGATTGTTGGGATATGAAAGTGCTGAAGATTGGCAAAGTACTGAAGATTGATAAAGTACTGTAAACTACAAGTATTGGAAAAAGTCAAAGAGTCAAAGTACTGCTAAAGATAAAGTCAAAGTACTAGTGATTGAAGTCAAAGTACTGCAAGAACAAAGAACTGTTATATTCGTTTATAGAAAGTCTTGTAATTCTAGAATATTCTTTATTAGATTACTTTTCGTACAAGGATACAAATTGTAAATCGTTTAGGGTTATCCTTGAGCCTATAAAAGGACCCCTAGATTGATATTAGATGTACGTGACATTATTAGAGTTTTAGAGAAAATTTCGATATTTAGAGTTGTTGAAGTATCTGCATAATAAAGCAGAGTTAGAGTTATTAATATAATCGTTTAAAGTTTAAGTTATTCTTCTTAGCTTTGTTAAGTAAATTCCGCATACTTAATAGAGTTTGCTCAGTGTTTCTTTGTTAATAACTTAGGATTTATCCGAGGTTATTAAACCTTAACAAGCTATTTAAGTTAGTTTGGTTAGAGTACATCGATCCAACAATATCCTTCTAGTGTTGTAACAAGGAGTGTGTCTCCTTTGGGCTAGTTGTGTTGTGGTGAAGTGTTGGGTAGTAGTTCCTCCGTTGTAATGGAACTCGGTATCTAGCCTTGTACCGGATAAAGTGTAGGCGACGTTGTGATAGGTTTGGTTATACCTTGTGGAAGAACTCGGTGTCTAGCCTTCTATCGGATAAAGAGTAGGTGATGTTGTGAAGGCTTCTCCGCCAAATTAAGGAGCTTGTGTTGTGTAGTGCTTACAAACTCTCAAGTGGGGTACTCGGGGAGTGGAGTAGAGCAAGGAAGGTGTCCTTGTAGCCGAATCACTATAAATACTCGTGTTGTGGTTTTGTGTTCCTTTACTCTTTATCTTTGCATTACTTACTTATATGCTTATCTATCAATATCCAACACACATACCAAATAGATTGACATAAGTCGATCTAAATGTTTTAAAACGAAGTTTTAAACGGTAAAACTATTCAACCCCCCCCCCTTTAAGTTTTGCACAATTGGTATCAGAGCTTCGTTACCAAGTTTCTTAGAGTATATTGTACTTTAAAAACTTGATACGATCCGTGTATGTTTGAAAACTACAAAGAAGGAAATTTCTTAAAATAAAAGTTCATGTTTTAGAAATATTTTTTATTTTAACAAAATGTTGGATAGTGATAGATCATTCTAACACTTTCTCTTTAAGAAATCTTCATGCTAGGATTTTTCCAAAGACTTCGTTCTTTCCAAAGAAAAATGAAGTCAACATCCAAGGAAGAACCAAAGAATAATCACAACCTACTTTCAGAAAGTACAAAGGATTACTTTAAAAGCTCATGAAGTATTTTGGTTCAATAGTTTCTACAAACCACAAAAAGAGAATAGAGCAAAGGTATGTTCTCTTACCTACAACTAATTGTTGTATACATGTCGTAATCATATGTGGATAAAATGATGATATACGCTTCTCCTCCATAAAAACCATGCATATCTCTATATTATATATAACAGGAGGCATTTGGCATTAATGCCACCTCGATGCCACCTCAATGCCCAGTAATTGTTTTTCATGCCACATAAGCAATTTATTAATCCACCTAAGCAATAGTATATAATTTTCGGATTTAATGTATAAATTATATAATTTTTTAACTTTTTTTTGTGAAATTCGATTTTTATAAAAAATGACAATGGTGAGATTTGAACTTGGGTTGTTTGTAAGAGCAGCATTAATAACTTGTGTTTTTACCACTTATGCTACAAGTTATTTTGATAATTATGTTGCATTGTATAATATATAAATTTCTATAATTATATTGAAATTCTATTTTAAATACAATACAATTCCTAATCTCACGTAAAAAGGTACAAATTTTAAACCCTATGGGAAAAAAGATACGGTTCATTCATAATCTCACGTAAAAGTTCATTCATATTATACTTTTTTTTTAAACCCTAATTTCATCTTTTCCTCAACCATCTTCTCTAATGATTGTGACTTTTAATTCTATAGTCGATTTGTAATTTGTTTTAAGCTATGGTTTAAGATGATGTGGTTCTAAATATAGGACTTTTAATTCTATAGTCATAACTTATTGCGATCACATGTTTATTGAGGTTTAAGATGATGTGGTTCTAAATATTTTGCCATCTTAATAACAGAAACTGAACAAGGTGTTGTACAGGCAATCATTCGATCGGTTGTAGATTTTAAGAGGGATCCTTGGCCCAAGGTATCTGATACTGCAAAGGACCTTGTCAAGAAGATGCTTAATCCAGATCCGAAGTTACACCTAACTGCTCAGGAAGTTCTAGGTGCTATACAAATCATTATTTTTTTCTCATTATATTCATCTTTTATGTTACAATATACTCCGTTATAATGGGTTTTGTTCAGAATTTCTATATCTGTTTGCTTTTCTTAAATTCTTTCAGATCATCCATGGATACAAAACACAAAAAAAGCTTCAAATGTTTCTTTAGGTGAAACTGTTAAAGCAAGACTCAAGCAATTTTCTGTCATGAACAAGCTAAAGAAGAGAGCTCTAAGAGTAAGAAGATGCATTCATGACTTTCGTTTTTGAGACAATGCATCATTTATTATAATATTGTAAAGCTTTTTCTGGAATAATTGGTTAATCATATGACAAGAAGGGGAGTGCCTGATGACAGGTCAAATGAATACCCTTCATCAAATGTTTGCATGGAAATACCTTATGTGCCAGCCCCTACTGTGGATCTTTAGTGGCACCAGTGGCTCCTGTTGGGCATATTCATCGTACTAACTATAATGTTTAAAGTATGCATGATGTTGAAGAAACCAAACATGGATTGTCAAAGTGGACCTCCGTATAGAGACAGTCTTACAATTGGTGAAGATTTATCAAGGAATGTGAGACATAGACACAGAATTGAATTGGAACCTAGAACTCGTGTACCTGATCATTCTTCTCAGTTTTACCATCCAACACATTACTCTTCTGCCCCTGTTCAACATGCCAATCTTGATTCTAACGGTGGACAGTGGAATTGTGTTCCTCCTTATGCTGGTTCATCCCACCGTAGGATCTCTCCTTCAGGTGAACCTTGGTGTCTTTTAGCACTTTTTTAATGAATAAAGGGTGGGTCGAGACATGAGATGAATCACTTCCATATTGGAGGAAGTTCTGGTGATGGTCGCGATTCATTATTCAACAGACATCATCATGTTGCTTCCTCACAGAGTCATCATGGACGCCATGCTCCATCTATGAGAGAAGAGCATTTCAGCCATTCTCGAAGACCAGAGCCTTCATATGGGAATTGTTCAAGGTACTCCCACTATGCACATGGTGGTTCTTCTAACAGGTCACTTTTCTATTAAAACACATTTTATCATCATTTATGTTGTAGTTACTCTAAAGGGGTGTTTCGGATTGATTATAAAATTTGAATTTATATAATCAGTTTTGGTGTTACAAAGCCAAACTAATTATCTTTGTTTAAGGATCTTATCATGAAAACCTGTTTTTGCACAAGATCTCAAGTTTAGACAAGAGGAAACATCTTTCCTTACTTCTAACGAAAAAGCCAGTTTGAACCATCACCAGCCACCTATTCATCATCACTAGAATCAGGGATGACCTTCCGATCAAAGTATATAGCATCGTCGATCTAAATTAACATACATTCAAACACATCATCAAGGTGAAGATCATCTCTCTTTATTCTAAACTTTATTAAGATCATCACTCTCCTTCGGTTTTATTTTTTAGTGGGATCTCTAAATTCTTTCTCATCCTTCCACATTAGGCAAAAAAATGAAAACTTTACTGTAGGGGCGATTGGGATTGGATAAAGAATTCAAAGAACAAGGAAGTTAAATTAAGAGTGTGAAGTGAGGCGAAGAGAGGAGGGGTTTCTCAAAAACTGAAACTATGGTCATGTACCTTCATAACTTTTCATGTTAATTTTCAGTTAATTGATATGAATCAATAACAATCGTTCTAGGTTAACAACGGATCATATGCTGATATCAGTTTCTTAGATGTGTATTCGTTTTTAGGCTAGACTATAATATAAATGTAATGAGCATACAATATTTGTGATATATGCTGTTAATCATGTCTTGGTTACTTATGTGTATTCGTTGTACAATAAAATAAGATGCATATATGACTTATTTTATGGTAGCGTTGTAAATGCTTAATTAGGACATGGGATGATAACTTTTTGGTTGATTATGTTTTAAATAACATAAAGTTTAGTGGGGTTGTTAAACACGGAGTAACGTGCAATTAAGTATTTACCTTATTGGGTTAAGACCTATGTACTTCACTTATGTTTGTTTAGGTTGTTTTTGTAACCTGTAATGATATGGGCCCAAATACCACACTAACTGATGGGGGCAGTAAGGTAATTTCAGGATCAAGAAAGAGCACAAGACTAGTCAAACGTCCAACTAGATTTGATGATTAGGTGGTATATTTTATGTTGAATGTTAACTAGCAAAGTAACAGTCATGTTACTTGTTTTGTATTTACAATTATATATAGTTGTTATGTGAATGGAAAAGGCAAGCAAACTATTACCACTACTTTCCTTCTCTTTTTCCTAATCCCCTCTCTCTTTCCTTACTTTTATCCCTTTTCCCCATATTCTTTATCTACCAAAATACGGGGTGCATCATTGGTGCTTTCATTGAATCTTCATCATGGTTGATGGTATCCAAACTAGGGGACGAGCTACTACTGATGAACAAATTTCCAAGTTGAGTGAAGATGTGAAGCAATTAGCTACTATTGTCCAATCTCAAACCGAAACCCTAGCTTCTCAAACCGAAACCTTGGCTAATACTTCAGCGGCTTATGATTCTATTCAACAATCTCTCAACACCCAACAAAAGGTTTTAGCTGATATGATGGTGCAATTTGCTAAATTGGAGAAGCAACCTCCATTGCTTCCATTGCCAACACATGGTAATACCCCTTTTAAACCACCTATTAATTCTTCAACTACAGGACCTGTTAACTCCTCATTTACATCACCTTTTGTTAGTGATAACCCCAATTCTCATGCTAAAACGCCCAAACTTGAAATACCATTATTTTCTGGTGATTTAGTGCTTGAATGGCTCTTTCAAATTGAACGTTTTTTTGAGTATTATCGAACCCCAACTTCGAATAAACTCCAGATTGCATCATTTTATATGGCTGGTGGTGCTCTTCAGTGGTTTCATTGGATGTATCAAACTCATCAGTTAAGTACTTGGGAAGCTTTTAGTCATGCTTTAGAGGTCCGATTTGGGAAGTCTTCTTTTGTCAATTATGAGGCTGATTTATTTAAGCTGAAACAAACATCATCATTCACCGCATATCTCACCGAGTTTGAAATACTTTCAACCCGAACACCAGGCCTCACGCCTATGAATCTGCTTAATTGTTTTTTGTCAGGATTGCGTGATGATATTAAGTGAGAGTTGTATCTTTTGCAACCAACTTCTTTATCAACAGCCATTGGCATGGCTAAATTAGTAGATGATAAATTGGCCACTCAACGTACTTCTAACCGTACTTATCGATCACTATCAGACCTCCCACCGTTACCTTTACGTGCTCCTCAACAAAATCAGTCAACCAACCGCTCTAACCCACTACCACTTAAGCGCCTAACTCCAGCTGAGATGGCTGGTCGGCGTAGTAAAGGGCTTTGTTTTAACTGTGATGAGAAATTTGTTCCAGGTCATCGCTGCAAACCTCCGTTATTTCTTTGCCTTCTTTCGGACTCAGAGGCGTCCTCTCCTTTCGAGGATTCCCTTGTTTCGCTACCCACTGAACCTTTGGTATTATCCGAACCTTTGGAGACTCCACAAATTTCTCTTCATGCACTTACGGGTCAATTTGTACCAATGACACTTAAAATCCCGGGCCTCCTCAACAATCACCAGATTACTGTCCTTATTGATGGTGGGTCAACCCATAATTTTATACAATCACATTTAGTTTCCTTCATGGGTCTAACGGTGCAACCTTCTCCCCATTTACGGGTCACTGTGGGGAATGGAGAATCATTGAATTGTGGAGGATTTTGTGCAAAAACTACCTTACTGATGGGCCAACATGATTTTACAATGGATCTGCTAATTCTTCCTTTATACGGTGCAGATGTTGTCCTTGGGGTCCAATGGTTAGCTACACTCGGCCCAACACTATTTGATTATCAAAACCTTTGGATGGAATTTGACTATGGTGGTCATCGGGTCAAGCTTGACGGGATAAAAAATATGTCTTTAACAGCTTTGAGCTGTTCACAACTCAAGCGATCAGTTGACACAAATTCCATTGCTTCATTTTACCACATTACAGTTCATGATAATCCGACCCCAGATAAGCAATTTACCTCTTCTCTTGCAAGTTTAAACCTTCCGGTAGATCTTCATAACCTTTTAGTTTCATTTGAAGATGTTTTTTTGACTCCACGTGGCTTACCTCCATCACGTGAACTTGATCATCATATACATCTTATTCCTGATTGTGCACCGGTTAATGTTCGTCCATACCGATATCCACACTTTCAGAAATCTGAAATTGAGAGGTTGACTGCTGAAATGTTGGATCAAGGTATCATTCAGCCGAGCCACAGCCCATTTTCTTCTCCGGTATTGCTTGTCAAAAAGAAAGATGACACATGGCGTTTTTGTGTTGACTATCGAGCTTTAAATACGGTCACTGTTAAAGATCGATTTCCAATTCCGACTGTTGATGAACTCTTAGATGAGTTACATGGGGCCGCAATATTTTCCAAGCTTGATTTACAGTCGGGATACCATCAGGTTCGCATTTCTCGTGAAGACATAGTAAAGACCGCTTTTCGGACACATGATGGACATTATGAGTTTGTGGTGATGCCATTTGGCCTCACGAATGCCCCTTCCACTTTTCAAGCTCTCATGACCTCGATCTTTCGACCATTCTTGCGAAAGTATGTTCTAGTTTTCTTTGATGATATTCTCATCTATAGTAGTGACTGGCAAACTCACCTCCACCATTTGCACTCGGTTCTGGAATTACTACGACAACATACTATTCATGCTAAATTAGCTAAGTGTGATTTTGGTACAACCACATTGACATATCTTGGCCACATAGTATCATCTCAAGGAGTTGCTATTGACCCGGACAAAATTTCATCCTTTCGAGATTGGCCTGTGCCTCAAAACTTAAAACAACTTCGAGGTTTCTTGGGCCTTGCAGGTTATTATCGTCGTTTTGTGGCCTGTTTTGCAGCAATAAGTGCACCTCTTAATGCCATGCTTCGGAAAAATTCTTTTGTTTGGACTCCAGATTCGCAACACGCTTTTCATAGGCTAAAAGCAGCTCTCATGAATACACCTGTCTTGGCTCTACCAGATTTTAACAAACCATTTATCATTCAAACTGATGCATCCGGGATTGGTGTGGGTGCTGTTTTATTACAAGATAGTCACCCAATTGCCTATTTCAGCAAGCCCTTATCACCTAAACTTCGTTTATCTTCGGCATATGATCGTGAGATGTTTGCCATAACCGAGGCTGTACAAAAGTGGCGTCAGTACCTGTTGGGGCACCCTTTCTCTGTCCAAACTGACCATCAGAGCTTGCGTACTATGATGAACCAGGTTCTTCAAACTCCTTCTCAACAACGATGGTTAGCTAAACTCCTTGGATATGATTTTAGCATTACTTATAATCCGGGAAGAGACAATATAGCTGCTGATGCATTGTCGCGCTTACCATCTAGTGCGTGTACTCATCTAATGATATCTATGCACTCCTTCTCTACACCGATGGTGGCTTTACTGGATGCTTTACGATTGTTTTTAAAGACCCACGAGGGGTCTTCTCAACTAGTTGAATCTATCCTTGCAACACCTACCGACTTCCCTCTTTATCGGATTTCTAATGGATTGGTGTTATATAAAGATCGCATCCTTGTTCCGTTGGAATCTGCATTTCATCCATTAATATTGGCCGAGTATCATAATTCCCTCGTTGGAGGTCATGCAGGAATGCAAAGAACTCTAGCCCGAGTCTCTTCGACGTTTTATTGGCCAAAGATGCGTAAAATGGTACGAGAGTATGTGGCACAATGTTTCATATGCCAAGCAACTAAACCCTTCACTACAGCCCCGCAAGGCCTCTTGCAACCCTTACCTATTCCAGGCCAGATCTGGGAGTCAATCTCAATGGATTTTATTACACACTTACCTGCCTCGTCTAGTAAAACCACTATTTTAGTGGTGGTTGATCGTCTTTCGAAACATGCTCACTTTGCTGCCCTTGGATCCTCTTTTACGGTTGTTCAAGTCGCATCTGTTTTTGTTAAAGAAATTATGCGACTTCACGGGCCACCCATTACCATTGTCTCTGATCGTGACCCGATATTTATGAGCTCATTCTGGCAGGAGCTCTTTCGGCTTCAAGGCACTTTGCTTGCCACAAGTAGTGCCTACCACCCGCAAACAGACGGGCAGACTGAGGTGCTTAATCGATGTCTAGAAGACTATTTGCGTTGTTTTGTTGCCGATCATCCCCACTCTTGGCTTCAATATTTACCCTGGGCTGAATGGCATTACAACACATCATGGCACTCAGCGATCCGCATGACTCCATTTGAGGCGGTTTATGGTAGGTCTCCACCGTCTTTAAAAGATTACTTGACTGGCACCTCACCGGTTGCATCTTTAGATGATTTGTTATCCACCCGTACTCATCTCCTAGATCAACTAAAGACTAACTTGCACAAAGCTCAACTTCGCATGAAAAATTTAGCTGACAAACATCGCACTGATGTAGAATTTAAGGAAGGTGATTGGGTTTTCGTGAAGCTTCAGCCGTATCGTCAATCTACCCTTGCTCACAGAAAATCAAATAAGTTAGCGCGTCGATTCTATGGCCCTTTCCAAATCTTAGCACGTGTTGGCTCTGTTGCATATCGTTTAGACTTGCCTGATACTGCAAAGGTTCATAATGTATTTCATGTTTCGTTACTGAAGAAATGTGTTGGTGATCCTACGGCTGTCGTGGCGTCTCTGCCTTCTGAATTTGTTGGGGCCCATCCTATATTGTTGCCAGACCGCATCCTTGATTCACGAACCATTTTGCAAAATGGTCGTTCCATCCAACAGGTCCTTGTGCAATGGCAACATCAACCTATCACAGATGCCACGTGGGAAAACCTTCTTGAGTTCAGACATGATTTTCCAAGCTTCAACCTCGAGGTCGAGGTTCCTCTTGATGAAGGGGGCAATGATATGGGCCCAAATACCACACTAACTGATGGGGGCATTAAGGTAATTTCAGGATCAAGAAAGAGCACAAGACTAGTCAAACGTCCAACTAGATTTGATGATTAGGTGGTATATTTTATGTTGAATGTTAACTAGCAAAGTAACAGTCATGTTACTTGTTTTGTATTTACAATTATATATAGTTGTTATGTGAATGGAAAAGGCAAGCAAACTATTACCACTACTTTCCTTCTCTTTTTCCTAATCCCCTCTCTCTTTCCTTACTTTTATCCCTTTTCCCCATATTCTTTATCTACCAAAATACGGGGTGCATCATGTAATCTCACAATTTTCATGCTATGATATTAAATTCAACATTTTATTGAAATTGAATATTTGATTTAAAAGTTATTAGTTCAGAAGTTGTTTTTTGGTTATGAGACGACCTAAACGGGACACAAATCTATCTTATAATGGCTCATAGCTACAAATATAAGTACAATGACTAAAACGAGACAAATGAGAAACTATGTTGTTATTTTGCCCAACAAAACCATTACCTAATTTGGCATTAGAAGGAAAAAGTTACCTCTAAAGTTCTAGCAGAAGGGTGATTTGTACTTTTATTTCCCATATGTTATGGTCCAAGTTATTACACATCTGCAAGATGGTAGCACTGTTTTTATTTCCATAACTACGCAAATAAGTTTTGTTGTTGAAGTACATGTTTTCAGTTTCTGTTTGTGATGGGGATTACTGTAATATATAAACTTCTGTTTCATAAATGATTTGCTGAATTTACTGTGCTGTAAATATGAAGGGATTGTTGTTAGTTGTTACCATAATTGAATTCATGTTATTGATTACAGGTGATTTCTGCAAAAGTTATACGTAACAAGAAAACTGCCAAATCTGAAGGTTATGTGTTCATTGAGTTTGTTAGTCGTGTTGCTGTAGAAAAGCATTTACAGACATATAACGGTGCTCTTATGCCCAGCATTGAGCAGAACTTCAGGTTGAACTGGGCTTCTTTTGGTGTAGGTGAAAAACGTGCAGACAGTGCTCTTGATTTCACCATATTTGTTGGAGATTTGGCAGCTGATATCACAGATTATACATTACAGGAGACATTTAGAGCTCATTATCTATCTGTAAGGGGTGCAAAAGTTGTAACTAATCGAATGACAGGATGCACAAAGGGCTATGGATTTGTGAAGTTTGGAGACGAGACTGAACAAATACGTGCTATGACTGAGATGAATGGAAGATAATGCTCAACTAGACCAATGCATATTGGGCCAGCCAGCTACTAACAAAAATGATGTTAGTGGACAACAGTATCAAAAAGGAACATCAAAATCCTGATGTTATCTACTTCATTGTGATTTAATTCTTGAATTCTCTGTATATGTTTTTTCCACCTTGAATTTTTAAAAGCATTTTGTGTATTTTTGTTTATCAAGTATAAGTTCTATTCATTGGTATTGCGTTTGAATTCTGAAGATATGTGCGAGCTTGCAGAGTCATTTCCTTCTCGTGCTTTGAGAATTTTGGGCATTAAGTAGTATTAAACATGCAACAACTTATTAGAACTGTTGTTTCAAAGCAGGGCATCAAGAGGCTCTATCATGTAAGGGTATCGCACTGATTTCAGCAGAAATAATTACCCCTATAGTGGGTGGCCTTGCGTAGGTCAGTTTTAATTCTAATCATAATTAGTGAAACTATATATACAAGTTTTATAAGTGTGTGTATATGGTTATGTATTTAATTCTTAGCGTGTTTTTTGTTCAGTTTCTGGATTAATTTTGAACAGCATAAACTATCATGGATTCTTTAACGCTGCAATAAATCTTCCAGCCGATTTTACTTCAGGAGCCGTACTTGCTTTCTATGTAAGCCCTATTTTTTTTAGCTTTCAAATATGTGCTTAACTCAAAGTCTTAGAAAGTAAATGTTAATATGAAACGTGACTCTATGAATCAATTACCTGCTAATATAGTTAGTTTTTTAACTGATCCTGATTGGTAAGCTACTACAATTATCTATAGTGCTTATGTGCATGATTAGTTTACAGGATCAATAATCTTTCTAGCTAGCCTTCAACTAACAGATCTGTGAGTTGTTTGTAATATCTATCTAAATTTACGAAGAAATCATTTTATTATAAAAAGTGTATATTGCTATTAAAATAGCATAATTTATAGTGCTAATCATTTATAATAACAGACAATGTTTTCTGTTGTTGCTTAAATTTCTACTTATATAGCTCTTAATATTTTTCATAGTTACTTATACGTGCTAATCATGGATAGATCATGTAGTTTAAATAGTTGGAGAGGGACTAATGTAAGAGTATAGTTCTAATAACTTAACGTTTAAGTTGCCTTTAACTTGTGGTTTCCATTTTGTAGGACCACCATTAAGACACAATAGCAACCATGTTCATGTTGTACAACCACCAAGAAATCTGTGGTAGACGAGGTATTTATTATTTGTTGTTATATTAATATGTGGTAAGCAAATGTATAGTCAGTATTCAGGTAATGCTTTTAGCACATTAGCAGCTGCAGCACCACCATCCAATGTTGTTGGATTGGGTGGACCTGTGAGTCAATCGAACGACCAAATTTGTGGGTCTATAATAGACCGAATGGCAATAATGCATTGCATATGCAGCGGAACAGAGAGATCGGAAGGTCAAGTACTGAACTGAAAATGGGACAAATAGGTCAAGATGAAGTCTATTTGCTAGACCAGAATAAGTTACCATGTGGTTATGTTGCAAGCAACGATTATGGTTCTTTAGATGATCTTATGAACAAAATGATTAAACGGGTATGATCTGTTTTTCATTGAAATATATGCTAGGATCATTTAGTTGATTGTAGTAATATTTTCCACCAAAAAACATAGGATATTAATAAGTCATTTGGTTTTATATCCAACTTTCTAAGTAGTTTGAAAACTAAGTGGCGTGTTTGTGAAAGTTTATTGAAACAAATTATGATGTGCTTATCTCCTTTAAATATAAATAAACATAAGTTATTCCAAATAAGCTGGTAAAAACACAGTTTAAATTTAAATATACTAATTAGCATAAGATGTTTCGCTGTACCAAAACACAATTTATGAGATTATGTATATCCGGAAAATATCATAAGGCCTCTTTTCAGCGTCTGAGCTTAGTTTTTGTTGTTCATCCTTATGGACTCAGAAAATTGTGTAGTTTTCTGTCACATTAGGATATAAAGAGATACATGAAACCTTCCTTTGTTGTTTGTACTTTTATCATGCAACCGGCGTAAGGTATTTTCCACTTCTTTAGAAAATTATTTATGTTTCTTCTATTACTGTTATTCGTGACTTGAGCCCAACCATTTGTATTACTACTACTTTATGAAATGCTTTATCACAATTAAATGGACTGATTCCTGAAAGTTTGTGCTTCCTGCTACTTTGTGCATTGATTCCTAAAAGTTTGTGCTTCCTGCTACTTTGTGCATTGATTCCTGCTACTTTGAGGATGAAGATTAGATGAACAAAGGGCATGATACATGGGGTGGTGACCAGGGATACAATTAAGATGGTATGATGCAAGTACACGATTCCAAGTAACAACAAGGTGGCGATAACTCAGACTTTTTATTCGATTTAGTTTTAAGTTTTCTAATGGTTCTTGATCAAAGGTCACGCACGAAACCCATTCCAGCATCACGAACCTGTAACAAATCGGTAGTTAGCTTTAAGTAGTATTATTATATGTTTATAACGTGTAAAAAAAAAAAAAGAAAGAAAAAAAAGCCCGTTGTGTACAAAGAAGCTTTACTTCGAATTTGAACCGACAATATGTACTTTGTTCTTGTGTATATTTTATTAACTTCTTTTTTCTCATATTGGATAAACATTCATTTCATCATGTTCTTAATGCATTCACTAAATTATTTTATAGGGTATGTTTATAATTGATTTACCTTTACTTAATTTTTTGTCAATGATATTCACTAATCAAACCCACCATCGGTCGGGCCACGCAACTAGATATTTCATAACAAGAACATAAGCATCGAGAATTGGTTGAAGTTCAGTAACTTCATCAAATACTTGAGCAAAAGAAAGCTATAAGTTTAACATTTTTCACAAGATAATGGAACAAATATTCAAGCAGTTAAGAATGTAGGTATTGACCCACCAATAAAGACCACAAATAGCTAAACCCATTAATACAACGATACTCATCATGCATTTCAATAAAATCCCTTTCCTTCAACATGTACACTTTCCAACTATTATTTACCACCCGCTATAGCAAATTATGCCAACGATAATTATAAGTCATGCCCGCCCATTGGGCGGGCTTCGAAAACTAGTATATATATATATATATATATGTGTGTGTGTGTGTGTGTGTGTGTGTATATATATATATATATATATATATATATATATATATATATATATATATATATATATATATATATATATGTATATATATATATATATATATACATGTATATATATATATATGTATATATATATATATATGTATATATATATATATATATATATATATATATATATATATATATATATATATATATAATAATAATAATATGTGTACATGAATTAGGTATTTAACATCAAAGTCGCAATTTTCTAAAAAGTCTCTCTTCACTACTTTCCATCCTAACACATCATCGGAAATAGTATTCTTTGATTCTCTTAGAAACTTGTGAGTTCGTCAAACCTGCGTCGTCATCACAAAAATAAATATTGATAGTTAAAGTATTGATCCACCATCATTCGATAAACAATTTTCCTTTCATCTTAGCCAAACGTCTATTCAAATAGGAATTTCAAAACTTAATGCCGATACAAGCAGCAAGAACAACAACAACAACAACAACAACAACAACAACAACAACAACACTTGTAATCTAAATAAAGTTAGGTAAACTGTATTTAACTTGGGATCAAAACTAAGACTTGTCGTACTAAATTAGGTTGCGTGTCGGAGCCGCTCACTATCACTAGTTGATTTATTTCACTTCATACTGCTAATTGCTAAGGTGAGTTCATAGCCTCTTATTTTCCAAATCTTTTATTACTTGGGGTGAGAATACATGCTTGTTTTTACGATTAAACGCAAGTACAAAAATTTTGTTGCATACTGGTCAAAGTCCCGATAATCCAATTACTATTACTACGCCCATTATCATGAACTGTTAGTTACTCTTTTGTGAGTAAGCGCAAATGCTATGAATAGATCTATTGGGGTTGACACCCCCGTCGATAGTAGGATAAGCTCTACTGACCATTAGTACGATTCGGACGGACGCATATTATTTGAGTAAGTCACAAGTGTGCGGGTTACACACTTGTATTCGGGCATTCATTACTACGTTAACGCTTCGGTGTCATGAGCTTAGACCGTATAATACTTTATTTCATGCCATTGCGTTACATTGGTCACACCTTACAAAATATTGTGGTTTAATAATTCCATTTACTTTTAAACCTATGATCTCACCAACATTATGTTGACCTGTTTTAGCATGTATTTCTCAGGTACTTGATTTTGGCATGGTTCAGCATTCATTGTCACACCCCCAAATTACCTGTTTTACAGCGGAATGGAATACCTGGGGGATGACTGCCATAGCATCACAGTTACAGTTATATTGAACGACCTAAAGTGTCGTTTTGAAAACACATCGTTTGATATAGAAAAAAATTCAGAGTTTACAAGAGATAGGTCCCAAAAGGTAGTCAACATTTGCGGTAATAAGTTTGTTACAAGCCAAACGATGTATTTAAGTGCCATAATAAACAAGTGAGACGCGTCGTCACCGCGACTCTATGATAAGTCCTTATGCATGCCATGAAGTATATGCCTTAGATACCTGAAAATACATTGCTAAAACGGTCAACAATAATGTTGGTGAGAATCATAGGTTTATGTAAATGTTTTGTACGATTACCACAAGTATAAGTTATGTATGACAAATATGTTGGAAAATTTAGTGCACTTGTGGGATTAGTTCACACCTTGTAATGGGTTAGGAGGTACGGAGTGTACACCCATAAGGTCCATGAACACCCTGACTCTTATAGTGGTTTGTATTGGTAGTGCTTGTGGAAAGTACTGCTTATGGTTTCCACTGATAAGCAGTGTTTCCACTGATAAGCAGTGTTTCCACTGATAAGCAGTGTTTCCACTGAAGCTTGTGTTTTCCACTAAAGCTTGTGGTGTATCCACTGATAGCGCTATGAAAGTACTGATGAAAGTACTGCTTGTAACGGCTTTGACCTATTCAAGTGGTAGTTTCAACTGCTTAATGACCACGTTTAATTGGTCATGTAACCACTAACGGCTATAATGGGGATAATTATGAGGCTATTAATGAGCCGATTAATACTCATAATTCCATTTGACTAGCTAAGAGTAATCTCCTATAAATAGGAGATCTTATTATGCATGAAAAATACACATAAAACCATTAACACTTATTAGCGCAACGGTTATTGAATTGTGCCTTATTCTATAACTACATTTGGTCTTATCCCAAGTAGATATTCGTGTAACCCAGGCATTAGGGTCGAATAGTTTACTTTGGAAAGTGATCACACGATTCCAAGTGATATCCGGTAACCACCTAGTGGTATTTGTTTCTGCTGACTTGTTGCTTGTTTCTGCTGAATTGATTATCTAACCCTGTTCTGGGAAGTAAAACCCAACAATCAAAGTAAACTATTTTGTGATAATCAATGGCAACTGCTGCAATGAAACACATGGCTTAAAACTTTGCTAAGCTAGATAAGTTTGAAGGAGTGGACTTTAGGAGGTGGCAGAAGAAGATGCACTTCTTGCTGTCAAGCATGAGTGTGGTTTATGTGCTGACTACTCCAATTCCTGATGATGGGGATGATGCTACGGTTGAGCAGATCAGAAGGAGAAGCAAGTGGGAGAATGATGACTACATATGCAGATGTCTTATTCTGAATGGTATGTCTGATTCTCTGTTTGATATTTATCAAAACTTTGAATCTTCCAAAGAACTGTGGGATTCCTTGGATGCCAAATATATGGCTAAGGATGCATCAAGTAAGAAGTTTCTTGTACGTAATTTCACAAATTACAAAATGACTGATTCAAGACCAGTCATGGAACAATACAATGAACTTCTTGGAATACTTGGAAGGTTTACACAACACAATATGCACATGGATGAGGCTATTCAAGTCTCTTGTGTTATTGATAAACTTCCTCCTTCTTGGAAAGATTTCAAGCATACCTTGAAACATAAGAAAGAGGAATTAACTCTGGTTGAGTTGGGCAGTCGTCTGCGCATTGATGAATCTCTCAAGGTGCAGGATAATGACAAGCCAAAGGGTAGCAATGCTGCTGGACCATCTGTTGTCAATATGGTAGAGCATAACAACTCCACCAGGTATAATGACAACAAAGGCAAACGCAAATATCATGACAACACAAGGGCAGATCCTAACAAGAAGGCAACACCTACTTGTTGGAAATGTGGCAAAACTGGCTACATAAAAAGGGACTGCAAGGGTGTTAAAGTTTGTAGTAAAGCCAATGGATCAGGCACTAATGGTTCAGGGAGTGGTGGTTCTTCCAAGTCACTGAAAGGTCAGAATATGGTTAATAAGTCTTTTCAGATTTATTATGTTACATATGTATCTAAATCTCATTATGTACAGGATGATGATGTTGCGTGGTGGGTTGACTCTGGTGCAACAGTTCATGTGTGCAAAGATAGAAGCTGGTTCAAGACTTATGAGTCACTGAATGATGGTTCTATTCTTCACATGGGAAAAGAGTCAACAGCCTTGGTGCATGGTCATGGTTGTGTAGATCTTAGGTTTAGTTCTGGAAAGATTGTAACTTTGTTTAATGTTATTCATGTTCCTGATATTAGGAAGAACTTGGTTTCAAGTAGTGTTTTGAATAATCATGGATATAAACAAGTTATTGAATCTGATAAATTTGTGCTTTCTAAGCATGGTGTTTTTATTGGTTTTGGTTATTTATGTAATCAAATGTTCAGGCTTAATATTTCTACTGACAGTGTTAATTCAGCATTTGTGACCACCACTGACACTGACTCTACCCTATGGCATGCAAGACTTGGCCATGTACACTATAAAAGTATGCAAGATATGTCTAGGGATGGTTTAATCCGAGCATTTGACATGGACACTGAAAAGTGTAAAACTTGCATGTTGACCAAGATAACCAAGAAACCTTTTCAGGGTGTTAGTCGTGAGACTAAGTTCTTGGAACTAATACACAGTGACCTGTGTGATTTGCATTCCACTCCTTCTTTGGGGAATAAGAAGTACTTTGTGACATTTATTGATGATGCTTCTAGATTTTGTTATGTCTATCTGTTACATACCAAGGATGAAGCATTAGATAAATTCAAAGTGTTTAAAACTGAAGTTGAATTACAACTTGGGTGTTTGATCAAAAGATTAAGGACTGATAGGGGAGGTGAGTGCATGGATACTCTGTATTTTCAGTCTGTTGGTATAATCCATGAAACGACTGCCCTTATACTCCTCAGCAAAATGGTATTTCGAAAGGAAAAACAGGGTTCTGAAGGAGATGGTTAATTCCATGTTGTCCTATTCAGGACTGAGTCAAGGGTTTTGGGGTGAAGCTATGTTAACAGCTTGCTATTTATTAAATAGGGTTCCAAACAAAAGGAACAAGGTTACCCCTTATGAACTCTGGACTAAAAGGAAACCCAACCTGAATTATCTCAAGGTTTGGGGTTGTAGGGCTGTTGTAAGATTCCCTGATCCAAAGCTAAAGACTTTGGGTGAAAGAGGCATTGACTGCATCTTTTTTGGATATGCTGAGCATTCCAAGGCTTTTAGGTTCTATGTTATTGAACCTAATGAATATATTTCAATTAACTCAATAATTGAATCAAAGGATGCAGACTTTGATGAGAATAGATTCTCATCAGTCCTTAGACCAAGTCAGAGGATTCCCAAGGGAACTCATGACACTGGTGTATCAGAGGTCCCTGATGATGAACCATCAGTGGTCCCTGATGAGGTTGTGTTTCAACAACCTGAACCTGTGCTTAGAAAGAGCAAAAGGGTCAGGACTCTAAAGTCATTTGGACCTGAGTTTCAACTATACTTAGTTGAAGGAACAAGGAATGAAGTCTCAGACCAATACTCCTATTGCTTCATTGTTGAGGATGATCCCAAGACATTTGAAGAAGCAATGAAGTCCCAGGACATTGCTTTCTGGAAAGAAGCAATCAATGATGAGATGGATTCCATCATGGGACACTTAGGTGTTGGTTGATCTACCACCTGGTTGCAAACCTCTGGGTTGGAAATGGATTTTCAAAAGAAAAATGAAGGTAGATGGAACTATTAAAAAGTTCAAGGCTAGACTAGTCATTCAGGGCTTTAAACAAAAGTCAGGGATAGACTATTTTGATACTTATGCCCCTGTGGCTCGTATCAGTACCATAAGACTACTGATTGCTTTGGCATCTATTCACAATCTGGTTATTCATCAAATGGATGTGAAGACAGCTTTCTTGAATGGTGAATTGGATGAGGAGGTTTACATGAACCAACCTCAGGGCTTCATCATGCCTGGCAATGAAAACAAGGTGTGTAAACTGATTAAGTCTCTCTATGGACTTAAGCAGGCACCTAAGCAATGGCATCCAAAATTTGATGAAGTGGTTTTGTCTAGTGGTTATGTTCTTAACCAAGCTGACAAATGTGTATATAGCAAATTTGATGAATCTGGTAAAGGAGTCATCATTTGTCTATATGTTGATGACATGTTGATCTTTGGCACTGACCAAAATCAGGTTGACCTGACAAAGGAATTTTGTCATCAAGGTTCTCCATGAAGGACATGGGGTGATGTTATCCTTGGTATAAGGATTAAACATGAAAGTAAAAGAATTTCTATCTCTCAATCTCATTATATTGAGAAGGTACCGAGGAAATTCAATTACTTTGATTGTACTCCAGTGAGTACACCTATGGATACTTGTGAGAAGCTGATGCCTAATCATGGCAAGGCTGTATCTCAACTTGAGTATTCTAGGCTAATTGGTGCCTGATGTATGCCATGACTTGTACTAGACCGATATTGGTTTTTAGTGGGAAAATTGAGCGGTATACTAGTAATCCTAGTGCTCATCACGGCAAGCGAGTTCAGAGGGTACTGAAGTATTTGAAGAGAACTATGGATTATAGTCTCTCATATACTGGTTACCCATCAGTGTTGAAAGGTTACACTGATGCAAGTTGGATCGATAACACTGAAGACAATTAGTCTACCAGTGGCTGGGTATTCCTACTTGGTGGAGGTGCAATTTCTTGGGCATCCAAGAAGCAAACTTGTATCACCAGTTCAACAATGGAATCTGAATTTGTGGCTTTAGCTGCTGCGGTAAAGAAGCTGAATGGTTGAAAAACTTGCTTCTTGAGATTCCATTGTGGCCTAAACCTATAGCACCTATTTCTATCCGGTGTGATAGTGCAGCTACATTGGCTAAGGCTTATAGCCAGATGTACAATGGTAAGTTTAGACACTTAGGTGTCGGGCATAGCATGATTCGTGAGCTTATCATGAATGGGGTGGTATCTATAGAGTTCGTTAGATCTCAACAGAACTTAGCTGATCACTTGACGAAGGGTCTGGCTAGATACTTGGTTATAAAGTCTGCTAAAGGGATGGGTTTAAGTCCAACTTAGTCACTGAATGCTAGGACACCCAACTCCCTCCTGAGGAAACTTAGGAGCTGAGTTCAATGTGGAAAGCTGAACATTCAGTGGACTGGAGCACATGTTTTATTTACATCCCAAGGTTGTGCTCAGAACCTGCTGAAAGGAGGATGAAGTCTTTACTTCTTAATGGTTAAATTTCTTTCAAAAAGTTCTTGGCAGGAGCATGAATAAAGAGGAACCACCTATGTAAATGTTAAAGTTTTGTCGCTTCAGGAAGCTTTGGACTTTTAGCTTTTACAACATTTATGAATTTGGATATGGACACATGGCTTGTATAGTGTCAGGAGCTGATAAGTGTTTGAAAACTTGTGCGTATTTTATCTTCAGGTATTCAAATGGGTTGAAGGGTTCAATTCTTAGAACACCCTTATTCTCGAATATTTGAACGTGTAATTTACTAAGATGGAAATTCAATCCTCAGGACATTTTCATTTATGCACATGTTTTGCTTGATGTTTATTTTTCATGCAAATGAAGTGAACTAAATTTGGGGAGGATTGTTGGAAAATTTAGTGCACTTGTGGGATTAGTTCACACCTTGTAATGGGTTAGGAGGTACGAAGTGTACACCCATAAGGTCCATGAACACCCTGACTCTTATAGTGGTTTGTATTGGTAGTGCTTGTGGAAAGTACTGCTTGTGGTTTCCACTGATAAGCAGTGTTTCCACTGATAAGCAGTGTTTCCACTGATAAGCAGTGTTTCCACTGAAGCTTGTGTTGTCCACTGAAGCTTGTGGTTTCCACTGAAGCAGTGTATCTACTGATAGCGCTATGAAAGTACTGATGAAAGTACTGCTTGTAACGGCTTTGACCTATTCAAGTGGCAGTTTCAACTGCTTAATGACCACGTTTAATTGGTCATGTAACCACTAACGGCTATAATGGAGATAATTATGAGGCTATTAATGAGCCGATTAATACTTATAATTCCATTTGACTAGCTAAGAGTAATCTCCTATAAATAGGAGATCTTATTATGCATGAAAAATACACAGAAAACCATTAACACTTATTAGCGCAAAGGTTATTGAATTGTGCCTTATTCTATAACTACATTTGGTCTTTATCCCAAGTAGATATTCGTGTAACCCAGGGATTAGGGTCGAACAGTTTACTTTGGAAAGTGATCACACGATTCCAAGTGATATCCGGTAACCACCTAGTGGTATTTGTTTATGCTGACTTGTTGCTTGTTTCTGCTGAATTGATTATCTAACCCTGTTCTGGGAAGTAAAACCCAACAAAATATGCCACATGAAAATGATACAATTGCTATAAGCTCATGACCCCGAAGCTAGACTGATTATGATGTTTGCCCCAACAGAGTGTTTGCCAAACAACTCTCATTCTGATATTAAATGAAATGCATCCGTTTGACGATTTGGAACTACCAACCCGGATGGAGGAGTCACCCTCAATAGATCTATTCACTCACTCTCGCTTACTCCGTAATTAACGGTTCATGATAAAGAAATGGGGACATTAATATGGCAATGCGGTAACTTAAGCAATGTAAATGAATTTGATGTACTTGGGCTCGTATTAAAATGATATGCAATGTATTCTCCCCCGTAGGTTTGAAATGAAATATAAACTTGAAAAACGGGGCTATGAAAACTCACCTGATACAATGATTATGATGATATAGTGGCAATACTGAAATGAGGTGCAATCTCTATCTGCAACCTAATATGAATGATATGATCTATTATAAATCATAAAATAATGTTTTACATGCAAATCCACATGTAATGTATACCACTTGTGCATTTTTGAAAATGATGTTTATCGTCGAAATATATGTTTATGACATCTTGTCAAGTTATAAAACACTTTACAAGTATTTACGTTGAAACAACATCCTATGATAGTCGTTAAGTGATAAATCAAGAAAATATAGTTTTTCATTGTAAAACAATGTACTTTGATAATTCGTGAAAATGGCTAAGTAACCTCGCGAAGCTTAGTCGCAAAATGGTGAATACGGAATGTTAGTGTTGAAGAAAAATAGTTGTGATCATCGTAACTCAAATACGTATATCTTGGGCGTTATAGGTCCGTTTTCTACGATTCATATATCCTCGGTTTCGTGTTAATGTATACTAATATATTTTTAATAAATCGACTCATTTAGATTACGTTTAAAACTCGGTTTTGCCCCTTGAAAATCCCTTGACAGCTTGTATTATTTCAGAAAATTAGTTTTCGTCCGTAAACTTGAAATTAACGTATCTTTTTTGTTATAAACCCGTTTTAACCCGTTCAAGCGGCCATGGTTTTGTTTTTAATTCTATTTTCTGAAAATATAAACTAAAATAATCCACCAATTACTGAAATTTCCAAATTTTATAAAAATGGACAGCCCTTCAACTATTTTTGTCAAAAACGATTTTTACTAGTTCATGTCTTTTACCAATCCATTCCAATCAACACCAAAACTATTCTAAACCTACCATACACCTTCTTAGGGTGTCATGGGTTCCTAAAATTCACCAAAAAGGATAGTTAACATGTGATTACTTGTTATAACTCTTGAGTCTATAAAAATTAGAAAAACATGTAAAAATGGTATGAATACATATAATACTTGCATATTTTGACATGAGAGCATAAAAATAGATCCAATAGGAGTATGAAAGATTTGGAAAAATTACTTAGAAGCTTACTTGAGTGATTGAAGAGGTTTAGGTAACAAAGTACTTAATTTCTTAGAGGTTTTTATTTCAAAACCCTAACTAGAACACTAGATTGATCTTGTAAACACTTGATCTTGAAAAAAAAATTATGGTTTCTTCTTGTTTTCTTGCTTGGCCGATCATCAACAAGGGGATGAGAGGGTTTCTTGCATTTTTACACCTTCTAGTATGTGATACTATGTATTTTAGATTAATAAAACTCTTGTATAATACAAATATCTAGTCATTTGGAGTATGTGTACATTTATTTAGTCAAGATATTTTCATAAAAAGGATGACAAGGGGAGGTGGTCGGCAAGGGCAAAATGGGAAGGCATGAGGTGTATTTTTGATAATTAAATGCATCTAAAGTTAAGTATATTGTATGTTTTATACATATAATTAGTTATTTAGTGTAGCGTTAGCTAGAAATCGATTTTAACAGAACAAAATAAAATATATCGAAGTCATAAAAATTATAAAAATGCATTTCTCGCAAGTATTGATTGAATAAAAATGCATTTCTCGCAAATATATATATTTAACAATTTATATACCAAAATAAATTCAAAACATCGGGTAAACTAATAATATAATTTTTATAGTCTTAAAATGAGTATAAAAATATATCAGGACAAATGTCGGAAGTGTCGGATCAATTATTCAAAATAAATGATCGTGCGATAGCGTTTATTTAATAAATAAATATACGTTAATGAAATACGCAAACCCATGCATGAACTAATATGAAAATGATGTTACTGATAATATGTAGACTAACTCTAGTCTATATGTAATGTTCTCAATGATGTTCCATGAATACGCAGCTTAACCCTTACGGTTACGCGAATTTGATACTCGTAAACCTAGTTTATGAAAATGATGAATAGTAACCATGAATAGTGATTTTTCTCCGGAATGAATAGTGTTTTGTGAATAGTAAAATTAAAAAAAAAAACTCTCAAAGTCGCAAACTGACTTCAAAAATGATGAATAGTAATATGTGAATAGTAAATTCCCGAGATGAATATTAAATTTGAGAAATGACCTAAAATTACGATTTTTCACATTAGCCCACCCAAAAAGGAATTCAGTCCCTGAATTCAGTTCATGTTGGTTTCTACGGTGTTATATGTGAAAAGCTAAGGATATTTGAGTCGCATATGGTCTTCCCGCTCCCAAGTAAACTCGGGACCTCTTCGAGAATTCCAGTGAACTTTCACGATAGGAATTCAACTCTGCTTCAACTGTTTGACCTCTCGGTCCATGATTTCTGCTGGTTCCTCCACGAAATTGAGTTTATCGTCGAGTTGAATTTCTTCTAATGGAATTACGAGTGATTCATCCGAAAGACACTTCTTGAGGTTTGAAACGTGAAATGTGTTATGTACACCGCTGAGCTCTGACGGAAGCTCGAGTCGATATGGTACAGGGCCGACTCTGTTCAGAATTTTAAATGGCCCAATATACCTCGGGTTCAACTTCCGCGTTTTCGAATCGTATCACGCCTTTCCAAGGCGATACTTTCAACATAACCCTGTCGCCAACTTGAAATTCTAATGGTTTGCGTCGTACGTCAACGTAACTTTTTTAAACTACGGTAGTTTGAGTCTATCTCGGATTTGAATTATCTTTTTTGTTGTTTCACGAACCATGTGCGGACCATGAGTTGTGCATCACCAACCTCGGCCCAACAGACAGGTGATCGGCACTTTCGACCATAGAGTGCCTCAAATGGTGCTACTTTTATGCTGGTGTGATAACTATTATTGTAAGAGAATTTGATCAATGGCAAATGGTTAGGCCAACCATTTCCAAAATCAATCACGCATGCTCTGAGCATATCTTCTAATTTTTGAATCGTTCTTTCGCTCTGACCATCGGTCTGAGGATGATAGGCAGTGCTCATCTCTAATTGAGTTCCAAATGCATCTTGTAATGATTTCCAGAAGTTTGAGGTGAATCGACTATCTCTGTCAGAAATGATGGAAATTGGTGCACCATGTCTTGAGACTATTTCTTTGACATAAAGTCTAGTAAGTTGTTCCATGGAGTAAGTCTCTCTGATTGGTATGAAATGGGCTGATTTGGTAAGACGATCAACAATTACCCAAATAGCGTCGTAACCGCCTGATGTCCTAGGGAGTTTAGTGATGAAATCCATTGTAATGCGTTCCCATTTCCATTGAGGAATTTCTGGTTCTTTGAAGTAATCACGAAGGTTTCGGTATTCACTTTTACCTTAGAGCAAGTAAGGCATTTGCTAACATACGTGGCAATTTCACTTTCATATTAGTCCACCAATAAAGCTTCTTGAGATCCGATACATCTTATCGAACACGGGTGTATAGAATACTTCGACTTGTGCGAATCATGCATAATCAACTCTCGTATCCCGCCATAAAGTGGTACCCAGCTTCTATCCTTGAAGCATAATACTCCGTCTGATCTCTTTACAAAGCCATTTGCATTCTCGGGCATACCATAGAGTTTTTCACTTGGTCCATTTTCCTCCTTAAGTGCCTCGATCTAAGCCTCGAGGATTTTTGATGGTAGAGGTGAACTAATCGTCATTCCTAATGATCTGACTCTTAAAGGCTTGTGTCTTTCTTTTCGGCTAAGAGCATATGCCACGACATTGGCTTTCCCCGGGTGATATCTAATTTCACAATCGTAATCGCTAAGTAATTCCAACCAACGACGTTGCCTCATGTTAAGTTCTTTCTGATCAAGTATATATTGTAAACTCTTGTGGTCTGTAAACACTTTACACTTAGTACCGTAGATGTAGTGCCTTCAAATCTTGAGTGCAAAAACTAAAGCTCCTAACTCAAGATCATGAGTGGTGTAATTCTTCTCATGAACCTTAAGTTTTCGAGAAGCATAAGCTATCACTTTCTCGTTCTGCATTAACACGGCTCCAAGTCCTTTGTGTGAAGCATCTGTTAGGTCACAAGGTTTACCACACAAGCTTATAAGAAAGATATAGAAAGGCGGTTGAACAATAAACAAACAAACACACACACGTATGAATGAAATGGTTATGCGTAGAGTGAGTGAAAGAGTAAATTGAACAACCAACCCTCAAGTGAGGGTTATTACAAAGTATTTATAGGCAAGGAGCTAGGGCAACACTCCTACTCCTTCCCTTTCTCCTATGGGCTTGGGCCTAAGCTCATGGGCCTTCTACATAAGCTTAAGGCTAATAACAAACATAAAGGCCATAATAAGCTAACTATCACATATGAGTAACTAACACTTGAATAAGGTTTAGGAGTGATTCCAACAATCTCCCCCTCAAGTGTTATTACATATGAGTAACAAACACTCAAGTGTTGGTGATGAAAAACGGTGAAGGCGTTGATGTAAAAGTAGCTTTGGCGTCTTGACATTCTTCTTTCTTGTGAGAAGAATTGCCTTGATTTGAACAATCTCCCGGTGTAGAGATAGTTTACTTTGAACAGTTATGCTTTGGCGTCATCTTTAACTTTGTTCTTTGATCATTGTTCTTTGTGATGAAAGTGATAGTATGTTGTTGTGCGCATCAAATCGCCTCAGTGCAGCTTCGCTACTACAGTGTCTCCACGTCATTCTTCAACATGCTCACACGCTCTTTTGACGCGTTTGAATTCGATCTTGATGAAGTTCTTTAAGTCTTTAACTTTGTAGATTCTTTGATTTGACGAAGAATCATTACATTTGTTGTGTTGCTTTTGGATAGAACTTCCATTAGTGATGATGTTGGCGTTAGCATGAGAAGAATCTGCACGATCATTCCGCTCCCGAGCTTCCATAAGAAGTAAACATAAAAACGGTTAGTAATAAGCGGATTCCGGCACTTACAAGTTTGAACTCCGAGAGTGTTAACAGCATAGTGTGAAAACACAACTCTAATTCTTACAAAGGCCATTCCTGAATCGGAGTCCCACGAGATAACACGATGTACCTTAGTACACCTACGATTCAGATGAGTCGCTGAGGTACACCGAAGCATCACCTCACGACTGTAGACCGTTTGAGACCACTAAGCGCAATCCACGGGGAGTTGCCGAAGCGACCTGCTGTCAGGGCTGTTTGATGTTGACCACGGCGGGAGTTTCCATTCAATCACTGAGGATCACAAATGTGAACCTCTCATAAATGTTCACGACAGATTGCTAAGATCTGTGAAGGACTCGATAATGTACCACTAAAATTCTTATTGTTGAATATCAAGTGATGAAATGTCAAGTGTACCTAAGAGATCTTTTGATGAATCTCGTGGCTCTAGACTCAATAGTGCGTTTTGATTTTCCTGAGCGGAGACTAGGGAGAGGGTCTCCTTCTTCAATACCAGCAATCTCTAAGAGAAAGCCGATAGTTTACTTAGGGTTCCCTGTGAGAATGAAACAAGCTTCTGTTGAGAGAAACTTGAGTGGTTAAGAAGGTTTAGTGCATGCGTCCCTGGGTCCATGACGACTTTTAATCTTCAATACCGGTGTCATCTAGTGACAACTAGTATCATATGAATTGAACCCGTGCGCCCTAAGTTGAATAATCTGAGGGCTATTTCTTTTCACCCTTTTCTTTGCATTTCTTTTTAATTCTTCAACTCCTTCTTTCTCCAATTCTCATTTTCTCCTTTTTATAATCATACCTAAGGACTTCTAAATACTAACTATTTGTGGTGTCCTTGGGTAGATCCCTCCGGCTCTGGCGGATCATAGGACGGTTATTCCTAACCTTAGTCACCTTATAACTCCATGACTAACCTATGTTGCCATAAAAAACCTTTGTTGTGAAAAATCTCTCAAAGTGTTTGTGAATGAAAAACATTTTAGTACCCCTGTTGAGATAAGATTTTGCATAAATACTCCCCTCCACATGTGCTTAAGAGTTTTAACGGTTAAAATGCACAGTGAGGAAAGAGCGCGCACATTTTGAATTGATCAACTCAAGATAGACATTCCCCGCGAGACACGGTTACGTGGCATAGTTAAAGAGTTGCATTGTCAGCTTTTAGGTGACAACTAGCTCTAATAACTACCTTGAAGGTGTAGACAATCCTCGAAAAGTTGTCAAACCCGTCGAGTTCATGTCTACCAAGAGTTTCTCGAATGGTACATTCTACTCAGACAAGTCCTTTGCGAGACACGTTTACATCACTAGCGAACTAGTTTGAAGTTATTACCCGTCCCGGACAAGTCTTTTCGAGTTACTAGCAGTTAAGATCTCGTCAATTCATGGGTTAAGTCTATAGCACAAAGATTCATTTGCATTTACACAACATATTTCTTATCACGTATTTTCTCCCCTCAAAAATGGCATATGTGATGTTATTTTTGAAAAGTTGAGAATAAATATGACCATTTCGAGTGTTGCGGGAAGAATGACCACTGTGAACAATTTTTGAACAAAGTTTTAATTCAAGTACTCCCCTCAACGAGTGATATAAACGGTTGAGGTTTTGAAAATCATAAGGGAAAGTACTTGTTCTTTTGAGCAAAAACTTTGAAAAATGAAAGGTTTGATAGGTTTTACTCAAAAGTAAGAAGCTTTCGCTCCTTATATAAGGATTGTGGCACTGACGCGTACCACAGGGTCCTTTATTTACAAGTACGGGTTGTACACTGTAATGTGTGCACAAGCCATTTTTATAATAAATCATACATCCAAATATGTATTGAAAGAAGCAGTTTAAGGGGTACCAAGTAGTCTAGAGATGTCGCCAGGAGTGTGAGTCGGGCGTTGAAAGCCGATGATGTTTCTCCTGGGTCGACGACCAACATAGCTTTCGGTCTTCGAACGATCCCGTCGATACAACCGTTCATCAATCATGGTGATGATCCTCTTCACGTCCCTCCGATCACGAGAATTCCATCGCTTAGGAGACCCAATCTTCTGATGTATATCCTTCAACCGGTAAGCCAATCCGTCCCTAACCATCTTCAAGGTGTGATCTCCAAACTTATGAAGATCTGCACGCCATCAAGCAATTTCTTTGAAGTTCACTGCGGTAAACGACGCCGAAAGGTTTGCTGATGAGCGTATATTGTGGAAGCTGGTTAATGTCGAGTAGATCAAGCTGTGGTGGAGTGAAGTTGACAGTCGATAAGATTCAACGCCGGTGGAGATCTTCTACACGTTCTTGGATAACTATGCGTCCGATGAAGATGAGCACTGACTTGATGAATTCACGTTGTACTGCAGTGGAGAATTCTCAAAGTCAGCTTCAGAAAATGCATAATCCCTTTCATCTTGTCGTTTGACCACGATATTCTTTAGGAAGGTGTAGTCCCACTTAGATGAAAGATCGACGTGTATGATGGCAACGATACTTTTAGAACTGAATACTTCATGTTGAGACTTCTGAACCTGGCAGCTTACGTAATAGATTCTTCGGCGTTCCGGCCAATGATGAATCCCGTACAGTGCATCTCGGTCGTAGGCGTCCACTTTGTTGGAGAACAAGTGATTGGCACGTTCCTCGATGGCTATGCAGTTCGAGTATATAGCTGCTGGGAATGGAAGTGTCAACGATGTAGCATACTTCCTTGAACCATCGCCATCATGAAGAAGAAATTCCAGGTCTTTGTTGAAGAAATGTCAGAAAGGAATTCTAGGCTCATCTGGTTGGCTGATCTTTGGTAGTGGTTTAGACCAGTCGGTGTAATAAGGAGGATTGTCCCGCTTTGTAAAGTCGATGTTTGCTTCTGGGTTGAGCCAATCCATGTTGTTAGACATAGCTCGAGAAATGTTATCAAGGTGATATTCGACCTCGATGGCACTTTCTGAGCTGTCTTTTAACAGTTGAAAAGCTTCATTCTTGATTCGCCGTAACTCAGATTTCGTCATCTTCTTTACTCGGAATTTTTCTTGCAATAACTTTGCATGCTCCAAAGTAGTACCGTCTACCATATCTTGACCTTCTTCAGGGTAGGGAGTGGAATTGACAAGTGTAGAAAACCAATCAAATTCCTCTGTGGTGTCTTCATCTAGCCATGATAGGACGTCTGCCTTGGGCGCCTTTTTCTTCTGTTTCTTAGGCCTAGATGAGGGTTCAGGTTTCTTTACTTGTTTGGGAGAGGTGGGTTGTTGTAGGGGCTCATGGTATTCTTCATCGTCACCACCCGTATACTCAAAGTGGTCACCGGTTTTTGAGTCGGGGTGGTAACTCGAATCTGAGGTTTATCAGCAGAAGAGCGAGGAGGAGACCTTTGTTGAGCAGGAGGCCGTTGGGGAGGTGGTGGCATAGAAGATGATTCACCAGACTTCTTTTGTCGTTTAGCTTCATCATTCTTATCATGATCCTTATCTTCATCGTCTCTAGGACGTTTAGACTTTTCAGCTTCGAATCTGCATGCTTCTTGAAGTTGGTAGTCCAACAATGCTTGAAACAGCTTTCCTTCATCATAAGTAAATGTCCCAGATCGTGCAGACATTTTTGTGACAAGCTTGGCCACCAATTCATTATCCGAGAAAACTACAGGATCAGATGGATTGATTGTGACGGTTAAGGGTGTTGATCTTATAGTTTGCTTGGCTATCTGCATAAGATTCGGATATAGTTGTCTGGTAAACATCTCCTTTGTGACTTTAGGAACGATATCCTGAAGGTACTTGTGAGTGTAGCCTTCGATCATTCTGTCCATTTTCCCTTGTAGATCATCCGCATGAGCTTCGTATGTATTCCCTTTCATTCGCATCTTGTCATTCTCATCATGTATATATGCATTTGGTCACAAACCAATTCAGTTTTCTATAGAGCATGTCCTTCTTTTTGACTTGTTGGACAGCTTTTACAATTCTTTTATGAGTATGAGAAATCCAAGATGGAGGTGGCTTCTTCAGCGATCCTGGATGATGATTTGGTTGATCTTTTTGATGGTGGTGGTGAAGAGTGAGAAGAAGAATCTGATGATGATGTGATGTGAGGAGACTCCGGATCCTTTGGAGGTTCGAAGTTTCTTCCTTTGATCGTGCAGGACTATCTAGAAGAAACGTATCATACTCAACATCTTCTTCATTACAAGACTTAGCTTGTTCATCGCTTTAGCTTTGACTGCAGCTTCGTCATCACTTTAATCTTCTCCAGCTTCTCGATTCTCGGTTCCTCAAAATCAAACTCAAGAGTATCTTCGACCGTCTGTTGTTGTACCAAAGTGGTGGCACCGGATCCCTTATCGGGTTGATTAACCGCATCAGGATCTGGTGAAGGTTGAGCTGCACCACTTGACCCTCCAGGGCCACCCATTTGTTCTTTAGCAAATTCTTTTGCCACGTGTTGGAGTCTAAGGAATTTGAACTTCTTCCTGTATGAGGTATCCAATTTCTCTTCATCACTTTCTGAGCTTTCATCATATGGCACAAGTACAGAGTCTTTCCTTTGCCATGTTCAGCTATTGGACTAGGAGGTTTTGGTACTGATGGAGAGTCATCCTTTGCGGTTTTAGAGTAGTGGACCTCCTCGTCTCGATTGTGTTTCTTCGAGTTTTCGTCCAGTAGCTTTCTTTGCGGTTCAGGTGTAGGAATAGGAGCAGCTTCCTTGGAGAGAACTTTCTTCTTTGGAGTAGGTTTCCTCTTTGGGACCTTCCTTTGACTCTCTGTGCTTGCTGCACTTCCAGCACTTGCCTCTTCGGTCCTCGAGTAGGTGTACAGAAGATCTTTCATCAAGATGACCAACTTTGCCTTCTTTTACGGCTAACCGATACCTTTGTATGTTTCAAGCTTTTTGATTTCGGTAGTTAGAAGGTGATCAGGTAATACCGTACACTGTTTCTTTGTTGACGATTCTTTGATTCTGACAGATAATATGGGTTCAGTCAATATGTCGTGATTATCCGGGTCATTGAGCCTCTTGGGGATATCGGGATGAAGTCCAAGTGCTCTCTGGATCAATAGTTTGGTGTATCTGACATAGGGAGTCTTGGAGCCAAGCTTCTTGTGAAATAGCATCATGTCCTCCCATATCAGTGCTTCGATTTCAATGTCCTTCTTGTTGATCAACGACAAGAAAATTTGCAGTTCCATGAGCTTGGGATGCTCATAGCCACTGTCACGACCAGAGACCGATTTGGTGATGATCATGTAGAGTGTTCTCCATGGTTGAGGAATATTCTTCAGCTCCACGTGAGAGTGCTTAGTAATGATTCCTGAAGCTTCATCATAACCAATATCTATCAAGAATTTCAGGACTGTCTCTTCAGTAGGGGTAGCAAAGAAGTCGGTTGGAACAATGTCTGGAATCATGAGAACAGCCCGTAAATCAACAGGAGTGATAGTGACTTGTTTGTGATTAAGTGTCACTGTCGCAGCACTTTGACCAGTGATCCTCTGCATAGAATCCCAGAATTGTTGAATGTAGATCTCTGGAACTGTGTCAGAGTGAGAGAGCATGTTCTGGTAGGGATGATTCCTGAGAATATCCACTGCAATGAGACAGGAAGATTACGAGCATGTGAGGGTGTCAAAGTCAACCCTAAGGTTGTTCTTTCCAATCTTTCTAGAATAACCCTCTGGAAAGATATCAGCAATTGTGAGAACTTCTGATGCATCCACATTCATTTGTTCAACCATGTCGTGATCTGAAATAACATTAGCCAAAAGAACCAACATATCGAAAGACATAATGTTAGTCAACAGAAGGTCTTATTGTCTAGTTATTGAATGCACAGTGTCAATGATTGTTACGAGTCCTAAGTCACTTGTTTGTCCAATAGTCCAATGACGTCGTGAAATGTTTCGTGAGTTAGTTAACTTTAAGTTTTAAAGTTTATGTTATCACTTATTGTTCACAACATATCAAACGTTTAAGTTTATTAGTGACATTATTGGATTCGTGACGTTATGATAAGTTTATTAACAAGTTTGTACACGTAACAATTCATAATGAAGGTCAATCAAGGCATAGGCGTAGAATTGACAAAGTTAAGCGTAAACAGTAATGACATACGCGTGAGACGAAAGCTTATCGTAGGATCTTAACTTACGCGTAAGAAATGTTACGCGTAGGAAAAGGGGACCTTATGCGTAAAGCTTACGCGTAGGCGTGTTTATACCTTACGCGTAAGGCTTACTCGTAAGAGTAGACCTTATGCGTAGAGGTCACTGTTTACGCATATCCTTCACAGGATACGCGTATTCCCATTGTAGAACCTTACGCATAATAGTTATGCGTAGGATTTATTCTTACGCATAACATGACTACGCGTAGGGTAATCCTTATGCGTAGAGATTCAAATGACCTTGATTCTGAATTTTAAGCGTAGCAAGCCTGAAATAAATTCATCAAATCATCAATATTAACACAAAAGTTCATTTTAACAACAAATCATGGCATGAACATTCGTCAAACAGTTATGAGTAGAAAGTCATACGCGTAGGTCAAAACCCTAAGGGTTATGAATTACGCGTATAATTTCTATCTATGGGATTTGCACCAAACAATTTCTGGTAGTTCTAAGATGTTGTGAGAGTCTATAAACCAAGTTATAACATCTAAATCGTGGTGAATCAAAAATACCCAAACTCAAGAACATTAAACCCTAATTCCAAATTTTTAATCATTTAGAGTTTCTGGGTGGTTATAGAGCTTGGAAATCTTTAATTCAACATGATATGAGCATTACACAACAATATTTTTGACCAAGAACCTTCACATTTGAAAATACCCAAAACCACGCATAAACCCTAAATTCTTAAATCATTCAATTCGTGATTCTGGGTGAGTTTTGATGATTAAAACGATATCATTGATGGATTAGAAACGTTTTGACACTAACCTTTTAACCATAAACACACAATCTTGATCATGTGAACATACACATACGCGTAGTCCACAAAAACAAGATTACACAACATTTTAACCGTTGGATTTTTGAAAAATTCAAAACCATTGCTTAAAAACATGTTGTAAACACAAAATCACTTACAAAATGATGATCTAAAGCACGGATTTCTTGAACGAATTTTACGCGTAGGATTAGTTAGGTTAGGAGTATTAAATGTGAAGTGAAATGTTAGGTGGGGAGTTTTATTTAAAATAACTTTAACATTTTGACAGTTTTGGTCCCTCCACCTTTTCCTTTTTCAAACAAAGCCATTTAACTTCCATTTTGGTTACCAAACAAAGATTTTTAAGAAAGAAACTTGACGACACTCCCCCTCGACTTAAGAAAATAATGAAAGGTTATAAATTTTAGTCCGAGGAGTGTCATTGAAACAGAAAAATTTTCCACCATTGATAAAAGAAACAACCGGGATATGATAACATGCAAGTACACAGATGTTTTGCAACAGTTAAGTATTAATTTTCTCCCCCTCAACACTTGATCGGAAAAATACTGAATTTTGAAAGATTAAAGTGTTGACGGTAGAAATGTACTTGCCATGTTGACAGAAAAGTAGATTAGAAGAATAATTTTGTTGTTTTATCAGATTTTATACTTTTGTATTTTGTTTTTGAAAAAATTATTTAAAAAAGAGATTTTGGTGTTTGACAGGTTTTTAAGACTGTTTTAGGAGGTCATCCAATTCCTCTTGAGTCAAACACCTCATACCAATCCGGTGGACCAACTCATTAAACCTAGCGGGAGGCAAGGCTTTGGTGAGAAGATCGCCAATTGGTATTCTGTACCCACAAAATATAATTCAACGTACCTGTTCCACGTGAACCTTGATGAAATGATATCGAAGATCGATGTGCTTTGATTTCGAGTGTTGAACTGAGTTGCACGAGATCGCAATGGCACTCCGATTGTCGCAGTACATCGGGATTCTGTCAAATACGTAACCATAGTCTTTGAGTTGTGTTCTCATCCAAATGACTTGTGCACAACACGCCGACATGGCTACATATTCTGATTCGGTTGAGGACGGCGATGTACAATCCTGCTTCTTCGATTGCCATGACACCAGTTTATCACCAAGAAATTGTAAAGCTCCTGAAGTACTTTTCCGTGAGTCTAAGCATCCTGCGTGGTCAGCGTCTGAAAAAGCGATTAGTTCAAAACCAGAATCCTTCAGATACCAGATCCCTAAGTTAATGGTTCCCTTTATGTATCGGAGGATTCTTTTAGCCTCAGAGAGGTGGGTTTCAGTTGGTCGCGACCGATAACGAGAGCAAAGATATACGGCAAAGACAATATCAGGTTTGCTAGCTGTTAGATACATGAGAGACCCAATAATACTACGGTATTTTGTAGGGTCCACCAATTTCCCATGTAAATCATCGTCTAGCTTCTTGGTATGAGCCATTGGTGTGGCATAGGTGTCACAGGTTTTCATTCCAAATTTGTTTAACAATTCAAGGGCATATTTGGACTGACTCAAGAAAATACCACGGGGTGATTGATGAACTTGCAGTCCGAGAAAGAATGTGAGTTCACCCATCATGGACATTTCAAAAATTTTCTTCATTAGTTTTGCAAAAGCGATTGAAAACTTTTTATGTGTAGACCCAAAAATGATGTTATCCACGTAAATTTGAACAATTAAGATATGTGCCCCGTGATATTGTATAAAAAGAGTTGGGTCAACCGAACCTTTGGTAAAATTATTAGCAATGAGGAAAGATGATAGCTTATCGTACCATGCCCGAGGAGCTTGTTTGAGACCATACAGAGCTTTGTTCAGTTTGTAGACGTGATTCAGAAACTCAGGATCAACGAATCCATCTGGTTGGCTGACATAAACCATTTCTTTAAGTTGTCCATTGAGAAACGTAGTTTTGACATCCATCGATAGACCGTCATATTCATATGAGCTACGACGCGAGAAATATCCGAACGACCTCAAGACGAGCGGCCGGAGCAAAAGATTCTTCAAAGTCTATTCCCTCTTCCGGCGATAACCCTTTGCCACCGGGCGTGACTTATTTCGATAACGTTTCCTTCAGCATCCAATTTGTTTTTCCAAATCCATTTGAGACCAATGACGTAGACCCTGTTGGTCTTTCAACCAGTTCCCATACTTCAAGACGTTTGAATTGGTTGAGTTCTTCTTGCATGGATTCAATCCGGTTGTCTTTTGTCATTGCGTCTTTGATGTTTTTAGGTTCGATTGGCGACGGTGAGTGCATAAATGCAATGTTCACCGTCGTGTGAAGACGTTGTCTCGTAACGACTGGTTGATTCGGGTTGCCAATAATATTTTTCCAGAGGATGGTCTTTCGTCCATCTATGTGTGGAGGGTTGATGTTGGTATACATTGTGCAGATTCTGAGGATTCAAATGGTTTGTGGTAGATTCCGCGACATCCGTGCGGCAGATCTCATTTTAGCAAACGGGTTGAAAACGCATTTGGATCAAAATATGCAGGTGGGGTACGTCATTCAGAACATCATCAGCCGATTCATCATTGTTGGAAGCGGTGTGTTCAACTGTTGTGTTGGAGTCAACTGGTGGTGCTTCTTCAACCGTAGTTGTTGTAGCAGGTGTATCAGGTATAAGAGTATTATCAAGTTGAGCAGCGGAAACAGCGGATACACCTTGAGCACGTTCATCAATATCGTCACAGAACAGAGGAGCAAATAACCTTTCCATTTGTTGACGAGTAAGTCGGGGCTTTGTTCAGTGATGATGGGGTTTGGGGAAGTTTAAGCGGTTGTGTCCGGGTTCTAAGTTGTTATACTCAGAAGCCATGTCCGTAAGTTCATCAAAATGAGCATGAATCGTTTCCATCACCTGTTTTTGTACGACGATTCCGATTCGAAACCTTTTGAATTATCACAGTATCCGATAAAGACTCCAATGTCGGCTTTGGCTTTGAGCTTTCCAAAGTCATCACGATCATTATTCGGATAGCAAAGAGATCCAAATACATGAAAGTGTTTGAGATTCGGTTTTCTGTTGTGGACAAGCTCAAAAGGTGTTTTGTTGTGGCGTTTGTGATCATAGAACGGTTTTGAGTATAGCATGCAGAGATACACTTACGCCCATAAGTAATCTGGAAGTTTAGCATTTATTAACATTGTTCTTGCAGCTTCCACTAACGTTCGGTTTCGTCTTTCGACAACTCCGTTTTGTTCTGGTGTTCGTGCAATAGATGTCCGATCTGAATTCCCACTTTCTCATAAAATTCACGAAGAGTTTGATTAACAAATTCAGTGCCTCTATCTGATCTGATTAGGCGAACGGTGTTTCGTAGCTGAACTTGTATTTTCGTGAGAAAGGTGATGATCATCGGTGGAGCTTGATCTTTTCTTTGAAGAAAGTAGACCCAAGTCCAGCGTGAATAGTCATCAACAATTACTAAGATGTAGCGTTTGCCATTGATCATTTGCACGCGCATCGGGCCACACAAATCCATGTGAAGAAGATGAAGCACATGATGAGAGCTGTGTTCCACCTTTGAAGGAAAATGAGCACGAGTGCTTTTGCCTTGTTCACAAGCAGAGCAAAGGTGATCTTTTGAATACCGAAATCTTGGGAGTCCTTCAACTAGTTTGTGTCGAGCAAGGTTGGTGATGGTTTGAAAGTTTAGATGTGAGAGACGACGATGCCATAGCCAGGATTTTGTTGATGTTGCCTTTGAAAGTAAGCAGATGGGAGAAGAAGCAACCATGTCTTGCATAGAGATAGTGTAAAGGCTTGAATTACGCGAGCCAGACATAAGGTTGTTTCCTTGTAGATCACGAATGAAACAAGTTTTCTCCCTGAAAGCAACCTCCAAATCTCCATCACAGAACTGACCTACTGAAAACAGATTGTGACCAAGGCCTTCCACATAATAAACCCTGCTTATTTCGATGTTCCCATTAATGTAGTCTCCGTAGCCCATGATAGCTGCGAAGTGATCATTTCCGAACCTGACAGTGCCAATGAACTTTGCAATAAAGTTTGATAACAGTTTAAGATTGCTGTCATGTGTGGGAACATCCGCTATCAACAATCCAGAGAATGATCTGTATCAGCTGCATTACACACAGACGACACAGATGGAATAGAAGTAGATGTGGAACCCGAAATGTTAGAGGGTTCCGTAGTAGTTATAGTAGATATACACACATCAATAGCTTTAGGTATCCACTTAAATCCTAGTGTGTTATATATCCATTTCTGCCATCTCCAACTAGTATTTGCTTTAGTCTTAGTGAATGCACTAGGTGGTACTACATTCCTAGGAGGTGAAACTGGAGCTACAGGGACAGCAATGCGTTTCTTAGAATCTAAAGAGGGCGGTCTACCAAGCACAGACTTAGAAAGATTAGTGGGCCTAGAGGTATTCCGGTTCTTAGGATTCCTTAAACGAGAGATGATAGCTTTAGCAACACATTTATCATGACAATCAAAGTTCATACTTTTACGACAAATAACACAAGGTGCATCGGTGAATATCAAAAGTACTTAAAGGTTTAGCATTCGTTACATCACTATTTCTATTACATGTGCCCGACGCAATATCTATAGTGGAAGCAACGTGAGTCTTATTCATAGTCCTAGGGTGTTCTTCTACTTTAGCATTTCTGATTGATCTTTTCTTAGGTCGCAACTTCCTATTCTTCGATGTAGTGCTCCTAGGCTGTGAAGTGCGGACATTTGGAAAAGATGCAACTATTCCTGTTTCGGTAGAAGGAGGCACGTTAGCAACTTGTGATTTGGTAGTAGGGATTCTAGGTTCATGAGTACTAAGTGTTACTGGGGCTAATCTCTTAATGATGGTTGGCGGAAGTTGTTCATACTTTCCTAACATTTCTCTTAACTTGAAGATAGTGTGAATCAGATCTTGATTTTCAGATCGAACATTTCCAGCAAAATGCATAACTTCTTTAGTGTGTGCAAGATAATGATCAAGTTCATTTGATGCTTCATCACGAGTCTTTTTGAGTAAATCAAATATGACACCATATTCCTTTTTAACTTTTACAAGTTCTTGTTCATATTTTGAGATTTGACACTTAAAAGACACGCTTTGATCATCCAGTTGCTCAATTTTAGGATCAGAAGATTTTGCACGCAAATGGGCGATTTTGTGTTGAAAAGCAAGTTGTTGATCGTGAATATCTTTTTGACACCAATTAAGACGACGTATTGCATTTGAAAGTTCGTTTGACAATCGCTTGTTTTCAACTTTTAAGGACTCGACCAAGCACATTATCGGTGTTCTCAACATTTATCACAGAATCAACAGTATCAGCAGAGATATGATCAAATGCATATGACAAAGAATTCAATAACACAACATTATGGACATCAGCACGGATGACATCTTCCAAGAGTCGATCAACATCTTTTCTCAACATTTTCTTTTTACGTTTATTGTTTGAAATAGATGTTTCGTTTTCTCAAAACGACCTTCATTAATCCAAGTTCCTTATGAAAGTCCCTTTCCCAAGACAATGCACAACTTTTCAAATTTTTAACATTTGGTAAAAGATTTTTCTAAAAAATGTCTCTTTGTTCTCACGCTAGAGGTGATTGAAAGTGTTGAACTTTGATTTCAGAATGATATTCTATCTCATGTTGTAAAGTTTTGAGGTCATCCATGAAAATGTCAAAATATCTCAGAATTTTGCGATTTTCGTGTTTTGAGTTTACTTCACCGATGGAAGGTAAAGGACCATAAGTTTGTGCATAATCTGGTTGGGGATTAACATTAGAAGACTCGTGTGTTTTATGATAACCCTTGGTGTGTTAGAAGAATCCGTTGGTGTGACGAAAGTGACCGCTTTTGAATAGTTAAAAGGTTTGTTGTAAACAACTTTTTCTAATTTTGATCGACTCTCGTCTTCTGCATCTAATTCCTCTTGACGATGATATTCAACAACACTCATAACAGAATTATCAACTTTATATTCTGCACTGGAAACTTCAGGATTTGGTTTGAATGCTTTGGTTGAAAGCTTAGGTTTGTAATCAGCAAGATTCGGTCCATATCCATTTGGATTGGGTTTTAAAGTAAACTTTTCAATGGCTGTGACCGACTCACCATGTTTGTAAACAACAGTTTTAAACTCTTTAAGTTTGTTTTGCAAGCCGATGATTTCTTCAAGATGATCATCTATTCGTTTCGTTGAATGCTTTTTGTATGCAGAGAACTGTTTTTGACAAGTTAACAACTCAGCCTTAGCTTTTTGATTTTCCAAGGTGAGAGAGTTAATTTGCTTTTTATGTTCATGTTTCAGTTGTTCTATTTCAGACAACAAAGCATTCTTCAAAGCGGCTAGATCACGCATCTGTCTTTCTAAATATTTTTCGTTTTGATAAGATTTGGCAAAGGCTGCTTCAAAACCGTTTTCACGCTTTTCTTGAGTTTTGAAAAAGTTGAGTTGCTTTTGTAAACATTCAAAATCCTTGGTTAACAGTGCATTTTTGCATTTCAAGTCCTGATTAATGGCATGACATTTTTCCACTATGGTCTGTTGGTCTTGTATTAAACGAGCAAAATCTGGATGAGGCAAAAGTTTGGCGTGTTCAACGTAAGTCTCAACATGATCATCTTGAGATCCTCAAGTATAACCATGGAGTCAATTTGATTATCAAGGGAAACCGGTTGGTCATCTTGATCGTCAAATATAACTACGGGGTCTAGTTGAAAATCGTCGGAATGAGATGTGGACGGCGCATTTTGAACATTCTGAGCCTTGCCGGATTCGGATGTTGGCGGAGATATGAGATCAGAGATAAATATGGTTTGTTCGGGTACCTGAGACAAGCCATCGGTGTCATACACTGGGCCTGTGTCACTCATGTGTAACTCATGCATATTAGCCATCAACATAACAGATGCATTGGCCTGCAAGTCCTCCATATCATCATCTGAGTCAGCATTTGCCATAAAGCTCTGTTCTTTGTTTGTGAGAGTTTCACCAGCTTCATCCTTAAGAGCCAAAAGAAGAGCCTCTTTGAAATAAGCACTGCCCCTAGTCCTTGGCTTTGGGCATGCATTAGCCAGTGTCCCTTCTCATTGCAGTTGTAGCATCGAAGACCATTCAACCCATTCGAGCATTTCCTGCTCCACCACTGAGCTCGATTGTTATTCCTACCCACAACATTAAACCCTTGACCACCGCCCATCTAACGACCATAACCACGATTCTGAACTTCAACTCGTCCATTGTTCACAACAGCTTGATTCCTTGTATTAGATGAGGAGTGAATACGATTGTTGGATTTGTTGGTATAACGGCTAAAGGCATTAGCAATCATAGCAAATCCTTGTTGCGGTGCTTCAAACGGATCAGATTCCTCATTAGCTTCACCGACAAGGGCTTGAGCATTGTTGTTGTTGTATGGAACCAATTGAGTTTGTTGAGATTGAGGCTGTGAAGGATCATGTGGTGTGATTGTAGCAGGTGGTTGAGTTGCTGGTTGAGGAGAATAACTGTTTTGAGCATATAAGGCAAGTTGTTGATTTTCCGGATGTGTCGGTGGAGCAATTGGAGCACGGAGAATCCTTTCTCTATCAACTTCCTTTTCATGAGGCTTCAAGTAATCGTACAATAATCCATATGTAGATTGATGCATGTTTTTCGCTTGACGGAGAAAAATGACATACTTCTCCCATTCAGGACCAAGACTACTCAGGAACTTAGTATTCACAGCAATTCTTGGCATGATGATGTTGTGTTTATCCAAATCATTGATGATGTCAGAAAATCGGTGATGATAGGACTCGAGTGTCTCTCCAGGTTCAATCATGAAGTGTTCATAAGCCAAGTAAATTTTGGATTCCAAATCTTCTTGATTGAGTACAGATCCTTCCATAAGAAGACGAATATGATCCCACATTTTCTTTGCAGTCTTTTGAGCATCAACACTACGAAGAATTGGGTTTGGTAATCCTAAGAGGATATATTCCATTGCAAGCTCATCTGCTTCATAGTGTAGAAGTTCTTGAGGATTCAAGTCTGCAACAGTAGCAATGTTTGTTTGTTCATCTCTTGGTGGAATGGCATTTGTATCTCCGGGTACAATGACAGTAGGCATCTCAAATGGACCTTCCAAGATAACCTGCTTTAAGAAATTTCCATGTGGCTTCTTTAGATCACAAAACCTAAAGAACCTTATTACCCATTGTTCGTAGTTTCCTGGAGTGAGCATTAGAGGTCTATCAAGTGATCCAGCCTCATGAATTGATTGTTGGCTGCTTAAAGCTTCAAACATCTTTGCAAACCAAGTGGGTTCCTTCATAGTGATCCTTGATGGATGTTGATTGAAGTCATTTGTGTACGGTTGAACTTGAAGACTTGGTGGTGGTTGAACCATTTGAGGTTGTGGATTTGCAGCAAGTTGTGGAGTATGTTGTTGATTAAATTGTTGTTGATAAATTGCTTGTTGTTGATTCCATTGTTGATGTTGTGGAGTAAGTTGTTGTGGACGTTGAGAATAAGTATAAGGGAAATAGTTAGAGTATGGTGGTTGTGATATGTTGAAAACTTGTGTTGGTAAAAATGGATTTTTGTAGTCGAATAAACCTTTGTTGATGAAGTATCCTTAGGCGTAGAAATCACAATAGCCAAGTAACACTTATGCGTAAAAACACCAAAGTTACGCGTAACAATCAAGAGTTACGCGTAGATTTAGCTTACGCGTAAGTATGGAAAAGACTCTAAAGCTACGCGTAGACACAAAGATATGCGTAGAAACTTATGCGTAGGATTATCTTATGCGTAAGACTTGGCTTAGGCGTAAGATGAATCTTATGCGTAGGATTTCTACGCGTAAGCTTTATGCTTATGCGTAATTTTAGGGTTTTATCCCAAGTGATCTTTTACACTTCACAATGCAAAAGATATCCAAAGTCGACGTATTTTCAGGCTTATCCAAGCAAGAAAACACGGAGTAAACCACGAAATCGAAGATCAAACCAAGGATAAAGTTACGCGTAAGATTAGGGTTTTCTTACGCGTAGACTTACTCGTAAAAGTGATAATGCCCAAAGACGTTTCTAAACCAGTTTTTGTGTGATGAAATAGCTTCAATAACACCAAAAGACACAAAAGTGTGAAACTTGATGATCCAAAGCTCTTAAAACTGTTATGCGTAGAACGATACCCACGTATAAAAACTAGTTTAAAAAACACGATCCACACATAAAGTTTGAAACTTTTTGCCAAAAACACGTATTTTAACACCTTAAAACATTGAAAGTACAAGAATCTTGGATTGAAAAGTGAAAAAATCGAGTTTTTAAGTGAGCCAAAGCTCTCGTTACTTCTACGCGTAAGACCGAAACAAAAAACTTCAAAAACAAACTTGTTCGCCCAACTATTTGGCGATTGATACCACTGTTAGGTCACAAGGTTTACCACACAAGCTTATAAGAAAGATATAGAAAGGCGGTTGAACAATAAACAAACAAACACACACACGTATGAATGAAATGGTTATGCGTAGAGTGAGTGAAAGAGTAAATTGAACGACCAACCCTCAAGTGAGGGTTATTACAAAGTATTTATAGGCAAGGAGCTAAGGAAACACTCCTACTCCTTCCCTTTCTCCTATGGGCTTGGGCCTAAGCTCATGGGCCTTCTACATAAGCTTAAGGCTAATAACAAACATAAAGGCCATAATAAGCTAACTATTACATATGAGTAACTAACACTTGAATAAGGTTTAGGAGTGATTCCAACAGCATCGTAGTATACAACGAAGTTTTTGATTCCTTTGGGTAGTGCCAAAATTGGCGCACTGCAAAGCTTTTGCTTCAATAACTGAAAGGCAGTTTCTTGTTTCTTTCCCCATTTGTACTTCTGGTTCTTCTGTGTCAACTTGGTCAAAGCTTTAGCTATCTTAGAAAAACCTTCAATGAATCTTCTGTAATATCCGGCAAGTCCTAAAAATTGACGGATCTCCGTAGGGTTTGTTGGTGTAGCCCAATCTCTCACAGCCTCGATCTTTGTAGGAACAACCTGTAATCCTTGGCTATCAATGACATGACCAAGAAATTGTACTTTTCGGATCCAAAAATCACACTTTGAAAATTTGGCGTACAACCTCTCCTTCTTGAGTAGTCCTAAGATCGTTCTGAGGTGCTCTTCGTGCTCTTCTTTGTTCTTCGAATAAATCAATAGGTCGTCGATAAATACTATTACAAACTTATCCAAATACGGTTTGCATACCCTATTCATGAGATCCATGAATACCGCAGGTGCGTTGGTTAATCCGAACGGCATTACTTGAAACTCATAATGACCATAGCGAGTTCTAAATGCTATTTTCGGGATATCCTCCTCCCGGACTCTAAGTTGATGGTATCCTGACCTCAGGTCGATCTTGGAGTAAAGACTAGAGCCTTGCAACTGATCGAACAAATCGTCAATCCTGGGAAGTGGGTAACGGTTCTTCACAGTTAACTTGTTCAGCTCTCGATAATCTATGCACATTCTGAAAGATCCATATTTCTTCTTCACAAACAAGACCGGTGCTCCCCAAGGCGAGGAACTAGGTCTAATGAATCCTTTGTCTAAAAGTTCTTGCAACTGGTTAGATAACTCCTGCATCTCTGATGGTGCTAGTCGGTAAGGTGCTCGTGCAACTGGTGCAGCTCCTGGTACTAAGTCAATATGAAATTCTACTTGGCGTGTAGGCGGAAGTCCTGGTAAGTCTTCAGGAAAGACTTCAGGAAATTCCCGAACAATCGGTATATCCTCAAGTCGCCTCTCTTCCGACTTCTTTTCTGTTATATTTGCTAAGAAAGCATAACAACCCTTCTTTATGTACTTCTCAGTTTTGATGCATGATATAATACTGAGTCTAGTTCCACTTCGTTCTCCACGAATGATCAAGGTTTCGCCGTTGTAAGGAAGATGAACAACTTTTTCAACACAAATGATTCTTGCGCGATACTTGGATAACCAATTCATGCCGATAATGACGTCGAAACTTCCAAGTTCTACAGGCATAAGGTCTATATTGAATGGATGATTTAGGAAATTGAGAGTGCAACCACGAACAATGGTGTCGGAGCCGACTAAGTTACCGTTAGCTAATTCAATGTAGTAAGAAGTGTCTAGTGTGGTTTGTTTGATATTGAGTAAAGGTGCAAATATAGTGGACACAAAGCTTTTATCTGCTCCAGAATCAAATAAAACTGATGCATAACGATTATTGATAAGTAACGTACCCGTGATAACATTTGGGTCCTCCTTAGCTTCTCCTCCTCCCATAACATAGGCTCTTCCTTGTGCTATTCCACCTTGGTTCCTGTTCTCTTGATTCTTCCATTTTGGACAATCCCCCTTGTAGTGTCCCCTCTCTCCACATCCAAAACATGTCACTTGCGGTTTCTGATTTTCCATCATAGTTGGAAACTTGCATTCTTTGGTTTGGTGACCCACCTTCTTACAGTTTCCGCATGGAGTAGGGCAACAACCGGGATTATGATGAATTTGGCACCTTTCACACTTAGGTAAATTACCTGTGTAACCTTTCCTTTCCTTTGGGCCTGCAGCATATGCCTTAGCAACTTCTTGTCTCTTTGGTGGTTGCTGAGTAACATTGCCACCTCGATTGTTGTCCCACTTTCTCTTGTTGTTGCTATTGTTATAGTTTGTGTAGTTGTTTCGGTTGTTACTATAGTTGGTGCGATTGTTGTTATTGTCATTGCGGTTGTTGTTGGTAATGTTTCCCCTCTTCACAACTTGAGCCATGAGTTTTTGAGATACCCTGATAGATTCTTCAATTGTTTGTGGATCGAAAGAAATTACATCACGTTGAATACTTTGTGGAAGTCCTCCAATGAAACTTTCCAGTAGTTTCTCATTGTCCGAAACCATAGATGGACATAGAGCAGTCAACTCTTGAAACCTTCTGATGTAGGTCTCGATGTCATAGCCAATAGTCACTAACTCATAAAATTATGTTTCTAATTTTTTCACCTCTGTGCGTGGACAATACTTCTTAGTCAACAACCTCTTGAATTGACCCCATGTGAGCTTGTAAGCATTTTCCATACCAATAGGCTGTGCATAAGAATTCCACCATGACATTGCCCCATCTAAGAGTGTACTAGTGGCGAATTTCACCTTGCAGTCATCTGGGCAATTGCATAGAAAAAATACAGACTCTATCTTCTCAAACCAACAGATCATAGCAGTGGCTCCTTCTGTGCCTTTGAACTTTGTGGGATCACCACTCTTAAAGTCCTTGTATGTACAATTTCGAACTCCAGAGCGTCCTGCAGCCCCTGCAGCAGTAGCAAGTCTGGCAGCTTCAGCAGTAGCCGCAACCTCGGCAGCAGCAACAAGTCTGGCAGCTTCAGCAGCAGCCGTAGCCTCGGCAGCAGCAGTTACTGTTGCTCGTTCTTTCCTTAGTGCCTCGGCTATACTATCCTCTACATACTTTTGGATAGCAACTTGTGTCATAGCTGGCGCAGCTTTCTTTGGCGCCATAACTCTTCAAAATCATAAGATGAAACAATAATGAGAACCCATAAGTAGAAACAAACAATACACACAAATATCCACAGCCACAACATGCATAAATAAATGAAATCATAACGGAACAACCACGAAATATCACAAATATAATCACAACACACGTGAATATAATACATGAAAATTTCGGCCTACATGGACCGATATCATAGATAGCACAACCATTCCTACATAGTAGAGTCAACACTTGATACATTTGTTTGTACAACAACCCAAAAGATTACAAGTTCTTTAAACTATGTCACACACCTCGTGACTAGGATAATAGTAGTAAAAGCTAACATGATATAAGTCTAATCTAGGCATCTCCTGGTGCTCCGCCTGATCGACTCTGAAGCTCTCGGACCTGTGCAGTCAAACTGACAACCATATCCGTCAGGTCACTAATCTGACGCTGAGTAGCAGCATCCCTACTCTCCCAAGTAGCAATACTCGCACGTGCTGATGCTAACTCATGAGCCTGTCGCTGCTGCTCATCCTGCGACATCTGGGCTCTATCAAACAACTCTGGCATCTCCTGCCTCAACTCTGTAATGTGCTCGTGGTTTACTCGTTGTCTAGTCTCCAACCCCTGATAAAAAACGTCAATGGAAACCCTACCTAAAACTAAACCCTCTATCTCCTCCTCCATCGCCTCAACTCGACTCAAAGGAATCTCCTCTAACTGCCCTAAAGCTCTGTCAATCTGTTCCTGCTGATGATCTAGTCTTGTATCTAGTGTGATAGTAGTAGGCTGTCTAGCAGCAGCAACCCTGGAACTCTCACCGACCTCAAACCTAGCAGGTGGTGCAGTCTCTGTAGTCTCAGTAGTAGGTGATAATAGTGTGTCAGGTTATGCACGCTTCTTGAGTAGCAAGTCACATATGGGTGTAGGATCTCTGGGATGTGATGGTGTTGGTGGTGCTACAGATGATGATGAAGATGGGGATGAAGATGAGGATGATGATAATGGCGATCCTAGTGGTGAATTAGAGGATGATGATGATGATGGAAGTGGTGATGGTGGATGAAATATAACCCTCTTTCGCGCTGTCTCGCGGCGCCTGAGAGGTAAAACTGGAGTATGCTGAGTCGGGTGGTGAATAGGACTAGCTGATGGTGTAGGTGCAACTTCGCCCTCCTCAAAGGGTTCAGTCTCATTATCGGATAATATGAGTGGTGAGTCTGGTGTAGAGCCAACTGATGTTAAGGCTATAGTAGGGAGTGGCGAGACATCATCCATGTCAGAGTCTATAATAGGAGATGACAAGACATCCTCCATGTCAGAGTCTATAATAGGAGATGACAAGACATCCTCCATGTCAGAGTCAGAGTCAGAGTCTGAAGAAATGATGATGGGGTGGGTATCTGAAGACATCTCTGTGACAATCGACGTGAAATGGAAGTAAATAACCCGCATAATGTGCGTATGAATCCGCATGTATAGTGAATACGCACTTATAATGAAATGATGAAATGCTATGATATGTAGTTATAGTCTAGGGTCAATGATGCAACCTAGTTCTCTATAACCTTTGCTCTGATGCCAATCTGTTATCCCCCAGGTATTCCATTCCGCTGCAAAATAGGTAATTTGGGGGTGTGACATTCATGAATTCTCATTTAGAGGTCATTCTCTATAACTTGATCTCTGTATTATGAAGTAGCACCCCAGTGATGATGCCTTCCGCTGCGGTATTTTTGGGGGTGTTACAAACGGGATTCGTCAATCCCAATAGGCCTATTCACAATATTCACGCTCACACACAAGTGATTAATGGTTCATAATATAAGGACTTGAGTTTGACAATAGTGGTACTTAGTGTCAATAAAACATTCAGATAAGCATATAGTTTATAAAGTGCTTGTATCTATAGTAAAATAGCATGTATCTCTCCCAAGGAGTTTATAAAAACAATTTATAGAGTGAAAGTATGGCTATGAACTCACCGTAATGATAAGCAATAGGATACGACGAGATAAAATGTAGTGGGAAGTCGCGAGCTTAGTGACGATCTGAAGATATAATAAGTGCGTCTTAGGTTTATAAATATAATGAGAAAGTACAAAATAAGTTTTATAAAAGTAATTATATACTTTAGACATTGTACACATTTTACAAGTTTATAAAAATGTAAAAGTTTAGTTTTTGCTAGTTTAAAAATGTTTACAAGCCCTATTTTATAAGTTATCGAAGGTTGGGTTTTATGTTATTTTTATAAATTCATCTATATAGTAAATGGTATGTCTAAGTCTTATTTAATCTATAGAAAGGTAAACAAGTCTATTCTGCTAATACTGGGTCTTACCACTTTGGTTTTTATATAAAAGTGGTCAAAATAATATTATTTGTCAAGTTTTTAGTTTTTTTTAACTAGTTTTCTTAACTTAATAATTTTGTTATTCTTAAACTATAAAGTGTTATGATTTGGTTTTTATGTTCTCGGAAAAGTATTTAAATGCTTTTATAAAATCTATAGGTCTTAGGGTCTTAAAATTTCATAACATATTTAAAGTTACTAATATTTTCTTAAGTGTCAAAATAGATTTTTGGGCTGCTCAATGCAGTCCCGCCAAAATGGCGATATCTTGAGTTCTACAAGTCTGTTTAATCTAGTTTTAGCGGTCACGTTCAAGTTAAAGTGTTAAATACAACTTTTATTCTTTGTGCAACAGAGTTTTCTATGCAAATTTTAAGAGATTTTAGCCAATAAAGTTCGGAGTGCTGATTTTGACAAGTTTTACCTGGGATGAGTTATAGAATGAGCCACCCGGCAAATAGAAGATCCGACATAGCTCTAAAACTCTATCTTTTTACCTAAGGTCAAAAGTCTACTGAGTTGATAGTTAATTCTATCTTTGGGACGGATCAAAATTCAAGTTTTGTAACTAGTATTTAGGGCTTGTTTAAGCTAGTTTTTATGATTTAAATGTGTAGTACAATGTCTAAATATTACAAAACCATACTTACAACATAAAAATACATGAGAAATTAGTAGTTACAAATAAAATAAATGAATAGGAACACGAAAATAAACATGATCTTACAAGGAAAAGATGAAAACAACAAATACACCAAAATCAAACCTTTTAAAAATCACTAACAATCTAAATCTAGTCTTCAAATCTTTAACCCAATCTTATAAACCCTTTAAAACTAAGATTCGAATTAATATAAGAACACATGCAGCACCCTTGAAAATCTTCCAAAGAAACCATATAAATGATGAGTGATGATTAATTTTGAGTAAAATAAACCATGTATTAGCTAAAAGGACTTATGATCAAGAAACTTGGTAAAATATTAGATGGAACGGTGCTGTGGGCTGTTTTTGGTCGTTCACATAGTGAGGAGGAGTAAGAGTTGGATATTTTGATCTTATTTGGCATGTAGAAATGAGTAGTTCATGTTATTAAACTAGTTAGTGGAAGACAAAAGTAAATGGTATGAGACATGTGCTCATGTTTGTAAGTAGGTGTGGCACACAGATGAGAAGAGGTGGATTTGTAACTTATCTTGTATTTCATTGATAGATTTAGTGATTAGAGGGTATTGTTTGATCCCCGTAATTACAAACGTAAAGTTTTTAAGACACGAAACGTAAAACCGGGTAATATAAAAATTCAAAACTTATAAGAATGTTATAACATGTCAAAATAATTAATTTTAGTATTTTAGATGAAACACAAGTGTATTGTGTATTTAAACGTTGATAAACTTAAAAACGTAGGTCAAAAACGCGTAAACGTAAAATGTGAAAAGTTTACATAAAAATGGAAAACTTGAAATGTGACTTAAAAAAAATGTATGTAAGGGAACCAAAATGCATAAAATATGTAGACTGGGCATAGTCGGTTTGAGTTAAATGTACGTTTAACGACGTACGCGATTGAACTAATCTGGTTACTCGTAAAAGTAAGTTTACTTAAAATTAAAAGATTAAGTAAAGTAAATAATTAAATAATAACCTCATAAATGTGAATTGTTACACATTTAGAAATGATTTACATTTTGTTAGAGATAAAGTTATTGTTGGGGTTATTAAAACAAAGAAATTCAGTTCAGCAGATATTTTGACAAAAGGGTTAAATAAGCTTCAACATGATAAACTTGTGTCTAAACTGGGAATGCTTGATGCTTTCCAGGTTGGAGTTAAGGGGGATATTGAAAGTATAACTCTCAACCTGGAAAATAAAGTAGAGGGACTAATTTTGTCTATTCTATATTTTCAGTTATATAGCTTTGGAAGTTTGAGCTATATATGTGAGAAGTTAGAAAGCTCAAGGACTGATATTGTCAAAGCTTCAAAAATGATTAAGTTGGAGTATAAAAGTTGGAAGGAAGCTAGGGTTTCTCATGATCTCTCAACTTGATTAACACATAGTTCTCTCTCTCCCCCTCAGTATCAACCAAAGCTTGTATTTGATCTCTATTATTCTGATTGTTTCTCAGTTTGAGTGGTAGCCTTACACCTAAATAGCTGTGGTAAGGAGTTGGTGATTTGGTAATGATTCTGATTGAGATCAGTTTTGATTGATCTTTGATATTTGGTCCTGGATTAAATAATAGTTTTCTACATATCAAGATTACATTTGTAAAATTGATTGGAAATAACATGATTCTTTTATTATGTAAAAAGATTCATTTGAAAAGTCAACACAAAAAATAAAAAAAATCTTCATAAACTATCACCAAACGGATGGAAGAAAAGCGATCAACAAACAATTGGAAAGGTTCAAAGGGTTACAAAAATGCAAACCTTGTGCAACATAAAGGTTGAATTTTGCAACATTGTTTAGGCTCAACTGATAAATGAACAATGTTTCCCTCAATATGGCTTTGTGTCACACCACATCTTGAGCGCGTTGACCATGCATCAAACAACGTTTCTCCTACTTCCTCAGAGAAACCGTTATTGCTGACATCAAGTAGCCGAAGGTGTATCGCGTTAGCAATAGCAGATGACAGTTGTAAAATGCAGTTCCCTTTGGGATCGTTTACACAACGCTTTTCAGCTCCTATCTCATCAACAAAGTCCAATGAAGCATTGTACTCGTGAAGAGCGTTTTCTGACAAGTTGAGCTTCTCTATAAACACATTCACTCGTAAAGCCTCAAGAATACTGACTATACCAACAAGCCCTAGTCGGCATTTGCTCAAATCAACAACTTTTAAGAAACAGCGTGTGTTTATTATTATTGATGCCAAAGCAATGCCACCCTGCATTCATTCACGATCACACTTTCTCTTTAGAATCTTTGAATAGACACACACTTCATAATTCAAGTGTACGTTAAAAACATAACCTAATAAGATCATATGATTTATTGGTTACAAGTAACCAGGTGTATACTTCCACGTTAGTGCTAGCAATTTCGACTCCATTTCCCTTAACATGAGTGGTTTTTGGTTTATACTTTTATCTCTGAGGGTTTAATAGGTAAATTATAAAGTTGCCCAAAAGTAAACATACCAAAAGTCAGCCAATGTTTATGCAGATGCCTACAACCTCCTAATACGTGTTACTACTACAATTAAAAGAAAAATAGGCTATCAACAATTTGAAGATATAAAAATTCCAACCTCTTGCATGAGCGGATTATCTCCAAGATTCAACTCACGAATACCGTGGATTAAAGATATATCTGCACTGAGTTTCAAGATATAGTTTGATGTCAGCAAACATGAGGACATATCCAGTTGATCTAGACCACCTCTCTTATTTTTCCACGAATCAGTCAACTGCATAGCCGCCTCCTGCATAAAATTGTTATATAAATCTTTTCAGATTATCAAAAATAATGAAAAAATAGAAGATGAAATGGATTGCTTTCTCACTGTTCCAATTTGTGTATCTCCAATCATCAATCCGGAGAAACATGGTACTCTTACGAGCTTACAAAGGCTATCAACAGCGTTCTTGTGTAGCCTTATGCCATTTAATTGCAGCTTTGAAAAGCTGCAACCAACAAAAACCAATTACTAACTGAATCTTTGAATGGAAAGATTTTATGATACATTACGTATATAAAAATGTACACCTCATAAGCATTTGGAGTTTGTCCAGCAGATGAACAATGACCAATCCTTTTATTGAGCGATTGTATCCTGTTCAACGGTAGAAACGTAAGCATGCTTAATTGACAACTAAACACAGCATGGAACATTCTACTATCCACACTAGAGTAATTGCAAGATCAACAAGTAGAAGTTAGATAGTTATATTTAAACCGTTTGAGAGAAAAACTCAGCCAAAATCAACCAGCACACATTTAAGCCATCAAATATATTCATCATAAAGTTACCTATAAAAAGTTCTGAAAGTTCTGATTCAGAATCCAGAGACTCGGTAATCTTTTGGATCGTTAGAGACGAGATAGAACAGCGCTCTATATTTAATCTGTAAAGACCTGCAATAAATAGTATTTAAACTTTCTTTGTCGCATATAAATGGGTATATATCACAAAAACAAAGACATGATGGAAGGTGGCATCTAAAGATGTTAGCTTTTATTCTTACATCCTTAGATAACACGAAAACCGATTGGCTGCTTACCTTCCCTACTTCCAAAAATCAGCACCAATCTAACTTCATCTGAAATCTCCTTAGTTTGTTGATTTTTAGTAGTAATAAGATGTTATTGAACTATTTTACAATGTTATTGTATTGACTATTCTATTTAAAGGACTATAAACGCTCTATATTTTCTATTAGGTCTCATGATCAAATTTATCATTATTAGTATTTAGTAGCATAAAGATAATTTATTTATAGTACTACAAAGCCTGTACTATGTCTCATTTTCAAATTTATCATTATTACTATGTTATTGGTCCATGTTGTAAACTCATGAAATAGATGAATCACCTTTGCACTTCTGTAAGATTATCGAAAGGTAAGGAGCACATCCATCTGTCAAAGGATTCCCTGAGATATCAAGTATTTCCAAACGGGACAAAAGCCCGGGACTTTCACATATCTGTATGTTATAAAGAAATCAATTAATTGTTCTAAATGATTCCAAGAAATAAAGTGAGAGCAAAAAATTTGAGTTTTGATGTAAACACTCTCATAAGCATAATTTGAACCTCGGTCCATGCAATATTTAGTTCGTTATTCGGTATATGCTAACAGTATTTTCAGCCAAGTATTAGGGGTGTTCAGGGGTGGTTCGGTTCAAATGTTTACGTAAATGATTAGCAAATGTTTACATTAAGAGCAAAAAAGTTGTTATACAATAAAAGTTGTGCAATAATTTAATCAATACTTGTAAAAATATTTGAATATTTAGTTAAAAACCTTCATGTATATTTTACATGGTTCGGTTCGGTTAACCACATATATCTAAAAGTAAAGACAGAAACCAAACCGTCGCGGTTTTTTTTGGTTTCAGTTTTTTTCGGTTTCGGGTTGAGCGGTTCGGCTCGGTTTGTCGGTTTCTCGGGTTTTTTGAACATCCCTACCAAGTATACATAATATATTGGGTTCATGTTCAGAATGAAAGTATTGCTAAAGTAATCTACAAAATGTGGAACTAAATTGGGAACCAAATAAAAAGAATGCACTGGTGGTTTTTAAAGCAAATGACCAACGAGTTACAGCAATTCATCAGACTTAAACAATGACAGCTTTGTTATATGGCACGTTACAACGGGCCGACCGGGTAAATAGCGGGTCATTCTTTAGTATGGGATATGTACATCCCTACGGAGCCTTTCTTAGACTTCTAAAATAAATAACACATTTAATAATATAAGCTCACCAAAATAATTTTTAAAAGGATAACTACCCGTGAATAAGTTATTTAGGACGCCATATATTTAAAAACATCGCAAGACTACTTTCAACCTATTTCGAGCATCTGAATTTTCCCTTTTTAAGATTAAAATATGTATACATTTGACCCATCGGAGATATGTTGGATATTTTAGTGTAATTGGATTAACTTGTTTGACCAATTTTATCATGATAATACATCATTTAGGTTTGGAGGTGCGGAGTGCACACCTACTTGAGTTTATTTATTTAGGTATTTTTATTTCCAGTTGCTATGTAAAATTGAAGTTGTGTTTAATTCAATGGATTCAGGAAGTTGTATTTCTGAAATGCAATGGATTCTGAAGTGTTGTTCCTCGAATTTTCGAAATTGAGGACAAAACTTGACAACTTGGAAACCCTAAAACTGTCATTGGCGCTATCCCGTAACATGTTATATACGATTTGTTTGGTCATTATCAAATAACGGTTCATTATATCTCATACACAAACATACAGAAAATTCTCAACTCTAAATTGTATCCGATTGAATAATTTGGTAGAACCGTGATTGAAAGTGTTCACACGCCTTTCAGAGACTAAGCATATCCGTTGGTGTTCGTTATTACTACAAATTCCCCACAGGATATAATAAATTAAAATACAACTAAAATCAAAGGATTATATTATAAGCAAATTGTTTAAATTTCCACAATAATGTGCTACTGCAAGGTAAAGATAATGAAGAATATCAAGGCAAAATAAAAGAAGGAAAAAAACCTGGTATAGGGAAGTTGGACCAAAGCTATTGCAGTGCAAATCCAAAGCTAAAGGATTCAAATTTGAACTTGATGACCTGAATAACTCTTTTAGTTTTATCATTGTTTCATTTCCTGGTAAAAACAAATAGAGAGCTAGTAAATATGAGAACATTGCGAGTCCATTTATTAATAAAAGTTTGATTACATGATCCAGCTACTTTCACCTAACAGATTGTGGGAAAGGTTAAGTGAAGCGATTTCCGTGTGCAAACTTAAAGCCGCATACAATGGTGCTGCTGAAATTTCATCCAACTCGCACTCAGAAACAACAATGTCGTCTTCTGACACCTGATAAAAACACGTGTGTTAAAAAGATCGTATACAATTATTAACTGTAGGTAGAAGATAAAGCATAGGAGAAGCAGAATGGGAACAAAAAATAGGGCATTCGCCAACTGTACACATTCTCTCTTGGGGAAACATACAAACAGCTAGATGTAGAGGGCCAATTGGTCCACCAAAAACTATGCTTTTTATCATTAAGAATATCTTTTGATAAATAATTTGTTGAATGATTACAAAAACAATATCTTCTCTCACGGGTTTACCTGTAAATTATACAGCTTCATAAGTAACTTTGGGTTCAGCGGTTCCGAGAGTTTGTTACAACAATCGACATATCGTTTAATCAATCGCTTGCATACCCAACCTACAAAAAAAAAAAAAAAAGCACTTATTTCAAATTCATTGTGGTTTAACAAATGACATATCGTTTAATCAATTGCTTGCATACCCAACCTACAAAAAATTTTATTTCAAGATGATTCATTGTGGTTTAAAAAGATAATCAATAGAATTAATGACCAAAAGACCATAACCGCGCGAATTCAATTACATTTAGCCATGTTCAAAAAAAATTACATTTAGTCAAACTTAGAGGTGGCACTAGAAGTCTACCAAAATCCAACAATGGTCCATATAACAGCTAATTAACTTCCGGTTTATTTAAAAAAAATGATAATGTTGTGCTCATAATTGGAGAAAAAATTATAATGGCCTATAAATGTATCTTACTTGTCACCCCATCTTTTTATATGTATCAAATAAAATTTTTGGTTATTCCAGGTAACAAACTTGCATTTCTCGTCACTTTTGGTGCATTTTTTTTTTGACTTTTTTGCCCCTCCCGGGTAATAGGAGTGTTAATAAATTGAAGGGCAAAAATGGTCACAAAATACACCAAAGTGACGGGAAATGCAAGTTTGTTACCTCAATTTGCAAAAAAAAATTACTCGATACATATAAAAGGATAGGGTGACAAATAAAATACATTTATAGGCTATTATCCAAAAAATTATCTATAGTAAAAATAAAGTCATGGTGAAAAAGTGTTTGTGAAAAGCATGGTATTGGACTTAATTGTTTTAAGTCTTGTTAACCCAAAGAAAGAAGGCTACTATTTTCTGGTTTGGGCCAATAGGCCACCAAACCCATTAGGCAGAAACGTTATTTAGTTCTAGGGTCACAGTTACAACGGTTACAATAATAAGGGGGAATTGCATATATATCTCTCCAAAGGTGAATAATTTCATATATATCCTTCTTACAAGTTTTTGATGCACATAGTACAATGATTTTTATGCATGCAAAGGATATATATGCAATTTTGCATCTTTAGAATGATATATATGCAAATGACCCCAATAATTATAACGTTTTATGAAACGTTGTGTCTTTCATAAAGCAGCGTTTCATTAGTATTAATAGGATCCGAATTCTGTAATCATAAGTTAACCCTTCCTATATATAATACCAGTATCATTTAAAGGGTTCAACCCTTCTCTTCTTCTCCTTATTTGATTCTTGTTTGAATGTTGTCATGAATTATGTTTGATCATACACGATCCTGGAAATCAGAAGAACAAGACCTTTGAAACACATGGCACGTTTAGACCAGCTCTGTAAAATGACTTGGTTACAACCCAAACACGTTTAGACCAGCTCTATAATACACATGGGAAAAGCATAGCGCGAAAAGACGTACTATGGTAGAACGGAATAACACATACCATCCATGGAAACATCAACTAATCTTTTTCCAAGCATATCATCCTTTAAGATGTCTAAAGATTCTAGAACTAGATTTCGATATTTGAGATTTCCAATGATTGGCAAGGAACCTACAATCAGTAGTACAAAAAAATTAATAATATCGTTTGATAGGTAACAATATTAAAGATTTCGAAAGACAATCCAACTCTCCTAAAATCAAATTAAATGAGGAATTCCAGTTAAGGTTAATTAGGAATTATGTAGTTTTAGTACCTACATGGTCAGGTCATGTAAAGTGCCATATACTTAATGATGCAAGTAACAACACTGTTGAGTGGGCTAAATGCAGAGCTTGACTTGTAAATATCTGTTTACCAAGACTGAACGTAAACAAAAAGATGCACTTTTCTTTTGCGTCAAGTTCAAGTACTTCACTAGACCACCCATAATGGTAGCACTATTGACGTGTAAAGGGGGCAAAAATGACGTGTGATGTTGCTACGAGGCTCTTGAGTACTACTAGTGAAAGGGCCAAAAATTGGGTGGTTGTTCACTTTCTTCACTTAACCAAATGGTGGAAGATTTTGTGTGTGCTGTGGTGATAGGAGTAAATGCTGAAATGGTGTTGTTTACTTGATATTATAATCCAACTTCGGTTTTCTAAGTACACAAAATGTTGTCAAAGACCATTTTTTATCCAATTTTGACTTTTTAAAATGTGCATATAAGGATTCTGAAATTGACAACATTATATATTGGGAAAAAGTAATTTCAAATCTCCGCAATTGAACTACACACGCATACCTATTAATGTCATATTTTACTGTCATGTATCCTTTTGTGCGCCAAGACGCATAATAAACTTAACTTTTCAAACATATGCATGATATATATAAAGTAAACAATGAAGCCAAAGTTAAAAGCCAATAAGAACATACCTCGAAACCTGTTCTCCTTAACTAGTTTCAAGAAGTACAAGCATCCTACTTCAAGCCTCAAATGTTCCATGCTTAGCTTATCGCTGAGTTCACAAGAGTCTGGTTCTATGTGTACATAGTCATCCCCAACTTTGAATATAATATGTTTCTACAAGAAACAAGTAACTGCTTCAATCTCCCAGTAAACCAATTTGATTATGGGTGAGCATTGGTTACGTGATCACTTTTCTATTGTAAGTTCATGCCTAGACCAAGCCTAGAGTGAACCAATAAATCAACAAAATAATTTTAATCTCCACTAGATTTACAACTAGGTAACTAGGGTATTAAGTAATTCGTCATATAAGCCAAAGAAATCATTATTCAAATGTGTAAGTAAATAATGTAGACATTAAAGCATCAGAAAAAGAGGAAATTCCATTTTTACAAAGAAGTAACCAGCTTTCGTATGATTTATTATTTTATTTTTATTACGAGTATTAATTTTCAGCTGTAAACAGCTAAACTACTTTCAAATAATTGAGTAAATATAGTGAACTTTAGAATATATATTGACTTATCCTGTTTTCGCCCAAAGCCAATAATATGGACATTCACATGAGAAGATATACTATACTCACACAGCATTCATCATCACAATAATAAAAAAGATGGCCACCACCAGCGTCGCATTTGAGACCATTCACGCCAAAATGGGAAGCGTTGGCAGCTTCATTTTTCCTTGAGCATTTAGAGGTAAATGGTGGCGTATCCTGTCACATGTTAACCAATACCAGTGAGCAGTTACAAGCAAACCTAAAAAGAAAACAAAAACACATAATTAATGAACCAAAAGATCTCTAACCTGAGGTTTATCACCATGACGTGTTAGATTGTCCCTACCCTTTACTGAAAACAATCAAAAAAAAAATTTGAATCCAATTTCAAGTGATATAAGCATAAACAGGTAACCAGCTTTACTGATACGTTTATTAGATGCCCAACTCGTAATTGCCACAAAAAAGATTATCAAAGTTAAACATCTTATCTAAGGTAACCAACCATTAGTAAAATTGATTTAAGCTTTTGACCATTTAACTTAGATAAGATGGGAACTCTGATGGTTTTTCCGCCGTAATAATTAGATGGTTACTCAAAAAAACGGGGAACCAACATCGAATAACATTTAGTTAATGCAATCAGACCGTATAAATATTGATGAGGAAACAAATAGTCAGACTCACCTTCTTCTATGAAATGATGAGCTTTTCCTCGCGCATGTTTACCATCATAAGGGACTAAGCGGCTGCGTTTTCGACTGGAGGGGCTTCTAGATGAAACTTCAGGTGACTCAGAAACATGTTTTGACCCGGATGGATAGTCATTTGAACAAACAACTGAAACCACATCATCCTCTGCTGGTCGGTTTTTCTCTATGATTTGGGACAGCTTCCTTGCACTTGTGAAATATCGACAGGCAATACTACGGGAAGTTTTACGATCCTTACCAGATTGGCTTGAAGCAATTTGAATGTATGTGTGACCTAGCTGTGTGCAAGCTCTTTGCTGCTCAACCAAGTCATTTGTCTCTTCCGCTATCACCAAATGCTTGTTCTGCCCTCAATAAAAAACAATAATCATCATTTTTACGGATTTATGAATTTATAACTACTAATAAAATTTTGCTATAAAACATACATAGCAATTAGCAAAATATCTACGAAGGTTGATTTTATTTAAAATTGAATAGTGTAACATATAGAATCATAGAAGAAATAAAAATAAAACCTGTAAATCCAAAGCATGCTCGAAATGATTGCGCGCAATATAAATTTGTGCAAGGGATTGACAAGAGGGAATCAAGTGTTTGTTTGATAAGTACTTTTTAGAAACAGAATGATCATGTAAAAACCATGCGAAAGCAGGAATGGATTCTCCTCTCCTAACCAATATATTACCGATCATGTTCGCCAATCGTGCCTCTTCCTCCTTATTTCGTTTTGATCTTGCTTTATCGTAAGCATTTCTTGCTCTCGTCATCTCACCGTTACCATCACTATCTTTCTTCTTCTTATCTATCTTCATCAATGCAAAAACTTCAACCTAAAAACCAAAGAATAAATAGTACTAGTAGCAGTAGTATATATTTTGTGAAACATTGATGCCTGTTTTTATAAAGTTTTTTGAATTAGGAAACACATTTGTAAATGAGGAAAACGCATAATTCTCTCCTAAATTCATTCATAGAAACGGACAGACGTTCTCAATCTTTTTTATTCTCCCGCCAAAACCCACTTAAATATTGCCCTAAACTTTTTGAAATTTTCATAATCACATTTATTTAAGTAGACGTAGGCGGTGTTTGAATGCAACTTAATTGACTTAATATGAAAAAACTTAATTTATTAAGTTATATAAAAAGTTGTTTTTTTTCACTTAATCAAAATAAATGACTTAAAATAATAAGTGATAAAAGTGAGGTCCTCCACATTAAGTCATTTGTTAATTAACATGGCTTAATGAAAAAATTAAACAAACAAGCCCGTAATTGCGCATAGCGGTGACGGTTTAAAGTGATGTTAATTTGGGTTTCATTTTTTTAGTGTATATGTGAGTGTGTAGTAACTAAGGATGAAAAAAGTTAGGGAATTAAATTTTAATCAAGTATTTAAATACGTATTTAATAAGCTGCATTACTTTTTATAAATAAAGATATATTAGTCTAACAAAATTACTACTCCCTCCGTCCCATATTAACTGTCAACTTTGAATTTTCTAGTTCTTTCATTTCTGACCTTAAATATTTTTAATTGTGTTATATAATACTTGATGCAAAATATATGAATAGATTGAGTTTTAAATGTAATTTTTATTGGTATAATTTTTATTAAATATTATATAACACAAATAAAAATATTTAAGGTCAAAGTTAAGAAAGAAATACTTAAAAAGTCAAAACAGGACAATTAATATAAGACGGATGTAGTATTTTTTAAAGTTTTCTATATAAGTAGTATAGACAATATTTTCATAAGTTACACCAATTCATACCTTTGTGTTTGTAAAAAAAATAAAAATAAAAAATAAATTATTAGAATAGAAGTGGTGAAATATTTGACGAAAAACAAAAAACGAAAGTTAAATACTTAAATGTGATACAAAAATAACGATTTATAGTCAAAACTTACCATTTTATGAGGAAGGATATAGGTATTTTGGGCTCATCATTCTTTGATATTATTTTAATATCAATACCAAACTTGTACATACAGTAATTTAAGAGAAAAAGTTCACCTCAATTTCTCTAGAAATCCAACATAAACGACCATTCGTTTTTTATCAAAACAAAAGTACTCATTTTCATCCTTTTTTTTTAAAATTAAATATCTCACAAACCGTTAATCATTTACGCGAAAAGAATCACACCATTACGATGAACTCTTTTTTCTATAGAGGGGCACTTCTATATACTTTCGACAAACTCTTTTTTTTAATTTTTTTTGTGAGTGATGAAATTTACGTCTGAAAAAATCACAAGTGATTTGTTATTTTAAAATCACATGTTATTTTATGAAATCACACGTGATTTCTAACATGCAAATCACATATGGCTTTTTCAGACGCAAATTATAACATTTAACAAAACTCGGAAAGAAAGTTTGGCGAAAGTATATCGAAATGTTGGTCTACTGAAAGATAAAAAAAAAGTCTTGTTGTGATAGTGTATTTTTTTGTCGCTTAATGATTTACCGTTTGCAAGATATTTCAATTACAAAAAAAATGTGGAAAGTAGCTTTTTTTCAATTTTGATGAAAAAACGAGTGATCATGATTTGTTCATTGAGTCTTTAGAGAATATGAGGTCTATATTGAACTCAACTCTAATTTATGAACGATTTTGTTTCCGCAACCCAAACTTATTTAAGAAATACCCTCTAATATCTTTTGGTATGGTATGGAGCAAAAAGACAACCCTATTTCGCAGACTTAAGATCAAATTATTGAAAAAAAAAAACTTAAAACGAGAAGTATAAGAATTAACCATAACTACACATTAGAGATGCATCAACTTGAATTAGATGCATCCCTAATCTTTTAGATGCATCCTAATATATTTTCTAGCAAAAAAAATTAGATACATATACATATATTAGATGTTTTTCACCAAGTTAGGAAAATATTGTGTATTTTTCGTCTCCTGGATGTAAAATTTGTTGTTAATACTACCTTGTGTCGTTGTCATTTCAAAATCATTTTTGAAACCAACTGGGATGCATATAATAAAGAGAGATGCATCTAATTCAAATTGGTTCATCTCAAATGTGTAGTCATAGGTATTTTTCATCTTACTCATATTAAGTTTTCTTCTCATTGGATACCTACCCCTATTTCGTAATGAAATAACAAAATAAATGAAATAAGCTTTGTAATGATATATTGAGGTAATGAAGTAATTCATTATCTCTTATACAATAAGAGATTTTCAAAAAGTAAAAAAAAAAAAAGTATGTTAAAAACTTCATTGAACCAATAGGAATGCATTATTCTGCCTACGTGGCAAAATTAAGCATTCATATTAGCCAATAAAAGTGAAAATTACTTCAACTTGGTTAAATTTATCTAACTTCCACCAAAAAAAAATATGTATGAAAGCGAATATGCCAATTTTGTATAAACAAACTTAAAGTGCATTCGATTCTCAACACTACTGAAAAGAATTTGTTGTTGGTTATGTGTGCATGAAATAACATATAAACTTATATTGTCAATTATATACGAGACATAGGGTCACTCACATATAACGTGAGACTTCTAAATAATATATTATGTATATGCTCTCTCTCTCTCTCTGTGTGTGTGTGTGTGTGTGTGTGAAAAGAATTTTTTGTTGGTTATGTGTGCATGAAATAACATATAAACTTAGGGTCACACACATATAACGTGAGACTTCTAAATAATATATTATGTATATGCTCTCTCTCTCTCTCTCTCTTAGTCAAAGGTGAAAGTGAAAATTAAAAGTTGAAAGTTAAAAGTCAAGATGATTGTTGAATGTTAAAACCCATGCATGTAAGAGTAAGAAAGCTAATTTAAGTATATAATAACTTTTCCTTTTAAAAAATTTTGAAGCCAAACTGATATTTATGTTTACGAAAAATTGAAAAGCTATTTGTTAATTTGTTATCTATACTATGGAATTGCGTGTCAAGAACAGGAATATATACCCCCTTATTTGGTTTTATGGAATTCATTGAGTATCAACTGTAACACCCCCAATTTCGTGATACGCAGCGGAATTCAAACTGGGTGTTACTTCATGGCACAACAGTCATAACAACAGAAAACGATCTCTAATGGAGTCGTTTTAAAAGATTTATCATTCGATTTATATAAATATCGGAGTTTACAAAAATGAGGTCCCAAATGGTTCCAAGTTTACAAAATACATTAAATGGATTTTCGAATGATGATACAATTTATAGCCTTCTTGAGTATCCGTGCTCCTCCGTGCCAGCCTCGTACAATATGGACCTGAAATACATGCTTAAAACTGTCAACACAAAGGTTGAGTGAAATTCATAGAGTTTTGGAAATCAGTTGAACACATAATGTTTGTGTGGGTTACGTTGTTATACACCCATAATGTTGAAAACAAAACAGATATTATTGCACTAAGCTCATGATACCGAAACGTTAACATTTGTCATATAATAGTAACCGATGCCCTAATAGGTAATTTGCCATTAAACCTATGGATCTTCAAATAGAGTTCGTTTGTTTGCCTACCCGGTCAACACAAACGGGATTTGTTATTCCCGATAGATCTATCCACATTATTCGTGTTCACTTGCAAGTGATTAATGGTTCATGATAATAGGGACTTTGGCAATAGTGCACTTAGTGCAACTAATATATTCAAGTATAATTTGAAAGCAATGTGTTCGATTTAAAATAAAGCATGTATCTCCCCCAAGGGTTTGTAAAACAATTAAGTAATAGAAAGTGGGGCTATGAACTCACCTCAGAGTAAATGATATCAAATGTATAATGAGAATGATGGATATGCCGTGAGAACTTCTACGAGCAACCTAGAATAGGATGTTGCGACTTAGGTTTGGAATAATGTTGCTAAAGAAATAACAAACCTATATACGTTTCTATGTTGATCATGATGTAGTACATGGTTTTTGTGTATGTCGTTTTATAGAAATGGTCTAGTTGTGAAAATGAGTTTAGTTTATACATATCGTACTACCGTTCGGGCCATCACAATTCAGAGGTCATGTAGTAAACGTTTGAGGAGCTAGGACACTTTAAATCGTAAATCCAGCAACTCGTCGATACGTTTTACTCAAATGAAACCCCTCACATGAAGCTCCCTAGTATTGTAGCACTTAGTAGATAAAACTTATGTTTTGTTTATATATCATAAGTGTCATATGATTTGTAAGCATAAGTTACAAGGTTGTTTGGTTATGATTAAGAAATCATAATGGTTATCACAAGTATCGTCATAATTTATGTCACAAGTGTTTAAAGAAAAGTTTACTAGTTTCTAAATTGTAAAGTTGGTTATTACAAGTATAGTTGCATGGTTTATCGAGGGAGTAGATCCAAATTGTATTGTATACGTTTAGGTTTGTCAAGGCTAAGGCCTTTGGTTTACTGTCTCGGCTTAGGAAGCCTTAAGGCTTTAGCCATGGCCTTGCCGTGGCTTTGGTCTTGACCATCATGGTCTTGAGACTCAGCCTTGACCTTAGCCGTAGCCGTGGTCTTGGCTTATGGCCATTAGGCCTCTTGGTTTGCTTTTAGTTGTAACAAAAGTATAGTTGTAAGACTATATAAAGGGGCAGTTTCTGTTTTTGAAAGATAATGGCCTATTTATGCGTTTTCAAGGTCCGAGCTTCTTAAATATTGAAGGAAAACGGCGTTCTGGACAACTTTCGTGTTTTAACTTTTTGATGATTCGGACCAGAAGTACCACTTTTAAAACGGCAGAACCAAAACAGTTTCAATATGGCAGTTTTGGCATTTAGGTTTCGCTAACTTCTTTTGACTCGTTTGTCCGTTTCGGGTGATTCAAGTTGCTATGTTTACCTTTTTATCTTGTCTACCATAGTATGTAAGTTAGAAAGTCCATAGGTTACTGATTTTAATGGTCTCAAATGTGTAGAATATGACTAGTTTACTAGTTTGTTACTTTTATGACAATATGTAAATTAAAACATGTGATTGAGTATATGTACATCATGAATCAACATAGTAACTATATATATAGCATGAAATTGTTAAGATTATGAATAATAAAGATGAGATGATGGTGGTGATTAGTTGCTTACAACTTTTGGCTTTCAATAAGAAAGGAGTAACTTAGTAAGGATCGGACTTTGATTGAACACTTAGGACCTTGAATTGAGCTAGCTTTCTACACCTTGGCACCCTTGTGATCTTGAAGAGTTGGTGATGAAGTACTAAGTGACTTGAGTGGATCAAACTCAAGAAGATCACTTAAACTTGCTAGAGATTTGATGTAGTAACTTACTACTTGAAACTTCTTTGCATAAACTTGGAGTTTATAGATCAAATGATGGAAGATATGATGGTTTTCGTCTATGAACGACCCAAATCAGTATTTTAGGGTTCTTAGGATGTATTTCACTTCCTATTTATAGGAGGGTAAGTTTGGTTAACCATATATTGGGTTAAATAATAACCATGGTTAAGTTAGGACACATGTAATGATATAAAGGAAGCATGGTTAGGATTATGCCACCAAAATGATGAATCCCCCCCCCTAGAGGCTGTCACAATTGGTGACAAGGCTTAGATGATAAGTCTTGATCTTATCTTGGTTACGGAGTGAGTTTTGGTTCCGTTAAATGCCAACCGTAAGTTGTTAAGCCATAAAACGTAAAACCGGGTATCGTAAAAATACGAAACTTGCAGGAATGATGAGACTCATCATTATATTCCATCTAAAAATATAAAATGGGTGATAAGTCTCATTGGGTGCAAAAATGCTGCTTAAAGCTGGAAATACGGGTCAAAAACGCGTAATTCGCAGTTTATCAGAAAAGAACGAAATTTCAGGGAAACGACCGTGAATTTATTTAGAGTAGAATAAAATTAGTCTAAAAGTGATATGAGATGTCAAAATGTGGTTTTCGTGATACGCGGGATAACTTTACAGTTATACGTGAAGTCTAAAAGTTACGCGATCTAAGCAAAAATGTAGAACGTATAAGGTTAAATTCTTTATGGTCAAAGGAGGAGTGAAATATGTTTGACTTTTCCAAAAATGTAAAAGTGTCAAAACATATTAGAAACACAGTGCAGGAATCGTTAAGTCCGGATGTAAGTAGAATTGTTTACAACGTAAGTTTAGTTTCGACAGTAGGTTTATTTGGTAACATAAAAATAAATCTTAAAAATTCTCAACTTAATCATGAGTGATCTAAAAATTTATCTGATGTGAGGAAAATTATCAGAGTTGATTTTCGTTATGCGCGTGATGTTTAAACGGTGTACCGACCAAAATGAAACTTTATAACGATGTTTTCTTAATAACTTTTGCGAAAATGATCTAACGATTGTCGAACTCTCAGATCATTACTAAAATAATTTATCTTACGAGAATGTGAAATAAAAATTTTATGGGATGAATAGTGAAAGGGAATAGTAACTTTTCAAAAATATGAAAAGTAACCCGAAAAATGCGCGTTGTTACATCAACTCTGTATTAAAAAAATAATTTTTGTATTTGATATTTAAGTTACCCAATGACAATGAGGTTCTACTTAGAGTCCCTAAGAAAGGTAATCTCTATAGTGTTGATATGAAAAACAATGTTCCTAAAGAGAATCTTACTTGTTTGGTTGCAAAAGCATCACAGGATGAGTCTATGTTATTGCATAGGAGACTTGGTCATATTAATTTCAAAACCATTAAAAAAATAGTAAAAGATGGTTTGGTAAGAGGACTGCCTCAAAAACATTTTCTAAATGACCAGACTTGTGTGGCTTGCCTCAAAGGTAAGCAACACAGAGCTTCTTGTAAGCCCAAGACACAAAACTCTATTACTCAACCTTTATATATGCTTCATATGGACCTGTTTGGTCCTACATCTTTGAGTAGTATTCAGCATAAGAGATACTGTCTTGTTGTCACTGATGATTTTAGCAGGTTTACTTGGGTTTTCTTCCTAGGAGCTAAGGATGAGACTACCAACATTCTAAAGACTTTCATTACAGAGGTAGAGAACTTAGTTGATAAGAAGGTCAAGATCATTAGGTGTGACAATGGCACATAATTCAAGAATAGAGTGATGGATGACTTTTGCAGGAAAAAATGTATTAATAGGGAGTTTAGTATTGCTAGGACTCCTCAGCAAATTGGGGTTGCTGAAAGGAGAAATAGAACCTTGATAGAAGCTGCTAGGACCATGTTAGCTGATTCCAAGCTACCTATGACCATTTGTGCTTAAGCAGTTAATACTGCTTGTTATGTTCAAAACATGATTTTAGTGGTTCATTCTCAAAACAAGACAACTTATGAGTTATTTAGAGGTAGATACCCTACCTTAGAGTTCATGAGACAATTTGGCTGTTGTTGATACAAAAGTTGGGCGTTCCTTGTTTGGACTCCGGTTCTCGTACCAATTGAATCTTGATGCTTGAGACCTGCGTACTAAGTAAACAGAAAACACCGTTAGGCTTATCGCGGGATTGTCTCCCACGACTATCCTCCGGCGTGAGAGTAAGTAATCGGTTTTTGGGTTAATGGAGAATTAGGGTTTTAGATCGTACCTTTAATGAGGGCTGAGATACCCTTTATATACACACGGAATCCTTGTTGGTTTCGTGTTCCTCAAGCTTCGGCGTATCTCGCCTAAGTCGGTTATCGGATGCTTATCTCCCAAGATAGGAGATATCCGATATCGTTAGACATAAATAACTTTGGGTTTGGGCCTTCGTGAGCCCAAACCGTTATCAATTGTTAGCCCAATCATGTTGGGCTTGTTAGTAGTAGTCATTGGTCGGGTTCGTAACCCGAATGTGGACTATACGTCATCATGTCCCCTCAGTCTAGTATGCGCGGGAGAACTCAGGATGCTAGACTAATAACTAGCACCTAAATTCTTCAAAGTGTAGCGAAAAGCTAAATAAGTTTCCGCCTTGAAGAAGACACGGTGAATCTAGTCAAAATACCTCAAAGGAATACCTCGTAAATCGGGGAAAGTAATCTGTAACTGTGTCACATCAACAGATCCTATCCACTCATTTAGAGATAATGGGATCCACGTGGCGTTCATCGTGTGGATGAAGAAACTTATATAACCTTCCGCCTCCTTATTCGTGATTATCACAGTAAAAATCATTTCCGCCATTGTTAAAAAAGCTCCAACTTGCAACCAAGAAACCCTTGATATCCTAAAGGTAACCGCGCGTGCGCCTTTAAATAATTGTACCATAGTCCGTGGTTTAGTTGATTTCACCTCCGACATGACCGAGGATGAACTTCTCCAGTTCATCTCGGATTATTATATTCCCTTCGCGCTGCATTCGGAAGTTCCGGATGCGCAGGCGTCAATTGCAGACTTCCCCGAAGGGAAAGTAGGGGTATACACGTGTTTTTTCGAGTTCGCGAATCAACGGGTGCCCATATCCTTATTCTTGAGTGACGTGTTAAATTACTACCGTCTGCACATATCCCAGCTGCACTGCATAGGTGCAGCCAAAATAACCAACTTCGAGGTTAATTGCCGTATCCTGGCAATTAACCCGACTATCCACCTATTCCACGCATTTTACCACACAACGTGGTCAAACGGGTGGGTATCGTTTTCTAAGTGCACCGGTAGACTGCAATGTTACACGGAGAAACTGGACGCGCTTAGGAACTGGAGGGAAAAAAATTTCTGGGTTGATAAGGCGCTATTTCCCTGGGACTTTGACTTCTATACCCGTGGTTCGCGCCAAAGATGGCGCCCCACCTCGGAACATACAGCGCTAAGGATGCTGATACGATAAACACTAACCGTATTCCCATCAGTTCCTACCCTGAGGAATTTTTTGTGCATATGGGCATCAGTCATAATTACTTTGGTAGACCTGATGAGGTGCCAATCTTTTTGGACGCGGATGGCCAGGGTAGGTGCTCGTCCTTTCGCATTCCTTTGCTTATTAATGTGAGCCTTTCTTTTAATCTTTGTGCTTTTCATAACCTGTTTGTTGTTTGTTTTTGTTGCGCAGAGATGGATCTATTCAGAGTTGTTCAGTTGGCGAAGCTACGCCAAGTGAATGTAGGGACGCGCCCGCTGAGAGCGGTGGAAGAGCCCATTCTGGAAGCCACAGCAGGGCATACCCTAGAAATGGAGCTGGGAGAGACAGGGGGTAGTTCTTCCGTCGCGCTGGATGCAACCCCTCTTCAAAGCGTGCCTAGCCCTAGGGCTCCCTCCCCATTAGTGGAGCCGTCACAATTAGAAGTGGCGGAGAGCATGGAAGAAGAAGAGGAGGAGAGCCAAGTGTTGAAGCGCAAGAGATCGCTTGATGGTGATGGCGCGAGCTCATCTAGGAAGAAGCGTCCCGTTATTCTGGTCGTTGAGTCGTCATCCGGTGACGTTGCATCGCCTCCCCCTTCAGTTGATACTGCTGCTCCTCAGTAAGTGTTATTTTCAAAGTCCTTATCGCATTCCCTTTTAATGTTATGAAACAATTGCTAATTCGCTTGTATGTGTGCAGGTTTGAACACTCTGTAGAGTCGCCCCCTAAGGCTAGTCAGTGCGTCTTTGAATCTTGAACCAAAGAGCCAAAGCGCCGAGCCATTCAATCTGGGGATGAGCCAATGGATCGACTTGTTGAAGATCCGTGTCACTGGCAAGCAAGCTACGTTGGTTCTTGACTAAAGGCTAAGTACTTTGGAGAAAGTAGCCGAGCGCAAAAAGACCAACAAATTGCGTTCTTTGGAGGCACGTTTGGCCGCTGCCAAGGTTGAAGTAGAGGCCATGAGCTCGTACGCCCAAAGACTTGTTGAAGAAAAGATGGCACTACTGGGTCAAATAAGTCAGGAGCGTACTGCATCAACGGAGTGTAAGGCTTCGTATCTCTGGACGCTGAAATATCTTGAGAAGGGGAAGGAAGAGTTGTTCTCTCGATTAGGGAATTTTGGTGCAACTGGGAAGCTCACCGGAAGCGCAGGAGATAAAGTTGCAAGCTCAAAGATTGAGTATGATGAGGAGTTATATCCCCAACTCATGTCTTCTATCGCCGAGCGCAGGTGGCTCATCGGCCATGGTATGCCCCTTGCCGCCTCAGCACCTTGGAGTCGCAGGAGGTAGTGGACGCGTTTGGGGGTTGTGCAAGGCGCTTGGCGCGAGGCAAGCCGTAGAGGAGCTCCATGAGGTTGATCTGTTGAAGGTGCCTGTTGATAAGGTACCTGGCTATAATGAGCATGCGTATGATGATTTGGTTGCCGCAATGGAAAAGATGAAGCTGTTGGAGTTTCCTCTAATTGCTGAATTGAGCGCACCGTGATTATCCCATAGGGGTAATTATGGAGGGGCTAACCATGGCTCGGCATCGTCTGAAAATGCGAGGCGCAGCTTGATTATTTTTGAAACCCGATGAGTCCCACTGCAGTGCACAGTGTTTGCTCGCCCTGCGACATCTTGAATCCTTTAAGCCTGGAGAAGGAAGTTCCTTTAAAGCAAGTCTTGGAAGCTCATGCTACAAGACTTGCCAGAAGAAGGTGTTAAAGGCAAGGCTATTTTGTGCGGTATTGGCGCAGCTCATCTCCCCAGGTCTGACGAGGTACCGGTTAGTGTTGCCACGGTATCCCGCCAAGACTCCGACTTGATGAAGAAGCTAAATCAGGTTGGGGATGCTGCAAGCCATGTGAGGATCGGAGCTCATCTCTTAGGCGTTGTAGGAGCATATAGATTGTAACTTGTGTTGTAAAAATCATTTTGTAAGAACACATGGTACTTAATGAAATATTACTTTTGTTGAATGTGGTTGCGACTTATAATATTTGTACTTGGTTACCTGTCTTTGCATAAAAAACGTGCTTATTGTCTAAGAAGCAAATTGTTGTATAAGCGCAACGAATCTTTGGAGTTCATAATTATGTATGAACTATCATACTTATAATGTTTTAAGTATTTTTAACATAATCGTATATGGTGTGATATTCATTTGTCAAATATCATAGTAAGGAGCCAAGGTCTTGATTCCTAGTTTTGTTAAACGCGCATGGTATGCATTGTTGCGCATCCATCGTGGAATGCGTATTGAACTTATTCCAACGTCTTGAAAATAAGGTGTTTAACAAGGATGCGTGATCTAATGTTGATGGGTTTGCAACCCTCTTACTCAACGAGTTATTTAGTAGGCTTACTCATCCTTTTACCATCGTGGGTTTATTATGTGCAAGCGCGCCGTGTAGGCAAAAGATAATATAACAACAATGTTGAGATATGAATAATACATAAATAACAAACTAAAATGTGTCGTGGAGTTAGCTAGAAACCACGACATTTTATTAATACTTGCATGTTTTTGTAAAAAGAAAAGAAAAACATCTGCCTAAGTAAACAAAATGTAAATACACGGATATTTATTGAACACTATACTAAAGTGCAGGAGTATCCGTGCGCTGGGCCGTAGCCGTTCCTAGAGATAGCATCGTTTGAGATTGCAGATGTTCCATGTGCGTGGTAGTTCACGGCCATCCATGTCGCGCAGCTTGTACACGCCTTTTCCTAATGCTTCAATGACCTCATAAGGTCCTTCCCACTTTGGTCCAAGTTTTCCTGTATCTTCTGCGTGGCTCGCATCATTGGCGCGATATACGAAGTCACCTGGTGCAATGAAACACTTCGCACTTTAGCGTCGTAGTATCCCTTCATTTTTGCCTTGGATCTCGCTTCACATATAGCTGCGCGCTCGCGTCTTTCTTCCAACAGGTCTAAGTCGATACGCCGTTCATCGTTATTGGTTGCAACATTAATTTCGACCGTGCGAATAGTTGGCATCCCAATTTCTGCTGGTATGACAGCTTCTGTCCCATAGACGAGAGAAAAGGGAGTGTCTCCAATGCTCGTTTTGATTGAAGTGCGGTGTGCCCACAGAACATGCGATAATTCTTCCACCCACCTTCCTTTGTGCTTGTCCAGACGTGCCTTAATTCCTTCACCCAGACTTCGATTTGCACGCTTTACTAAGCCATTGGTTTGTTGGTGTTTAACCGATGCGAAGTGTTGTGTGATATTTAACTTCGCACCGGTCCTTGAAAGGGTTGTCACGAATTGTTTCCCATTATCCGAGATGATTTCCCGTAATCCAAGCGGCATACAATATTTTCCCAAACAAAGCGTTTTACCCGATTGCGTGATTGTTACAACCGCCTTTGCTTCGATCCACTTGGTGAAATAGTCTATGGCTACTATGAGGAACTTCAATCCTCCTGCCAGCAGGAAAGGGACCGCAATGTCGATACCCCACTTGTAGAATGGCCATGGTGCCGTAATAGGTGTTAGCTCCTATTGTGGTTGGCGTGGAACGGCTCGTGAACTGGCAGTCGCCGCACTTTCTTATTAAGTCTCGCGCATCACGGTGCATGGTGGGCCAGTAGTATCCTGACCGTAAAGCGCGCGCAACCACGGACCATGGTCCTGAATGCATGCTGCATGAACCGGTGTGGATTTCCCGCAGTACATAATTTGCTTGCAGGGGTCCGACACAGCCTAGCCATGGTTGTAGGAAGGAGCGTCAATATAGTATACCATCTCGAAGTTCAAACCTCTGTGCTGTGCGCCGTATTCTTCGGGCTTCCTTCTGCTCTTGGGACAATACGCCCTTGCTTATGAATTCAATTATTGGTGTCATCCATGTAGGACCTTCCTCCTCTATTACCGTAGATATTTCCATCTCTGAGATGGACTTGCTCTTTAGCGTTTCCACTAATACCTGTTTTGACAGGTGCGCAAAGCTTGTGGATGCAATCTTGCTCAGTGCATCTGCCTTCCTGTTTTCCCCTCTAGGAACTTGTTTGATGGTAAACCTGTCGAAAATCTGAATTAGTGACTTGGTCTTGTCGAGGTATTAGATCATGTTTTCTTCTTTAGCCACATACTCGCCCAACACATGGTTGGCCACTAGCCGGGAATCCACATTTGCTTCCTAGTTGCGTACGCCCATTTGAGCTGCAATGCGTAGTCCGGCGATTAGGGCTTCATACTTTGCCTCATTGTTTGTCGTTGTGAATTCAAAACGCAGTGCGTAAGTGAATTCCATTCCCTCTGGGCTTGTGAGGATAAGGCCTGCTCCTGACCCATCCACGCATGAAGATCCATCCATGAACAAGATCCATGGGTCTTGTATTTCCACCTTACTTTGTGAGGGTAAGTCCTCAGGGTCTGGTTTTTCGATGATAAAGTCTGCTAGTACTTGCTCCTTAACCGCAGTGTGTGGCCTGTAGGAAATGTTGTGCTCACCTAGTAACACACTCCACTTTTTTAGACGTCCTAATGCATTAGGTTTGGAGATAATTTGCTTGATGGGTTGGTCTGTAATCACTGCTATTGGGTGCGCCTGGAAGTACCTGCGTAACGCGCAGCAAATACTAGTGCTAGGACCAACTTTTCCATTGCACTGTAGTTAATCTCCGTCTTCTTGAGTGCCTTGCTTACAAAATACACCGGTTTTGCACTGAATCAATCCCGTTAATAGCACTACGCTTCGCTCCATGAGTTGCCGACAAGTACATGATTAACTCCTCCCCAGGCGAGGTGCCACCCGTGGGGAGTCTTTGCTAAGTTGTTTAAGTTGTATGAAAACTTCTTCTGCTTCCATGGTCTAGCGAAAGTCTCCCTTTTTTGTACACTTCTTGAGCGTTTTGAAGAGAAGGAGTGACTTGTCTGCTGACTTGGACAAAAATCTGTTCAAACCAGCTAGCTTTCCATTTAGGGATTGGACTTCTTTCAACGTGCGTGGTGAAGGAAGTTGGATGACAGCCTTCATTTTTTCTGGGCACGGTTTGATGCCATCGGGCTCTATAAGATATCCGAAGAACATGCCTTCCGTAGCCCCAAAAGTGCATTTCTTATGATTTAGCTTCATGTTGATCTCTTTTAGTGTCCTAAATGTTTCCTCAATGTCGCACACCAATTCATCTTCCGTATGGCTTTTTATTACGAGTTCATCAACATAAACCTCTAAGTTGTGGCCCACCTGTTTTTCAAATGCGTTATCCACCAACCGTTGGTAAGTGGCGTCTGCATTTTTTAAACCAAAGGGCATCTTAGTATAGCAATAGACGCCTTGGCTTGTATGGAAATCCTTTTTTTCTTCATCTTCCTTAGCCATCTGAATTTGGTGGTATCCTTTCTATGCGTCTAGGAAGCATTTAAGAGGGTATCCGCACAAGGATTCTACCTTCCAGTCTATCTCTAGTAGCGGGTAGCAGTCTTGTGGACATGCTTTGTTGAGATCTGTGAAGTCCACACACATCCTCCAACTACCATCGCTCTTCTTGACCATCACTGGATTGGAAAGCCAGTCATGGTAGTAGATCTCTCGCATGATACCTGCGTCCACAAGTTTGTGTACTTCTGCCAGAATTGCTTGTGCACGCTCTGTGGCTTGGCCACGCTTCTTTTGTCATACTAGGGAGTATCCTTGTCGGATTCTTAACTTGTGCTCGGTGATTGAGCGTGGTACCCCGGTCATGTGCTTTGGTTCCCATGCAAAAACATCCAGATTCTTTTGCAAGAGTGCGCACACATGCCTGCCGTTATCAGGATAGCGATCCCCCAATCGATACTTCTTGCTCCGGGTATTCGGGATGAATTGCGACCTTCAGGTTTGGTATTTTCGTTGCACGCTGTTCCGGAATGGGTGCCGTTTCATGTGTAATCGTGTTACATTCTCCGGGTGGTGTGGTGCTATTGTAGAGAGTGACAATGCCCCCATCCACCGGGAACTTAAGCATCCCATGTGTTGTAGATGGTACCGCGCGTATAGCGGATATCCCTAGTCTTCCAATAATGCCATTGTATGGTGAAGGGGATTTGATTACCATAAAGGTCATCCAAGTTGTCGCTGAATGCTCCTTATTTCCTACATTGACTAGCAGGCCTATTTGCCCCATGGGCCATACTTTTTCGCCTGTGAAACCAGTCAATGCCGTCGTGGCCGGGCTTAGTTGGCTGCGTATCTCAGGTCGCAGTTGCTTGAAACAATGTTCATACATAATATCCGCGGATGCTCCTCCATCAACATACATGCGGTGGATATCGTGACCCCCTGCGTTGATCTCAATGGTGAGCGGTTCCACTACTGCGTTGTCCGCATCCAAGGTGGGGAAAGATATTTCGTTGCCACGGTTAAACTTTTGGCCGATCTTCTGTCTAGTCATCCGCTGCCATGATTGTATCATGTATATGGTATCGGCTTTGTCCTTGGGTACTTCTTTCTTGTTCCCCGTCTTTTGCTTATCCTTCCCCTCCTTGATGTTTTTAACCAAATGGTCCAATCTGCCTTCTTTCACTAGTTTATCAATGAGTTGGTGCACTTGAACACATTCGTTGGTCGTGTGGCCCTTCGTCCATGGTAGTCGCAGATCCATTCCCCACGCCTGTTCTTACGGAGTGCGCATTGGTGGGGTCTTGGGAAGTTCGCGCCTTCCGTTGCGAATATCTCCTTTGGCATCTTTGTGAGCGGGATATACTTGTCGTTGTCCCGTCCCACTCCCTTGGCCGCAGTAGTTCTTGTTGCGGTTGCTACTCTGGTCAATGGATTGTCTCCGAGGTTGTTCTTGTGACCTATAGTTTGAGTAACCTTTCTTGCTATCTGCCATGGCGGCTTCTCCTTGGATAAAGGACCTTGTGCGCTTCATAAGTTCATCAAATGTTTGGGGATTACGTCATTCAGCCTTTTGATGAGTTCGGGTTATTGATCCCGTTCATGAACCACGAGATCTTGATACTTTGGGGCATGCCTTGACCAGTATGCACTCATCTTTGAAGCGCTCCACATAAGCGCTTGTGGATTCCCCCGCTGTTTCACCGGCGAGTTGACGGGGTTTTAGCGCACTTTTCCTTTGAGTAAAGTTCAGCGTAAACGCCTTCCGCAACTCTTCAAAGCCATCAATGCTTCGCGTGGAAGCTTCGAACCGATTTCGCGCGTTTCCCACTAGTGTGGAATTGAACATGTGGCACCACACAGGTTGTGGCCATTTCGGTGGTAGCGGTGATTCAAAAATTTAGGTGATCGTCCGGATCACTGTTCCATCATAGGTTTTCACATTGGCGGGCATCGCCTCCTTTTATTTTCGAGAAATCGCCGGCGCCGAGTGAACGCATCTACTTTATGTCGGCGCCATGGAAGGGATATGTCTTCCTCCTCCTGGTCGCGATATTTCCTCCTGGACTTCCAGTGCCCGGTTTTGCTATCCTCGTTGTCCGAGGAGTTACCAGAGGATGAGTTTTCCCTCTTTCGCCTTGCTTTACCGACCGTCCTCGAGTTCCCACTTGAAGGGCTTTCACTTGGGCTTTCACTTGGAGAGTACCGTCGTCCCAGTCTGTCATGGACCCTGCGGCTACCAAGCCTAGCGTGGACATTGGTACGCCGTGCATCTTCCTCGTGTTCCCCAAGGTACTGCATGTCCGCTGCTTCATCATTCTCAACTCTCCTCCCAATCCTGGTAAATACTGGGGGTTGTCGGTTATCCCTTCCACGCTTTTCCTTCTGATGACGCGGTGGAGATATCTCATATTCCGGACCGAAATCGAGTCGGGCATGCAAACTCCGACTAGACCTATTTTTAGCTTCCTCTTGCATGAGAGCAGCCAAGGTTTCGTATTTTTGAGACACAAAATCACTTGGCGCTAGTTCCGGCGCAACCCCTTCTAGAGCAGGGGTGTCTGTTTGTACCACTAGACCCTTGTTTACATGCGGTGCATCGGTGCTTTGTGAGGTTCGCCTCTAGCACCGATTGGAGTGGAGTGGTAAAAGAGTCGCATGATGGACCTTCGTTCCGATGGTTGTTGGGGTGGCCTGGGTTGTCCCAGCGTGGTTCCACCATTGGGAAGACTAGATCTGCGCCTGATCCTTGGTTTCTAGTAGTGCTGGTTGTCCCAGAGACCTGTTTAGAAACCGATCCACTTTGCTACTATTTTCCATGTATGTCACCATGCGATCGCTGGTTTTGGTTTCCTTTCTTCGTCATTCTAGTTCTTAGTGATTGGTCCCACGGATGGCGCCACTTGTTGATACAAAAGTTGGGCGTTCCTTGTTTGGACTCCGGTTCTCGTACCAATTGAATCTTGATGCTTGAGACCTGCGCACTAAGTAAACAGAAAACACCGTTAGGCTTATCGTGGGATTGTCTCCCACGATTATCCTCCGGCGTGAGAGTAAGTAATCGGTTTTAGGGCTAATGGAGAATTAGGGTTTTAGATCGTACCTTTAATGAGGGCTGAGATACCCTTTATATACACACGGAATCCTTGTTGGTTTTGTGTTCCTCAAGCTTCGGCGTATCCCGCCTAAGTCGGTTATCGGATGCTTATCTCCCAAGATAGGAGATATCTGATATCGTTAGCCATAAATAACTTTGGGTTTAGGCCTTCGTGAGCCCAAACCGTTATCGGGTTAGCCCAATCATGTTGGGCTTGTTAGTAGTAGTCATTGGTCGGGTTCGTAACCCGAATGTGGACTATACGTCATCAGCTGTCATGTCACTATTCTCAATACCTTGGATTATTTAGGCAAGTTTGATGGAAAATCAGATGAGGGTTTCTTTGTGGGATATTCTACTGTTAGTAAAGCCTTTAGAGTCTACAACCTTAGAACCAGGAAGGTAGAAGAAACCCTGCATGTAGAGTTTTTGGAGAACAAGGATGTTGTTGTAGGAAAAGGACCAAAATGGTTGTTTGATCTCGATTGTCTAACCCGATCTATGAACTATGTACCAGGAAATGCAGGTACAAATACTAATGATTTTGCAGGTTTAGAAGAATATATTGATACAGATGAACCAAGCATGGAGGAAGAGTCATATCACATTTTGGTGCACACCTAAGGTTTAGCCTATTAGATATCCCCAACAGCTTATTAGGATCTCTTCAATAGTCTAGGGTCTGTTTGGTTTAGCCTATAGGAATATCCATTTAGCTTAATCCCTTACTGCCATAGTTTATTTATTTTAGCTTATTTCTGCTTTCACATGTTCCCTTAGCTTAAATGTTACCCTCCGTAGCTTAAAATTCCCATGTTCTAGCTTATATTAGCTTATTTGAGTGTTTAGATTTATCATTAGTTAGGGGTCTGTTTGGTTTTAGCTTAACAAAACAAGTTGATGTCCTTTTGAGCTTATTATCTGCTTTGTTAATACAAATAAGCCGTAAAAACGTTTATTTATATTTTACCATCTTCTATTGTTTTGTCGATAACAAACGTAAAATCATATTAACGAAACAAATAAAATACGTAAATGGTTTGAACTAATAGTTTCTAACATACTCACATTTTCATATAAAACACTAAAACAAGTATAAGTGATTTTATGATTTAGTAATACATATGTACAACAACTAGTGTTTACATATTTGGATAAAATATACACATAACTAGTATGTAGTATATTGGATAATATAAATGGGTAGAAACTTAAGTATCACAACCCATTGGGCAAATACATTGAATGTAGTTGGGTACAACCCAAAACCCATAACCCATGGATCTTGACCCATAACCCATTGCATGACATCATGCCTATATCACATATGGATAATACCCATAACCCATGGATCAACCCATACCCAAGTGACTAAGTGCATTGCACTCAAAGATACATTGTATCTAGCCAAAGATCCATGGTCCAACCCATGACCCATGACCCATAACCAAAATACCCATGGGTAAAGAGGAGCGTTCCACGGATCCCTAGCTTTGTGCTAGCCGGATCCCAAGTGGAAGGGATCCGTGGGATCCGGGGAACAGAGGATTTTTCCTCTATAAATAGTGAGCCATTTCTTCATTATTCATCATCCCTTTCTAACACACTTTCCCCCGAGTTAAATCTCACTAACCTTAGATCCAAGAGATCTATGTTTGTAGTTTTGTTTTGTGTGATCTTTTAGGTTCCTCTTAAAGGCAAGATCACCACCTTTGAAGTCAAGCAAGCTCAAGTCCATGAGTTGCCATGCTTCCTCATCATCAAGGCTACTGAAGTCTTCTTGTTGATGATTCCTTTCTTTTCTCAAAGAAGTGTAGTGTTGAAGACATTAGTGAAAGATGTCTCAAGTGTTAAGACGAAGATATTAGTGAAGGGTATCTATCGTCTATAGGATAAGCACTTGTGGTAGGTGCTTAGAAGTCAAGACAAAGAAGCATTAGTGAAAGGTGCTTAGAAGTCAAGACAAAGAAGCATTAGTGAAAGGTGCTTAGAAGTGAAGACACAAGACATTAGTGAAAGGTGTCTTATAGATCTAGTCAAAGGCATTAGTGAAAGGTGCCTTAGATGTACATTCGATATGGTGTGTTTCGATGTACAAGATAGACTAGTATTAGATCCAAGGATATTGATATCCTTGATGATGTTGTAAAGGAGTAGATCTGCTTTGGGATTAGTCGTTGGTGTAGTATGGTAGTAGTTCCTCCATTGCAATGAAACTAGGTGCTTAGCCTAGTACCTAATAAAGGGTAGGCGACGTTGTGAAGGTGTAGTTCACCTTGGAGTGAAAGAACTAGGTACTTAGCCTAGTACCTTATAAAGGGTAGGCGGCGTTGTGTAGGTGTGGTACACCTTGGAGTGAAAGTACCGGTGGTTAGCCTAGCACCCGAAAAGGGTAGGCGGACGTTGTGAAGGCTTCTCCGCCATAAGGAGATTGGTGTAGTGATTACAAACTCGCGAGTAGGTGACTCGGGGAGTGGAGTAGGGCAAGGAAGGTGTCCTTGTAGCCGAACCACTATAAATACTCGTGTTGTGGTTTTGTGCTTCTTACTCTTATCTTTTCATTACTTACCTTTATATGCTTGTTTATTAACATCCAACACACACATCCAAATAGATTGTCACAAGTCAATCTAAATAGATTAAAAGGAAGTTTTAATTGGCAAAACTATACAACCCCCCTTCTAGTTTTCCACAATTGGCATCAGAGCTTCGTTACCAAGTTTCTTGAAGTATATTTTACTTTAAAAACTTGATACGATCCATAGTTAATTGAAAACTACAAAGAAGGTTTTTCATAAAAACAAACACAATTTTTTTTTACTATAAGTTTGGATGTTGATTTGATAACAGCATTTTTTTACTTATTTCATTTAATTGCACTAATCCTCTTTGTCATGTTGATTAGTCAAAGCTCATACCCACCAAGCTATAGGAATCGCTTGGTAAAAAGAATACTTTCCTTAAGAAGGTATCTTAATCGCAAAGGAGCGGGAATCGTCTAAGTGGCATTTGTTGTGTCATTTGTAAAGACATTCCTAAGTGCGCTAGAGGTATGATTTTCTTTTTATTTTGCTTGATAATTAAGTATGCCTATTTAGGTATTTATATGATTATCTTTTGTGCTTATACATGTTTTACATAAAGCTTCATTAGGAAGCCTTTTTTCTCACATACGTATTTTATTTCTCGTCTAAAGTCGTGGTATATAAAAATTTGTTTTGTTTCTTTTAAATCCAATAATAAAACAAAACACGAATTTCAAAAATTCCTCCTTCCCTATAAAACCCCACCGTCGACCACTCTACCAAACTCTCACTTTTCAAATCCTCCAATTTCAAAATTTTCTCTTATTCAAAAACTTCATCTTCCTCCTCATTTCATCTCAACCGAAACCAAGAAGATCCGTCATCAACATGGTTTACATCGCACTCGTGCTCATCGCCCTAACACTCATCGCACTTGTGTTCCATATGATGAAGTTCACATATGGAGACATTTACTTTTTGTTGTTAATCTACATTGGGATCATATACCCAATCCTTTGTATCATCCTTAGTATTGAAATGCAATATTATTTATAATCTAGTTTATCTAGGTTATTTTTATCATAATGTGTTTGTCACTTATTTTGATTTATATGTTTTATATTCTTTCGTGATACATTAGAAGTCATGTATGCATGCTAAAAGAAAAAGTAGGATAAAACATATTTAAGTGGTATAAAACGTAAAATCTATGTTTTTATCAAATCTGTTTCTGTTACTACAGATCCACGGATCCCGGAGGATATACTAGCCGGATCCCTTTTGTAAAAGAACCGTAGGATCCGTCCTAATGGAAAACAGTCTTCATGCAAGATTAAAAACCAATATCTTTCTAAATGTAATAATCCACTAGAAAGTCAAAACCTTTAGTATATCAAAGTGTTAAATACCATTGTTAATAAAAATCTAGTAACAACATTAGATTGTCATACGTTGACCACAAACATCTCTTTTTATTAACTTATCATTTTTATAGGTTCAACTATGACGCATGAATATGAGTTTGATTTTTCACTCACTAGCGTCTACACTCCGAACATCTCTCTCAACACACTGCAATCATGTCCGTGGTTCAATAATCTCAAAACCGTCACTTCCATGAAGGACGTATTGTAGACACTTCTCTACAATTCGAAGAAGGTATCAATACCTCCTTCCGAGCCATAGGACTAGAATGCCTTCTTGAAATCAACGAGAAGATATTTCCAAGGTTCATAATGGAATTCTTCCGTCAAGTCGAACTCGTTCCTAACGAGGATCGCTCTCTATCTCTTTGGTTTTATATCAAAAACCAAAAGTTCAATCTAACCCTTGGGCATTTTTCTCACATCCTCCAGATTCCAAATCATGGACAATGTGCCTTCACCGAAGATTGGTCTCTTGATTCTCTCTTCAACTTTCGTGAAGAAAATAGTCCATATTGTTCACACATACCCTCTCCGGAAGATTTAAATCGCATAATATGCAAACCTCGACCATATTAATCCGATCCAAACATTATTTTTACAAGGGATATTTGAGAAGAGTACAAGCCTCTTGCACTCATCCTACGTGAAAATGTTTGGAGTCTTAGGGGAGATCGAGAAATTCTTCCTGCTTGTTGTTCTCACATGTTGTACTGTTTGCTAACACAACAACCATACAATCTCGCCTACTTCTTCGGAAGGCGAATTGCAAATTTTCAAGGCTCCAAGAATAAACTCATCCCTTATGGAATGTTCTTGACA
>OU343221.1:191196338-191278161 GCA_910596185.1 Chrysanthemum makinoi
AAAGTGTAAATCCATTGTTTGGTAACAAATTAATTCTCTAGCACATAGGTGTTGAATAGAAAAATGAATCCATGCTTACTTGAGTAGTTTCGTGGAATCAAGGTGAATATCGTACTCTTTTTTGCTGTCAAATATTGTCCAAAACATGTTTTTTGTCCACCAACTATTGTCAACCACATGTTTTATTTCTATTTTTGTTTTTTGATTTATTTATTAGGATCTAGTAGGATTTTTATCATTTTTTATTTAAAATATATTTCAATAAATATAATTTCTGGCTCCTAAACCTACCCTAAATCCAAATCCTATATCAAATCCAAATTCTAATCTAACCCCACTTATAAGCCAAACGGGCCCAAAATACACTAAACTAACCAAAATTCCTTTCAAAACACACAGCTTCAATTCAATCATTGTTAAACGCCTACACATCCTCTTCGTCCGATTGCTAAACACCGCATTTTCGAGTTCAATTCATGTTCGATCATAACCTAATTCATGTTTTAACCCGTATTCAGAAATTAGAGTTTTAATATTTTTAAGGAAAGTGAAATTGAAGTGTTTTTTGTATCTAAGTTTTGCTTTAATCCTATGGATTTTATTCAAATCCGAACCTAATTTGGTTTTCGAATCATCTCCACGTATTCGTGGTTTTTTGGGAAAGATGATTAAAGGATTAAGCGAATGATTATGAATGATACGAGTGGGTATTGAGCATGAAGTGAAAAGAAAACACACAGATGTTTGAAACATGAGCATGAAGTGAAAAGAAAACACACGGATGTTTGAAACTTGAAAAGAATTTGGCTTATGGGGGTATGTTGAACTGGTCTGGTGAAGTGTCTGGCGGTCGAGAAGGAGGTGGAGTCGAGTACTGTAAGCCGATGGAAGGTGCATAGTGGGAGCTTGGATAAATTAGTTATGTTTGAAGTGTGGTTTCTAAGAGACAAGAAGAGGGGATGAGTTTTAAACAGTGTGTCATAGAAAGTTCTGCAAGTGGTTCTGCATGTTTGGTATATTTGCAATAAGGGTACATCATAATGTTTGTCCCTTCTTTGCTAGTGTGAGACTGTTTGGCCAGGATCATAGGGGAATTATTTTAATTTGAGGAAATTTTGGGTGTAGACTAGTCGCCCCACGTTATAACCTTTTCTTGAGCAGAAAAAAATTCCCTAAATAAACCGGGACGACTTTGAAATTAGGCAAATCCGCTAAATTTGTGACATGTGTCCCATGTATCATTGTTTTGTCTTTATTATGTCTTATTATAAATGACATGTATACCCTCTTCTTCATCATCTCAATACTAAACCACTTCATGTTCTCTGGCGACCACCACCAACCTCACCACCACCACCAACCTCCGGCCACCACCACCACCAACCTTTGGCCACTACCACCGTCAACCTACGGCCATCACCACCACCAACCTCAAGCCATCACCAAAACGCCACCCATATCAAGATTTGGCAAAAAAATTTATTGTTATACACAAATTAAACATGAACAAGCGTGTATACTATCAATCCGAGCATAACCCCCTTATCAATTTTAACACACAACAACAAAAACTCAAAATTTATCCTATGTTCGTTCAAAAACCTATTTATTCAATTAACAAATTATGTAATTATTTTAGATGAAATTGAACATCATAGAGTGTTTGTAAATGCTTTTCAAACAAATCCCCTCAATCAATTGATAAAAACATATACTAAAACTCAAATACCTAATTTCTTGATATAAACCCTAGATCCAAAATCAAGCACAAAAACAATATAGATCCAAAATCACTTACACGATTGATTAATTGAAAATGTCAAGTTGGTGTTGACTGTTGACCATCTAGATAGGTTGTGTTTAGTCGACATATTGATTGACCAAAAATATTTTGATTTTCTTGTATGGTTTTGATTTTCTTCTTGTATAGGAATCTGTCGAGTTGGTCAACACTTACAAGATTGATTTTGGATGGTCAACAGTTACACGATTAATTTTGGATGGTCAACAGTTACACGATTGATTGATTGAAAACAACCTATCTAGATGGTCAACAGTTACATGATTGATTGATTGATTGAAAATGTTATAGTTTGGTAGGGTACTCAATATAAGAAATCAGTTACATGATTGATTTTGGATCTAGTGTGATTTGGTGGTTGTTATAAGAAATCAGTGGGTTTTAATGGTGGTGATGGGTGGTTGGTATATATGTAATAATAAATGAAGAAGAGAGTATATATGTAATTTAAACTAAGTCATACTAATGATAAAATATTCTACATGGGACACGTGTAATGATATTAAGTTTGTAGGCCAATTCAAAAGTCACCCCAGTCTATTTGAGGGGGGAGGGGGGAATTCTGGTCTTGAAAAGGTAACAAGGTTGGGCAACTAGGCTACTTTTGGAATTGATGCGGATTCTTGCAAACCTCACAACGAGTTTTACAATCCTCCTAGATAGTGTACCTAACCATTATAGTATAGTATAGGTAAGACATGGAGGATTGATCGTTCTCTAGGGGAATAGTGTTGCGAAGGTCGAGATGTATGACAAATAGGTCTAAAGTGAGGGATGCTTTTTTTTCATTTTATATTTTATAAAAGCAAGTAAATTCTCGGTATTGGATTAGGGGTTTGATTATCAGCTTCTTAAAACTATTAATTAAACTAATTAAAAGTTATAATTAAAACTAAATTGCAAGTAAATTAAATGAGATTCTTATGATAGGTAAAAACGTGTTTACTTAGATTTCACTACTCCCTAGTTATCTTCTATTGATTAGTTGAATTGTCATATCCTTGTGTTAATTGGCGCGTTGTATTTCTAAGGTCGTAAGGTGTCAAATGCCCTATTTCTATGAATGTATTGATCAACAATTGCAATTCACGCAATAAACACAATGAAAAGTCTTCTAGTGCACTCTAGGACATGAATACGTTGTTTAGGACGTTCAAGCTCGCAACACTAAAGGAAGAAGCAAGTTTTCCTAACCTAACGTGTAACAACCACTTAAAAAAGAGACGACAATCAATAGTTAACAACTATGTTTCATTAGATCTAAGCAAACAATATTAAATTAGCTAGAAAAGAAAAAGATAATGAAACAAGTACACATAATTTAACTTGAATTAAACATAATGATAGAAGTAATCAAAAGACTTAACTCTTGTTGATGAGGGTGTTAAAACCCTAAGTTTACTGTAAAAAACCTATAAAATTCGTACACCAACTTTTCTCTCCAAGTGTGAACCCCTAACGCTGAAAATTCAAAAACTATATATAGGATTACACATGCGACGGAGTCACTTTATAATTGTGACGCCATCAAGTTGCCGCCATTAGGGTTTCGTCTCTTCCAAGTCAGCTTTGTGACGGGGTCGCTTTATGCCTTCAGATGCCGTCCTGGATACTTTGACGCCGTCGCTTTATGATTTTTCCAAGCCATCACTTTATAATTTCCACAGAGAATTCCAGCTCCCTTAACAAGTGACGGCGTCACTTGTTATTTCTTCAACTTTTCACTGAGCCGTCTCTAGTAAAATATGGGTTGTTTTGATACTTTTATTTGCAAGTGATGACATCACCTTGTAGGTTGTGACGCCGTCTGGTGCCCTTTTCCAGACTTTTCATGACTTGGTCATTTTCTTCACATTTTCATCCCTTTTCGTCCAAATATGCATGATTTCTAAATTTTACTTCCAAAGTACCAAAAAGGTGAAAAGGAACGAATTTATGAAATATTTGATCATAAATACATTAGTTTAAGGCTTAAATGACCCCCCTAAAAATGTACGTTTTAAATCCTTGTCAAATATCCTTAAACTTAGGATTTGTTTGTCCTCAATCAAATATTCTTTTATCTAATCGGTTAGGGGTCATTTAACATTGGTTTAAAATAGTTTACAACAAATACAAGCTCTACAATAGTCATAACAAGCACGGAAATTATACACTAGCACCTCATATATAGTGTTTGGATTCTCTCATTTCTTGGGTGTAGAATGAATATAACATGTATGGAAATGGAAAATAACACTCTCTACTTGTCATAGCACATAGATTACCATAGGCTTAAGACTAGATCAAACCTTCACATCTTTGGCCTAAGCACCTAAGATAAACTATCAAAGAGGGCTTTAAAAGAGTTGTAATGTTAGGTGTAAGGGTATGGAGAAAAACGGGTTTGTTGGATATCGTAAATTTTACTGGTGGCAAGTCAAAAATCTAAGCTAATTACATGTAAAACGAGGCGTTGCTAAGCCAAGACTCGACTTACTCAACTAACACTTTTTTGCATTTTTCTTGACACTTTTTTCACTTAAACATATATGAAATATAAAGGATAGAGGCGAGATGGTATCCCATATTTTTTTTTCTCTTTTTTTTTTTCTTTTTCATTTTTTTCATTTTTTTAATACACTCTAACTCTACCATCCGCAAAAGATAACATCATAGCAAAGGGAGTTATAGCAACCTCCCTACATTTGAGTTTTTAATAAACTAAACCAATGACCCGAATTGTGAGGATCAAAACATGTAGAGTAATTAATTACGTAGATAAGGGAAATTAAATTTGAAATTCCTTCCCGTTACTTCATAAAATACTACTTAACCCATGAGTCCCAATCATCCCAAAACTGTATCTATACAAGATAGACTCGACTTAGTGATGCGTGCATAAATACACATCATTTTATATCTTAGAGCACGCCAAATCGGACTAATAACCATTAAATACGTTAAATTTTATTGAAAATATGTTTGGTTGTGTTATTATGTCTTGCTGATACAAGGGTTTGAAAACAAGGCAAAAACGGTGATTTTCGGATGAGTTTTGACAATGTTTTCGCATTTTTGGAGGTTCAATCGAAGTCATAAAAAATTATACAACCACACCATTGGAAAGAGCACGAAAGTACAAGTCCATCGGTTATTTTATGTGGAGCATCAAGGAAGAGAAGAAAAATTAAAAGATCAAATGAAGCTCGAACGAAGATTATTTTAAAGTTAATAGCTGATAGCAGGGTTCGGGGTCGAGAAAACCTCCTTTTCTACGAGCAAGCTTTTCAACCCTCTAGGCAGTGAACCTAATCGTTGTAGTGTAGTAAGGTTTAAGCCTCGGGGATTGATTTCGTTCTCTAAGGGAATAGGAATGCTAGAAAGAGATATATGACAAGAAGGTGGTGTTGAGGATGATTCTTTTTAGTCTTTTTTATGGTTTTTTAGAAAGCAAAGGTAAAATCTCGGGGTATATGATTGGGGGGGTGGTACTTCTATCGATTTCACTACTTAACTAATTATCTAATTATCTAATTAACCTATGGATAGTTTATGCTAATTGAGGTGTGCTCGTATGATGATTAAAGATGTGTTCACTTAGATACTATTACTTCCTAGTTATCTTTTATTGGTCGGTTGAATTGTCACTTCCTTTATCATAATTGATGCGTTGTATTCCTATTGGTCGGGAGGGTGCATAATTCCCTAGTTCTATGAATTGTAACTCTCCCTTAGAATACACGGGATCGACAATTGCAATAGCATCTCCCCCGAATACACTATTATTATAAAGCTACAACTCACGCAATAAACACAACAATGGCCTAGGCGCACTCCTATGGCTTTTTGCTATTTAGGACGTTCAAGCTCGCAACAATGAAAGAAGAAGCCAGTTTTCCTTACTCTAGCGTCTACCAATTAAGACAAGAGACAACCTAACAACAATCAATAACTAGGTTTCATAGATCTAAGCAATCACAAAAGTAATTTAGCTAGACATGTTAAACAAGCAAGCATACACACAATCAATTGAACATGGGGTAGACATAATGATAAATTAGATAAACAAACTTATCTTGATTTGTAAAATAGGGTATGGGACCTAGAATCTTTCATCCAAGTCGGACTACAAGCGAGTTAGGGTTTGCTCTCAAAAATTCTACCTCCTAAAATACAGAAAAATCGAATTCTATATATAGATTTACAATGTGGCGTCACCTTTTGCTATTGACAGGTGGTCACGTCGTCATTAGGGTTTCGTTTGGGCCAGTCATCGTTGGGGACGGCGTCACTTGAGATGTGGCGCCGGTCTTCATGCGGGGCGTCGTCAGATCTTGGATCTTGGCGTCTATAGTGTAGTTTTGTGAGTGGCGCCTTCGGAAATAAGGCGACAGATTAGATTTAGGACTAGAAATTCCGCTGAGCCGTCGCGTGCACTTTTTGATAAAGTCTTCAATAGTGGGACGGCATCGGCCTTTTGGTTGGGACGCCGTCAGGTGTAATGAACAGATTTGGAGTGTCTTCGATCTTGACTTTGCCATTTTTCTTCATGTTTTCACTCCTTTTCGTCCAAATATGCTTCATTCCAGCATTTTTCTTCCAAAAGACCTAAAAAGTGAAAATGAACGATTTTAAGCAGTAAAGGATATAAAATGTGTCGATTTAGAGCTTAAATGACCCCCTAAAAATGTATGTTTTAAATCCTTATCCAATATCCCTACACTTGGTATTTGCTTGTCCTCAAGCAAATGTGCTTTTGGCTAATCAATTTATAAGTTTGGAGGCACGAAACATTGGTTTAAGATAATTTACAACAAGTACAAGCACCACGATAGTCATAACAAGCATGAAAATTATATACTGTCACCTCACAATTGGTGTTTGGATTCTCTAATCTCTCGGTTTATATGAAATATAATATGAATGAAAATGGAAGATAAACACTCATTACCTGATGATTCGTTCTGAAAGGTATATAAGAAAATATCAAATTACAAATATCCGCGAGAATCAACGAATCGACCTTTTAGGAAAAAGATCGACACACAAAACCCTCAAATATATGATAAGTGATACCGGGTAAGTGATTACCCAGGTCATGTCCCAACGAGGTGTGAATTGAGGATGTCGTTTTAGGTTTGTTATTAAAATGCTTGAATTGTTCGGGATTTTTCGTTTTTGATTACGTTTTTTACAAATTAAGTAACGGGAAGGTAATTAAGGCTAGGGGAGCAAAGTAAATGATAAATTAACTACTACTAAGCATATGAAACAATAAAATGAAGCTAAATTAAGTCCTAGGATGCTACAATGCAAAAACGCGAAAACCTAGGCTAATCCCGAGCTCCAAAAGCAAAAATAATGAAATTTAAGGTCTATGGGTGAAAAAGTAATTTTCCTACGTTCTAAACTACTAAAAATAATTTTAGAAAAAAGTCGGGTATTTTTTCGACTTTTAAATTATTTATTACGAATTAATTACTAATTTAATCTAATTTAATTATAAAAAATACTAAACTAATTTATAAAAATCCAAGGAAATTACAGAAAATACTTTAAGTGTTGCTGGTCCTAAGAAAATTGTAAAACCTACCTACTGCTTTTGGAAATAAGCAATTAAAAAGCTAATTAATCTAATAAGCTAAAAACTGAATTGTGTATTTAAAACATTGGGGCAATTGCATATATACCCACTAAAACTTGCATATTTGCATATATACCCAAAACATGCTTAACTTGCATTGTAAATCATGCATTGAAAACTTGTATTTTGGGGAAATATGCAAGTTTTTAAGTTTTAGTGGGTATATATGCAATTCTCCCTAAAACATTAATAGTGCAGAGTTAAACATGAAAAGACCCTAGGGCAGATGATGATTGAGACGTGTGATGTGTGCATTGTGAGGTGAGGAGGTCACAGGTTCGAATTTGTGCAAACCTTTTTTTTGCAAAAGTTTTTTTTCAATTTTTCTTTTTGAAACTTAAAGAGAATATTAAAATGACAAAATTTTGTAAAAACTTAACTTATAAAGAGTTTGCAATAAGCAGTTTAGAGTTTAGACTGCTTATTGTTAACTTTTTTGGACAGTAAAGCAAAGACAAACACCCTCTAGCAGTTTAGAAACACAATAAGCTAGGATAAGTAAGACTTAATGAAATAAGCTAGCATACCATACATTCTACAAACTAGAGTAAGCTAAATAGATCAGCTAGGGGGGAAGATTAGCAGTTTGGAAGTAATTAAGCTAACTAAACTAGGAAGCATACAAGGAACTTTTACAACTACAATGGATAAATAAGCATTAATAAGCACAAATTAAGCAATTTATAAACTAACCTAACCTAAATATTCCTAATAAGCACTAAACTAACCTAGAATAAGCAAAAGTAATCAGTAATAAGCTCAGAAAAGAAACTCCTATTGTTACTGGTATGGGACAGCAGATCAGTCAAAGGGGCTAGTTTAAGCTGAGAATAAGCTATCTAAAGGATCACCTAAATATTCATAAAAATAAGCTTTAACTACACTACCTACCCTAGATTATGAGTACCAAATTTCAGAGACTAAGGCTTAATATTGAGCAAATTAAAAATCAAAAAGATAAGCTACTTGGGCATAAAGCTGCTGAAACAGAACACAAAATGGCTAAATGGGACAAGATTCAAATGCTGATTTAACTAAGCTAAAGTGAAACTAAGTGCATCTAACTACTGATATATTGAGATGGGAATGTTGAGATGTGAAAAAAGCAGTTTGGGACAATTTTTGATAAGAAATAATCAAAAAAGAGAGGCTGCAAACAGCAGCTATGCTGCTGCAGTTATGCAAGACAGAATTTTTATTTATTTATTTATTTTTTTTTTTAAACAAAACTTCAAAATACTTGCTAAAATAGATTAACAACTATAAAACTAACTTGAAATACTTAAATGATCTTTGACTTTAAAAGTCAAAGTGGGTACAAAACTATTTTTGGGTGCCAAACACCCCTTTACAGAAATCTTTTAACAACTTGAAAATAGAACTTGAGACTAAAAATAAGGAGCAAATATCTAATAAGCACTAAAGTGCTTATTAGTGAAGTAAGCAATAAAGAGACAGATTTAAAAACTTTTTCATTCATAAAATAAAAACATTACAACTAAGTTGAAACAGAAAACTAAACTAAAAACACTATTAAAAACCTAATGCCTCAAATGGCTACAAGGAGTCTACTATTTATACTAGTCTAAGGGGTCTTCAAATGTTGAGCTTGTTTACAGAGAGAAACTGAGTCTTGGACCATTTTGTGCTTCTTTGGTTTCATCTCAGCCATCAATTTGGCTTGGAGACCAAGGGAAGTAATCTGAGTCGTTGCTTCTTAGTCTCCATATAAGCTCCAATGGGGTGTTTGAGGATTGCCAACATGGCATCTCACCCATGTGGGTGTGGGGGAGGGTAAGGGATTTTGGCGGGGAAAATTAAGCTGGGTTTGGGTATTCTGTTTCTGTTTTGGGTAAAGAAGGGGAAGAAGGTCAAGATGTTTAAGGGGTCAAATGATGGTTTAGAAAGGTTAATAATAAGGTTAAAACTTAAAAGTAAATTTAAATTTTGTATATATTTTTTTAAAGAAAATAATTTTAATAAAAATTGGTTTTAATAAAAATAATTTGTTCTAAATAAAAATAAGGCTTAAGAGAGTAGTTTCGATTTTGATTAAAAGGGTAAAATAGTCTTTTGGGTTCGGGTGGAAGGGTAAAATGGTAATTTTAGGGTAGGATAAGGTTTTGAGTCTGATTCCCCAAGCTCACTCCCAAAAATGTATCTCGGGCTCTGAAAATGCAAAAAATCCACTTCCGGCTCCGTCTGCAAAGCACGTTTTCCAATCCGAGCTTATTTCTGTATGTTTTTGCTGCCTTTTCGATCCTTTATACCTGAAACACATAAAAACTCAATCCAAGGATATATGCAATATAATTGGTTATATTTTCGTGTTTTTAGACATTTTCATGGGTTTTTCGGGCTTAAAATGATGAGTAAAAGGCCACTCATCACCTGACATAGTACATAGATTACCATAGGATTGAGAATAGATCAAACCTATACCGCTTTGGCTTAGGGTAGGGAAGTAAAGGGTTTTGTTGGATAAGGGATATTTAGTGGTGGCAAGTCAAAAATCTTATGTTACAAGCATGTAAAGCATGGCGATGATAAGCCAAGACTTGACTCACTAACACTAAATAACTTGAAACAAAACAAACACAAACTTAAAAACATAAATATAAAAGATAGATGTAGGATGGTAGCCCGTATGTTTTTCTCTTTTTTTTACCACTCTTTTTGATTTTTTTTCGATTTTTTTTTCATACCTTTTTACTCTACCATCCTCTACGATAATATCAAAATATAAGGGATTTATAGGAGCATCCCTACACTTGAGTTTTTATTAAACTAAACCAATTGACCCGATTTGAAAAGATCGAAACACTTGAAGAATTTAATTACGTAGACAAAGGGAATTTGAATTTATCGTTCTTTCCCGTTACTCCATAAAATATTAATTTACCCATGAGTCCCAATCGTCCCAAAACTGTATACAAAAGATATGACTCGACTTAGCAACCATGCAAGTAACTAGATAATTGAACTAAGGGTTTAGTATTGATAACAATAATGCACTAAAGATGAGTGCATACAAGGTAGGCTAAGGCGATTTGGGTGTACATTTGGGGGTGGATTGTAAAAAATGCTCTTCATTGATATTCCAGAAAACCGAAACATCAGGAGAACCGCGAAAAGGATAGGCTTTGAGGGGTTAACTAGGGGTATCGTGTACTAAAGATGAGTACATCGCAAAGGTGTGGGGTAATTACTCAACCGATGTGGAAGATGTAATTATAATACATGTTTAAAACAAGGGTTATCCTAATGCCTCTTATCATTTAGTTAATCCTAACTACACAAGTGTAGTGTCACTAGCGATCTCATAATGCATCACAATACAAGTTCTAGAATCTATTATACTACGGGTTGACTCACTAAGCATTAAGGGTAAATGCTTTTATTCCTAAAGATCTAGGGGCGAACCTCACATTTTTTGGCTGTTTTGATACTTTTATCCCTTAACAAGTGACGGCGTTACTTGTTATTTCTTCAACTTTTCACTAATCCATCTCCAGTAAAATCTTGGCTGTTTTTATACTTTATTTTCATGTGATGGCATCACCTTGTAGGTTGTGACGCCGTCTGGTGTCCTTTTCCAGACTTTCCATGACTTGGTTTTTTTCTTCACATTTTCATCCTTTTTCGTCCAAATATGCATGATTTCCAGCTTTTGCTTCCAAAGTACCTAAAAAGTGAAAATGAACAAATTTACGCAATATTTGATCATAAATACATTAGTTTAGGGCTTAAATGACCCCCTAAAAACGTACGTTTTAAATCCTTATCAGAAATTTCCTCTTTTAAATTTCCTTTGTGGACCAAGTTCCAAGTGTGCATCAGTGATAGTATATTAAGGTTTGTTGGTGACAAGTAATATAAGTCTAAGTTAGTTTTTTAATTTTTCTAAAAAAAAGATTGAAAATTGAGCTCGTCGGATAAAATGGAGATCACCGGAAAATTTGCCCAGAGAAACAGTGGTTGATGGATGTTAATGAAGATGATGTAGTGGTGATGAAAATTGACAACTAAAATATGCCACATAAGCAAACACATAAGCACAAAAGTAAATAAAAATGCCAAATAAGCTATTTTTACCGGTTTAACAGGTAACCAGTTACCATATTTATTATAATGTAACAAATTTGAAAGTTTCGTATACTAAATCAGCAATAAAAAAGGTTTGTTAACTAACTAGGAAAAATGGAGAAAGTACGTTTCTACTCTTTGAACTTAACCCTTTAATTAATGTTCATTGAATGTATTATTTTGATTTAAAAAGAAAGTTTATGTTTATTAATTTCATCTTACGGTGTGCCCAATGGGCACATATTAAGAAAACCCTAATAGTGATGATAAAAAAATAGGCCGCTTTTATTTAATAAATGAAAACGTTGACCAAATTAGTTTAGTTATTCAACTAAATGGTTATTAAACTTAGAGGTTTAATCAAATGGTAAACACAAATTTAAGTAGCTTACATAAATTATCAAAAAGAGTGTAACGATAAAAACATTAAAATTGGTTATTTGATTAAAGCATAAATTGACATAAAGTTAAGAGATTAAGAGTGCGTTTGGATTTGATTTTGAATTTAGATTTGATGTAGATTTGGGATAAAGAAATTACATTTTTTGAATGGAATTAAAATTAAAATTAAAAAGTACATTATATAATAAATAAAATAAAATGAGATTATGAGATGGCCCCATAGGTTTTATGAAATGTAGAGCACTTTAGTGGGTTTTCTAAACACAAACAAGTGGAGATTTGAGTTCCTATTTGAAAACCAATGCATAGAAACTAAATGAACTTTTTTTACTTTAACTTCGTTCCCTCTAACCTAAAGTATCATACCAAACGGACCCTTAAATATATTATTTTTAAAGTAATTAAAAATCGTACCTATGGTTTGGCCGTTTAGTCCTTGACTTTTTGAAAGTACTATAAAGACCTTTGTGTTGTTAAAATAACAAAAGAGAACTATTTTTGGATAACTACAAAATATAGTAGTTCAACTTTTACCCTTTAATTTTACAATATTGTTCCTTTATTATTTGTAGTATTATACCGGTTATAATATGACTCATTTTGTTTATTACTGTAACGCAAAAGGTGATAATTTTCTATCGATTTTCTTGTCTAATACTCGCTTTTTCTCCGAATGAAATGGATGATGCGGTAAAGGAGAGTAACATACGGAAAAAGAGTTTGGGAGTGGAGTAGGTTAATAATAACAAGAACACGACTCTCCCATTATTCATTTATTTTTCGTGTGTAAGTATTTTTTTACGGAGACTGATGTATAGTTAAATGTAATTAAATGTAATTGGAGTCCAGAGGAAGACAAATTCAAATTTCTTTTTCTTGTTAAAACAAGTTGTTTATTACTTGGTCATGGGGCGATTTAATTTCGGCTAAAAATAAAAAATAAACCTCGAAAGTTCCATTTTTATGTTTTCCAAAACCAAACCTTGAATCGCAAGTTTTTTCATTCGAGGTCAAGCTTTATTAATGGTATAAAGTCGACTTCGTATATTTTTAGTTGAAACATAAAGTAAATGTATTCAACTTCATTTTGCATCAAAAAGCATTGAAAAATATTTTTAACCTTATGATTTTGTGATAATGTTAGCTAAAGTGATATGTTTTACCAACACAAATTGTTAGTGAATACTAATAGGCGTTTAGTGCTAAGTAGTTACGTAATTAGCATAAACAAATAAACAAGTCATAAGTGGTAGTTGGTGAGTTTGATTAAAATACATTTAAAACCCAATCTATTTATATATTTTTCTTCAAGTATTATATTACACAAATAAAAATATTTATGGTCAAAGTTGAATAAAAAAGAAATTAAAAAAGTAAAAGTGGACAATTATTATGAGACTGAGGTAGTATGTTTTTAGGCTTTAGTGTAGGTGGGACCACTTAATTGTTTATACAATATATGAAATGACAAGAATACCCTCACATGTGACTTGCACATGACACACTAGACAGTCATATTACCATAACTATTGGTTAAAGGAAAAAACCCGTTACGGGTCAAAACCTCATGGAGAGGATCCGAGAAGAAAAAAGTGAAGAACATGCTATTAGCTTCTATTTGGGTGGATTGCCTACTGAATTGGAAATGGCTGTAAGAATGTTTAGGCCCAAAACATTAGTTGATGCTTATTAAACACTAACTATCAAGAAGCTACTTTGAATGCTATTAAGAAGAAGAACAGGTTACAAACCAATATGACTAGCAACAGATTTTTGGTCCTGTTAATCAAGTGGCTAAACCATTGCTAGCATTGCCAAGTGCTAATAGGAATTGGAATAATAGGCAAAACAGTACTCATCCTAGAAGACAGTTGACACAAAAAGAGTATGAGGAAAAGAGGGCTAAAAACCTCTGTTTCTATTGTGATAAAAAAATTTGAGCCAGGACATAAGTGTGAAGGGCAATTGTTTAGTTTGGTTGTGTTGGCTGAGAATAAGGAATTGGAGGAAGAGTTTGAAGATGCCAAGGATGATTTAGATGAATTGCAAACTGATGAAGTACAACCCCATATCTCTTTGAATGCATTGAATGGGAAAAGTTCATACGGACCTTAAGAGTAGTTGGATTGTTTGGAAATAAACATGAATTACATATATTGGTTGATTCAGGGTCTACACATAATTTTTTAGACATTAATGCGGCTAAGAAAATGGGGTGTCACATAAGAAAAACTTGTCCCTTGGTACTGTTATTGTGGTGGTGGGAGGAAGTCGCTTAGTGTGAGTGAATGTAAAGGGTTTACTTGGAAATTGAAGGGGCAAACTTTTGTGTCTGATGTAATGTTGTTACCTTTGGGAGGGTGTGATATGGTTTTGGGTATTCAATGGCTTTCTACTTTGGGTCAAATTATGTGTGACTTCAAGGAATTGAGAATGCAGTTTGTGTACAAAGGCAATAAGGTGGCATTGAAGGGAACTCATAAGGCTACTGATTCAATGGATGAAGGGAAAGAAGCAATTACAAAGGTTGGAAGGCACATCACAAGCTGAAATCTCTATGATGTGTGTATACCCAAACCTTTGGAATAGAACTCAAGTCTATGGGGGTGGAAGAAGGCAATAAGGAAGTGAACCTTCAGTTGAGACAAGTAATTGATAAGTATCTTTGATGTTTTTTTGTACCAAAAGAATTACCTCCAAAAAGAGCATTTGATCACAGAATACCACTTCTTCCAAACACACAACCAGTCAATACTAGACCCTATAGGCATCCTCCTGTGCAAAAAGATGCCATAGAAGCCATGGTGAAGGAATTGTTAGAATTATGTGTGATTAAGCAAAGCCAAAGCCCATTTGCTTCACCAATTGTGATGGTTAAGAAGAAGGATAATAGTTGGAGAATGTGTGTAGATTATAGACAACTGAACAAGCATACAGTGAAGGACAAGTTTCCTTTTCTAGTGATTGATGAGCTTATTGATGAATTATGTCACACCCTCGCCGGAGGCGGAAACACGAGGTGTAACGGAAGGGAACATAAGCACAAGATAATAGAACATACCAACATTAATATTAAAAAGAAATATTACACCATTACAATACTAGTTTAGCCGTCATCGGCAAATATATTACAAAGTTTAGATTCCAAAATATTAAGTTTTAATACATACGACTTGTAGCGACAAGTGAAAACTTCTTTATGCAAGACTTGGTAGAAAAAGCTTACTAACGATCACCTGAAATGCATGAGAGAAAACGGGTCAACTATGAAAATAGTTGGTGAGTAAACACGTTTAGCAAAAATAAGAAAACTCGAAAGAAATAAACAAAGCTTTCGGTCGACGAAAATAGTTCTCAAAGCAAAGGCATTGTGTATCCACTCAGTTCCAAATTCCGCCCATACAAAACTTGCAACCTGTGTGTACACAACCCATTGCACAAAATATAGTATGTCTAATAGTCAAGTATAAGCGGTCATAATAGTTCACAATATAGTACCACGAATATAATAGTTCAAGGATGCTCCGAACATGGGAGACTTTGCCTTTGCTCAACAAGGAGACTCCTTTGTCACTCGACCAACTAGGCGAGATTTATTGAGACCGCTCCACCAATAAGGCGAGACTTTATAGTGATGCTCCGAACATGGGAGACTTTGCATTGCTCCAACAAGGGAGACTCCTTTGTCACTCGACCACCTAGGCGAGATTTATTGAGACCGCTCCACCAATAAGGCGAGACTTTATAGTGATGCTCCGAACATTGGAGACTTTGGGACAAGGTCATAACACGTACGGTTCAATAAGTTTAAACAAGTCATGAGTCCATAATTAAGTCCAAGAGTCTAAGTCAAGTTCAAAAGTTCAAGTCTAAAGAGTTCATAGAAGTAATAATCAATTTAGTTCAAATATGGTTCATGCATTTCGCCCCAAAAGTATAGTAACACGGTAAAAGGGGATGTGATTACTCACTAGCATAAAATGTTCAATAAGTTCATAAAACATAGTTAGTTTAGTTCAAGTATAAATCATGCATTCCACCCCAAAACACTTTAAAGCATTTAAAAGGGAGTCGTGAATACTCACAGTAAACTGGTGTGATGACAAAGAGTGAGTACACCGAGGTATAATGTGATGCTTAAACCGGGACCTATTACGAATGATATGATATGTAATGAGTTGCAATGTAATGTTATGCATGCATTTCGTATGTTATTTATACCATTTGCGGGTTTTGAAAAAATACTTATCGTCGAAAAATACTCTTTTGACGTCTTGACCATTCAAAAATCACTTTACAAGTTTTTACGTCAAAATGTCATCCTACAAAGGTTTTATAATGATTTATAGTGAAATTATCACTTTTCGTTGCAAAACAATGTCGTCGGAATCTTCATGAAATTAACAAAAATGGCTCCGAAAAACTAGTTGTAAAATGGTGTACGTCGTCGTTAGGAAGCGAACTCAGCGGTTTTGGAAAGCTTGCATCAAAATCTAGAAGTTTTAGTACATGAGTTTTCGTCATAGAGGTCTCGAACATAAAGATAATAGGGGTTAAATATGGTGATTTTAGTTACCGTAACACTTATCTCGTAAAAATAATATAGTTTTTCTAAAAATATTAGTTACGGCAAGTTTATGAAAACGTGTATATCTTAGTCGTTTCAAATCCGTTTTCTACGTATTATACGTCCTTAGCTTCGTATCAAAGTATACTAATATATTTTTGACAAGTCGAAATAATTTATGAAGCTTAAGGCTCGTTTTTGACCCGGACAATTTAAAATAGGTTGCTGAATTTTCTGAAAAATATATTTTCGTCGTCAAACTTGAAAAATTCATAACTTCTTCGTTATAACTCCGTTTTTATCCGTTCAAGCTGCCACGGATTCGTTTTAAAGTATATTTTCTAAATATCAAGGCCAAAGTTTCGTACCAACAGTAGGTTTTTCCAGAAATTCGAAACAAGGACAGAACATAAATATATAGTTATCGAAAATAGTTTTTCTCGGACAAAACCTATTCTAATCCCTTCAAATCAACTCCAAAACTAATCTAATCCTACCATACACCTTCTTAGGGTGTCATGGGTTCCTAATCACCATCAAGACCAAAGATTACCATGGGAATATTTATAGGATGACCAATATGTATATATAACTCAATAAATCATGAAAAATGGTATAAATCTCATAACATGCATACTATCTCCAAAAATGAAAAGAAACATATGAAAATGAAAAGGAAACATGAAAATGATAAAACAAGCTTACAAGTGATTATGATGAGGTGAAAGTAACAAGGATTAACTTAAATACCCTTGGTTTTTATTTCAAAACCTTATATAGAGTATATACTAGATTGTAAAAGCACTTGATCAAGCAAAAATTTTGATCCCTTGGCACCTTGATGTTGTGACCGGTTTTGAAGGAGCAAGAAGAAGAGAGAAAACCTTTTCTAACTATGTGAATATTAGTGAAATGAATGAGAAGAAAATAAGGTAGTAAGACTTTTGTATAAGTGTAGAAACATATAATAAATGAACCATCCCTCAATTAATACTAACCCTTCCTTGGGCGTTTTTTGTGGATCTTGTTTCCCAAGTATATTAATTTTTTTTTTTAAAAGAAAGTATATGTATTATTTGTATATAATTTGTGTATTATTTGTAAAGAAAGTGTAGTAAAAGTGTAAGAAAATGTACAAATATAGGCAATTGGAAATTTTTGGTACAAGTAAGTTTTTAATAGCTCAAAATAGGATGTAATGAGATGATAAAAATTTTAAAAATACTTTCCTTGTGAAAATTGAGTGATAAAATAATTATCGTACAATTTTTAAGAAAACGACGTAATAATTAAACTTTAACGATTTATGTACCAAATAAATTTAAAACATTAGGAAAACTCAAAATATAGTTTTTATAACTAAATGTAAGTTTAAAAATGCATCGGGATCATTTTTGAAAGTAACGGGTTAAATATTAAAATAATAACTCACGCGATAAAGTTTATTAAATATAAAAATTACGCGTTAAATGTGAAATGAAATGCCATGAATGAATTAATATGATGCATATTTAATTTAAGAAATGACCGAATTTGAGAATTGTGACATTCTTCCCATGTCGTAGGAATCACGTCCCGTGATTCGATTAACGATACTATGGTCCGAACCTCGACAAGAGTTCTAAAAGTTCATGATCGCATCGAACAGTCCTAAATGATCATATCAATGCCCATGCATGTGTTCCCCATACAACTAAGTACGTGCCCGTGATTAGATTGGATAGGGTAAACTTACCCAATATCGAACGTAGCTCTCAAAAGACCTTTAGGTAATCGATTCTAATTTAATCCCACAACTCATCAAACAAGAACTGTCATGAGATTAAACTAAACCGACTTGAGTAAACTTGTCTCTTAGCTTGATTTTCGCAACTCATCAAACAAGAACTGTCACTAGATCAAGCTAGGAAACAAGTTGTTAGAAAGATAGGATTCCAAATCCTTGAATGAAGTCTTTTGAAAGATTCGCTCGATATTCGATTTGCTTACACAATCAAATTCAATCAACAAAATATATAACAACTAAGGTCGATATCAATAGGTCTCAAATTAAGCAAAGTCGTGAACATGGTAAAGATTGGAAGGAAGTTATGCACCCAAAATCATGTCGCATTGAAATAAGGTAGTTGTTCGAAAGAATGTACCCGTTAAGCGTATGGGCTTCCTCGGTACCCAAATAGAATGCTCGACCACGTGCGGGAGGAATTTCAATGTTTGGTTACGGTGGACCTTCTATTGCCAATGCCAGGGTTGGACGATTACCTCCTTGATTGGGAGTTCTTTTCAGCTTTGGGACGTATTGCGAAGGTGATCTAGACTTCCACACTCGTAACATGCTTTTCTCTCGTCCTTGATTTCCGTCTTGTTTGAGCAATTTTTCAAGTGGGCGTCTGCCCACATTTGCCGCACCTTGGGCAGTCTCCTATGTGATGATAATTACATCGAGTGCACAAAGGATGTGGACCTGCATATCCTTTGCGCTCCTGTGTGGTCGCCCCATAGTTACGGGTTATTCGCCTCTTGTTTTGCCTGATTACGGTCTCGGTTTCCCCGGTGATCCTCCCTGCCGCTTCGTCCATTGTCGTTTGCTTTTGTTAGTTCTCCGCACTGATCACATCATTTGTCAAGCGATCGCCATACTCACAGGCTTGCGAGTGGTTGGTTTCGACGAAGTGACATCCCTCCTAATTTCTGGTATCAATCCCCATATATAGCGGCCAATCAATTTCTCCACGGTGGAAACCATGTGAGGAACCATCCTAGTTAACTCGTGGAAACGGATCGTGTACTTGTCGATCTCTACTCCTACCATCAAGTGGTTCCAAAATTCTTCTTCCGGTTTACGCACTTCATCTTTTCTGCGGTACTCATCGGCTTAGTAGTTTCTTGAATGCTTCCCAAGATAGCGCATTTGCTGCCCCTCTTCCTCTAGTCTGCAGTTGATTGTTCCACCAGGTCAATGCTCGACCGTAGTAGACCGCCAGAGAACTCAACCTTGTTTCCTTCCGCACATTTCGTGATACTAAGCTTCGACTCAACATTCTCGAACCAGGTTAGCGGTCAATGGCACCCTCAGTACCATGAAATTCCATTGGCTTGCATGTCATGAAAGTTTTATAGCTGCATCCTTGACCAGTGTTTGAAGTACCTTCTCCGTTGTTGGTTCGCCTAGCATCGAGTTGTGTTATAATTTGGGTGAGTAAATCCGCTATTCCAGGCGTTGTTGTCCGGATTGTCATTGTTGTTTGGGTTGCCGTTGTTGTTACCTCCGGCGTGTGTTTCTTGCGGCCATGATCCCTACGAGGACCAAAACATCGGGTTGAGCAAACGACATTGACGAAGTCGGATGAGGTGCGAACGGTGGTAATGTGTTATAGTGATCGAAACATGACAGAGCGAGACATGCTACGTCTAACAAGTCGAAAGATGGAAAAGAGAAGATATGAACAAGGTACGGTAATGTAGACGTGAACGTAAAACATGCCATGCATACCCACCCGACCAATGCAACTTCGGTGACCGGACTTTAAAGACTCGACTAAACATGATTTAAAACTACCACTCTTATCATTGCATGGTTCTTCATAAATTAGACATAGTTGATCAGGCTATGTATAATTTATGAGTAACAATGCAACGATAGGACTAGTCGACTCGAATGGTGTTCAATGTTTAATAAAATAATATACAAAAAAAATTTTTTTTTTTTTTTTTTTTTTTTGTTATAGCTGTGATTTTTATTTTTGAAAAATCGGCATTCTCTATAACCTTTGGCTCGATAACCAATGTCACACCCTCGCGGAGGCTGAAACACGAGGTGTAACGGAAAGGAACATAAGCACAAGATAATAGAACATACCAACATTAATATTAAAAAGAAATATTACACCATTACAATACTAGTTTAGCCGTCATCGGCAAATATATTACAAAGTTTAGATTCCAAAATATTAAGTTTTAATACATACGACTTGTAGCGACAAGTGAAAACTTCTTTATGCAAGACTTGGTAGAAAAAGCTTACTAACGATCACCTGAAATGCATGAGAGAAAAACGGGTCAACTATGAAAATAGTTGGTGAGTAAACACGTTTAGCAAAAATAAGAAAACTCGAAAGAAATAAACAAAGCTTTCGGTCGACGAAAAATAGTTCTCAAAGCAAAGGCATTGTGTATCCACTCAGTTCCAAATTCCGCCCATACAAAACTTGCAACCTGTGTGTACACAACCCATTGCACAAAATATAGTATGTCTAATAGTCAAGTATAAGCGGTCATAATAGTTCACAATATAGTACCACGAATATAATAGTTCAAGGATGCTCCGAACATGGGAGACTTTGCACTGCTCCAACAAGGGAGACTCCTTTGTCACTCGACCACTAGACGAGATTTATTGAGACCGCTCCACCAATAAGGCGAGACTTTATAGTAATGCTCCGAACATGGGAGACTTTGCACTGCTCCAACAAGGGAGACTCCTTTGTCACTCGACCACCTAGGCGAGATTTATTGAGACCGCTCCACCAATAAGCCGAGACTTTATAGTGATGCTCCGAACATTGGAGACTTTGGGACAAGGTCATAACACGTACGGTTCAATAAGTTTAAACAAGTCATGAGTCCATAATTAAGTCCAAGAGTCTAAGTCAAGTTCAAAAGTTCAAGTCTAAAGAGTTCATAGAAGTAATAATCAATTTAGTTCAAATATGGTTCATGCATTTCACCCCAAAAATATAGTAAAACGGTAAAAAGGGGATGTGATTACTCACTAGCATAAAATGTTCAATAAGTTCATAAAACATAGTTAGTTTAGTTCAAGTATAAATCATGCATTCCACCCCAAAACAATTTAAAGCATTTAAAAAGGGGAGTCTGTGAATACTCACCTGGTAAACTGGTGTGATGACAAGAGTGAGTACACTGAGGTATAATGTGATGCTTAAACCGGGACCTATTACGAATGATATGATATGTAATGAGTTGCAATGTAATGTTATGCATGCATTTCGTATGTTATTTATACCATTTGCGGGTTTTGAAAATAATACTTATCGTCGAAAAAATACTCTTTTGACGTCTTGACCATTCAAAAATCACTTTACAAGTTTTTACGTCAAAATGTCATCCTACAATGGTTTTATAATGATTTATAGCGAAATTATCACTTTTTTTGCAAAACAATGTCGTCGGAATCTTCATGAAATTAACAAAATGGCTCCGAAAAACTAGTTGTAAAATGGTGTACGTCGATCGTTAGGAAACGAACTCAACGGTTTTGGAAAGCTTGCATCAAAATCTAGAAGTTTTAGTACATGAGTTTTCGTCATAGAGGTCTCGAACATAAAGATAATAGGGGTTAAATATGGTGATTTTAGTTACCGTAACACTTATCTCGTAAAAATAATATAGTTTTTCTAAAAATATTAGTTACGGCAAGTTTATGAAAACGTGTATATCTTAGTCGTTTCAAATCCGTTTTCTGCGTATTATATGTCCTTAGCTTCGTATCAAAGTATACTATTATATTTTTGATAAGTCGAAATAATTTGTGAAGCTTAAGGCTCGTTTTGACCGGACAATTTAAAAATAGGTTGCTGAATTTTCTGAAAAATATATTTTTCGTCGTCAAACTTGTAAAATCCATAACTTCTTCGTTATAACTCCGTTTTTATCCGTTCAAGCTGCCACGGATTCGTTTTAAAGTATATTTTCTAAATATCAAGGCCAAAGTTTCGTACCAACAGTAGGTTTTTCCAGAAATTCGAAACAAGGACAGAACATAAATATATAGTTATCGAAAATAGTTTTTCTCGGACAAAACCTATTCTAATCCCTTCAAATCAACTCCAAAACTAATCTAATCCTACCATACACCTTCTTAGGGTGTCATGGGTTCCTAATCACCATCAAGACCAAAGATTACCATGGGAATATTTATAGGATGACCAATATGTATATATAACTCAATAAATCATGAAAAATGGTATAAATCACATAACATGCATACTATCTCCAAAAATGAAAAGAAACATATGAAAATGAAAAGGAAACATGAAAATGATAAAAACAAGCTTACAAGTGATTATGATGAGGTGAAAGTAACAAGGATTAACTTAAATACCCTTGGTTTTTATTTCAAAACCTTATATAGAGTATATACTAGATTGTAAAAGCACTTGATCAAGCAAAAATTTTGATCCCTTGGCACCTTGATGTTGTGACCGGTTTTGAAGGAGCAAGAAGAAGAGAGAAAACCTTTTCTAACTATGTGAATATTAGTGAAATGAATGAGAAGAAAATAAGGTAGTAAGACTTTTGTATAAGTGTAGAAACATATAATAAATGAACCATCCCTCAATTAATACTAACCCTTCCTTGGGCGTTTTTTGTGGATCTTGTTTCCCAAGTATATTAATTTTTTTTTTTAAAAGAAAGTATATGTATTATTTGTATATAATTTGTGTATTATTTGTAAAGAAAGTGTAGTAAAAGTGTAAGAAAATGTACAAATATAGGCAATTGGAAAATTTTGGTACAAGTAAGTTTTTAATAGCTCAAAATAGGATGTAATGAGATGATAAAAATTTTAAAAATACTTTCCTTGTGAAAATTGAGTGATAAAATAATTATCGTACAATTTTTAAGAAAACGACGTAATAATTAAACTTTAACGATTTATGTACCAAATAAATTTAAAACATTAGGAAAACTCAAAATATAGTTTTTATAACTAAATGTAAGTTTAAAAATGCATCGGGATCATTTTTGAAAGTAACGGGTTAAATATTAAAAATAATAACTCACGCGATAAAGTTTATTAAATATAAAAATTACGCGTTAAATGTGAAATGAAATGCCATGAATGAATTAATATGATGCATATTTAATTTAAGAAATGACCGGAATTTGAGAAATGTGACAAATTACATAGAGCTGCAGTGTTTTCGAAGTTGGATCTGAGATCAGGCTACCATCAGATTCGGATGATATAGCAAAGACTGCTTTTAAGACCCATGAAGGACACTATGAATTCCTGGTAATGCTTTTTGGACTAACCAATGCACCTTCTACTTTTCAAGCATTGATGAATGATGTATTCAAGGCTTATTTGAGGAAGTTTACATTGGTATTCTTTGATGATATTCTGGTCTACTCAAAGAATGTTGCTGATCATGTAAAACACTTGACTATGATACTTGAAACTATGAGGCAAAATCAGTTGTATGCTAAACAATCAAAGTGTGTATTTGGTACAAACCATGTTGAGTATTTGGGACATGTGTTGTCTGCTAAAGGAGTGGCCACTGACCCAACCAAGATAGTTGCTATGCAAAATTGGCCAGTACCTACAAATCTTAAGCAGTTGATCGAGGGGATTTCTTGGTCTTACTGGTTATTATAGAAAGTTCATTAAAGATTTTGCTACCATTAGGAGACCATTGACCCGACTTTTGAAGAAAAATGCTTTTAAATGGTCTAATGAAGCTTTGACAGCCTTTGAAGCCTTGAAGAATGCTATGATCCAAGCTCCAGTGTTAGCTCTTCCAGATTTTGAACAACCTTTTGAGGTAGAAACAGATACATCAGGTATTGGAATTGGAGCAGTACTTCAACAAAATGGCCATCCTATTGCCTATTTGAGCAAGAGTTTGGCTCCAAAACACCAACAACTCTCTACCTATGAAAAAGAATTTTTGGCTGTGATGTTGGCATTGGAAAAGTGGAGAGGATATTTGTTGGATAGGCATTTTGTTATTAAAACAGATCATTACAGTTTGAAGTACCCTGTTAGACCGAGGATTTCTACTCAAAGCACAAATGAAATGGCTACCCAAATTAATGGGCTTTGACTATGAAGTCAAATATAAGAAAGGAGTTGACAATGCATTACCGATGCTTTGTCAAGAGTACAAGAAGTTGGGACATTGATGCAAACCACAGTAGTTACTATGACAACTGCATTGGCTAATAAGATAATTGCAAGCTGGGGTGCAGATGTGAAACTCAAACCGCCATTGAACAATTGCAGTTGGAAATGCAAGTAAGAAACATTATGTTTGGGCTAATGGTCAGTTACTAAGAAAGAACAAGTTAGTAGTTGGTCAAGATAAGGAGTTAAGAGTAGAGTTACTTGCTCATTTTCATGGTGGAGCTATTGGTGGTCACTCACGGGGTCAAGGTTACTACCCACAAAATATGTTCAATCTTATATTGGAAAGGTTTAAGAAAAGAAGTGAAGCAATATGTCAAAGAATGTGTCACTTGTCAGAGGTACAAACCAAACTTAGCGACTTATTTCTGCTGCAACCTCTGCCCATTCCTCAAAAGATTTGGGAAAGTATTTCTATGGATTTCATTGAAGGATTACCAAGATCTAATGGTAGTAATGTGATCTTTGTGGTAGTTGATAGACTCACTAAGTATGCTCATTTCATGGCTCTAGCTCACCCTTTCCACAGACTCAAGTAGCTCAATTGTTTTTGGATACAGTTTACAAGTTACATGGGTTGCCTACTACCATTGTATCAGACAGGGATAAGGTCTTCTTGAGCAGTTATTGGAAAGAATTATTCAAACTTTTGCAAGTTAAGTTGTTAATGTCCACTTCATACCACCCACAAACTGATGGTCAAATAGAGGTGGTGAATAGATGCTTGGAATGTTACTTAAGATGTATGACAGGGGACAGACCTAAAGAATGGGCAAAGTGGCTATCTTTGGCTGAATTGTGGTATAACTCCAATTTTCACACTTCCATCCTGACTTCTCCATTTGAGGCTGTATATGGACAAGCACCACCAATACATGTTCCATACATAGGGGGTCTTAGCAAGGTTGATGCAGTGGATAGGACTCTAGCAGCTAGAGAACAGGCTATTGATTTGCTTAAGTTTCATTTGGAAAGAGCACAAAACGGGATGAAGCAACAAGCAGATAAAGGAAGAAGTGATAGGATGCTTGAGGTGGGTAACATGGTTTTTGAAGCTGCAGCCCCACAGGCAGGTATCCATTAGGCAAGGAAGGCAAAACAAATTCTCTCCAAAGTACTTTGGACCTTTTAAGTTCATTGGTAAGATTGAGCAAGTGGCATATAGGTTGGAGTTACCTGATCATAGCCAAATACACAATGTCTTCCTTGTATCTCAGTTGAAACTTTGCAAAGGAAATCCTCAATCAACACAAGTCATTGACCTCCCTAGCTGTAATCAAGAGGGGTTAATAGCAGTGCAGCCTATGTCAATTTTAGAAAGGAAATTGGTTAAGAAAAGGAATGTTCTTTGTGGTGTATGGGTTGGTTGATGGACTAATGGAACACCGAAGATGCCACACTGGGAAAATTTGGAAGTATTGTATGCCAAGTTTCGAGCTTTTAATTCACATTCTTGAGGACAAGAATGATTTGAAGGAGGAAGGATTGTTAAGAACTATTAGTGAATAAGCTGAGAAGTTGGATAAGCTAAAATGGCACGTGAGGCGCAGGTGTGTCTAAACACACGTGAGGTGCACGTGACAAGATCTCCTTTTGGCTTAACCAACTCTCCCGCCTAAATGCTTCCTTTAAATACTTGTATCATTCATTTCATTAGTAGCTTTTGTGAAATACAATTTCTTTCTTGAATCTCTCTCTTTCATTGTAACCAACTTGTAACAAACCGCCATTGATAATACATTGAAGCTTTCGATAATCTTTTCTCTTCTTGATTGTCCAAGTTCTTGTAAAACACAGTTATCGATCTTCATTGATCCTAAGTGTGTCTATCAAATCAACACTTTATACATTTGTATCTCACATTTTTAGAGACAAATGTGGGCACTGGTTACAGCATGAGCAACAATGGCGGCAATTCAAGACCACACTTGCCCGTCGTCCTTGTTCTGCTGCTTCTTTATCCTTTCACCTTTCGTGTCTGCCCTTGCTTCAACATGTTTTGACTGTTGTGACCGTATTTCTAGTATATGGCGTTTGCATCTCGGAAAGGCGCATTTAGATTTAAAGCCATTAATTGCTGAACAAAGTGAATCTACAATAACTCTTAAAAATGTTACTCCTATAACAATTGGCTATTGGCTTAAGTTATAAGTAGTAAATCATGGTTGACAAATGCATATATACTGATAAAAGATAATAATGTCAAATGATTGGTTATTTTGCATCCCTTATTGGGTTGTTAAAAATATGGAAGTTAAAGTAGCAACTACTGATATGAATTTGCTATATTTTAAGAGGTCTAGTTGAGCATGGACAAGGTATATGATGCCGCGTAAGCATTAAAGCTCACCGTTCCATGCCAATTTAACAATAAACTTTCAATCATTAGCATTAAAGATCAATAGTTCAAAACATGATTCAAACATGACATGCCTAAATGATCAAAAGCTGATATATAGTGGACGGAAGAAAGAGCAGATAAACTAGTCAAACTTGCCCCATAGTACCCTATGATCTTACCAAAAGACTACACAGTCATAAAGCTATAGTACCAGCACTTAAGGTGAATCAGATATTTAGCATATTATGCATAAACTTATCCCTTAGCCATAGGTGGACTCTCAGAAACAAAGTCCACAGACTAGCTTTCTGTATCCCCCAGCTATTGTCATGCAGTAACCTTGGCTCTCTTGAATCTAGTTGAGCTTCTTAGAAGGCAGTCATTGATATGTTCTTCGACTTGCTCCTATCAAAAGTTCAGCAGTAAATCAAAAGAATTATATGAGTAAATACTGGTGAAAAGACACTACTCTAGTACTGAATAGTGCTAATTTTATACATTGATGAAAAATTATGCAGGTGCATGTATATACCATAATCTTAGAGGCTACAATTTTTTATCCATTTAAGATGTGAAGTGTATTTTTTGTAAGACCTATTTACTATTGAATGGGGCTGTTTTGGTTGCGTTTTATCTTAAACGGGTCAACTTATAAATCAAGCAAAAAATGAATCAGTCGGCTCAAAACGGGTCAGAAGTCGGTGCATACCTCTTAAATCAACTTTATCCAAATAGTTAGATTATTCTTGTAATAACATTGTTTTTATAATCATAATTCTCAGATTAATTGTTTATGAAGATAGGAAAAAAAAAAAAAAAAGTTGCTCGGTTTTGACCTGTACCAGAAGTGGCTTGTTTTGACCTGTACAAAAGCAAACAAAATAGCAAAGCTTGTATATTATAAACTTACTGTGAATTTCCACCACCTCCCTTTCTTTTAACAACACAATATCCTGAGAAAATTTAATATTTAAGGTTAGAAGCAGAGATGAATCATTTTATAGAATTACAATGAGTTCAGTTACCATTTTTTCTCGAGTCTATGCTACACGTAATGTCCCCTGATGATGATGATGACCCTCCTTGTGAAGCATTGTCTTCAGCAGAACTGTCGTCACTATCACCTCCATATGTTGTTCCAGATCCACTCAACAAACTCTTTACATGTTGTGACTTGTTCACCTCAGGTGCACTTTTCTGCACTGTTTCAACACTAGCCAGGCCCAAAGTCACCCGTGGTTTGTTGCTCTTTTGATTCAGAACTTCAGCTGATGGTTCACCATGTGCTTTATTAGCATGGGCTGACTTACTGATTCTTGGAGCATCAATCTTACTTTTCTTTTTTGGGATATTCGGATTGGTTACCACATTGGTGGTAACTATTTTGTTTTCACTATTCGAAATTAATTTTCGAGGTTGAATTGGACTGTCATTCCTGGAATCAACAAGAAGTTGTTCTTTTGTTCTCTTCTTTGGTTTTTTTACCTTCACAGACGTTGTAGTGTCTTTCCCACCAATCTCCTGAGACCCTTCTTTTGACACATGACCTTCATCATTAACAATATCCTTAGATTTAACAACTTCAGATACAGTCATGTTCTTTGAGGTCTGATGGTCACTTTGACGTTTTTCTGGTTCTAACTCAAGTTCAGTGGATTGGCATTTACTTGGCAGATCTTCAGGGCCCGTCACTGAAGATTTTTTATTCTTCTTCGGTTTTGTCACTAAACCCACATCAGAAACTTGTGCGTCTCTCCCTTTAACTTCATCACCGTCTTTTCTGGCAGCATCAAGCAAGGAAGTCTCGTGTTCCTTGGCATTTTCATTCAAATGATCATTCAAATGTGGATCAGATACTTCTGTAGACATACCGCCTTCACCATTCTTTGCAGATTTTTTGGTTTTCTTTTTCCTTTTGTTTTTCTTTTCACCATCCATACTCTCGTTCTGATTTTCCAGTTCTCTATCAATACTCTTGTCATTTCCCTGACTAACATTTTTCTCAGTTCTTGGTATTTCAGCATCAACAAGCAAAACGTTTTCCTCATTTGTCACGGTTGCAGCATCATTACTTGTGGCGGATCTTCTAACATCTTTTTTCTTTTTTCTCCTTCCCACGACATCTTTTATTTCCTTTAATGTTTCCTCTTGCATAGTAACGTCATCTGGTAACGTTTTTTCCAAAACTTCATTTTTTCAGCATTAGGCAAACTAACTTTGTCGTTTTTAGTTTCGTGCGTGGTAGCAGGAACTATTGAAGATATCTCAGTCACAATATTATCAGCACGCTCCATAAGAGCTTCATCTTTGTTTTCTGCAGATTCGTCACTGTGTTTTGCAGATTCATCTTTGTTTTTTTCATATTCATCTTTGTTTCTCACGGCAGACTTCTTAGCCCTTTTTTTCCTCCCAGGATGCTTCACTTCGGGTACCTGTTTCCTTGATGATTCCTTATCTTCTTTAAGGTTATCAATCTGATCATCTGCAGATTCTTGAACTGTAGACCGTAAATCTTTTTCAGACATATCAGCAGCATCCTTAAGTAGGGTATGAAGCGTTTTGATCAAAGATGTCGACAACACTTCCTTTTCAGCTGTTTTATCTTTTTCAGAATCGTGGAGATCACAATCAGAAGTTCCTACATGAAAGTTAAATTAATGTTAAAGAATCAACTTACATTTCTCAGGATTGTACAAATTTATTATCTGGATAATACTATTTTACCTAAATGTTACATATTTTAAACAATTGATGTAGCCTGGTACATATACAAAAAAGAGATGAGATGAAAGTTATAGGTGCATAAAGGTATTCTATTTACTTACTCATTGATGAAGACGGGATTTCATTCCCCATAACTCTTTCTTTGACCAATTCATACTCTTTCTCCTTCTGAGATATTTCAGACGGCATTTCTTGCTCAATATTTTCTTCCACAGCCATTAAAATAGCAGGCACAGTTTCACTGGCTTCTGAGTTATTTTGAACGAACGCAGATTCGCCTTTCTCCTGAGATATTTCAGACGGTAGTTCTTGCTCAATATTTTTTTCCAAAACCATGGAAACATCAGGCACAATGATTTCGCTGCCTTCTGTATGCACTCCAACGTTTTCAATACTAGAAGAAACAATAGTGGCTTCTTGATCCAAACCAGAACACTTTTCGCCTTTGTTAAGTCTTGTACTTTCATCATTCAAATCTTGTATATTGTTTTCCATGGAATTCTCATTGTTGGTTCTGATATTTTCACCAACCAGATCTTCGGAAGCTTTGACACTGGCTTCTTTCTCTTCCGTCTTACGTTTCTTTTCCACAGAAGGTCCAGACCCTGAAGCATTCTCTGCTAAACTTTCAGTTTGCACAAGTGTTCTTTTTTTGGAATTTATCTCGTTATCAAACGGCCTATCTTCCTCAGTATGTTTCAGATAATCTTTATCAGAATTACGAGTTGTAAACTGACTGACACTAGAAACTACATGATTCACAATTGGTACAATCGTGAGATGTGTCGATGGTGACCTCTGATCAACTGAGCGGTTATCTGTTGCACAAGGCAAGGCTAGAGGATCCCCAACCTTATAATTATCCACTTGTTGAATACCAACACCTTGCGCTAAGCGAGAAGCATCTACTGAGAGGAACCAACTGTCTTTAACATTAGCAAACGCACTCGAAACAAGCATCGAGTCAGACAAGTGGTAAAAGCGTTCTCTCCGTTTTACCTACGACATTTTGAAAAAAGTATCGAAAGACTAACACTGTTTAACAATAACTAAAGAACGGAATACCTTCATACCATGGATTTTAATATCCCCAATGGCAGGAAAGCATTGACGATGTTCCAACATTATTTTCCCTGCATAAAGAAACCACGACACTTTGTTCAGAAAAATGTACTCTCTGATGTTTACTTTCTTAATTGAACATGGTAATCATATAATCAAAAAAACACTACAATGTATAGCATATTTAAAAAGTTTATTTTTAGTATCAACCAGCACATGGATACATTTTGTTTATAATAAAGTTAAACCAATTTAAATATTACTCGATATTTAAACGCTAACATACTGAATGGCATTGGCATAGCTTAGCGACGTGTATAGCCTGAAATTCCTAACACTAATGTGATTCGTTTAAGCTTGTGATTATTAACTTATCAGGTACAATAAGCTCCTTATAATTGTGCCCCCATATTGGCGACTAAGGACAGCTTGTTGTGTTTGATAATACAATAAGCCCATAAGTGCTAGAATAAGCTAATCATCACAATATCACATACAGACGATAAATAAATCTAAGCTAAGATCACCGGATGTTGTAATGCCGGTATTATGTAAAGGTTCCATGTCACTTAGAAAAACACTCAACCACATTTTACCACTCAGTCGTAACACTTACTGAAACACATTACATTAGTTACAACTAAGGTTTAATCTCATTAAACGTAAATAAGAATGAAAATTACATATAACTTGTATCTACTTTGCAGATTTGTTTCAGAAAAGGATAAAATATACAAATGTGGTTCAAACGGTAAGGGCTAAAAAGGTGATACCAAATAAACACCTTCTTCCCAATTAAGGGTGTGTTAGTGTTTGGGTTAGCTCATATATTTAAAACGACTATAAAGTACATAAAGCATTAATTGGTTTTGGGCTTATGTTTCAAAAACTCACTTTTTGTGGCTTATTTTGAAACTTTTCCGCTTATATATATTTATTAAAAAAAACATTTATGAAAAATCGAAGTTTTTTTACAAAAATTAATACGAGGCCGCAAAATGTCCCGGGACCCACCTTGTTTAACCACTTACATAATTTAGTTATAAAAAAAGTATAAAATGAAAAAGAGTTGGAAAATGAAAGGTTACTACTTTTAAGGTCAGAGACAGTGTCGGAATGGGAGACGATGATGGCGAAATGGGTGTCGAGATTTGTGTCGATGAACAAGCTGCTGTTGTCTGCATGTGCCATTTTTTGTTGGTGTTTGTTAATGTGGAATTCTCATTTTTAGAACAAGGGTTTAAGAGGTAGGTGGCTGGAATTATGGAACAAGGGTTTCAAAAACCAATTAGGGGACGTTTAATTTAGTTCAGGAATTTTAAATTCAAATTCTCACAAATTTTAAATGCTAAGATTTATAATACTAGCAGGGGTACCCGCGTAATGTTGCGGCGGTTACCCAATGACGAACAAATGTTTTTCAGTTGTATGTTTTTTCTAACAATAACTTTATTTATTTTAATTTCTATGAGCTACGTATTTTAAATTATTAATTACATTCTTTTTACAATAAATATACGGAAATTCATGTCGGAACAACTTTAACTCTTTAATCACGAACAATGTTTTTCATTCTACAATGCATGATAATTTATTTTCCGATTATCAATGGTTTTTTCGTTTTCACAATAACAGAAGTTAAACTAGATAATAATACTTGTATATGTAATTCAATCTTTTTCACAAATAATTAAAACATAATGTTAATCTAATTCATATGTGATCTTTTGAGTTATCTATCATATTTAGGATTATAATAAATGGTAAAATGGTTGACATTTAGTCATATATTTTCCCTAACTAAATAATGTGAACTAAATAAAAGGATTTAGATAATATACCGTTTAAACTTTTAATCAAAACTCAAAATATTTATGCTTTTTAAGTAGTTTAGTTCTTTACATTCAACAATTTCACATAAATTATTAGTCCATCATTTCATATACGCACGTATTCAAGATATGATTTATACTGAATGTAGTTCCTACACAACGTAACTCCGTAAAGCTATTGTGAGCATTAAGAACCAACTTATGCGTTTATAAATCACACATATAGCTAGATGTCAAAGTTTTCATCACTTAGCGAGAAATAATCAAACAAGGATCTGCAAAAGTCGTACATCCAACCAACTCTTACACTTTAAGATATTATGTATACGCACCCGTGAAACGTCACTTCAAGCTCAAATAAGTAATAAACAAATAATCCCCGTAATCATATTTTCGTTAACGTATAAAAATTAACCATGTGAAATAATCAACCTCGTAACAATTAGAAAGCCCAAAACCAACATTATCCAATAAATATACCAAAATAAATACCAAATTCGGATAGTCCAACAACATTATACTACCCATTTTCGTATATTAGTATGACAGCCCAAAAAAAACTTTAACATTAAATAAAGAACTGATAGGCCTTCGTCTTTAACAAACAAACACAAATCCAGTAGCATTTATATCCATACAAAACCAAATAACAAACACAAATCCAGTAGCACTTATATCCATACAAAACAAACACCCTTCGTCTTTTTACAACACAAACCGAAGAACCACACATGGTTATGGCGTCAAAATCTTGTTTAAAAGGTCTCGGGTAAGGTGTATTTGTTGTTGTTTCACCGAAAGAAAGAAAGAAAATAACAAATTTGTTATTGTTTTTTTTTCTTGAAACTAGAGGTGGCAAAACGGGCGGGCCGGGCGGGCACGGGCTACGGGCCACACGGGCTATGGGCCAAACGGGCGTGGGCTAAATGGGCACGGGCTAAACGGGCTCATGTTATACGAATCGCTTTTAAAAAGACTCAAAATGACGATATAAGTTCCTCGAACGTAACATCTCATTTATATTTAAAAAATTAAATATAAGTTTTTTTTAAAAAAAAATTATCTAATGTTCGATAAAAACATGTGCCCATTATGCCCATTTAACTTTTTAAATGGGCAATACATGCCCATTTCAAAAAAGGAAGGGGTCTAAATGTGCCCAAATCTTTTTAAAGTTTGCCCATTTAGCCCATTTTTTTGATTTTTGGCACAAATTGCCACCTCTACTTGAAACCTTTCGTATATTAATAAGAAGTATAACTTTTTATAGATCTATGAAGAGTGTTTGTAAGATATTTAAAGATCGTTTCATATTCTTACTTAACACACTAAGATCTTTCTATTTGGATTGTATTTTTCGTTTATGTTCTTGTTTGTGCGAATCTGTGGTGGTTGGAAGTTGTGGAGATGGAATTAGGATAGATTTTGTGAAGTTGGTTGTTGGTTGATAAAATCAAATAATCCTGATATTCTAAGTGTTAATTTCCCCATTTATTGATATATTATGCTTAAAATGTTATTTAAATCGTCCTTATTTCTTCTTATTTTGTTTCATGAGTAATTTGCTATGAAGAAGCGGTATTTGGACAATTCTGGGCTCATGATTGAATTATTCTTACATTCATAATGACTACGACGTAACTAAGTGATGAAGTTACGCCATAATTATATTTACAAAGACTACGGCGTAACAAGCTAATGGAGTTATGCCGTAATGAGACTACGCCATAACAATCAGATTAAGATACTGCGTAGTTACCACACCAGAGCGTAGTTACAAAGGCTACGCCGTAACTATCAATTAAGTTACGGCGTAAATGACATTTTATGAATACTATGGCGTAACCATCAGCTCAGGTTACGCCGTAATCCTGGATTGACATCAGTATATTTGCTTATAAAGAACTACGGCGTAACTATTTCATAGAGTTACGCCGTAGCTCAAATTAGGGTTTCACGCCTATAAATACAAGACGATTTTTGCATTTTCTAATCATCTCCCCTTTCCCAAACCTTTCTAGGGTTAGGGGAGAGTACCACAGAAGAAGAATCATGGCTTAGGAGTATGAAGAACGAAGTTCTCGTCTACGATTTCCTTTATATTCTAGTTTGAATTCTTTTATGTTTTTCTAGAGATCATACTATGAATTCATGTTATTAATTCAAGTTTATGTTTATGTTATTTATCCTCTTTATCACTCTTTATAGACATCTACTTAGTCTTATCATATATCGTTAGTTTCGGTGATGTTATAAGCTGCTTGTTAGTATCTAGGGGGTTGGGAGAATTGACCAACTGACCTCAACTCACTAGGTTGCGAAGTATGGAAGGAATTAGCCATAGTACAACCATTCTTTGTGTGCGAATTGACCAAATGATCACCTATTAAGCAGAGGTATTTAAGAAGCTAGGGGAAATCTAAGTTCCTAGCGACCGGGTTTCCATAAAATAGGTCTAGTAGATTTGGTTCTTAATGACTGCTATTAGATTACTAAATGATCCCAGGTGATCTGATCATCTTTGTGAGGGGTCTAAGAATCATAGGCTAAAACGAATTTACCAAAGGAGTCTAGCGATATTTAACCACTATGTTGAGCTTAAATATTGAGAATCAAAACATATCTAAAATCTTGGTTTATCTCTTGGTATCTTATTTATCTCTTGGTATCTTATTTCTTTCAAGGTCACAGCTCTCTTGGGACGACACTCGGATTTAACTAAGGCTTTACTTCATCTGATCGGGTTCTTTGCCCCTTAGCATGTGTTTATCCTAGTATATCTCAGTTTTATAAATATTAAAGGCATGATGAAATAGCACATCAGCTTTTTGGCGCCGCTGTCGGAGAGCAGTTAATGGAAGATCTAAGGTATGAATTTATAATTTTTTACCTATGTTAAGAGACGTGAATACCCTCCAGTTCCTTATACGGTACGTATCTCACTCTCTCGTATTGCAATTTTCGGATATATTCTAAATTATTTATTTTGAAGCTATTAATTACGGCGTAACTTTTATTAAAGTTACGGCGTAACCTTTATATAAAAATAATAACATAATAAATAATTAAAAATTAATTATGGCGTAACCCTAAATTTAATTACGCCGTAACTTTTTGAAGGTATAAAAACTCAGCTACGGCTGAGCATTTAGGTTTTTACCAAACCTTTTAACAGCGATCGCTACAATAAAAATCTCCCTAAAAATTTTCATTGGTGTTATCTCATTCATCTCTTGCATTCGCAAATGGCTAGTAATATCTTGCTTAACCCTTTTTATTCTCTTTCAATTATTTTTCAATTAGAGTTTATATTTTCAATTTGGGGATCTTGCTTCTTTCGTGTTAATCAATGCTGTTGACCTGTTTAATTGATGATTTAGATTAATCTTTCATGTTTTCTTTAATCGTGTTAAAACCTTATTGGTTGTTGGGATCGGTTTGATTAATTTGAAAGGGTTTTTAATTTAAGCGGAAATATAATGGTCTAGGCACGTTCTACTAACACTATATAAATAAAAATTATGCTTTTATTTACTTTGGGTAAATTTTGGTGGTTACGGTGTAATCTATTGCTGGTCGTAACCATGGTTGTTTTGTTCTGTGAATTGAGAAAATTACGGCATAATCATGGGATTAGATTACACCGTAGTTGTTTGAATTTTTATTCTGTGAACGGATTACGGCGTAACCCATGTTTAGCATTACGCTGTAATATCAGCTACGGCGTAATTATTCCTAACACTACGCCGTAACTACATATCTTATTACATTATTTAAATCTGTGTTTCTCTTTCAGGAAACAACAAAAACACCCCTGCCCAATGGGTGAGATTCATGACCTATGGGGATCATGGTAGAAAATCATGCAGGGCCAATTATGAAAAATTGGTTAAAAAGGAAATTGACACACCGGAGGCTCTTGATTTCACCGAGTTTGAAACAATCAACAATGGGGCAGCAAGTAGGGCACTAAAGGCATTTTTCAAGGCGAAGTATACTTGCGATAGAGATTCGTTTACTTGCTCAGCTTAAAGAGCCCGTCATTCCAGAGGCGAAGTTAAGGCTATTCAAGATTAAAGAGCCCGTCATTCCAGAGTATGTTAGAGAATTTTTGGCATTAGGGGAGTTTAGTGAAGATGTTACCAACATTAATGCAACCTCGCTCTATTTCCAACTTGGAGGGGTGAGAAGGGAAATTACTTTGAGTCTGCTATTTGGTGTGAGTTTTATGATCAATGCTGGAGATTTAGGCCAAGTGAATACAACCCCGTCAATTACTTCAATAGCATCTCTACCACTTCTGGTTACAACTCAAGACATCCTCCCTCCTACACAATGATTAGAAGCCCTATTCGCCGACTTGTTCATAGGCTTATCGCTTACTCAATTAGAGGAAGACATTAAGGTAGGGAAAAGATGACGATGGATGACTTGTTTTTGCTACATGGTATGGATGGAGGTACATTGATTGATGTCCCTTGGTATTTGGCCAAGTTTATGTCAACTGGAGCAAAGGGGTTCACTACAAAGAGCATGATTCAGGGGACTAATTTGATTGGTAAGCTTGTGAGGAGTTTCAGGTTGATGTCTCCTCAAGAATTGTTGTTGGTTACTCATGGTAGGGATACTATCTTGATCGGGTCTAACAAGCTAGTTGAGTATGGAATTTGTCATTTTAATGGTTTGGGTAAGGCCAAGTTGATGTCGGATGCTCCACTAAGATGAGAAGGAGCAAGTGGAAGTCAAGCCGGTGGTAGTGAAGCGAGTGGTAGCCAAATGGGTGCCGAGGAGGAGGCCCCAAGGGATCGAGCTAGGGCTACCATAAGTGTTGGGGATAGATTGCAGAGGATTGATGGACAGCTCGATCATATGGAGAGCCACTTTAATGAGGAGATTGATGGTTTGGCTGCAGGTTTGTATGGGTTAAGCACCAAATTTGATGGTTTTTCAGGCACATTGAACTAAGTGCAGGAGCTCCAGCAAGACTTCTTCAATTGGAGTGCAGACTGCACAAGCCAGATGCTTCAAGAGAAGCACCGCAACCACCCCCCGCTGGCATGGAGCTTTATACGTGTATCAACCGGATATTCCTGATATTGGAGTTCAGCATGGTGTAGCCTACATGAATCCTTAGCCAACCCCTGGAAGCACCACTAGTACCCCGTTTAACCCATCCCAATACGAATCAATAGACCATGATCTCGACCGGGAGGATTAACTCCCTTGTTTCTCAAACAATTTCTCTACTTTCTAAACAATATTATTATGTCTGTAATAATTAAACTCCTAGGATGATTATTGTGTTGATCTAAGTGCCAATAGGTACAAATTTTACGTATGTTTTTGTACAGATTATATTCTGGAGAGACAGTTACGGCGTAACTAGTTAATAGAGTTACGTCGTAACTCTTCGCTGAGAAAGTTTAGTTGTGAGGCTATTTAAGTTACAGCGTAATCAGTCCCTTTAGTTACGCCGTAGCAATTCTTTTGACCATCGTTGAGACTTACTTGGCGAGCGATTGAGAGGGGAGTTTGTTTCTTTCTCAGTTCTTTTTCATTTCTATTTTCTTTTCCTTTTTATTTTTGTACAAACGGGACTTTGTACACTTCAAGTGGGCGGATAGGAATAGAAATGAAGTGTTTGTTTACTTAGCCTACTTGCCCTAAATTTTCTAGTTGGTTTGAAAAATAAAGCTCTTTTGAAAAACATTTGACATGCTTTTAACCAAACTTGAATTATATGAATCCGAGTACACAATAACTTTTAATGTAATTGGTGAGATTTAGCCTTTCCATTTCCTCTATTTTACCCAAATCTACCAAAACTTGAGTGTGTCGGTAGTATTGTAGACTTTAGAACTTGGCCCTTATATCATTTCGATACCATAGACGAGTAGTGTGTCAAGTTAGCTTGATACATTTGGAATAGGCAATTCGAAGAGGCAAATGTTTTAGGATTAAACCAAATAGCCCATATGTGTTCATTTGTGTGTGTTTATCGACTAGTCACATTGACTTTTCGACCTCCGTGGTAAACCCTTTTTGTTGCACTCATTATTAGTGCAAGATACCCCTAGTTACACCCATTTGAGCCTATCCGTTCATTTCTTAACCCATATACATTCTTATTTCATTACACCTTTTCACCTTAGCTTCCCATATAGTCTTAGTTTATGATCGGGAAGTCACAGTTTACCCTAGTTCAAGGTTTGAGTAGAGAGTTTCGGAAATCACGCTTACATTGAAGTCAATTATTTGAAGATCCCTCATATTCTCCTTATGTTCATCTCAAGTGGGGGGGGGGGATAATTTATCATTCATAGTATATGTTAAAAATAATAAATAAATAAATAAATTATCCGATTGATTAGTTCTTATTGTTAAAAGTGCAAATTGTTATAGCACTATGTTATGTGATTATAAGATATTAGCATCGAGGAGGCCACCTTGATCACATTTCAATATTTGAGTTGGTCAAGGTACCAACGTTTCGAGGAACAGGAAATGTATTCATCATGACGTCCACTAATGGTACATTCACCTGACACATCATGATCCGGTTTTTTCATCTTGAAGTTGAACTTTGGATGAACGGTGGGCGGTGACGACCTGGTTTTGAGCTAAGAATATTTGTTTTCTTTTTATTTTTCACCCATTAAATTATTCCATGTCTTACCTTACCCTTTTTGTCATGAAGCATGTCTAGGTGATGAAGCGAGCAATCCTTAGTATCTTGGCCATGGATTTGGTCATGTATCATTGATTTTGTCCACTTTGTCGTGGCAAGTTAGCAATGACACAACACCCTAAACCTTTGAATCATTATAACCCAACATTGCCTTCTAAAAGATTGTCTTGACCTTAGTTATAGTGGTGGAGATTGTGTAATCGTCAAGCCAATGATAGAATACTTACTATGTCTGTGCAATTAAGTGATCACCCTAAAATTATAACTTAGAATAGGATGAAGTATGAGAGAGTGTTTCATTCCCCTTTTCGTGAGGTGTTCGGCTTTAAAAATTATTTTAGCATGGGAGCTCTTAACAGCATGTTCCTCGATTTACTCGAGGAATGTATTATTTTACTTTTAATCTAAAAGTCTACTTGAGGGCAAGTAGATTTTAAGTGGGTGGATATTTGATAACATCAAATAATCCTAATATCCTAAGTGTTAATTTCCCTCTTTATTGATATATTATGCTTAAAATGTTATTTGAATCGTCCTTATTTCTTTTTATTTCGTTTCAGGATTAATTTGCTATGAAGAAGCGGTATTTGGACAATTCTGGGCTCATGATTGAATTATTCTTACATTCATAATGACTACGACGTAACTAAGTGATGAAGTTACGCCGTAATTATATTTACAAAGACTACGGCGTAACAAGCTAATGGAGTTATGCCGTAATGAGACTACGCCATAACAATCAGATTAAGATACGGCGTAGTTACCACACCAGAGCGTAGTTACAAAGGCTACGCCGTAACTATTAATTAAGTTACAGCGTAAATGACATTTTATGAAGACTATGGCGTAATCATCAGCTCAGGTTACGCCGTAATCCTGGATTGACTTCAGTATATCTGCTTATAAAGAACTACGGCGTAACTATTTCATAGAGTTATGCCGTAGCACAAATTAGGGTTTCATGCCTATAAATACAAGACGATTTCTGCATTTTCTAATCATCTCCCCTTTCCCAAACGTTTCTAGGGTTCGGGGAGAGTACCACAGAAGAAGAATCATGGCTTAGGAGTATGAAGAACGAAGTTCTCATCTACGATTTCCTTTATAATCGAGTGTGAATTCTTTTATGTTGTGTAAAACTAGAAGGGGGGTTGAATAGTTTTACCAATTTAAAACTTCCTTTTAAATATTTAGATCGACTTATGTCAATCTATTTGGTTGTTTATGTTGGACGTTGATAGATAGATATATAAACGTGTAATGAAAGATAAAGAGTAAGAAGCACATCACCACGACACAAGTATTTATAGTGGTTCGGCTACAAGGACACCTTCCTTGCCCTACTCCACTCCCCGAGTCACCTACTCTCGAGTTCGTAAACACTACACCAACTCCTTATGGCGGAGAAGCCTTCACAACGTCGCTTACACCTTTTTCCGGTACAAAGCTAAATACCGAGTTCTTTCACACCAAGGCGAACCACACCTAACACAACGTCGCCTACCCTTTATACGGTGCTAGGCTAACCACCGAGTTCTTTCACACCAAGGAGAACTAATCCTATCACAACGTCACCTACCCTTTATTAGGTACTAGGCTAAGCACCTAATTCCATTACTATGGAGGAACTACTACCCTTCACAACACAACACCTAATATCAAGGAGATCCACTCCTTGTTACAACACCATCAAGGATATCACCATCCTTGGAAACAAACAAATACTTATATGTATAACAATGCACCTCATCGATTATACAACCTAGGCATTCTTCCCAAATGCCACTTGATTTGTTTCTTAGGCATCCTTCAGTAATGCCTTTGACACAACGCTTGGCACCCTTCACTAATGCCTTCGTCTTGACACCTTTAGCATTCTTCACTAATGCTTTTGACACGGACGATAAGCATCTTTTACTAACGCTTTCATCTTGACACTTTAGGCATCCTTCACTAATTCCTTTAACCCAACATCTATGGAGAAAGAAAGAACAATCAACAAGAGAACCCTAGTTGTCTTGATGATGACGAAGCATGGCAACTCATGGACTTGAGCTTGCTCGTCTTCAAGAAGTGGTGATCTCGCCTTTAAGAGGAACCTAGAGAATCACACAAAAACAAAAGACAAACTACATAGATCACTTGGATCTGAGGTTAGAGGGATATAATACTTGGGGAAGTATGTGTGTAAAAAGTGATGAGTAGAAAGGAAGAAATGGCTCTCTATTTATAGAGGAAATTTTCTACTGTTCCCCGGATCCCGCGGATCCCTCCCACAAGGGATCCGGCTAGCATAAAGCTAGGGATCCGTGGGACGCTCCTCTTTGCCCATGCGTATTTTTGGTTATGGGTCATGGGTCATGGGTTATGGGTTGATCCATGGTTTTATTTCTAGATACAATGTATCTCAAGGATACAATGAACTTGGTTAGGTGGTATATATAAAACCATGGGTTATGGGTCAATACCATTTGCTAGTTTTTACCCATTTAGTATATACTTGTTTTTACCCATTTTAGTATACTTAGTTTAAGTATATGCTAACCCAATATGTAAACACTAGTTGTTGTACATATGTATCTAAATCATAAAATCACTTATACTTTTTTAGTGTTTTATGTGAATACGTAAGTGTGTTAGGAAGCTATTGACTCAAACTATTTACGTATTTTATTTGTTTCGTTTAAATGATTTTAATTCTGTTATCGACAAAACATTAGAAGATCGTAAAATATAAATAAACGTTTTTACGGCTTATTTGTATTAACAATCTCCCCCTTTTTGTTGATGACAAAACATAAAATTATTTTAGAAAAACTAAAATTCGTAGCAAATTTGAATTAGTAGTTTTTACTTTCTTCTCCCTCTTTTTGTCGAAACAAAAAGTGTTTGAAAGAAGCTAACACAATTTTTGTAAAAAATGTAAAGAGAGCAAGTGACGGGAATGGTACTCGTCTTAACTCCCCTTTGACGAGTCCATCCCTTTGAGAGGGCGTCAAGGACATGACGTAAAACAAACTAATGTGTTTGCAAATATGTTTGCAAATGGTTCGTCTAAGTGACGAAAAACGTGCTCCCCCTTGAAGATTGCGAAGTTGCAATGGGGTGTCATGAAGTATAATCCAAAACCGGATTAAGTTGCAAATGTTTTTGCAATATCGTTTGACACAAAGCTCCCCCTAGCTTTATGGTGTCAAAATCTTCATGTGTTATTTTGAAAATCTACAAAGTTAAGGTTAGAAAAAAAGAGTATAGTGCATAATTTTCTGCAAATAAAACTCAAGTTAGTAGAAATTTGTGCTTCTGTACCACGGATCCCACGGTTCCCTTCTTGGAAGGATCCGGTTAGGCATTTTGGAGGGATCCGGCTATCTGGTGACAGTTTCTTCAGCAGTGAAGATGTGTCAAACAATGCTAATGAAGAGATGATATATGTGTGCAATAACAAGCACAACGCACAAAATAATCATAGCATGTAAATATTCATTCAATAAAACAAGAGATAACCAAACAAATCTCTAAAACTAAGAGAATGAACTAGGACATACAAGTACCACTTAATACTAACTAGTTACTAGACTTAAAACGCTACAATGTGCTTGAGTCTAGGGATGAGTGGACTTGTTGACTTGATCCAACTTTGCAAGAAGATGATTAAACATGAAATGTATCTCATTTCGTGCTTCTTGAACAAGTCCTTGAGTGATTAGACAATTTGGACAATTATTGTCTTGGTTTGGACCCGGAGGGAAATGGATATTTTAAGGAGGCTCTATGTGTGATTGTGAGTCTTCATTTTGAGAAGTAGGAAGAGATTCTAAAAATGAGGGTGGTAATGGAACTTTTTCCATATGATCAAGGTTGTTCCTTGTCTCCCATGATGGGCTAGTTGGTGTTGTTGGTGGTTCCCTATTCAATGAAAAGGTTGGTGAATGGAAGGTTCTTGGTGCTGAATAATTCAATGAGTATATGTTTGGGTGAGGGAGAGGCTCATTCAAGGAGTGTAGTTCATGCTCAATGAATGAGGGTTTTGATGGCTTGCTAGAACTAGTCAAGTTTGATTTTGAACTAGATGATCCTTTTTCTAGTCCAAAAGGTTTGATGCTAATCCTTGCGGATCTCTTAGCCTTTGTTGGATGAGATTGGTGAGATGGGGTTCTAGTATCATTATTTCTAATGGGGGATGTTTCGGTGGATGAGATTTCATGGATCATTTGACTCTTTCTTTTGGATGATCCTATGGTTGAGGAGTTGTTGCTAAGAGCCTTAGTCATGGTGATGATGATGCTAATGTAAGCTTCTAATTGCTGATTTTTGAAAGGTAAGTGAGGATGGTGCCTTAAACCTAAGGTTGTTTGGTTTATAAAGGATAATTTGAATTAGGAAATTAAATTCTTGGCCACTTAGAGGACTAAGCATGCTCTTAAGGTTTTGATAAGCTCTAGGAGGATAATAAATGAATGCTAAAAGTGGTTAGAGAACCAAAGGTGACTTAAAATTGAATTTGGAAGCTGATTGAGGCTTTCTGCAGCTACGGATCCCTCTCAGCAGGGATCCGCCTGGTTAAAGACCAGGGATCCGGCTGTGAGGCAGGTTTTAGGTGAAATGATTATGCTTTTGTAAGGTTTATTATCAATGGATTTCGAGGTTTTGACTTAATTTTGAAGTCTTTAGCTGTTGGATATCTTAAATCCTCAACCATAATGAGTGATGGTGCTTAATGATGGTTTTGGGCAAGAAAATTAACTTTGGGTAGTCTAACTATGTGTTTGACAAGGATACCATTTAATTTGATATGGAGAAATGGTGGTAACAAGTCCTAGAAGTCAGATGATGACCTAAGAAGAATTTACTAAAATCTTTAAAAATAAAAAGAAATGAAAAATTATTTTTGAGCCTAATTTTGAGTCAAAGATGATTAAGATCAATTTTCTAAAATTGAAGGATAGACCAAACTAAGTGCTATTAGACGTGATAGATAATGTGTGAGTGTTGGAGCGGAATTATTGTGTGTTTTGACGAGTTGATAAATCAAAAATATTTCAAAATATATCCTAGATAAGCTATGGATAAGAGTGAGGTTTTCAATTATTTGAGGAAGACTTAGTTGGCTCTAGTATCTTATGTTTGACTCGTGTGAGGTGATCTAGTAGACTATTTTGAGGTAAGCAAATCTGTATTGCTTATCAGATGCCACAGATCCCACGGTTCCCTTCTGGGAGGGATCCGGCTAGTTCAAATCTTTGGGATCCGCCCTACTGCAGATCAGAAGGCTTTCAGCAAATGTGCAACTTTGCACTTTTTAGTAAATGCTTCTCCTAGTTGTTTCTATGGAGACTAAATGCAAGAACACAACTAATATAATGTATGGCAAAGTAGGAAGAGCTAAAATTCGTAGAATGAGTAACGACGACCATTCAAGGGGTCGTAAAATCTCATTTTTCAAATACCTAAGTTAGAGTTGTTTAGTGCCAAGATATGGCGATACCTACATACTGCAAGCATAGTTTAAAGTGTTACAAACCATTGTTTGAAATTGTTCATCATACACTTGGGTCCTAAGACCTTACCTCTTTTCTCCTCCCCATCTCTTCTTCACCCGTCTTCCACTCTTTATCATACCATTTCTACCTCTTTTTCTTCAAGAAATTGGCAAAGCACTTGAAGATTCCCTTGGTTTGTTGCCATTCGGGTGACGCACCAGGAACGTCTGGCAATTGGTTGATATACTCCAAGGGGTCGAGTTCGGTATTTCCGAGTGGGTTGCTACTTCCTTTACCTTCTCTTTGTCTCTCCCTTTCTTCCGAGGAATCCGTGGGTGGGTGAGGCCTCTTGCCATCTACCATAAACCTCGTGGTTCTTCCCTTGGTCAATGGTACCATAACCTTGTTGCAAAAGCTATGGTCATAGGTTTGTGGAGACGGATCTAATGCAAAGATGAATTTAGCAAGACGGGTTAGGAGCATTGCATACGGGAGCACCATATTGTCCATGCTTCTTACACTTGCCATTCTCTTGACCATGTAGCAGGCAATGTTGAAGCAAGTCTCGGTCACTAGACAATAGATCATGAATCTTAGACATGCGTTGGGGTGATCCTTGTTTCCTACTAGACACACCACATTCTCCCTTATCACATCGTCCCATTTTCTATACAACGCGTACATCTCCGAGAGCTCCATTTGGAAAGGATCCCTATAGACCACTTTCGACTTCCTAGTAACCCTTGATGGGGATGCTTTTGGCATAAACACGGTGTCCCTTACCGTGGTTGCTTTTGAGATTGTCGCGTGATAAATTTCGTGATGATCAACCATAGAGTGTATCTCCTCCAACGACCACTCATTATAATACATGCAAACCCCGTCATATGGAACCCCTATTATTCTTCCAAACTCCTCAAGTGAAAGAGTGTACTCATGTCCATTTATGGTGAATTCAATTAAGATGCACCCATCATCATTTCTAATTATACCCATTGACTTGTAGAACTCAAGCACAAAGACCGGGCAAATTTGCTCGTTTATATCCAATAAACAATCAAACCCAATAGTTCCAAATACTTCCCTTATGTCGGTATTTGCAAGAAATTATGGATCAACAACTCTACCTTCATGAAAGAGTCTCCTTTCAAGCAACTTAAAGGCTTTCCTATCATCCGGACTTAATCCATCTTTCCTATGGTACATGGGTATGTAGTGAGCGGTGTCTTGGTAATCTTGTTGCTTGTTGCTTGGCATGATGTCCCTAAACAATACAACCACAATGTGGTGTTAATTGTGAATAGTAACCTAGAGGGTTTGATCACAACTTTGCTCTCATCATCTTTGTTGAGTTCAAGAAATGTGTTTAAGTTGTATTAACAATGTTAATTCTTAGATTTAGATTATCTTAGAAAACAATGTGGTGACAAATTATGATAAACCCATTTGAACCCAACTCTTAAAGATGAAGAAATTGTAATCTTAGAAATCAAGGAATTAAATTAACAATGTAGTGAAGATTGTACTTACACAAGTGATTGTTAAACTTGAGAGTAATGATCAAATTGCTCCTATGAACAGTACCTGAGTTCTTGTTCGTGAGTCTTTGAGGTGAGTATAATTGTGGAACATCCACAGTGATCATTCTTCAGCTTATACTATCTTTTGTTGCACGGATCCCGCGGATCCCTCTCATTTGGGATCCGGCTAGTATAAACGAAGGGATCCGGCATGACAGCAAAAGTCAGCTCAAACATTCCTTGATAACTTTGGTTTGGGAGTTCTAAAATGCCTAGTGTTTTGATGTTAAGGCTCTAAAACTTGTGGTTTGAGGTTTTGAAGATTTAATACTATTCCTATTAGACGAGGTTCCCTTTTTAAGAATTAGTCATAATTCTTGGGAAGCTTTTCAAACATTATAATAAAATCCCATTTTATCATAATATAAGAAGTTTCACATGGATATTTATTGACATAGATGAAGTGTTAATAAATCCTTTGTGATGAATAATGATTGAGGTTATCGAATAACCAAGATATCATTATTACGAGTTGGTAATGTAGTCTATACAAATTAGTCAAAGAATACTATTTGGATGATGACTATAATATGGATAACTACTTAAGTAATTACTAATAGATATAAATCATGCGACTAAGATTTTAATAATAGTAAAATCAAAAAGTAAGTTATTAGCGATCGTACCTTTGCTAAATATTCCTTTTTTTTAAGAAAAGAAATATTTAGATGAAATGTTTTGTGATTTTCTTGGAATCTCCAGATTCATGTTGTGAGAAGGACAACACTAAACATTCTTTTTGCGAAAAGAAATATTTAGATGGATTCTTCATGATCTTCTTGGTGACTCCGAATCCAAGTATGGAAAATGCTTAACAAGGAAAATGTTAGAGCATTCTAACATTGTCCAACAATAAATAAAATAATGATTTTTAAAATATAAAGAAAAAAAATCCTTCTTTGTAGTTTTCAAACATACGCGGATCGTATCAAGTTTTTAAAGTACAACATACTCTAAGAAACTTGGTAACGAAGCTCTGATGCCAATTGTAGAAAAGTAGAAGGGAGGGTTGAATAGTTTTACCAATTTAAAACTTCCTTTTAAATATTTAGATCGACTTATGTCAATCTATTTGGTTGTTTATGTTGGACGTTGATAGATAGATATATAAACGTGTAATGAAAGATAAAATGTAAGAAGTACATCACCACGACACAAGTATTTATAGTGGTTCGGCTACAAGGACATCTTCCTTGCCCTACTCTACTCCCCGAGTCACCTACTCGAGAGTTCGTAAACACTACACTAACTCCTTATGGCGGAGAAGCCTTCACAACATCGATTACACCTTTTTTCGGTACAAAGCTAAATACCGAGTTCTTTCACACCAAGGCGAACCACACCTAACACAACGTCGCCTACCCTTTATACGGTTCTAGGCTAACCACCGAGTTCTTTCACACCAAGGAGAACTAATCCTATCACAACGTCGCCTACCCTTTATTAGGTACTAGGCTAAGCACCTAGTTCCATTACTATGGAGGAACTACTACCCTTCACAACACAACACCTAATATCAAGGAGATCCACTCCTTGTTACAACACCATTAAGGATATCACCATCATTGGAAACAAACAAATACTTATATGTATAACGATGCACCTCATCGATTATACGACCTAGGCATTCTTCCCAAATGCCACTTGATTTGATTCTTAGGCATCCTTCACTAATGCCTTTGACACAACGCTTGGCACCCTTCACTAATGCCTTCGTCTTGACACCTTTAGCATTCTTCACTAATGCTTTTGACACGGACGATAAGCATCTTTTACTAACGCTTTCATCTTGACACTTTAGGCATCCTTCACTAATGCCTTCAACCCAACATCTATGGAGAAAGAAAGAACTATCAATAAGAGAACCTTAGTTGTCTTGATGATGACGAAGCATGGCAAATCATGGACTTGAGCTTGCTCGTCTTCAAGTAGTGGTGATCTCGACTTTAAGAGGAACCTAGAGAATCACACAAAAACAAAAGACAAACTACATAGATCACTTGGATCTGAGGTTAGAGGGATATAATACTTGGGGAAGTATGTGTGTAAAAAGTGATGAGTAGAAAGGAAGAAATGGCTCTCTATTTATAGAGGAAATTTTCTACTGTTCCCCGGATCCTGCGGATCCCTCCCACAAGGGATTCGGCTAGCATAATGCTAGGGATCCGTGGGACGCTCCTCTTTGCCCATGCGTATTTTTGGTTATGGGTCATGGGTCATGGGTTATGGGTTGATCCATGGTTTTCTTTCTAGATACAATGTATCTCAAGGATACAATGAACTTGGTTAGGTGATATATATAAAACCATGGGTTATGGGTCAATACCATTTGCTAGTTTTTACCCATTTAGTATATACTTGTTTTTACCCATTTTAGTATACTTAGTTTAAGTATATGCTAACCCAATATGTAAACACTAGTTGTTGTACATATGTATCTAAATTATAAAATCACTTATACTTGTTTTAGTGTTTTATGTGAATACGTAAGTGTGTTAGGAAACTATTGACTCAAACTATTTACGTATTTTATTTGTTTCGTTAAAATGATTTTACGTTTGTTATCGACAAAACATTAGAAGATCGTAAAATATAAATAAACGTTTTTACGGCTTATTTGTATTAACATATGTTTTTCTAGAGATCATACTATGAATTCATGTTATTAATTCAAGTTTATGTTTATGTTATTTATCCTCTTTATCACTCTTTATAGACATCTACTTAGTCTTATCATATATCGCTAGTTTCGGTAATGTTATAAGCTTGTTAGTATCTAGGGGGTTGGGAGAATTGACCAACTGACCTTGATGCAGGTTTTATTGACCAGGTTTTAATATTTATAATGTCTCATTATACCTATGGTCTACCCTAATGCACTAACGTGCAGTGTACCTTGTCATGTGTAGTGTAGTATTCGGTAAAACCGAGGTCGTCCCAAGAGCTATGTGTGTTGGATTAATACTAAGTCTAGGTGTCACAGATTTTAAGATGGTTTAATTAATTAACTACTAACGCAAATAAAGGCAAAGGATGTGATCAATAGAGGAGAGTGGTGCTAACCTAGTTATTCATCCTAGCTAGTAATGTCTACGTCTAATTACTTCCAATTACTTCAGGTGGGGTCAAAGTCGAGAGGATAGCATTTGGTCAATTCGCCCTAACCTATCAGCAAAGATTCCACCACTAGAGAAGTCAGGTGTCCCCTCATAAGTCCAGTTGTTCCTGGTCCCCTAAGCCGAGTCATTAAGTTCAGCTACATGCTAGACTTATAATAGTGAGTGCCCGGGCGTTAGCAACTTAAACACTCACCCCCTAATTCTTAAGATCATCCAAACGGTAGGTGATCAGTTGGTCAAATAGCACAAGTAGAAAGGGTCGTCAGTTGGTCATATCTTACCCTTCCCGTCTCAGTCTACTCACTTAGGGTCAGTTGGTCATATCTCCTAAGAAACTAGCCTCTACCGCCATTCAAAACTACCGAAACAAGGGCAGCTACCAATAAACTATGCATGCATACACTTAAAAATAATTATACGGAAGTAATGCAAACATAAACAAAACAATTAAGGAATCATAACTAGGCCAGCACCAAGAGGTGCTTAGCCGCTCATATTAACCATACAAATCAATTCAATAATTAATGTTATGAAATACATGAATCAAAAATAAAGAAAAGATAAAATGCTAATGCTTATCGTAGGGGCGTGATTTCTCCCTTGGAGATAGCTCCGTATGCTCCTCTAGACCTGCCTTTGGCTTCTTCCCATGTTCTTTAGTTGTGGTGTGTAAAATGGGATGCTTTGAATGCTGGAAATCGTCGGGTATTTATAGGCCAGATCTTGGTTACGGCGTAACTATAAGAAGAGTTACGTCGTCATCATCTATTTCTTCGTAATTTGCACTAGATCTGCTGGTTACAGCGTAAACTTAGAAGTGGTTACGCCGTATCTTCAATAATCCTTGGTAACGTCGTAGTTTATGCACGAGTTACGGAGTAGTTATCAGCGACGCGGATCCTCATTTGACCTAATATAGTTACGTCGTAATCTTTAGAGAGAGTTACGCCGTAATCTTCCGATTAGTTATGGCATAATGTGAGAGATGAGTTACGCCGTAACTTCTTCAAAGTGAGCATACTATTATAAATCTTTAATAATTCTCCAATTCCGCGTCTCTTTAGCTCCAATGCTCGTAATTTACCTGAAAGTGGAATATAATGGAAAACAAGCGTAAATCCATATAAATGATATAAATTGCAAGCATTATCGGGGGAAATTGACACTTAATATTCAGGATAATTTGATATTATCAGACCTCAACTCACTAGGTGGCGAAGTATGGAAGGAATTAGCCATAGTACAACCATTCTTTGTGTGCGAATTGATCAAATGATCACCTATTAAGCAGAGGTATTTAAGAAGCTAGGGGAAATCTAAGTTCCTAACGACCGGGTTTCCATAGACTAGGTCTAGTAGATTTGGTTCTTAATGACTGCTATTAGACTACTGAATGATCTCGGGTGATCTGATCATCTTGGTGAGGGGTATAAGAATTATAGGCTAAGACGAATTGACCAAAGGAGTCTAGCGATATTTACCCACTATATTGAGCTTAACTATTGAGAATCAAAACATATCTAAAATCTTGGTTAAGCTTCACTCTTCTATTACTTTGTCCTGATTTCTACTCCTGTGTAATTAGGATAATTCTATCTATTTTATCATACCATTATCACTTTATCTTATTTATCTCTTAGTATCTTAGTTCTTTCAAGGTCACAACTCTCTTGGGACGACACTCGGATTTATCTAAGGCTTTACTTCATCTGATCGGGTTCTCTGCCCGTTAGCATGTGTTTATCCTAGTATATCTCAGTTTTATAAATATTAAAGGCATGATGAAATAGCACATCATTGGTTATTGTGTTAGACGTGATTCGAATCTTGTTGTGATACTTTTCTCTTTCGTTTTTTTGTTTTTGGTTTTTTTTACTTTGACTAATGAAGATTGAAACATATATGAGGTTATATGGGGTTATGCAAACCTTGTTGTTAGTTGTAATCTTGAAGGTTGTTGTAGTTGTTGTTGTGTGTCGGTTGACATCGTTTCGTTTTTCTTTTATTTTGGACCAATGAAGATCGTTTGACTATTTTTGTTGTTTATGAATAACAATTCTCCTGGCAAAGAATTAACCAAAATATTTGTGTATGAGAGATATGAAATGGTTTGTGTGGATTTATATGGTAGTTGCGGTTACACATTTTTAATAATCATTAGTGATTTTTAGTGGTTACACGTTTTTAATAATTATTGGACGCTGTTACAAGGATATATTAAATTACGTTTGCCTTTGGACACTATGTAAATGGATTTGTATTTGGAAAATGTATTTAATTTCCATGCCATTATCTGTTACAAAATGGGTTGCACATAAAGACCTTTAAAATTTCAGTTGTAACATATGTGTATGTATTGCGTGCAAAATTAGTACAAAAGTATTTCTATAATAAGCAAGTTAAAAAGTATGAATTTTAAGCCTTACCATTTAAGAAAATGTCTCAAATGCATTATAATGTAGTATAGATTGTTACTTGTTTGAGTGATAAAAATTGTAGAATTTAAAATTTTGGTTTGAAATTTTCTAATAAGATTTTGAAGGTAGGGAAAGGTAAGGGGTTGTAGTTGGTGAAAATTTTTTTTCTCTTTTTCCGTTTCAAAATTCTTAGAGAAGGGATTGTTTCTTTTTCTCTAGAAAAGAGTTGAGAATTTTGAAAACTCCATTAAATAAAACTATATTTTTCCTTTTCAAAAAAAAAAAGAAAAAAAGATGTTTAGATGAACATCTTTTCATGCATTTTTCTTTTTATAATCAAATTTTTTCACATTGGATCTTTGTACGTTTTCATCCGTTTTTATACGTTTTCATCCTTTTTTATCCATTTTTATACGTTTTCATGTTTTTTATATGTTTTTACACGTTTTGATACTTTTTCATCCGTTCTCGTCCGGTTTCATTTGTACGCTTTTGTACGTTTTTATACGTTTTCATCCGTTTTTGACTGCTTTTGTTAATACAAATAAACCGTAAAAATGTTTATTAATATTTAGCGATCTCTTTGTGTTTTGTTGATAACAAATATAATGTTATCATAAGTAAAATCATAAGGTTACATGTTAATTTTATAAAGCATTTACATATAGTCATTTAATACAAATTGTTGTAATAAATCATTTGTTGTAATAGTTTATTAGGATGGGTAAAAACCACAACCCATGGAGCATATCCTTAACCTATGGTATTGACCCATATCCATTTGACTAGATGCATTGCATCTATTAGATACATTGTATCTAATGAAATACCCATGGACCAACCCATAACCCATGACCCATGACTCATAACCAAAAAACCCATGGGCAAAGAGGAGCGTCCCACGGATCCCTGGTGTTACACTAGACGGATCCCTTAAGCAAAGGATCCGTGGGATCCGTGCAACAGTGGCAAGATTTTTCCTATACATAGAGAGCCATTTCTTCATTTCTACTCACCCCTCTTCCTACTAACTCTCTCATATACTCTTACACTCTTCTAACAAAAGATCACTTCATCTAGAGAGTTGTTCTTCTTTCTTCCATTGTGATTCTCATATAGGTCCTTCTCTAAGGCGAGATCACGAGCATTCTACAAATCATCCAAGCAAGGGGTCCTTGATTGATTTGTTCCTCCACAAGATTTCTGTAGCAAATATTTTATATTAGATATTTCATATATTTGTTGTGTAATAGTCGTGTTGGTTTGGTCTTCCGTGTTACGGACTCGGTATTTAGCTTTGTACCGGAAAAAGGTGTAAGCAACATTGTGAAGGCTTCTCCGCCAAGTTGAAGGAGTTTGTTGACATAGTGCTTGAACTCTCGAGTAGGTGACTCGGGGAGTGGAGTAGGGCAAGGAAGGTGTCCTTGTAGCCGAACTACTATAAATTGGTTGTGTCATTTCTATCCCTTACCTTACTTTCTTTACTTGCCTATTCTTAGATATATACTTTATCTTCATCCATATGATTTCACATAACATCGAATCTAAAGTTTTTAGAAACTAACTTAAAATCAGCAAAACTATTCAACCCCCTTCTAGTTTTCCACAATTGGCATCAAGAGCTAAGTTTATAAAAAGTTTTAAAGTAAACCGTATTTTAAAAACTTTTCGATCACTATGGGTTCTGAAAATTACAAGGAATCGCAGTCTATGCAACGACCTCCACTACTTGAAACTAACGGTTTTATATATTGGAAAAATATATTTGAAACGTATGTGAAGTCAAAAGATATTAATCTTTGGTACATCATTGTTGAAGGCGATTTTGAAGCCACTTCAAAAGATGAAAATGGAAATTTAGTTAACATACCTCATGATAAACTCACCGATGATATTAAGAAAAAGCTTTCCAAAAATAGTGAAGCTAAAATGGTTTTATATAATGCTTTACCCAAAAAGGAATTCGAAAGAATCTCCATGCTTAAAACTTCTAAAGAAATTTGGAATTCTTTAGTTGTAACTCATCAAGGTAATCAACAAGTTAAAAACAATAAAATTGATTTATATGTTCAACAATATGAACAATTTTCAATATCGGATGAGGATACAATAGATCATTCTTTTGCTAATTTTAATACTATAATTACATCTTTACAAACACTTGATGAATCTTTCTTTAGCCGTAATCATGTTAGGAGATATCTAAGGGCACTTGCATCCAAGTGGAGATCTAAGGTGACGGAAATCTAAGAATCAAAAGACTTGACAATCATCACCCTTGATGAACTCATATGCAATTTAAAAGTCTATGAGCTTGTCCTCGCTAAAGATTTCGAAGCTTCAAAGGTAAAAGAGAAACACAAATCTCTTGCCCTTAAAGACAAGAAGGTTTCAAGCGATAAAGAGAACTCCTCTTCGGATAGTGATGACGAGGAGTATGCCATGGCGGTTAGAGACTTAAAAAGGTTCTTTAGAAGAAAAGGAAGATACGTTAAGCAACCATACGATGACAAGAAAGGGTTTCGGAAAAGAAAAGAGGATGAGAAGATAAGGGATGATCGCGCTTGCTTTAAATGTGGGGATCCAAACCACTTTATTAGTAAGTTTCCCAAACGTGATGATCAAAAAGCATTCGTGAGCGGCTCGTGGGGAATGAGCGAGGAGGAGGACGAAAAAATTTGTCTCATGGCAAATGACGAGGTATGTCACGAATACTATAGTAGCTCATCATTAGATGATGACTCTTTGCATAATGAATATGATAAACTTTGCAAAATTAGTTTAAAAGTAATCAACAAAAACAAGTTTTTGAAAAGCCAAAACCAACATTTAGGAAAGGAAGTGATAGAATTAAAGGCAAAACTAAAACGTCTAGAAAAGGGGAAGATAGCATGTGGCGAATGTGAACTTTGCGTTCAACTTCAAACACTAGTTGATCATCTAGACTCTAAAATTGCTAGGATGAACACTAATACCTTAGATGTGATATTAGATGGTGTTAAAACAGGATACAACCAAAAAGGGTTAGTATTTAATGAACTTGATGCGTCAACTAGTGATAACAAAGAAACACAATTTGTAAAAGCAATGGAAAAACAAACTACTGTAGTCACGGATCCCACAAAAAGGGAACCGGCTAGTTTACAGCCAGGGATCTGTGGGTCTGCTAAAGCAAACAGTGGTAATATAGCTTCTTCATCCAGAACTAATTTTGTTATTGTTAATAAGAAGAAACCAACTCGTGTTACCATTAGACAACCACCTCCAAGATATAATCAAAGCTTTATAAGAAACAAAGGTCCTTCATTTTCAAAACCAAACACATCTAGGAGACCTAATAATGTTTATCCAAGAAGTAATCATCAAATGGGATGGAATCCAAATATGCAAAATGGCTTTCCATTTCAAAACTTTGCACCATGGAATGCATATTCACCCTATCCATACATGTCTAACATGAATGGAATGTTTAACAGTAATGGACCCATGAACAAATGGGGACCAAACTTTTGAGTTAATTGTTTTCTTAGGTGTGCTTAAAGGTCGACCTAGATCCGGATGAGTGGATCAAGGATAGCGGGTGCACGAGGCACATGACCGGTAATAAAGATTTATTCTCCACATATGAATCCTTCAATGGAGGAAATGTGGTATTTGGAAATAGCAAAAGCAAAATCATCGGTAAAGGTACGATTTCTAACAAATCTCTAACCATTAACGATGTGTGTCACGTAGAAAACCTAAACTTTAACCTCTTAAGTATAGGACAAATATGTGATAAAAAGTGCAACGCACTTTTTAACGAAACCGGTAGTAAAATATTAAAAAACGATATCACCATAGGTAGAGGAATTAGGAAACATGGAGTCTATGTCATTAAGATTGGTAATGAACCTAAAGAAAAACTTTGTCTTACTTCTATGGATGATACTTTGACCTTATGGCATCGAAGATTGGGTCATGCCAATATGCGACTTCTTCAATCGCTATCATCCAAAGATCTAGTAAGAGATCTACCTAAATTAAAATATGAACATCACTTTTGTGATGCTTGTAACATAGGAAAACAAGTCCATTATAGTCACAAAGCTAAAAACATGGTGTCTACAACTAAGTGTCTAGAGTTACTACACATGGATTTATTTGGTCCATCCGCTATCCAAAGTTATGGAGGCAACTACTACACTTTGGTTATAGTGGATGATTACTCTAGGTACACATGGACTAAATTTTTAAAGAACAAAACATAAACGTTCAATTACTTTGAAATATTAAGTAAGAAAATCCAAAGACAACTAGGAAGTCCTATAGTGTCTATTAGAACGGATCATGATAGGAAATTCGATAATGAAGGGCAATTTGGAGCCGTTTGTGACGCTAATGGTATTACTCACACCTTCTCGGCTCCTCGCACTCCACAATCGAATGGGGTAGTTGAAAGAAAGAATAGAACCCTACAAGAAATGAGTCGCACCATGCTAAATGAGCAATCCATACCTCAAAAGTTTTGGTGCAATGCCGTTGATACTTCAACGTACATACTTAATAGAGTCTTAATTAGACCAATTTTAGGTAAAACTCCATACGAGTTACTTCGAGGAAAAAAGCCTACGCTAGATCACTTTAGACTCTTTGGTAGCAAATGTTTTCTACTTAACACTAAAGATTACCTTACAAAATTTGATCCTAAATCAACCGAAGGTATCTTTTTAGGTTACTCTCCTAATAGCAAAGCTTACGTCATATTAAATAAAGAAACAACGAAGGTTGAAGAGTCATTAAACGTAAAATTTGATGAAAGCCCACCCAAACCTACTCCACCTCTTGTCGATGACGAGATTGTCGAAAGTGAAGCTCTTTTAATAAACAAAAAAGACAAACGAAGAAGAAGAACCTTTAAATGATGAGATCATAAATATTAAAGAGTCCAAATATCACCCCGTAGATAAGGTCATAGGAAAGCTAAACGAAAGAACCTTAAGGTCTCAAGTTGGGTAATGGCTAAGAATACACAAGAAGCCATAAAAGATGAAAGTTGGGTAATGGCTATGCAAGAAGAGTTAAATCAATTTGTTTCTAACGATGTTTGGACACTCGTCCCCCCACCTAGTGAGCAAACCATAATAGGAACCAAATGGGTATATAAAAACAAGTTAGATTCAAATGGTATAGTGTCTAGAAACAAAGCTAGACTCGTTGCCCAAGGGTATAATCAACAAGAAGGAATAGACTTTGATGAGACCTACGCCCCCGTGGCTAGATTAGAGTCTATAAGAATACTTCTTGCTTATGCTTGTGCTAATGATCTTAAGCTTTATCAAATGGATGTCAAAAGTGCTTTTCTAAATGGTTTTATTAATGAAGAAGTATATGTAGCTCAACCTCCAGGCTTCATCGATTTTGAAAAACCTAAACATGTGTATAAATTAAAGAAAGCCCTATACGGTCTTAAACAAGCTCCAAAAGCTTGGTATGATAAACTCAAGTCAATCTTAATCAAACACAACTACACTATGGGGTTAGTTGATAACACACTTTTTACTAAGAAAAGAGAGTCACATATAATCATTGTTCAAATATCTGTAGATGATATTATATTCAAATCTACTTGTCAAGACATGTTTGATGATTTCTCTAAAATGAGGCATGATGAGTTCGAGATGAGTATGATGGGAGAACTTAGTTTCTTTCTTGGTCTACAAATCAAACAAGTAGAAGATGGTATCTTCTTTAATCAATCTAAATACATAAAGGATCTGTTAAAGAAATTTGGTTTAGAAGAGTCAAACCCCATTAGGACACCAATTTCATCCAACACTAAACTTACAAAAGATGAAGACGGCGAATCCATTGATAACACAAAATATCGTGGCATGATTGGTAGTCTTCTGTACCTCACGGCTAGTCGGCCGGATATCATGTTTAGTGTTTGTCTATGTGCTAGGTTTCAAGAAGATCCTAAAACATCTCATCTAGAAGCCGTCAAAAGGATATTTAGATACATTAAGGGTACGACTCAATTAGGATTATGGTATCCTAAGGGTACGGGGGTAGAAACAATTGTATATACAGATTCTGACCATGCAGGTCATTATGTTGAACGAAAAAGTACAAGTGGGGTATATACTTTTATGGGTTGTTTTTTAACATCGTGGTTCTCAAAGAAGCAAACGGCATTGGCCATATCAACAACCGGAGCCGAATATGTCTCCGCCGGCAAAGCATGCCAACAAGCACTATGGATGAAACAAGCGTTAGTTGACTACGACATTCATCTAAGTGACATAGCCATTCTATGTGACAAAAAAGGTGCCATCGACTTAAGCAAGAATCTGGTATTGTATTCTCGCACAAAGCATATAGAGATTCGTCATCACTTCTTAAGATACAATGTTCAAAAGGGGAACATCTGTATTGAGAAGGTAGCATCCGATGACAACATAGCCGACTTGCTCACCAAACCATTGAAGCGGGAACAATTCAACCTACTTCGTCTTGGTCTTGGTCTCATGGAAAAATCGTCGTAATTAGTTTTTTAAACTCTACAAGGTATGTAAACACTAGCTTTCTTCTTTCTGAGTCTAGGATTTCTATTTCACGCACAACTCACAAGCAATACGAGAATTTTCAAAACCCAAGATAAGTTTTTACTTATAACTCATAGTTTCATAGTCGTCTCTTACTTTTCAAGACAAGTACCTTTTGCAAACGCGTAATTGCATACATATTTTCTTTTAAATAAACAGCGTATTCACACAAAGAAATATCTTTTCAAATTTTTTTCTAAAAGGATACATCTTCCCGTATCACTTTCATAAAAGCCATTTCTCACGTCTAGGACAAATCGCTTTTTCACTATTAATACAAAGTAAAAACCCGTTTTCATTGCATCTCATGTCTTTTGAATGCTAAAGAGGACACATAACTAATATGTGTTTTCGGGTACATTCATTTAAGCAACAATGAATTAGGAGCACTCGAGTTATCTCACATAATAATGTGCTTTTTCACTTCTACTTTATTTTTCTTTTCCTTTTAAGAGTCGAGATAACCGCAACTCCAAATGGTTTGCATATAGGCACACACTAGGAACAAATGTTTCCAAAAGGAAAATTTTGAGCTGCCTGACTCACCAGTACCACGGATCCCAGCCTTAATGCTGGACGGATCCCTCAAGGGAAGGATCCGTGGGATCCGTGAGACAGAAGCTAATTTTATCTTCTATGTTTCTCACTTTGGATGAAAACCTCAATATTTTCATCAATTATTTTTTATCTTTTTGGAGTATGTTATTTAATGCTTGTGTTCTCATGATCACATGCTTTAAATTCATATCTAATCATTAGATTTTAATCCACATTTTGGGTCAAGCATTCATTACAATGCATTATTTTTCTATAAATAGAATTCCCAAAATGCTTGCATATTCGGCAATCTCAACTTCACAAAAAAACACCATCATGTCATCCAAAAGATCTTCCAACATAGATGAATCACCTAGTGCAAACAATCCCTTTCAAGAAATCCAAAATTTTTTCCTCCCACCTTCCAAAATACCACAACCAAAATCTAGGAAATCCGCACGGATTAGCATCCGGCCTTGTTGCTTAGAAAAACCATCATCAAATGGTTCATCACCAACCACTCATTCACCACAAGATGCTTCCATTATAGCACCTCCTTCATCACCAACATGTACACCAACTTCATCACCCATCAAATCACCACCTAAGGCCACTCTTTTGGAACGCCTGAAGACTCCAACAAGATCTCAACAAACAAAGCAAAAAGAACTAGTCTTCTTGACACCTCCCACTTCTCCAAACACAATTTTCAAAGACCTTGAAACCTCACCACCTTTAGCTCCCATTGTGTTACAAGAACATCTAGGTTCTTTCCCACCACCACTTCCAAACATTCCAGACTTTGATCCACTTTTTCCAACTTTTCCACCACAACTTTTGCATCTCACAAATCAAAATCACCCGGAAAACTTCCGCACTCATTACCCACATCACTTACATTGTGAACATTGCCAATCCACTAGGGATATTGCAATAGAAATTAGGGGAAAAAATGCGAGTCATACTTAACCTCATCCTTGAACGCATCAACATCATCACTTACCAAAATTTCCATACTAACCTTATGCAAGCATGAAAGGAATTATTTTATTATTATGAGTTTTTTTTTAGTCATTTTTTAGAACATGTCTTGTTCTTAGTTTTACATGCTTGTATGTGACATAAAAACCACTACATTTTGTTGTTTTATTACAAGGCCTTGTTTACATACCTTGGCTCCCAATCTTGATTCTCGTCAATCACAAGATTATTTATGCATGTTATTACTAACCCTTTCTTTGTAGGATTTTTTTTCTCACTTGACGCCCCATTCTAGGGAGAGCTACCGTCAAAGGGGAGTTAGAGATACGTGGACTATTTTTCCACATTTTATTTCTTCGTTGGGGTAACTTATTGTTTCGATAAAAAGGGGGAGAAGAAGTAAAACTTAGGCTTTCAAAACATACATCTAATCTTAAGTTTTATTCATCATAACATTATGTTTTGTCATCAACAAAAAGGGGGAGATTGTTAATACAAATAAACCGTAAAAACGTTTATTAATATTTAGCGATCTCTTTTGTGTTTTGTTGATAACAAATATAATGTTATCATAAGTAAAATCATAAGGTTACATGTTAATTTTGTAAAGCATTTGCATATAGTTATTTAATACAAATTGTTGTAATAAATCATTTGTTGTAATAGTTTATTAAGATGGGTAAAAACCACAACCCGTGGAGCATATCCTTAACCCATGGTATTGACCCATGTCCATTTGACTAGATGCATTGCATCTATTAGATACATTGTATCAAATGAAATACCCATGAACCAATCCATAACCCATGACCCCATGACCCATAACCAAAAAACCCATGGGCAAAGAGGAGTGTACCATGGATCCCTGGTGTTACACTAGACGGATCCCTTAAGCAAGGGATCCGTGGGATCCATGCAACAGTGGCAAGATTTTTCCTATAAATAGGGAGCCATTTCTTCATTTCTACTCACCCTTCTTCTTACTAACTCTCTCATATATTCTTACACTCTTCTAACAAAAGATCACTTGATCTAGAGAGTTGTTCTTCTTTCTTCCAATGTGATTCTCATATAGGTCCTTCTCTATGGCGAGATCACGAGCATTCTACAAGTCATCCAAGCAAGGGATCCTTGATTGATTTGTTCCTCCACAAGATTTCTGTAGCAAAGATCTTGTATTAGATATTTCACATATTTATTGTGTAATAGTCATGTTGGTTTGGTCCTCCATGTTACGGACTCGGTATTTAGCTTTGTACTGGAAAAAGGTGTAAGCAACGTTGTGAAGGCTTCTCCGCCAAGTTGAAGGAGTTTGTTGACATAGTGCTTGAACTCTCGAGTAGGTGACTCGGGGAGTGGAGTAGGGCAAGGAAAGTGTCCTTATAGCCGAACCACTATAAATCGGTTGTGTCATTTCTATCCCTTACCTTACTTTCTTTACTTGCATTACTTTTAGATCTATACTTTATCTTCATCCATATGATTTTGCATAACATCGAATCTAAAGTTTTTAGAAACTAACTTAAATCGGCAAAACTACTTAACCCCCCTTCTAGTTTTTCACAGCTTTTATACGCTTTTTACTGTTTTTATGCGTTTTCGTCTGTTTTTACGCTTTTTGTTGTTTTTGTAAGATCTCATCCGTTTTATACGTTTTTGACCATTTTTATACGTTTTTTTAATCGTTTTATACGTTTTCATATGTTTTCGTCCGTTTTTATATGTTTTCATTTATTCTCATCTGTTTTTATCCATTTTGTACGTATTTGTATGTTTTTATACGTTTTCGTGCATTTTAAGAAGTTTTTATACATTTGCGTACGTTTTTGTATGTCTTATACATTTCTGTACAATTTTTATGTTTTTTTGCGAAATTTCATCCGTTTATATCCGTTTTGTAAGCTTTTGTACGTTTTGAAACATTTTCGTTTGCTTTTGTTCTTTTTTGTCCATTTTTATATTTTTGTGTACGTTTTGGACATTCTTGTACGTTGTATACATTTTTGTACGGATAAAAACGTATGAAAATGTACAAAACCGTACAAAAACTTATAAGAACGTCAAGAAAACGTATATAAATGTACCAAAACGCATAAAAATGGATAAAACGTATTAAAACATACAAAACGTATAAAATGCAAAAAACGGACGAAAACGGATGCAAATGAATGAAAACGGACCAAAAGATAAAAAAAAATGCATAAAACGGACGAAAATTGATGAAAAATGACGAAAACGAATGTAAACGGTTAAAAACATCTGAAAACGTATAAACGTGTATAAATATGGATAAAAACGTATAATAACGGACGAAAACATATATAAACGTATAAAACGGATGATAACTTATAAAATGAACGAAAACGTATAAAAATGGCCGAAAATGGACAAAAACAGATTAAAATGTATAAAAACGAACAAAAACTTATAAAAACGGATGAAAACATATAAAAGCGTATAAAACCAGATGAAAACGTATAAAAACGGACGAAAATGGTTGAAAATGGATGAAAACGTATAAAAGCGTTTAGAAACAAACAAAAACGTAAAAATATGTATAACAAGTTAAAAACCAACGAAAACGGAAAAAAATGAACGAAAACGTATACAAACAAATGAAAACAAATAAAAGGAGGACGAAAAGCGTATTAAAACGTATAAAAATAACGAAAGTAGATGAAAACGTATATAACAGATGAAAACGGACAAAACCAATGTAAACGGTTAAAAACTGACGAAAACGTATAAAAGAGGACGAAAACGGATGAAAAACGGACGAAAAGTATTAAAACGGACAAAAACGGATGAAAACGTATAAAAATAGATGAAAACGGATGAAAAATATAGAAATGGATGAGAACGTATAAAAAATATAAAAACGGAGGAAAACGTATAAAAATCTATAAAAGCGTACAAAAATGGTTACAACGTATAAAACGGACGTATAAAAAATGAGAATGAAAAAAAAAGGAGAAGAGTAGAATGGGCTTTTCGCATTTTTACCTAAAATTTAAAGAATGAGAATTCCACTTTTTTTTTTTAACATTGTTGGGAAAAAGTGTAACTAAACGGATTTTCAATTTTTGTCCTTTTCATTTGAAAATTTTCCCTAAAAATGAGAATTTTTTTACCAACTAAACAGCCCTAAACGATTACAGTTGTAGCCAGAAAAATGAAACAATAGCAAAACAAAAAGATTAAACTAAAAGATTACATACTAGTAAAAAGAAGTATTAAACTAACATAAAGGAATTGATAGCGTATCATTATAAGTGGCTCAAGCCCACTAATCACACGCTCGAATCAGGCCCAAACAACAACAGTTCACAACTCAATCTTGACAAGAACTACATAAACCCACGCTGAGCAAGGCCTGGTAGCGATTCTCAAGCTGCATAGTACATGTACAAAGAGACAACTGTTCCACTTGGGAAAATACTGCCTCACATCAGTAAAGTATAGTCTTTGTTTAAGTGTTACTCGAGCTTCTTAAACCTTATCAATCTCATCTGGTCTTTACAATTCATGAGACTGTGAAAACAACTGAGCCCTCTACAATTCAAAGTGCAATATTAACGGCAGGAACCTTAACTGATGAGATGGTTAGGAATAGGACTTTGAAAAACGGTGATAAGAGGATGGGAGCTAGTGAGTCAAACAAGTGAATAGGCATAATGATCGACAGCTAGAAGGCAAAAGGATTTGTTGCAACCTACTATGCATCAAAATTTTGCGAATTTAAAGTTTTTAGAAACAAGTGAATCGATAAAACTACTCTTAGATGCCCCCGCCCTTGTGTCCCAGATTCATGACCTTGGGTGAATATAATCCGGTGTATTGTATAAATTTTTGTAAACTTGCATAGTCTTGTCATGAGATTCTGGATATTACTCTTTACATTAAGAATGCATATATCGTATCCATATATGTCTTAATCATGCTATACTTTAGTAGTGGGTTGTGAACACACAAGTCGCAAGTTTTGTATGGGCGGGATTTGCAACTGAGTAGATTTATAATGCCTTAGCTATGGAAACATTCTCTAAAGGCTTTTCAACTTATTTAAAACAAACTCTATGAACTCACCAACCTTTGTGTTGACACTTTTAGCATGTTTATCTCAGGTTTGTAAGGAGATAGCGGATGCATGGAGCATAGAGTCTTAGGACATGTTTTGGAGACTTATGCTTTTATCATTTACCATTCGATATGCTTTAAAAAATTATGTATTATCATACTCTAGGACCTCTTGTCTTGTTATAACTCTGATTTAAATAATTCGAATGGTAACTTTTCAAAACGTCTTATTTAGAGGCCGTTTTCTATATCTTGTACTTTGTGCCTTGAGGTAGCACCCCAGTGATACTATCATTCCACTGCGATATTTTGGGGGTGTTACACTAATCAAGAAAGTCTTTGATTTTTAATGACCTTGAAAAAGTTGGTATGTCTGCCTTTATCCTAGACATTCGATTTCTTTGATGATTCGTAGGATCAACTTGACCAGCTTCTTCGTCTTCGTCACTTGAGGACTCATAAAAGTGGCGTTCTCGTTTTGGTTCTTCGCGGATATTAAGATTATCAAGTTCTCGAGAATTTAGTATTCTGTTCCATTTGTTGTTGTGATTGTTGCTGTAATTGTTGTGATTGTTGATGCAATTGTTGTTTGAATCGCTTGTAGGGTTTGCAAAAGTGCAGTATTATCATTCGTCATGATCACTTAAAAAAAGTTTTTTTTCTTGAACAATACGATGAACAATAACTCTTTTTCTTTAATAACGGAATACAACTACTAAAAGAAAAGAAAATAACATTTAGAACAATCGGGGAAAACCCGAATTGATAAAAGATAAAGATTGAAAGTGGTGACCTGGTGTCAACTTGGGAGAGACCCAAATTGAACGTGGCTCTAATTACCACTCAAGTAGGACAACGGAAGATAGTTTCTTTCACGTACCGATGCTAATGAACATGTTAATGGCAAAAGCCAAGAAACCTAGGCTAGTTTCTGGTTCACGTATGAACAAAAGCTAAAAACATGACGTCACGTATAAAATAAAATTGAATAATATTGATAGAATCAATTATATGTGCTGGAATTTAGTTTATATAAACATAAGAATCCTAAAGCGGCTCAAATAAAGTTTCCTAATAGAATAATAATCCTAATTAAATAAGTAAAGATAAACCTGAAATACAACTAGACTCAAGATAAATCTTAATTTACTTCCAACTAATCTGCCAGAATTAATTCTTTACACTTTTTATGTTTCGGTCCTCCATCAACTCCTTAGTGAGCCTACTCAGTGAGCATGTTCATCAGCGAGTAAACATGTTGTAATTGAATTCAAACTAACTTGTAACGGATTTGAGCTATTCAAGGGTAGTAATAACTGCAACTTAATGACAACATTATATTGGTCGTGTAACTACTAATCCCTATAATGAAGGAGTATTATGATGTGATTAATGCGCCAATTAAATATCATAATTCTATTGGGCTGTGAGTTTTTCCTATAAACAGGAACACACATATGGAAAAAAGAGATACAGAAAAACCTAAACACTTAAAATCGAAAACGTTCTTACATTTGTGCCTAAATCAATAATGAGTAATTGGTCTTGTTAATACAAATAAGCCGTAAAAACGTTTATTTATATTTTACGATCTTCTAATGTTTTGTCGATAACAAAAGTAAAATCATTTTAACGAAACAAATAGAGTATGTAAATAGTTTGAGTTAATAGTTTTCTAACACAATTAAGTTGTCACATAAAACACTAAAACAAGTATAAGTGATTTTATGATTTAAATACATATGTACAACAACTAGTGTTTACATATTGGGTTAAACATATACTTAAACTAAGTATACTAAAATGGGTAAAAACTAAGTGTATGCTAAAATGGGTAAATACAAGTATATACTAAATGGGTAAAATACTAGCAAATGGTTTTGACCCATAACCCATGGTTTTATATATACCACTTAACCAAGTTCATTGTATCTAGAAAGAAAACCATGGATCAACCCACAACCCATGACCCATGACCCATAACCAAAAATACCCATGGGCAAAGAGGAGCGGACCACGGATCCCTAGCTTTGTGCTAGCCGGATCCCTTGTGGTAGGGATCCGTGGGATCGGGGGAACAGAAGAGAATTTTCTCTATAAATAGAGAGCCATTTCTTTCTCTCTACATATGGTTTTTCACACAAACTTCCCCAAAGTATTCTAACCCTCTAACCTCGTGATCTAAGTGATCTATGTAGTTTGTCTTTTGTTTTGTGTGATCTACTAGGTTCCTCTTAAAGGAGAGATCACCACCTCTTGAAGACGCGTCAAGCTCAAGTCCATGAGTTGCCATGCTTCGTCATCATCAAGACTACTAAGGTTCTCTTGTTGATAGTTATTCCTTTTTCCATAGATGTTGGGTTGAAGGCATTAGTGAAGAATGCCGAAAGTGTCAAGATGAAAGCATTAGTGAAAGGTGCTCATCATCCGTGTCAAAGCATTATTGAAGGATGCTAAAGGTGTCAAGACGAAGGCATTAGTGAAGGGTGCCAAGCATTGTGTCAAAGGCATTAGTGAAAGATGCCAAAGGATCAAATCAAGTAGCATTTGGGGAGAATGCTTAGGTTGTATAATCGATGAGGTGCATCGTTATACATATGTGTATTTGTTTATCTACAAGGATGGTGATATCCTTGATGGTGTTGTAACAAGGAGTAGATCTCCTTGAGATTAGGTGTTGTGTCGTGAAGGTGTAGTTCACCTAAGGTGTGAAAGAACTAAGGTGCTTAGCCTAGTACATAATAAAGGGTAGGCTTATGTTGTGATAGGATTAGTTCTCCTAAGGTGTGAAAGAACCCTCGGTTAGCCTAGCATCAGATAAAGGGTAGGCGACGTTGTGTTAGGTGTGGTTCGCCTTGGTGTGAAAGAACTCAGTATTTAGCTTTGTACCGAAAAGGTTGCGACGCTGTGAAGGCTTCTCCGCCACAAGGAGTTGGTGTAGTGGTTACGAACTCTCAGAGGTGACTCGGGAGTGGAGTAGGTCAAGGAAGGTGTCCTTGTAGCCGAACCACTATAAATAACTTGTGTTGTGGTGATGTGCTTCTTACTCTTTATATTTCATTTCACGCTTATATATCCATCTATCAACGCCCAACATAAACAATCAAATGGATTGACATAAGTCGATCTAAATATTTAAAAGGAAGTTTTAAATTGGTAAAACTATTTAACCCCCTTCTAGTTTTCCACAATTGGCATCGAGAGTCATACCAAGTTTCTTAAAGTATGTTGTACTTTAAAGACTAGATACGATCCGTGTATGTTTGAAAACTACAAAGAAGGATTTTTTATTGTTGGTCATATTTTCTTTTAAATCATTTTGTCGGACATTGATAGATGATTCTAATCATTTTTGCTCTTAAGAAATCTTCGTGCTAGAATCTCTTCAAAGTCTTCGTTCAAAGATTAATGAAGTCAACATTTAAGGAAGGATCTAAAAAGTAATCACAACCTATGTACACCAAGTACAAAGGATTACTTTAAAAGCTCATGAAGTATTTTTGGTATTATACCAAATCAAGAAGCATAGAGGTATGTTTTACTCTTCATTAGATAGGTTACATGAGTCCCAATTATTGTCATAAGTTATCTTTGCTTAACTAATCACTAACATCATTAGAAATCTCTTTCGTCACCTTTAGTCTTTTTCAACATAGGGGATGATATTATTTTTTTTCGTCAAACTAACGCCGCCATCACATATGAACCCTCGATATGTAATTCATCGAAAATCATCATTCAAAAACAATCCTCATCAAATACCTCCATTTTTTGGGCAAGCTAATTTATAAGCCTACTACAAAAATAATACCAAACAACTCCCTTCGTCCACGTAAGAGCTCGGATCCCTCTAGTTGTACTAGCCGATCCCAAATACAAAGGATCCGGGGAACCGTGGAATGTAACTCAGCCTATACGCTTTCAAAAATTCACCACTGATCTTTTTCCCTCTATTCACATAACACCAAAACGACTAAGCTACCGAATCCATCCTCATTAGCTTCCATACTCTCAAGTATTCCTTCCTAGAACATCATTGTAAGTAATTACATTAACTTGTTCTAATTTTCATCATCCTCATCCTAGGGTTTATGGTTTCTTAATTTTAAATCAATTAATTTAATTAGGACTCTTTAAATTAATCATGAAAAGGGCTTTTAACAAAATCACATTGTGTTCACAACATTGTTAATACAAATCAAAACCATAAACCCATCCCAACTAAGTTTACCTAATTGGAAAATTTGTATTTTTAGGACCAACCATGCCCAAAGCTACTCAACAAGATCATCATGACACCGTCCACTACCTTACTCATTACTATCGTAAAAAGGGATTGACCAAAACCAACCGTAAAATTTTCAAAAGCCTTGTAAAACGACTTATCCACGAAGGTCGTGTAGTCAAGGAATGTTTTCCTTGAAGATACCCGATTATTCGCAAGTTTTCTCGACAATCAACTTTGATTGTCTCCTTGACATAGATGAACAAATTTGTCCGTTTTCATTTTTGAATTTTACAAAAGCTTTAGGATCATTCGAAACGTCGATGATAGCATTTCAATCACTTTCATCATCAATAAACAAAACTTCACTCTTCCTCTCAACACCTTTGCTCAAACTCTCGCATTCCTTGTGAAGGAATTTGTATGTACTCTCAAGATTGGGCAATTAACGCTCAAAACCTTGCACTTGATCCTAAGCCTCTCTAAAACACTCCTATTGATGAACCCGAAACCATCCGAGACACTATTTTCAAAATAAGAACCGACCAATCCCGTTTCGACCAAAACAAGAAGCTCATTCACCGTAATCCTTTTCAAATGGAACTTTCCGAAATGCACCCTATGTTTAGAAAATGGGAAGAAATCCTTAGGAAAATGTCATTAGCCTAGTTGGAAACAAAGATCATCCAAACGCATGTCTTGTGCAAATGATCTATTGTCTTATCCATCAAAGGCCATTTAATCTTGCCTATTACATGGTAAGGAGAATGGCCGGGGTATTCAAAGCTTCCAACATGGTACTTCCGTATGGTATGCTCCTAACACGACTTTGTAAGTATGTTGGTACATTGCAACCATCTCCTATCAACGATGATCATTATCTTTCCGACCACGTCATGGTACCTCTTACCAAATGACCTCTAAACGGTTCATGGTCAATAGAGAGCAACCGAAGCTCTCGACTCCTCGGCCGATGAAGAAGAAGAAGATGAAGAAGATGTCGGCCCCGTAGCCAATATCAAATTGGAATTCCTTGAATACCACAAACAACTTCCGACCATTCCAAACGAGACCGCTGAATTTAAGCAATTGAGGGGCATGATTCAAAACCTCGCATACAACCTCACTAAGCAGCCAAAAAGGAAAAGAAAGGATTGACGAAAGAGACAATAGGATTGTGCTTGTTTTCTGTATCTTATTTTTAAATGATTACATTTTAGCTCTTTCGGTTTATGATTACTTGATATTGTCTTTTAACTAGTGTTTTGTGATAAACATGCTTGTTTCTACTATTTATTTGTGGATTTACTAGTGTGCATAAATAAACCGCGCATCATTTCTGTAGGTTCTATGTTGGTTCCGATCTACAGATGCCGGATCCCTAGGATTAGCCTAGTCGGATCCCTCCCTTGAGGGAACCATGGGATCCGTGACATCGACGCAGAATACAAAGATTCAATACATCAAAACCGCTTCTAGATAACATCACATTAGCTTAGCATATGATTTTAGAACCCAACTAAGTCCACTTCTAGGATGAGAAAGGCTTAGACTCACTAAAGGCTTACTTAAGATCTTAGTCTTATTTTATCAACACATCTAAACTCACCATATTTCCGCTTCGACTACTCACAAACTATTTCTCACCTCTCAAAACACTTAAGAAGATAAGCTAAGCAATTTTAGGAAATTGCTTCTAGTCATTTATATCTCAAGATAAGACAAAAATTAGTTTTTCAATTTTTGTAGTTTTTGAGAATTTTTCTTAATATCACCTCAAGCCTAAATCTGATAACTAGGATCATTTTTTATGACTTGACACCTTCATAACTCTTAATGTTATCCTTAGACAACCATTGGTAGTCATCTTGTCCCATCCCCCTTCCATAAAAAGCAATCATTTGCTACAACACTTATTACCTCTAATCATTCAAGTACCCTTTCATCCTAAACCTTTAGGAAAACTGAAACATTCAAAATAAGATAGGCTTTAGCTCCTAGAAACCTCATTTCAAACCTGTCATAACTGCTGAGAGCCGGATCCCTAGGATTAGTGATTCTCGATGTAGGCTTAGGGGTGTGTGTGTATGGATAAAACCACAATATCGATATCAAAAATAACCAAAAGTAGTGATTTAAAATCCCTTTAGGAAAAAGGATAATGAATCAAAACCCGTGAGTGATAGTGATACGTATTAGGAAATCCGAAGTCGTTTCCCTTAAACGAGGTGTGAATGGGCAACGTCGTTATTGGTTCGTTATTAAAATGCTCGATGTTTTGGATTTATGATTATATTTAAAACTACGGGAAATGGGAAATCAAATACGGGAATTTACACTACGGGGAATCCTAAGTTACGCAAATGAAACGCGAATAAAACGCAACTACGTCTATTCTAAGTCCTAAAAATAATCTAAAATTACTTTCTAACTAAAAATGATATTAGAAAATTAGCTTAAATTAAAACTAATTTTTATGATTTTTCTGGAATTTATTTAAATTAAAAACTAATTTATACTAATTTAAATGCTAAAAATTACAAATTAAACTAGGAAAAATTTGAAAAAATATTTTTTTTGCTTTTTATATTTTTCTTAATCTGGGAAAATTGAAAAATTATTTTTTGGAACTTTTTCTGATTTATTTGAATTAAATGCTATTTAAAAAGTAATAAAAACTAGTTTAAATCAAGAAAAATAGCAAACAAAGTCTAAAAATTATGAAAAATTCAGGGAAATTCTAAAATATTATTCTAAATCTATGAAAAATATAAAAACTATGGCTTATGTGTCGATTTAGAAACCGATGAGTAAATCTGAATCTAAATAAGCTAATAAAAATAAGCTAATAAGCAAAATAAGCTACCACCAACTGTTACGAAACTATATTATACTAAAACTAGCTATTATCAACTAATTCTAGCTACTCCTAACCTCTAATAAGTAGTTTACCAAGTATTATTAACTCGATTTCAATGGAAATCAACTCTTAGCCCCCATATTTAAGTGTTGCCAAGGTAATCGCTTATGCAAGTAAGCTAAAGTGAAACCGGATATGTAGTATTCAAGACCACCAAGCAAACTACAACCGACCAATTTTGAGACCCTAATAAGCTATATAGAACCTTGTGCAAAGGGCCGTATAAGGTCTGAAGAAAACTGGTTTTGACAAGTTTTTGACTTTTGAAAACAGTTGGAAGTTTGACTAATTTGAGATTTAAAGGCAAATTTTGAACCTGATTAGTCGAAGTGAGATGTAATAACACTAAAACAAGCTAAACCAATCAAGCTTAATCTTATCTAGAGTTTATTTGCTAATTTTATTCTAACAGTTATTGAGCTAAACTGATTAATAAGTGATTTTGACTATTAATGAAAACAGGCACAAAACTATGATCTAAGATAACTGATTTATGACTAAATAAGGCTAAAGCAATCAATATCTACCACCAGAAGCACTAAAATTCAACTTAAAGCCTAATCCAAACACTCTCTTAACTGTTCTAATAAGCATAACGAAACTAATCCTATATCTACTTCAAGCAGAGATTGAGAATAGCTATAATGCTAAGATCCTTAGATTAAATCAACATCAAATCAAGTACTAACACAACCTAAAATGATCATAGCATACATGGCGCTTTTGAATAAAATGGGATTAAAACTCACTTGAAGTCCTGCCAAGATTTGGGCATTACAACAGTACCAAATCAACCAAATCCAACACCAAACACTAAATCAAACCCAACTCAAATCTTTAAGATCACCCCATCTCCATATCAAGACCAGCTTTGAACTACGCTTGACTTCCTTTCGTTGACCAAGGACTTTTGTTGTGGATTGGATGCAATGAACAAGTAGAGACAATATAAGCTCACTAAAGCTATATCAAGCTTAAATGAGCTTATTCCATTATTCAAACAAAGCTTATTTAGTACTAAAATCATAAATGCAAGATTAGATTTAAAACTTGGAAATTTTATTAAAACTAAAAGAGGATTACAAAAGACTGAGATTACATAAAAAGCTTTAAGAAAACATTAATAAGCTAATGTAAGTTCTTGAAATACAAAAACATAAAGCCGATTTGAACTAAGAAAAATGCACCTTACAATGGTGAGCCAAGGGTCCTATTTATAGCCTTCAAGCCAGCCTTGGGATTCCTCTTGGGAAGAGCCTAGAATCCTTATCCACGCCACAAATCATCCTCTCGAAGTCACTTCCTCCAATCACAGCCTCCCAATTCATCTAGTGAGGTGTCTCGGCCAATGATAGAGCTTGAATGTGCATAAAGTGGGCAATCTTATCTCGACAAGTCAGTCTTCTAGAAGATCCTTGAGATTCTTAGTACGAGGTTGGGATGGGTAAATGGTGGGTAAAAGTGAATGGGTAAAAGGGGCGTTTGGATTGGGGAAGAAGGAAGTTTTGGGCTGCTGGATTAGTTTAATATTGTTCAAGTGTGTTGACCGGGTTGGTGGGGTTGACTTGGGTTTGAATATGGGTATACCTGGTAAAAATATACAACGGGTATTGGTTTAATGGATTGGACCGGTGTAAGTGGATTTTGATATTTGGACCGTATTATTTTGGGCCATGAGTTAGGATTTGGACTTTGTAATGAACCAAGGTGTATTTAAAGGACTAAATGTGTATTTTCTGAATTTCAAAGGACCATAGTCAAATTTTGAAATCAGTTTTCATGGTTTGATGGTAGCATTATTGTTCTCAAACGAATTGTGAATTCATTAGAGGGTAAAGGTGGAGCTTGATAGCTTGAAGCTTGATATCCTTGATTGTAATGTACCCCTTTGGTTCGTATTGATTTGGTGGGGCTTTGAATTGGTTTTGAACATTTGGTCCATGAACTTGATTCCATTAAAACGAACCGATTGTTCGATTGAGAAAATCCCGGAGGTACCATTTGATTACTAACACGAGGATTTGGTCTAACTTGAGGACGGTTGGTTACCTCCTAAGCACGCATTAGCCGTAAGGATTTCCATCGGTACGTATTAATTGTAGTAGGCATGCGGGCCACCACAAGTAGTACAATGCATTCCACCGCTTGACTTGAGCGGTGGAGAAGAATTAACCTTTAGCGGTCTTAATCTTAACCAAAGCCTGAATCATATCCGTAGCTTATCAATCTTAGCATCTGCTAGACGTATTTTCGTAAGATTCCAGGACGATGGTGTAACACTCACCGGCAAAGAACCTTTCGCTTAGGTACGTAACTTTAGATTTGTTCTCGATAATCAACAAGGCATCTCTCGTTGATCGGGTCAACAATTACCAAATTGCGGCCATTGAGAGAGTCTTGATCGGCCTCATTCAAACCGTTATAAAACGTATCGTTGGTGTAATTCAAGAAACCATGATGGGGATACCTCAGCAAATCTTTGAATCGGTCCCATGCCTCACTAAATGATTCATCAAATCTTTGTGTGAATTTTGTTATTTCATTTTTTAAACTTGTTGTTTTAGACGGTGGGAAGAATTCGCTACCTAATTTTGACACTAAATTCTCCCATGGTTATCGACGAGGGGTAATTCTCGAGCAAATCCGGGCGGCCCTCAAGTGAAAAACGGGAAGAGGAAGCTTGATAGCCTCTTCCCGAACGTTAGGTACTTGATCGTAGACGGAGCTTGTTAAATCGTCGGATATGAGAGTGAGGATCGCTCTCTCAATCCGTGAAATTGGCTTGACGAAACCAAATTTATCAATCCGTGTTTAAGCTCAAAGTTATCGGGCAACGACAATGGGACGACGATGGCTTCTCCATAACCCTCGGTGGGTGCTTGGAGTTGCTCTAGCGTAGATCGGTTGTCCTCCTTTTTCGACAATGGGCGAGTCGGATTAGTTCAATCTCGGTTCACTAATGGAGCACGCCTATTTCGCTTCTCGGAATTGTAGCGTTTCATGACGGTTCAGAAGTTAGAACGATGTGCGCATGCACTTTCAAAAACCAAGGCAATTAACACGAACGGTATTCGAAAACACAGTGAACTTAACCAATAATCCCAAGTGAATAACTCTATAAGACAACGCACAAGCTATGCGAGAAGCTTTTTTCGTCACAAGCTTATTAAAACCCCGCCTTTTCAAATCCGCATTTAATGTCAGCCGTCCTTATACCCACCATACGTTGTGTTTATCAAATAGAAATAAATCGACTCACGAAGCTACACAAAAGGCAAGTTTTTGATCTTTAGTTCTGGGAACTTACTAATGATAACACCTCGCTTGAGAATGTTATATAATTGATGTATTCTATTTAGCTCAAAACAAAAGAGAAAAATCTTTTTTGTATTTTAATATGATATATATATACAAAAAAGAAAAAGGAAAATATTTTACTTTTTGATTTTTTATAAAACAATAACTTCTACAAAGAAGGATCTCGAAGCCAATCGTCAAACCTTTAACGATATTGTCGCATTAATAACCTCCCGCAGCGCCAAAATTTGATTCTCATGTAGGCTTAGGGTGTGTGTGTATGGATAAAACCACAATATCGATATCAAAATAACCACAAGTAGTGATTTAAAATCCCTTTAGGAAAAAGGATAATGAATCAAAACCCGTGAGTGATAATGATACGGATTAGGAACCGAAGTCGTTTCCCAACGAGGTGTGAATGGGCAACGTCGTATTGGTTCGTATTAAAATGCTCGATGTTTTGATTTATGATTATATTTAAAACTACGGAAATGGGAAATCAAATGGAATTTACACTACGGGAATCTTAAGTTACGCAAATGAAAACGCGAATAAAACGCAACTACGTCTATTCTAAGTCCTAAAAATAATCTAAAATTACTTTCTAACTAAAAATGATATTAGAAAATTAGCTAAGAATTAAAACTAATTTTTATGATTTTTCTGGAATTTATTTAAATTAAAAACTAATTTATACTAATTTAAATGCTAAAAATTACAAATTAAACTAGAAAATTTGAAAAAAATATTTTTTGCTTTTTATATTTTTCTTAATCAGGGAAAATTGAAAAATTATTTTTTGGAACTTTTTCTGATTTATTTGAATTAAATGCTATTTAAAAAGGAATAAAAACTAGTTTAAATCAAGAAAAATAGCAAACAAAGTCTAAAAATTATGAAAAATTCAAGGAAATTCTAAAATATTATTCTAAATCTATGAAAATATAAAACTATGGCTTATGTGTCGATTTAGAAACTGATGAGTAACCAATCTAAATAAGCTAATAAGAATAAGCTAATAAGCAAAATAAGCTACCAATAATTCTAAGTAAACTATATTATACTAAAACTAGCTATTATCAACTAATTCTAGCTACTCCTAACCTCTAATAAGCAGTTTACCAAGTATTAAGCTAACTGATTTCAATGAAATCACTCTTAGCCCCCTATATTTAAGTTGTTGCAATCGCTTATGCAGTAAGCTAAAGTGAAAACCAGATATGTAGTATCTAAGACCACCAAGCAAACTAACTGGACCAATTTGAGACCCTAATAGTTATATAGAACTTGTAAAGGTCAGTGAAGGTCTGAAGAAACTGGGTTTTGACAAGTTTTTTGACTTTGAAAAACAAATGGAAGTTTGACTAATTTGAGATTTAAAGGCAAATTTTGAACTGATAAGCGAAGTGAGATGTAATAAATACTAAAACAAGCTAAACCAACTGCTTAATCTTATCTAGAGTTTATTTTCTAATTTTATTCTAACAGCTTATTGAGCTAAACTGACTAATAAGTGATTTTGACTATTAATGAAAATGTGCACAAAACTATGATCTAAGATAACCGATTATGACTAAATAAGGCTAAAGCAATCAATATCTACCATTGAGAAGCACTAAAATTCAACTTAAAGCCTAACCAAACACTTCTCTTAATGTTTCTAATAAGCAGATTAACGAAACTAATCCTATATCTACTTCGCAGAGATTGAGAGAATAGCTATAATGCTAAGATCCTTAGATTAAATCAACATCAAATCAAGTACTAACACAACCTAAAATGATCATAGCATACATGACAGTTTTGAATAAAATGGAATTAAAACTCACTTGAAGTCCTGCCAAGATTTAAAGCATTACAAAGAAGACTAAATCAACCAAATCCAACACCAAACACTAAATCAAACCCACTCACCTTTAAGATCACCCCCATTCCATATCAAGACCAGTTTGAACCACGTTTGACTTCGTTGACCAAGGACTTTTGTTGTGGATTGGATGCAATGAAACAAGAGTTAACAATATAAGCTCACTAAAGCTATATCAAGCTTAAATGAGCTTATTCCATTATTCAAAACAGCTTATTTAGTACTAAAATCAGAAATGCAAGATTAGATTTAAAACTTGGAAATTTTATTAAAACTAAAAGAGGATTACAAAAGACTGAGATTACATAAAAGCTTTAAGAAAACATTAATAAGCCATGAAAAGTCAAAATACAAAAACATAAGCAAAGTATTTGAACTAAGAAAAATGCACCTACTACAATGGTGAGCCAAGGGGTCCTATTTATAGTCTTCAAGCAGCCTTGGGATTCCTCTTGGAAGAGCCTAGAATCCTTATCCACAGCCACAAATCATCCTCTGAATACTTCCAATCCGCCTCCCAATTCATCTAGTGAGGTGTCTCGCCAATGATAGAGCTTGAATGCATACCAAGTAATCTTATCTCGACAAGTCACTTCTAGAAGATCCTTGAGATGCTTAGTACGAGGTTGGGATGGGTAAATGGTGGGTAAAAGTGAATGGGTAAAAGGGCGTTTGGATTGGGGAAGAAGGAAGTTTTGGGTTGCTTTGGGATTAGTTTAATATTGTTCAAGTAAAATAACCGGGTTGGTGGGGTTGACGGGGTTTGAATATGGGTATATGGGTTAAAATATACAACGGATATTGGTTTAATGGATTGGACCGGGTGTAAGTGGATTTTGATATTGACCGGTATTGTATTTGGGCCATGAGTTAGATTTGACTTTGTAATGAACCAAGGTGTATTTAAAGGACTAAATGTGTATTTTCTGAATTTCAAAGGACCATAGCTGTAATTTTGAAAATGTTCATCAAGGATCATTCTTGTCAATCTTCAAATAATCCAGGACTGATTTTAAACTACTGAAACTTGAAGGATCAATTATGCCAAATGCTCAAAGATGAGGGCCGATTCTCGACAATTCTTCAAATTGATCATATCTTCCAAAAATCATCCACAGAGAATAAAATCTTCACAAAGCATAATTTTGATCTTCCCGCCAAATTTTAAGCTCTCTTTAATCTCTCGTGCTCGGATTGGCCTGATGGCTTCTTTTTTGTGTGTTTTATCATATCCGACCGCATGCAACAAACTCAAGAAAACAACAGATATTAGCAATAAACGGCTCTTTCTTGGTTATTTTGGGTTAGTTTTGATAAACAAAAGATATGTGTTTAAGCACATATCAAAATACCCAGTGACGACCATTGTCGTCCCCACACAATGCAATCAACTCACTCTTCTAAAACCAAGGATTTCAATCTCTTTCTACTAAACCTATGAAGAAGTAGCAAAGATTCCTCAAAAGAGATTAAGGAAGCCTTAATTCTAAAACGCTCCGTTTACCTTTATATTTCACATATATAGATATTACGATTAAGCACATTCCGGTTATGAGTGACGGTTTGTTGAACTTTCATGTCGATCAATAACTCCAACATTTTTCAATCAACACTTTAGGATCACGGAGTAAAAAACACAACACAGCGAAGTGACCATAGGATAGAATACATCGTCCCTGATTTTTCACAAGTCCCCAAACTAAGTGTAAAATCTAAATCATTGTTAAATATGACTCTGGATGCTAACACTACCCATGGAAGTTACTTGTGTAATTACCTTTTGCTCCCATTTTCCTATTTTCCTCTAGATTTTTTTATTTTTGTTGAGAATTGAATTTCTTCAAGTTTCTCGCCGATAACTTTATTTCGATAAAGATATAAAGCTAAGTCGCTAATTAGTTATCAATCTTCCCCTAAAACCATCTGACACAAGAATGAGGTCCACATCAAGGTCCTAATTTCACACATTTAGGGAATATCCTTTTATGGCGACCGAGACAACTCATCTACGAGTCCAGAGACAGAAGCCTTTATTTAGACATCTCCGGATCCAAGTTTGGCTTAACACTATTTCAAAGACATTTGTATTTTTTCAATTAGGCCCTTGGTCTTTTCAACCACTAACTCAACGGGATTACCATTTTATCGTAAGTCTTATTATGACTTTGGATTTTTCTCTCCTTTATAGAAGTCTATGACAACTTTTATAGCTTTGGATTTTTAATTTTAAAACATTTGGGCTTAATTTCATGTTAATTTTTTGTACAAACTCAAACCCTACGGCTTTTTATAACAATAGAAACAATAAAGAAACTATCGTGAATCAGTTGTCTATTACACCGTAACACTGACAAGACTGATGTGTACCCAACTATCATGGGCAAAGATTTTCTAAAGAAGACAAAGAACTAACTATCGCCAAAAACTCAACATCTCTAATTATTAGACAAATATGGGGTAAAACAATTTTGTGGGAACAAAAAGCCATAAGTACCTTCGATGGGCTCTAAAGAGAACCAACTACTCCACGCTTAGCATCTAAACTCATAAGTAACTCTATCATTTCTCGATCTCCTCAAATTTAAAATCCCAAATAATGAGATCCGCGGATGCTTAGAAATATAATTAGATTATCTATGGTTAAGGAACAAGGGCTCAACACGCTCGGGTCAAGTCAGAATTCTATTCCTACTCTCACCAGCGGAAAGTCAACAAGGTGTCAAAACATATATTAACTTAGCAAATGCTTTGTCTCATGAAATCAAGTCATGCATATTTAAAGTCACTCAGGGAAACTTGCAAATCCTTGGCCTTGTGAGCTAGAATTCGCATTTTATAGCTTCTTATCTAAGAGACTAGCAAACTTTTCAATCAAAAAGACTTAACAAAAGCTTAAAAATTTTTTAAAATTTTCTCATATATAGCACAATTTTCTCATTTTCTAAGGAAAAACGGGGTTGCGAGAGTACACGACAAAAAATAAGCAAGTGCGGTCAAATCAAATCGAAGATTACCCTACCCCAGACTAGAACTAAACATTGTCCTCAATGTTTAAAACAAGGGTATCAACGAAAATCTAAAAGCCGTTTATTAAGTATGCTCAAAGATAAACGTTAGTCGATAAGATTTCTGATATCGGATTTCCTTCAAGACGATCATGAAACTCAAGTAGAGAAAATGACAAACTTCGAAAGCACGAGTCTTCATATCGGAAAATCCTACACAACATCACAAACAACCAAACACGAGAAATCGAAGAGGCTAAACCCTTCACATCACTTATTAGAAAATAGAAAGAAGATAGAGATAAGCATGGGGTGCCTCCCAAAGGCTTGTTTTTCTTAAACGAAGTCGCTAGCCTCGACTCGTCCCCTAATTCATTTGTCCTTGGGGAAGAAAATGGTAGAGATACTGGTCAAAACGGTGTCCTCATTCCAAAGAATGAGACCGTGGGTTGGGAGGGAAGAAAATGTCGGGCTCAAGCACATAAGGAATGACTCCTCCCAAACTCACATAAGGCATATGAAAGAACGATCCATCATCCGGCTGTTTTATGGGCGGGATCTAAGGATGAAGGATCGATAAGAGAATACTCCAAAGAAGTCGGAGCTCATGGTATAGAAAGGTGTTACTCAAAGGCTCATCAACGAAGGCATCCAAGAGAGGATCCTTATCTCGAATGACATTTTTAGCATAAAAATCATCAACGCGTATCCCGGTTGAAAAATCTTGTCTTCGAGAGGAAGGAGATCAAAGTGTCATCTATGTGAAAATCCTCACGAGGAGAGGAATCACTCTCAGCTAAAAAATAATATTGGACCGTGATCAACAAGTTCATTTGTCGACAACCACTTCCTTATCTTTCTTTTGAAAAACGGATCATCGTGACTTCTTCATCCTCAGAGAAAATCGAGTCGGTATGAGCAAGTTCATCGGTGAACTCCTCACTTTCACAAAGAGTTGATTTTCAAAAATTTGAGTATATTCGTGAATCAATTTGAACAAGGGATTCGTGAATGACGCTTTTGAAAGATTCGGATCGAAAGATGTCTCAAAAGAAGGTTCATGATTTCAAAAAAAGGAGTGGATTGCCACTTGGAAGGTCGATTTTCTAGAAATCGGAGGTGGGACAAGTGGTGCTCTAGAGCTAGCGCTTCCACCACTACCGCTGTAAACTCCTTTTCTTGTTTCTTTTTCCGCTCAAATTGTATTGTCCATATACTCTTGATCGTGAAACCTTGAAAGATCAATTCAGACGCTTTAGGTTCAACTTTTCACATCATTCGATCTCTATGGTAAAATGGGATCACCACTTCCTTGAGAAAATCAATCACACCGATGCTATGAATCGAATGATCATCGGGTGGAGGTTTTGACGCTTTTTTCGCATAGAACACTATTTTTCATTTCCTTTTCTGATCGTTAACGTTCCTTGGTAATGATCCACAATGACTTTCGCGATTCTCAAGAATGGTCTTCCTAAAGTGAGGGACTCGGCATCGACCTCTATATCAACTACGGCTGAAACCATGAAAATGGAATTTATCCACTCGTACCATAACATCGCTGACTACACCAACCGTGTGAGCAATTGTTCGATTAGCTAATTCGATAGTCATAAGAAGTATAAGATAAGAGTTCAATCCGCTCATGATATATCGCAAGAGGCATGAGACTTATGCTTGCACCTGAATCGGTTAGGGCATTACATTCCTTAATATCATTTAAGGAGGAAGGAAGGAGAAATTTCGTGATCACCAAGCTTCCTTGCTTGGTTCGAGGGAAGAATTAGAGGTGTAGGCTCAATTGAAATCTTTGAAATTTGTTCCAATTTCTTTTCATAAATCTTTTCAGCAGCCTTAAATCATATCGTGTAAGTTTGAACTTGGTTCCTGAAACAACTTTCATTTTATCGAACCGTGATTGAATCGATTTTGCACGGTGTAAGGTTTAGAACTCGCATTATGACGAGATAGAAGGAACTTGGGCAAACCGAGGTTGCATTTGCTTTTCCATTATCAAGAGGAATTACCGTCCTTTGTCACCTCGGCCCTCAAGCTATACTCATCACCGGAGAGGAAGTAGTCATCGAGGGCCCATCATCCTAATGGTAACGATTTTATTTCTCCTTCGGGTTTGGAATTGTATTACTTGGGAGAGAACCGAACCGAGGGGTGACTCATTTGGCACAAAACAGCATTCAACATACTCTCAAGTTTATTATGCGAAGCATCCATCTTGTTGTTCGAAGTCCATTTCGCTCCTAAACTCATTGCTTGTCTAGTTAATGAAGATTGAAACTCGTTTCTCAAACTTGAAATCTGGGTTTTCATGGTTTGGATGCTAGCATTATTGTTCTCGAACGCACTGAATTCATTAGAGGGTAAGGTGGAGCTTGGATAGCTTGGAGCTTGATATCCTTGATTGTAATGACCCTTGGTTCGGTATTGATTTGGTGGGGCTTTGAATTGGTTTTGAACATTTGGTCCATGAACTTGATTTATTAAAACGTAGTCCCATTGTTCGATTGAGAAAATCCCTGAGGTACCATTTGATTACTAACATGGTGATTTGCCTCAACTTTGAGGATCTAGATGGCTACCTCCGCTACGTGTATTAGCTTCGAAGGATTTATCGTGGCGTACAATTGTAGTAGGCATGCGGCCAC
>OU343221.1:191278261-191466473 GCA_910596185.1 Chrysanthemum makinoi
TTAAATCGAAACGCGAATAAAACGCAACTGACGTCTATCTGAAGATCCCAAAAAATAATCTAATATTACTTGCTAAACTAAAATGATATTAGAAATTAGCTAAGAATTAAAATATTTTGATGGATTTTTCTGGAATTTATTTCTAAATTAAAAAACTAATTTATACTAATTTAAATGCTAAAAATTACAAATTAAACTAGGAAAAATTTGGAAAAATATTTTTTTTGCTTTATATTGGTCTTAATCTGGGAAAATTGAAAAAATATTTTTTGGAACTTTTCTGATTTATTTGAATTAAATGCTATTTAAAAAGTAATAAAACTAGTTTTAAATCAAGAAAATAGCAAACAAAGTCTAAAAAATTATGAAAAAATCAGGGAATTCTAAAATATTATTCTAAATCTATGAAAATATAAAAACTATGGCTTATGTGTCAGTTTAGAACCTGATGAGTAAACTGAATCTAAATAAGCTAATAAGAATAAGCTAATAAGCAAAATAAGCTACCACACTGTTACAGAAACTATATTATACTAAAACTAGCTATTTCAACTAATTTAGCTACTCCTAACCTCTAATAAGCAGTTTACCAAGTATTAAGCTAACTGATTTCAACAGAAATCAGCTCTTAGCCCCCATATTTAAGCTGTTGCACCGGCTTATGCAGTAAGCTAAAGTGAAAACCAGATATGTAGTATTCAAGACCACCAAGCAAACTACAACTGGACCAATTTTGAGACCCTAATAAGCTATATAGAACCTTGTGCAAAGGCTGCAAGGTCTGAAGAAAACTGGTTTGACAAGTTTTTTGACTTTTGAAAACAGTTGGAAGTTTGACTAATTTGAGATTTAAAGGCAAATTTTGAACTGATTAAGCCGAAGTGAGATGTAATAACACTAAAACAAGCTAAACCAACTGTTTCTAATCTTATCTAGAGTTTATTTGCTAATTTTATTCTAATGTTATTGAGCTAAGCCCTTAATAACGTGATTTTGACTATTAATGAAAAAGGAGGCACAAAACTATGATCTAAGATGACTGATTTATGACTAAATAAGGCTAAAGCAATCAATATCTACCACTGAGAAGCACTAAAATTCAACTTAAAGCCTAATCCAAACACTCTCTTAACTGTTCTAATAAGCAGATAACGCAAACTAATCCTATATTTACTTCTGCAGAGATTGAGAATAGCTATAATGCTAAGATCCTTAGATTAAATCAACATCAAATCAAGTACTAACACAACCTAAAATGATCATAGCATACATGGCAGTTTTGAATAAAATGGGATTAAAACTCACTTGAAGTCTCTGCCAGATTGGGCATTACAACAGTACCAAATCAACCAAATCCAACACCAAACACTAAATCAAACCCAACTCAGCCTTAAGATCACCCCATCTCCATATCAAGACCAGTTTGAACCATAGTTTGACTTTCGTTGACCAAGGACTTTTGTGTGGATTGGATTGCAATGAAACATGTAAGCACAATATAAGCTCACTAAGCTATATCAAGCTAAATGAGCTTATTCATTATTCAAACAAACTTATTTAGTACTAAAATCATAAATGCAAGATTAGATTTAAACTTGGAAATTTATAAAACTAAAAGAGGATTACAAAAGACTGAGATTACATAAAAAGCTTTAAGAAAACATTAATAAGCTATGAAAGCTGAAAATACAAAAAACATAAAGCTGATTTGAACTAGAAAATGCACGCCTACAATGGTGAGCCAAGGGTCCTATTTATAGCCTTCAGCACCTTGGGATTCCTCTTGGAAGAGCCTAGAATCCTTATCAACATCCACAAATCATCCTCTGAGTCACTTCCTCCAATCACAGCCTCCCAATTCATCTAGTGAGGTGTCTCGGCCAATGATAGAGCTTGAATGTGCCAGTGGCAATCTTATCGACAAGTAGTCTTCTAGAAGATCCTTGAGATGCTTAGTACGAGGTTGGGATGGGTAAATGGTGGGTAAAAGTGAATGGGTAAAAGGGCGTTTGGATTGGGGAAGAAGGAAGTTTTGGGCGCGTTTGGATTAGTTTAATATTGTTCAAGTGTGTTGACCGGGTTGGTGGGGTTGACTTGGGTTTGAATATGGGTATACGGGTTAAAATATACAACGGGTATTGGTTTAATGGATTGGACCGGGTGTAAGTGGATTTTGATATTGGACCGGGTATTGTATTTTGGGCCATGAGTTAGGATTTGGACTTTGTAATGAACCAAGGTGTATTTAAAGGACTAAATGTGTATTTTCTGAATTTCAAAGGACCATAGCTGTAATTTTGAAAATGTTCATCTAGGATCATTCTTGTCAATCTTCAAATAATCCAGGGTCTGATTTTGCAACTACTAAAACTTGAAGGATCAATTCTGCCAAATGCTCAAAGATGAGGGGCTGATTCTGACAATTCTTCAAATATGATCATATCTTCCAAAAATCATCCACAGAGAATAAAACTCTTCACAAAAGCATAATTTTGATCTTCCGGCTCAGCTTAAGCTCTCTTAATCTCTCGTGCTTGGATTTTCGTCTGATTTGGCTTCTTTTTGTGTGTTTTATCGTATCCGTACCTGCACAAGCACAAACTCAAGAAAACAACAGATATTAGCAATAAACGGCTCTTTCTTGGTTATTTTGGGTTAGTTTTGATAAACAAAAGATATGTGTTTAAGCACATATCAATTAGCCTAAGGGATCCCTTCAAGGAAGGAACCGTGGAATCCGTGTGACAGTTTATGTCAAACATAGCTAAAACAATCATTTCAACTCATCTTCCTAACTCAAACACTCCATTCCATCTTAAATGAGTTCCTAGATCAGTGAAACTCTGAATCTCAACCTTGCGCATGTTGATCATCACACTACCAAGGACATTAGTGGATTAAGTCTTAAATGCAAATTGCCAAGATCTTTCCTTTATAAGCCATAGAACACTTTAGTCATCAAACACCATTACTTATAGTTAAGACTTCCAACAGCTAGAGACTTCAAACTGAGTCAAAAACCTTGAAATCCATTAATAATAATGATTTCATCTAAGCCCTGTCTGTTCGCCGGATCCCTGGTTCTTAACCAGGCGGATCCCTGCTGAGAGGGATCCGCGGGATCCGTAAGTACAGAAAGCAAAAATCAGCTTCCATATTCAAAACACCTCTTGGTTTTCTAAACCACCTTTAGAATTCATTAATTATCCTCCTAGAACTGATCAAAACCCCAAGAGCATGCCTATTCCTCTAAGTGGTCAATAATTTAATTTTCCTCATTCAAATCATCCTTCAATAAACCAAATAATCTTAGGATTAAAAAATCACTCTCAATCACATCCAAGAAGTTCTTACTTGTACCATCATCACCATGACTAAAGCCCTTAGTGCTAACTCATCCACTCAAAGACCACAAGAGATCACTAGAATCACACAAGAAGTTTCCCTCAGGATCATCTTCGGTTAAGTCCACCAATGGTAGGATCTCTCCCACACCAAGGAAACCATTTAAGAAGAAGAGTGTTCTCACTAGGAGTTCATCACCAAATTCTACTATACCAAACATACCCTCCACAACTCAACCAACATCATTAGTGCCTAGAGCCACCTCACACTCTCACAATGTAGAAGATTTACCCTCTTGGCCATCTCATCTTTCACCATTACCAGCTAGTTCACTTGAAAAGATTGAGCAACAAAATCAAAGTGTTGAATCAACACTTGCTCCAAAAGCAAACTCTATCATTCCTCCCAATAATCCATTTTGGATTATGAGAAAACATCAAAGGCAATCACCCAACCAAATGGAAGTTGATGCTTCCTTACCTCTACCCTCAAACATTGTAGAACCACCACTTAATGAACCTCCATCAAATCCTCCTTCATTTGAAGATCCTCACCCCACTTCACTTGAACTTTCACTTCAAGAAACTCAAAACCATGACAAGGATTGCTATCATTGTAAACATGTTGAAAGGTTGATACATGAACTACGTGAAGAGCAACGTTTCATATTTTATCACCTCCTCCACGTTTGAAGATGTTAATAAGCCTAAACAACAATGAGCATCACATTCAAAACTTAACTTAGACGTTAGGAAACCTTTTTCATCCTTGATCATCATTTAGTTTAGTTGAACCTTGAATTGGGGTAATTCATTAGCATTAGTAGCACTTGTTTGGCTAGTTCATTCTCTTAGTTTTAGAGATTTGGTGGTGTATCTCTTGTTTTATTGAATGAATACTTATATGCTATGATTATTTTGTGTTATGCTTGATATATTGTACATATATCTCATTCTCTCAAAATAGCATTCCTTGACATTTCTTCACTGCTGAAGATACTGTCAACAGATAGCCGGATCCCTTCGAGATAACTAGACGGATCCCTTCTTAAAGGAACCGTGGGATCCGTGGTACAGGAGCACAAATTTATACTAACTTGAGTCTCTTTTGCAGAAAATTATGCACTATACTATTGTTTTTCTAATCTTGTTTTGTAGTTATTCAAAATACACATGAAGATATTGACACCATAAAGCTAGGGGAGCTTTGTGTCAAACGACATTGCAAAATCATTTGCAACTTAATTCATTTTTGGATTAACACTTCATGACATCCCATTGCAACATTGCAATATTCAAGGGGGAGCACATTCTCGTCACTTAGACGACCCATTTGCAAACTTAGTTGCAAACACAATTAGTTTACTTTACGTTATGTCCTTGACGCCCTTACATAGGGATGGACTCGTCAAGGGGGAGTTAAGACGAGTACCATTCCCGTCACTTGCTCTCTTTTACATTTTTACATTTTTTCTTATAAAAATTGTGTTAGTTTTTTTTAACACTTTTTGTTTCGACAAAAAGGGGGAGAAGAAAGTAAAAACTATAAATTCAAATTATTACGAATTTTAGCTTTTCCTTAAATAATTTTATGTTTTGTCATCAACAAAAGGGGGAGATTGTTAATACAAATAAGCCGTAAAAACGTTTATTTATATTTACGATCTTCTAATGTTTTGTCGATAACAAAAGTAAAATCATTTTAAACGAAACAAATAGAGTACGTAAATAGTTTGAGTTAATAGTTTTCTAACACAATTAAGTTGTCAAATAAAACACTAAAACAAGTATAAGTGATTTTATGATTTAGATACATATGTACAACAACTAGTGTTTACATATTGGGTTAAACATATACTTAAACTAAGTATACTAAAATGGGTAAAAACTAAGTGTATGCTAAAATGGGTAAATACAAGTATATACTAAATGGGTAAAATACTTGCAAATGGTTTTGACCCATAACCCATGGTTTTATATATACCACTTAACCAAGTTCATTGTATCTAGAAAGAAAACCATGGATCAACCCACAACCCATGACCCATGACTAGGGGTGTAAACGAGCCGAGCCGCTCGTGAAAAGCTCGGGATCGGATCGGTAAAAAGCTCAAACGAGCCGAGCTTAAACGAGCTCAAGCCCGAGCTCGAGCCTAATTTTGGGCTCATTTAATAATCGAGCTCGAGCCGAGCTCTGCAAAAGTCGAGTAGGCTCGCGAGCCTAAACGAGCCTAGAAGTATATCGGTATATATCATCTATACGTATAAACGAGCTTAAAAGTAGTAAACGAGCTCGAGATTTATGTAATTAACGGGAGCTCAAAACATCATAAAATTAGACGAGCACGAGCGAAGCTCGAGCTTGTGAAAATTTTCACGAGCCGAGCTCGAGCTCAAAGTATAAGGCTCGAACCGAGCTCGAGCCCGAGCTCGAGCTTTAATATATAAACGGCCGAGTCGAGCATTAACGAGCTCGAGCTAGGTCGGCTGTTCCACCCTACCCATGACCCAAACCAAAATACCCATGGGCAAAGAGGAGCGGACCACGGATCCCTAGCTTTGTGCTAGCCGGATCCCTTATGGTTGGGATCCGTGGGATCGGGGAACAGAATGAATTTTCTCTAAATAGAGAGCCATTTCTTTCTCTCTACATATGGTTTTTCACACATACTTCCCCAAAGTATTCTAACCCTCTAACCTCAGATCTAAGTGATCTATGTAGTTTGTCTTTTGTTTTTGTGTGATCTACTAGGTTCCTCTTAAAGGAGAGATCACCACCTCTTGAAGACGTGCAAGCTCAAGTCCATGAGTTGCCATGCTTCGTCATCATCAAGACTACTAAGGTTCTCTTGTTGATAGTTCTTCCTTTCTCCATAGATGTTGGTTTGAAGGCATTAGTGAAGAATGCCGAAAGTGTCAAGATGAAAGCATTAGTGAAAGGTGCCCATCATCCGTGTCAAAGCATTATTGAAGGATGCTAAAGGTGTCAAGCGAAGGCATTGTGAAGGGTGCCAAGCGTTGTGTCAAAGCGTTAGTGAAGGATGCCAAGGATCAAATCAAGTAGCATTTGGGGAGAATGCTTAGGTCGTATAATCGATGAGGTGCATCGTTATACATATGTGTATTTGTTTATCTACAAGGATGGTGATATCCTTGATGGTGTTGTAACAAGGAGTAGATCTCTTGAGATTAGGTGTTGTGTCGTGAAGGTGTAGTTCACCTAAGGTGTGAAAGACCTAAGGTGCTTAGCCTAGTACCTAATAAAGGGTAGGCGACGTTGTGATAGGATTAGTTCTCCTAAGGTGTGAAAGAACTCGGTGGTTAGCCTAGCACCGTATAAGGGTAGGCGACGTTGTGTTAGGTGTGGTTCGCCTTGGTGTGAAAGAACTCGGTATTTAGCTTTGTACCGGAAAAAAGGTTAAGCGACATTGTGAAGGCTTCTCCAACAAAGGATTGGTGTAGTGCTTACGAACTCTCGAGTAGGTGACTCGGGGAGTGGAGTAGGGCAAGGAAGGTGTCCTTGTAGCCGAACCACTATAAATAACTTGTGTTGTGGTGATGTGCTTCTTACTCTTTATATTTCATTTCACGTTTATATATTCATCTATCAACGTCCAAAATAAACAATCAAATTGATTGACATAAGTCGATCTAAATATTTAAAAGGAAGTTTTAAATTGGTAAAACTATTCAACCCCCCCTTTTAGTTTTCCACAGGTCTTATCCCAAAGAGATATTCGTGATACACATGCCTTAGAGTCGAATAGTTTCTTTTGCAAAGTAATTATACGATTATAAGTGATATCCAGCTACATTGACTATCTTCACCCTATTAATTAGGTAAGCTGATCCAAACACATAACCTCTAAGAATATAAAATTTTGCAGTAAATTTATTCATTTTATTTCAATTGATCGACTTTTTACTACGAGATATTTTGAATCAAATTTATTATTAATACCACCAATAATAATCACATCAACTTAAGATATACCTTTAGTGTCACTCAGCCCATGGAGCTTAGTTTCACACTTCGCTAATCATTTGCATGAAAATGACCTTGACATTATATATAAAATCAGTTAGAACATTATTCACCACAATTTATAATGGTGAAACCCAAACAAATTCCAAGCCCACAAGTCGGACTCTACTAAAATCACCAAAGGATTTCAAACATCAAAGAGATCTTTTATATAAGTAGTATCAACCAAAATTGAAATGAGTTGTCACTTAGAATTTGGTCCGACTTGCGGTAGACGAAAACTTGCTTGCAACAAACATATCTGATGAAGAACCAGTGGCCGGAGAAGCTCCAAAGGATTTTGAGTAAATGTTTCCATATTCAACCCTAAATTTTACATTGCCCTTTTATTTATTATTTTAATATTTCAAGAAGAAAGTCAAAGATAAAATAGTATAATCTTCTACGCATATATATAGTTTTATTATACTCATTATAGCAATAACGAAAATCAACTGTACGTATCAATAGTTTTTGGATGAGTACGACACTAATGTTTTTGGTTATATGAGTCCCTAGCCAAGCTTATTTTCATAAAAGTGCACACAAATATTCCAATTGTACGTACGTTAAAATAATTGGAAACCCGGCAAAAGATAAAAGCTAGGTTGATTATACATGCACATTTAGATGTCCCATACGTAAACTCGACCTCCAGCGGTAGCACCAGCAACCACCCCAGGCATTAACGGATGAGCATCTAGACGACATGGGACTGCATTAACGTGTTCACTTTCCAAAGTATGTGAAATTCTTTTGATGTCTGTGGATATAATGTTTATCGGCCCTTTCTCTTTCTTCATAGTTGCCACCATGATGAAGCTATCATCCCAACCCCATATACCTCTGCAAAAAACGTACACAGATGATTATGCTTAAAAACTATTTATAATATATAATTTGTGATAGGATGTGTCGTAACTTGGATTACCTGACCGAAGAAAGAAATCTGGGTGTTTTACTGGGGTGACTTATCATGTCCACAACATCATAACTTGTTCCACTAACTAGTCCGATGTTATTGTCCATACTGTATGAAACATAAGACATTTTGGTTAATATTGAACTAGTAAATGAGAGTACATTGAACTTTACAACGATAGTAAATTGAACATTTTGAATGCATGTCGTACCTTGTGGTGGCAAGAAGGCTCCCAGAAGGAGAAAAATAAGCTGAGCTCACCTTGTTCTTGTGTTTAATCTCCTTGATAAAAACATTTTGGTTAATATTTCTCAAGTCCCAGATGCACGCAGTATTGTCACTAGAGCTTGTAGACATTAGATTTGAGTCTTGCGGATTAAAGTCGATTGTGTTAATTGAGTTATAGTGTAAGCTCAGCGACTTAGAAGGTTTTGACATGCGTACATCCAAAATACTAACACCTCCCGATCCGCCATAAAGGTATACACAATTCACATCGTCATTTGGTCTACCAATACTAAATATCGGGAAGTCGCTATTGTAAGCTAGGTCAAAACACTCTTTCTCAATATCGAAGACACGAAGGTAGCCATCGCGACAGCTACTTATTATCTGCAAAAAACTAAATATCATTAGTTTTATGTGATTATATATCATAGGGTAAATCACATCAAAATGTATCCAAATCATCCTCAATTTCAATTCAAGTTTGAACTGGCGGAGACAAAAAGAGGCAGGGTGGGCACGTGGTTCCCTAGCGAAATATATTGTAGTGTTAATCTTATAAAATATTTGGTTATTATTTTTAATATTTTACCTCTAACGAACCAATTGTAGTGTAGTTTTTAAAACTTATAAAAGTTTCCCATCAACCATAACTTTCTGGCTCTGCCCTTTTTTTTTTTTTTTTTTTCTGAATTCAGGATATTCAAGTTTTTTCGAGTTGCGATGTTGAAAAACTTTTACCTACCCAAAAAGTTGCAAGTCACTACCATCTTACTTTATTTTCTCCGACCAACTTCCAACCAAAAAAACCCTTTTTTTCTTTATTGTATATCAATCAAAAATTGATTATAAGTAATTTCATACACTTATCTTTAAAACATCGCCAACTAGCTAGATACAAAATATTGAATAAATGAAAAATTAGTTACGAAGTACCTTAGATAACGAAGAAGACTGAACCGAAATTCCTGTAATAAACGCAGGATGAGGCTTATAAACATAGATCCCATTTTCATCTTCATTTGAATCAATCTTCCAAAACCCAATGTTTCCGGAGTCGTTTCCAGCAACAAGCATCCTCATCTCTGTAGTTGGGTAGAATTTAAGCTCAGTAACCTTACCGGGCAGAACTCGTGCGAAGTTGTTGTCTTTCACTTTCATTGACTTGACATCAACCGAAGCAGTCGCACGAGTAACCACCTGATCGTTAGCTTTCGCGCACACGTCCTTTATATCCTTTACGAGTTTTGTATCATCTACCAAAAAACTGGTAGATGCATCTTTCATGCTTACGGGGCCTGGTGTTCTTGGTCTTTTTTTAATGAGTGATATCTCTTCTTGGTAGGTTTTCATTTTCTTATTCTGCATCTACAAAAGAGGAGGAGAAATGGGTGAATTATATTGGACCTTAAACTGATCTGTGTTGTCTAATCTTATATGGAATTCCTCAATTGTATACCGAAAATAAAGCTTTTTGTTGCTTCAAACTCATGGTAAGTTTTAAATGGTTTTAACAAGAAAACATTATTACCGAAAATATGTAAATCAAATTAAATCAGAAAGATATATCTAAAATTATCTTTACTACATAATACATACTAGCCGTGTACCCGCGTGTTGCGGCAGCGGATACCTTGTAATAAAAAAATTTGGCAAGTAATTTTTTCCTATTACATGTATTTCGTGATAATGCTTTTATGCATGGCGAGAATTTTGAGGAATAACTTTATCACACATTATTTCATATTAAAATCCAAGCATACGTGCATCGCAATGCAATGGTGATACCAAAACATTAGTCAGTAGTATTATGAGGTTGTGATGACTCACGGTGAAAGGTACTTGCAAATAAGTAGATGTTATGTAATATTTATCACAATATTATATAACATGTAAATATAGAGAATCTTCTTGCTTTATATGTTTACATGTTTTTATACTTTATAGATCATTAAAAACATTCGTACTTTGATGTGTACGATTTTTATCAATCGAATTTATTGCAAAATGATTAGAATTTCACAAAACTTGTACTAAAATACATAGATGATAAATGTTTTTTGAATATGCAAATTTTATCAAAATTAAATATCATAACCAAACAAAAATTGGGCATTAAACTTACATTAATAAATGCTCTAAATATTTTTATGTAAAACAATGATTCTCTAATGTATTATACATAGCATTAATCATTTGTACATAATGCATATTAAGTTGTATTGTTTAAAATCAAAGCATTTTAATGAAGAAAAATGTCTTCCTCGATCCTAAAATCTTTACCATCTAAAATGGAAAAATGGTCAAAGAGAAAAAATGAAAAGTTGAAAATTGAATATTGAAAGTCAAGCTTTTTTAAACCTTTTCAAATGTCAAAATAAAAATTACTCAAACTTAAAATGTCAAAACTAAAAATTGAATACAATATGGAAATAGTCAAAAGATTCTCAATCAATATTAAATGTATCTTTGCATGGAAAATAGTCTTGCTGTCATGTGTGCATGGAAAGCAGTTAAAAGAATTATATGTTGCATGGAAACGATTTTGGCAACTACTGAATTCTTGAAACGCTGTACATCTTGAATTCTTGAAAATTAAGCAAAATATTTTTAGCAACTATTGATTTTTTTAAAACACACTTTAAGACTTCTTCTATACATCACAAGAATTGGAAACTGTGGACGTATGGTCCGGACTGGGTCAGGCCCAGCAGATGCGGCCCACTCTATACCTAAACCTTAATCCATCCCCTATAAATACATGACAGGTTATCTCTAACCCTAACTGGGATATATGTTACATCGCATACTAACTTGACCGTCGGAGGTGGACCCCGGGGCTACGGCCTCGGGTCCACTCCTAACGGGTTCTCTTTGTTGACAGGTCTACTAGGGCTCGAGAAGGCGACTAACGGCCAAGGAGAGTCGTTGATCTGCCCGCGCAGATTATGCATCAACAAGTTGGCGTCATCCGTGGGACCACGAATAAACTATGTTTCGTGTTCTCATATTACCGAAAAGCAGAAATCAATTTCTAAATTAGTAACACTTTATTAAATTTATTAAATTGGACGCATCTGAATCAATGATTTAATATCACTTTAGATACAACTTTATTACGTTAGCTGCGTACAAGTTTTATGCATCAAGTCTAGGATGGTATTTTATCTTTTGCATCAAGTTTTATGCGTACAATTTGATATTTATGGCATAAATAATAATGATAATTATTATAAAATAAGTGAATATCATTGTTTTGATATACGTCATCCGCAATTGACACTAATTCTTTACATAAGATACAAGAATAAGTCCGCACGATTGGACCTATTTTATCTTTTAGTCCGCACGATCGGACCTAAGAAAATATTCGCACGATCGGAGCTATTTTATCTTTTAGCCGCGAATTAATTCGCGCAGATACTGTTTTTACGGTTGGTACGCCTGTTCGCGCTCGAACAACGAAGTCGCGATAAATCTACCCGCATTAGGCCGTGCGTTCAGACATCTTCGCAGAGAACGCGTACGCGCGAACACCACGATGCTAGTCAATCGCCATGAGCGCACTGGACCAAAGGCCGTGGTATAAACATCTGCGATCATCAACAAACGTTCGAGTCTATGCGGTTACGATAAATCCATCTGCGTCTATTAGTCGCGGTCACGGTTTTATTTTATACATTAAAAAAAACACAATTAATTATTTCGTTGGTACGCATCCCACGACGGGTGCGCACTGCCACTTTTCTTATGTGCTAAATATTATTTATGCTATGCGCAATATATTACTCATGCTATGTGATGTCTATTGTTTCAATTAATTAGGTTTTATATGCTGCGATTCGCGGCATATACTTTTAATCTTTGCATTCAGTTTTTTTTTCGCAGATTAAATAAGTTTAATGCTCCTACACGAGTAGCACCATCAAACTTGGGGGGCTACCAGGGTATATATACCACTGTTTTCCGTATGTGCATACGTCTCCTTTGTCGCGCACAACGCGCACTTATGCTACGAAGCACCGTCTTCTTCGCACCCTTTGCGCCACAGCGCGCACTTATGCTACAGAAGCACGTCTTCTGTCGCACCTCTTTGTCGCGCACAGCGCGCACTTCTGTTACAGAAGCACGTCTTCTGTCGCACCATGTTGCGTCGCTACTGGTACAAAAATAATTTAATTTTTGCTTCGTGTTTGTGGATTATGCATGGGTAGAATCCGCCCATGCGACATAGGCAGCGGTGCTGTAGGTGGCGGCATAGGTCGAGGGAGAGGCAAATCGAGGTGGAGAGCGTGGTGAGAAGGTGTCCGTTTAAGACCTTGATGCAGATTTGGAGAAGTACCATGCAAGAGCTATGCAAATGGATTAAAGACAACTTTATCCTTGGCAGCATAATTAAACTCAATATAGTGGTTTGGTGAACTATGAAAAGTTGTTGTTTTTACTTCTAAGTTTTTCTGCTTACAAAATTATGTCCATATGGATAGTTTTTCTAACTTTTTGAAATGGGATGGTGTTCATGTTGTTGATGTAATGTTTGAGATAATATACGTTTAATTCATTATTTTGGTTGGTTGTTTAACTAGAGGAATATATTGCAATTTTGAAAAATATTCATTCTTTTTTTAGAATGTAGTTACACATTGAAAGAAAGGTTGACTTCTTTGCAAATATAGTGTCACTACATAGTAATAATAAGGTTTATATTAAATAGGATTTATATCACGCAAAATTACTCATTTGACATCACAAGCCTAAAGGCATTATTCGAATAACCTGTATCATGCAAGTAAACATTAAATAATTTGATCAATTTACCATTCTCCATGCATATGATATAATGACGTTCCTAAAAGTCTCAAACAAACACTTATAAGCAATTCAATATCTTTATATTATAACCGGTAATGATGTGTTTTTCATAAGCATTCACCAAAATATTAAGTACCTTATTAATTTTTACATTTATATTTTACGTATCTCTGTTTAGTTGACTATATGTTGTTTGCATATTAAGTTTGGGTCCGTTTGGTATACGGGTTTGAGATGGTTTGGATTGACTGATAGTCCAAATCAATTGTTTGGTTTGTTTTTTTCTCACTGACACAAAGATTTTCTTAAAGCCCGGCTTGCTCCACTGGTTTGGATCGAATCAAGGCATGCAAGTACCATATTTTATTTCACAAATTTTATCAACCACAGGCTCTTATTTTAACTATAATTATTTGCCACTATAAAATCTCACCGCTATTCACCACCATAAAATCATGTCTATTTGCCAGACTTTATTTTCACGCATGACCAACTTTATATTGCTTTGTCTATAGGGATATCACGTAAAACTACAAAGGTATTAGTGAAGCCAGTTAAAGAGTTCGATCAAGGAGGAGTCTACACCTCAAATGTCGTCTACCAAAAAGTTTTATGCAACGAGTAACGTGTATTGTTAGTTAGTATCTCATAACTGATGTAATGTTTTCTTTTTCAACCTCACTAAATATTTTTATATATCGTTTGATACATGTTAAGAATTTTTGCTAGAGTTAAATTATCACATGTTACACCGACATTTTTGATCTTTTCACATTCTATTTTGAACGTATACGAAACACTAACCACAATATCGCATATTGTTAATTGTCTACCGCTAGAAACCGTTACCGCTAGGCACGGGTACTCGCCTAGTAGTTAGATAAAATGGTTATAGCCAAACCTTGAAAACATAATAGTTCTTAAAAACGAGTAATGTGAATTGCCCAAAATACCATTCAACACATGTTTCCAAACTTAAATTCACGGTTAGATGCATGCAAAGGTTTAACACTATATTCAATCGTTTACACTATGTCAATTGATTCTCTTTTAATATTCAATCGTTTCCAAATAAATAAGCCTAAACACAACTATATACACCATTAGCTAAAAGACCCGTGAAATTCACGGGTATTTTTAAATACTGCCATAAAAAGTAGTAAATGACATTGCATTTTATGAAGTTATTAGTTAGAAAAAACCACGTCCGGATAAACAAACGTTAAGTATATTCTTGATCATAATCAAATATACGTTATATGAAACAAAATAGTCAAGTAATCCAAAAAAGAAAATAAACATCTTCAATTATTTATTTCCACTAATGAGAGATACGTGTACATATATATGTGATCATAAATTGTGTAGCACTTCTTTATAGACCACGTTGGTGGTGGTATTAGTAAGATTTATGTCTGCATCACGAATAACCATCTTCAATCTTTTATTGCTCCTAACGCGAGAGACGGCTATGTGTAAAAATAGTTCGTGGCAAATACAAACTGACTTGCCCGAGAGATTGTCCTTGACTTTTGTTGATTGTCATTGCGAAAGAAATGAACACGAAACCTGCCTGAAATCGCCACCAAAAACCATAGTCATGTTGCCGAAATAAGTGTCCATGGTGTCATGTTTTGCCCCTATTTCAAAATAAGTAAACATAATCGAGTATGAAAAGTTAAAACTAAAAAAAAAAGGTTGAAAAATATGTTTTAAAATGAAACTATTAATATACATCGAAAACCGAGTTGACCCGGGATGCTTCAAACCCGGCGGGTTGACCCGGTTTAATTTGACCCATTTTTCGACCCGACCCGATTTAAATCGACCCATTTTTCAACCGGAAATGGTTCAATCGGTTGAACCACCCGGGTCGAACCGGGTTTCAAAATATTATGCTCAATCCTCAAATCCTCAAACTTTAATTATTTTTCGTTTAACCCATAAACCTCCTTTTTATCACTAAAATCATTTGCCGCTATAAAATCACGTTGCTATGCACGGATAATCGTCTAATAATAATCAAAACACCATATAAAAACTCACTAAGTTGAACTTCAATTCTATGTTGCTGAGATTGTAGAAATTTAGGGGTCGTTTAGTTGGTGAAAAATTTTCTTGTTTTTCTATTTTTAAATTCCTAGAGAATGGATTGGTATTTCTTTTCTAGAGAAGAGTTGAGAATTTTGAAAAGCAGTTTAAATGGATTTATATTTTTTCTTTTTTAAAAAATGAAAAGATGTTTAGATGAAGTTTTTTTCAAAGATTTTTTCGTTTTTAAATCAACTTTTTCCCCATATAGGATATTTGTACGTTTTTATCCATTTTATATGTTTTTGTACGGTTTTATACGTTTTCATCCTTTTTTTTTTCTTTTTTGACTTTTTGTACGTTATCATTTGTTTTTATCAATTTTCATACGCTTCATCTGACTTTATTACGTTTTTTACGTTTTCGTATGTTTTTTTACGTTTTCGTCACTCGTATGTCATTTTACGTTTTCGGCTGTTTTTTTACGTTCATGTTATTTATTTTTTGCTGTTATTTTACGTTTTCGTCCTTTGTACTTTTCTTCTCTTTTTTACGTTTTCATCTGTTATTTTAAGTTTTCGTATTTTTTTACGGTTCCGTCTGTTTTTACGTTTTTGTCCCTCCATTACATTTAATGTTTTTTAAACGTTTTCTACGTTTTCGTTATTTTTTTGTTCCGTTTTTTTACGTTTTTGTCCAGTATTTTTTTTTTTTTTTTTTTTTATTTTTTTTTTTACGTTTTATATGTTTTTTTTACTTTCTATGTTGTTTCGTTTTCATATGTTTTTTACGTTTTTTTTTTTTTTTCGTTATGTTTAGTCCATTTTTAATGTTTGTCTCTTTTACGTTGACGTTTTGACGTCTGCTTTTATTTTAGTCGTTATTTAGGTTTTCATATGTTATTTTACGCTTTCGTATAATTTTTTACGTTTTCGTATATTTTTTACATTTTCGTCCCTTTTTCACGTAGAATAACGTACAAAAACGTACAAAACTTACGAAATCATATCAAAACAGACGTAAACGTAAAACGGATGAAAAAATGAAAAACAAAATGGACGAAACGTAAGAAAACAGAAGAAAATGTAAAAAAACTGACGAAAACCTAAAAGAATTGATGAAAACGTAAAAAAACGGATGTAAACATAAAATAACGGACGAAAATGTAAAAAACAAAAAAAAACGTAAAAAAGGAAGAAAACGTAATAAACGGACAAAAACATTAAAAAAAAGGACGAAAACATAATAAAAAAAACTTACGAAAACGTAAAAAAACCGGATGAAAACGTAAAAACATGACGAAAACGTTAAAACAGGACGAAAACGTAAAAAACGGACCAATACGTAAAAAACAGACGAAAAGGTAAAAAAAGAACAATAACGTAAATTAACAGACAAAAACGTAAAAAACGGACGGAAACGTAAAAAAAAGGACTAAAACGTACAAAAACCAGATGAAAACGTAAAATAAGGGACAAAAACATAAAATAATGGATGAAATCGTAAAAAAAGCGAACAAAAACGCAAAAAAATGGACGAAAACGTAGAAAAGCGAACGAAAGCGTATAAAAATGGACGAAAACGTAAAAAAACAAACGAAAACGTAGAAAAGGGACGGAAATGTAAAACAACAGACGAATACGTAAGAAAACAGACGAAAACGTAAAACAACGGACAAAAACATAAAAAAACGGACGAAAACGTAATAAAACGGGCGAAAATGTAAAAAAGCGGGCGAAAACGTAAGAAAACGGATGAAAACGTAAATAAACAGATGAAAACATAAAAAAACGGACGCAAACTTAAAAAAAAGGGATGAAAACGTAAAATGACTGACGAAAACGTAAAATAAAGGACGAAAACGGAAAATAAAGGACGAAAACGTAAAAAGAGGGATGAAAACGTAAGAAAACAGATGAAAACATAAAAAAAGGCAAAATCGTAAAAAAACGGACGAAAACGTAAGAAAACGGACGACAACGTAAAGAAACGTGTAAAAACGAATAAAATGATAAAAAATGTATGAAAACGTATTAAAACGGACGTATAAAAAGTGTGAATAAAAAAAGTGAGAAGAGTAGAATGAGTTTTTCAAATTTGTATATAGAATTTAAAGAATGAGAACTTCACATTTTTTGAAAATTGTTGGAAAAAAGTGTAGCTAAACGGATTTTTAAATTTTCCCTTTTCATATAAAAAATTCTCTGAAAAAAAAAATTCACCAACTAAACGGAACTAAACGGAAGAGTAAGACCATCACAAATGCAGTAGCTAAGAATGTGAGATCAATATATCGCTGACATGGTGTCGTATAAACCATTCTAAAACATCACCTATTGCAAAATAAAACAGTGAAACGAATTAATTTTAAAACACATGTTATAAATATGCAAGGAAAAGATTCATAATTAGCAACTGTAACATCGATTGTTAAGATTACAATTAACATCCATCTACAGTAGATTTTGTATCCATCATCTTCGATAAACATTCATCTACAAAATATCAACAAAAGAATACAATTAGCATGCTTTAACATCAATTCTTAATATTACATGTGTTTGTAATCAAAATTAAAATGCGTCAATGATATTGAAATTTAATTGGAGTTGAAACAAAACCAAAATCACAAACATTGTTGACATCTTTTTATGTTCTCACCTTCAACGCCATATTCAGTTTATAAGCAAAAACTTAGGGGCCGTTTAGTTGGAGAGAAATACTCCATTTTTCTAGAAAATTTTTCATATGAAAAAGGAAAAACTGAAAACCCGTTTAGTCGCATTTTTTTCCAATAATTTTCTAAAAATATGAATTTCTCATTTTCCAATTCTTAATATAAAAAATGAAAATACCATTACACCCTTCTCAATTTTTTCATTTCTAAAATAATAACCCCATTTCCTCTCACCCCCTTTTATCACGCCCACTTCCGTCCACCTTCCATCGCCGCCCACCTCTCCATCCACCGTCTCCGTTTTAAAATAAAGAAAAATATAACTCCAACTAAACGGATTTTCAAATTTCTCAACTCTTTTCTAGAGAAGAAAAACCATTCCTTTCTCTAGGAATTTAAATTTTTTCACCAATTAAACGGCCCCTTATTCTTTTGCCACATGCAGAATCATGTCCTGCAAAAAATAATTTCACTATAATATATAGTTTGAAAATCTGTAAATTGAATGATCAAAAACGATGAACAACAGCAGAATATTAATTATGTATTGTTATAAATAGTATTTTTTAAGCTCATTCTTGTTAGACGTTATCTTTTATATGTTTGATAATTAATATAATGCAAGTCAATTATTCACTCTAACAATTTTGTATATATGAATTATAAAAATAGCTTGTTGAGAAAGCCAAAGAGATATATTCAAAATAATTTGAAATTTGGTTTCGATTATTTTTTATTAGTTATACCATTGTTCATCATTGTCCGAAATGTATTTTCTAACATTTGAAAATACTATAAATAGTTCAGATCTACATTGCAGGGATAAACTTAAAGAGAATCATAATAAATGAGTGCCTTAAAATATAACAAAGATTCAAAGTATGTCAAGCATGCCAAAATTAACAGTGATATGCATTGCTATTCGTTTTCATTAAATGAGAATTCGAACGAATTATGCTCCACGTGTCGCAAGGAGGATGCTATTTATCTTTGGAAAAAATTTATGAAGGGTTTGTATAAAAAGTGTGTTTTATTAGTATAGATAGATAGATAACCTTTTTGATATTTTTGTGGTAATCTTCTCTTCTCTAATACTTATAATACAAGTTTGTCTACTCTTTAAAACATAAAATATCTTAAAAATAAATAAAGTTGATTCCCCAAAATACTCTTTAAAATAATTAACTTATATTTATATAATGTATAGACCATGAATTAAAAATGATAAAAACATTTACCACTAATTTAATAGTTTGAATATTGTTTAATCCTTAAACTTTTATCTTTTAACATTTTATTTTTCACAATGATTACAAATTGAACCCACAAAGTCACACCAAAACTACCAGTTTGCAAATATAATTATTTGTAGGTATACATCATTGTTTTGTGCGAATATTCGTCTAGTATTTATAATATAGATATAAAGAGAAAATTAAATTACCTAAAATTGAAAACTTAAAAAGTGATGAGTGATTTTGCTAGACAAAAATAATTTTGCCAGTAAAAGACAAAGATAATATATATTAATTATCAATTACAAAGCCACTAACTTTTCCTCCTCTACTCTCACTTATTCGACAAATAAACGCGCGCACAAAAAATGACGATGCTATACACTGTTGTCGTTGTCTAAGAGTAATCGTCTAGTATAATTAACATAGAAACCATATTTCTTATTTATAATACAAACGTTTTCCATTTATAAATGTATGCATAAATCAAGCTGAAATAACTTCTAAATACATAACAAATATAACAAATACGATGTATTATTTTTGTAGAATAATTCAAGATTGGTTCTAAATGTTTAAGAAGATTATTACGAGTATGATTGTCCTAATTAAATAAGGTCTATTGTATTAAACTACATGTGTTGTAGTGTACAGTTAATAATTTGGAGGTAATAGAGAACACGAAAGTTTTCATTTAGTGACATCTTTTTAGGAAAAAAAAAGTGCATTGTGTATTCTAAACCTCATTTCTCATGACACAATGAAAGTGTGGTAATGTCCATTATGCGGTTTGGTACACATTTTTTACATAGAAATTGTCAATAAAACCTAAAACTTCAAAATAAGCCCTTCAACAGTGTATATCGAAGTAATTATAAAATTATCGAACAATAGTTTCACTATACATTACTAACTGGAATCGACCGAATAACAACTTACTAATTTTATTCTATGTTTAAATTAATACAGTACAATTTTATCTTTTCTAGATGTAACGATTGACTTTCAAACTCCACAGTATTACAACATTTTATTAAGGTATAATGGACTGATGGTTCACATATTTATTTCTAATATATATATATCATAGCTAAAGATACTTTTTCCAAAACATATTTCAAATTAAAAATATAGTGTTTTCTGTGAAGGTTTAATTGTTTAAACTTCCTCATTTGAATTTTAAACCAAAAACTTTACATAGAAATGTGGGTTAAAAATGAAACATTATAAAAGCAAAGGTCATAATTTGAAAAATAATACAAGTAAAATACAAATGAAAACAATGGGGCCAACACACAACGACTATGGGTTGTCTTCTCCACAAAAATGTAGCTTTATTTTCCTTCATTAATAAGTAAGTTCGAGCTTATTTTTTTCTACTACAAAAATCATTCATTTCCATCCTAAGCTTATTTTTTTTCTACTATAAAAATCATTCATTTCCATCCTAAGCTGAAGGCACTTCAAAACTGTAGGACCTATGCGATCGTCTATCCCGCACATGCCCAAATCCAGGCCTCATTGTCACCCAAAACATAAAACTATTGAGACGTTTTTTATGTCATAAACTTGTGTCAGTCAATGTTATTCATCTTATTGTGACAATTAATAAAAATAAAAAATAACGCAAATATGAAGATATCTACAATCAGAATTAGATCAAATATCTAAAATTTGGCTTGCTTGAGCCTGTTAGACTATGTTTATCAACAATCTATCACGACTCAATTTATACTAAACTATTATTTTTTCTTTTATTCACATACACAACCAATCTATACATTTTTATCAACAACCCAACCCAACCAATGCGTACAACCAATGTATTCTTTTATAAACTAATAAATATTAAAAAGAAAAAAGAAAAATAAAACAAATAGTCATTCATTAGCCGTCATGTGGCAGATTGAAGGTTGGCAATCTAGGTTGCCATGTGACCTTGGTTGTGGGAGAATTTTAGAATTTTGATTACAATATTATTATTTGTGCAACCGATTGGGTTGTCAACCCATTGATAAACATAGTCTTATAACCAATTTGGCTTGGTGAACTCGTACAAAATATAGAGACTATGATAGATGGTTAGAATGAATTGAAAATTTTGTGGATTGGTTTGTATTGAATGTTGCTATTTAGTAATTTATTTTTTATTTTTTATTTATTTATTTTTTACTAAGCATCTGCTATGATAAACTTTTGTAAAGGTTTATAATAATAATAGTGCTACGTCATAATATATCACCAATTTATAAACATTTTTCTGGTTATAAATTTTTTCTACTATGTATTTACTTCTTAAAGCTCTATAAAAATCTCATTTAAAACCAGTGCATTAAATTTAAAAAAGGTTCAAGATGTTAGACATTTTCATTCCATATAAGCATGAAACATATTTTCACTATTGTTAACAAAATGACAGACATTTTCATATTTTCATTGACCTTTTCATGAACCACCATAGTTGATGCTCTTAGTCAATTTGTCCTAATTTGTTGGCTTCGACCTTCTCTAATTAAACAAAGAAGTCGATCTATCCTAATATATATCTCTAGAAAATAGGAAATCAAAAAAAAATCCGTTATTATAGGGCTAATTGCATGAAAATATATCTAACTTGCCGCATGTTATAGTTCTGTGTAGCCTACTTTTGTTTTTCAGTATCGTGTAGCATACATTCGAATTTCATTTGTTTTGTATATCAGCTTACCACCTTAGCATGTTACAGGTTAATTTACACATTTTACATTATTTTATGAGTAAACTAAACCATTCGTCCTTGTGGTTTACGTTGACCGATGAGTTTCGTCTTTTGACCCAAAAAAATGCACCGTTCATCCCTAACTGCGAAACGTTATCTACCGTTAGTCCTTCACTTTAACGGGCATATGTAACACCCGTTAAATCTCCTCATGTGACATTCATGTAAGGGTATTTTGGTCTTTTTACCACCTCCTTTTTAACATCATCTTCAAATATCTTCACCCAACACCATCTTCTTCCATTCTACACCACCTTAAAACCACAAACAAATTCATATCAAACCTCAATCCTAAAACCATATACTACAATTATAATCTACATAAACCCACTTTTTTATAACTTTAATTGATTTATTTCTATCTAAACAACCACCCTAGTAAAACACCAAACAATACACATGATGTAAAAAATTTAAATCTAGTTTTTCTATTCCATAAATCATAAAAGGACGTTTGAAGATGGTGGTGAGGGTCAACGGTGGTGAGCGTCGATGGTGGTGGGTTTTGTAAGATTTGTACAGTCAATGAAGTGGGTGTGGACTGGATTTTTAGGTGGTGGCTTTGAGATGTACAAGGATGTCTATAGTAAGTTGGTCATATGTGAAAGAAAAAAAGATTAGGTGGTTGTTGAGGGAAATGTAATGGTGTGTTAAGGACTGCAACACTGCAGATCTAAGGCTTATTTTGATTTTATGTTTTTTTAGAAATAAGATGGTGCTAGAAGGTAGTCATTAAGATGAATAGAAGAGATGGTGGTGAGTGGTGATAGTTGGAGATGAAAATAGATAAAAGGAAAAAGATGAAGATTAAAATAAAAGGGAAAATACCAAAATACCCTCACTTGGACCGACTTAACGAGCGTTATTTACAATCGTTTGAGCAAGGGATCAACGGTACTGTTGGAATCACTCCTAAACTATATTTTAAGTGTTTGTAATCAATATGTAATAGGTTGCTTAATTAGGCTTTTATGTTAGTTTAATGGCAAGGCTTATGTAGAAAGCCCATAGGCCTTGGCCCAAGCCTAATAAGGAAGGAAGGGAACTTGTAGTGTTGCCCTAGTCCCTTCCCCTATAAATAATGTATTAAACTCCCATTTGGGGGTTGGTTGTTCACTTAATACATTTTCCTACGCCTAAACGTTTACTACTCATACGTGTGTGTATTGTGTGTTCATCCGATCACTTCTCTTCTATATTTCTTACATATTGATGCTTGTGTTACAATATGGTGACCTAACAAAGGGTATCAATCGCCATCTAGTTGAGTGAAACACATTAGTTTTTGAAAGTAATTGTTCTACGCGTAAGTTTCGGTTGTGTAAACTTTCATATGTTTAAAAGCTTCAAATTTTACACTTAAAAACTCAATATTTTTGTGGTTTAAGGTTTATTTAGTGTTAAAGTTTAAGTTTTTAGCATCAAGTTTGAAACTTTACGTGTGTAGAATTGTTTTATAGCTTGGTTTTGTTCCTGTGGTCCTGTCTACGCGTAAGGGTGATATTAGTTTTGGATCATCAAGTTTAAAATTTTCTTTTTATTTTGGTGATATTGAAGCTATTTCAACATAAAAATCAGGTTTCTAAACACTTTTGGGCATAAAAATCAGTTTTGGTGATTTTTTGGTACTTTCTACTCGTAAGAAAACCCTAATCTTACTCGTAAGCTCTAAAGTTTACGCCTAAGGTTCTATTACGCATAAGCTATTCATCTTTTGATCTTCAGTGCCGTTGGTTTACTCAGTGTTTTCTTGCTTGGATAAGCCTGAAAACACTAAGTGTAAAGGATTTTTGGGCAAAACCCTAGTTTTACGCCTAAGTCTAACTCTTACGCGTAGAATACTTTTGCCTAAGCCTTTCCTACGCATAAGATTGTCTTACGCTTAAGGAAGTATTACGCATAAGCATTCTACTCCTAAGTCTTTGGTTTACGCCTAAGCTAAGCTTTTATCCAGTTTACGCGTAAGCTCTCACTTCGCGTAAGTTCTCTTTTACGCATAAGTTGGGTGTTACGCGTAAGATTACTTTATACGCCTAAGCTGATTTCTACGCATATTGTTACTTCATCAACATTGTTTCATTCGACTACAAAGATCCATCATCAACACAAGTTTCAAGATGTCTCAACCACCATACTCTTGCTACTTTCCTCATGAGTATCCTCAACAACAACAACAAATACAACAACAACAACAACAACAACAACAACAATAACAACAACAATACTATCAACAACTCAATCAACAACAACTTCAACAACCATCTCATATGTACTTTTCTCAAAGAGCATATTCCCTTCCACCTCAGATGCCTCCATCTAACCCTCGTCAACAAAGTAACTACCACCCATATCAGCTTCCAACCAAATATGCTATGAATGTCACAACACAAAAGGAACCTACTTGGTTTGCAAAGATGTGTGAAGCTTTAAGTAGCCAACAATCAATTCACGAAGCTGGATCCCTTGATAGACCTCCAATGCTCACTCCCGGAAACTACGATCAATGGGTAATAAGGTTTTTTAGGTTTTGTGATCTCAAGAAACCACATGGTAAGTTTTTGAAGAAGGTCATCCTTGAAGGTCCTTTTCAAATGCCTACAATCACTGTACCCGGAGATCCGAATACTAATCCACCAAGAGATGATATTACCAATGTTGTCGGCATCGATCAACTTACTACTGATCAACTTCTTCACTTAGAAGCTGATGAAATAGCAATGCAATATATTCTTTTAGGTTTACCGAATCCGATACTTCGTAGTGTTGATGCTCAAAAGACTGCTAAAGCAATGTGGGAACATATTCATCTTCTAATGGAAGGCACTACACTCAATCAAGAAGACATGGAATCCAAAATCTATCTAGCATATGAAAACTTCATGATTGAACCAGGGGAATCATTAGAGTCATACTATCATCGGTTCTCAGACATCATCAATGACTTGGATAAACATAATATCATTATGCCAAGGATTGCAATCAACACAAAGTTCCTGAGTTGTCTTGGTCTTGATTGGGAGAAGGATGTTACATTCATCCGTCAGTTTAAGAATCTTCATCAAGCTACTTACGGATTGTTGTATGACTATTTGAAGCACCACCAAAAGGAAGTTGACAAAGAATGAATCATCCGTGGAGTCCCTGCTTCGCCTTCACTCCCGGATAATCAAACTCTTGCTTTGTGGGCTCAAGCATGTTATCCTTAATTTCTGACTTTGCAAACTGTCTTCACAAATCTCCAAAACCAACTGCTCAGATCACACCATATGATCCATCACAGCAACAATCACAAGAAACTCAACTGGTTCCCTACAACAACAATACTGATTCAAAGACTATATCGCGGAAACTCCAGATGAGGATGATGCGGCCTTCGATTCATTGAATGAAGGATTTGTAATGATTGCTCGAGCCTTTGGGAGATTTGTTAACAAATCCAACAATCGCATTCGTACCTCGTCAAACACATGAAATCAAGCTGTTGTTAACAATGGAAGAGTTGAAGTTCAGAATCGTGGTAATGGTCGTCAGATGGGAAGAGGTCAAGGATTTATTGTTAATGGAAGGAATAACATGGGTGCTCAACAACAACGGGCTCAAGTGGTTGAACAGGTAAATGCTCATAATGGGGTTAATGGTCTCCGACATTATAACTGTAATGAGAAGGGTTATCTGGCTAATGCATGCCCAAAGCGGAGGACAAGAGGCAACACTTATCACAAAGAGGCTTTACTCTTGGCTCTAAAGGATGAAGCTGGTGGAACTCTTACCAACAAAGAACAGAGCTTCATGGCAAATGCAGATTCTGATGATGACATGGAGGACTTGTAGGCTAATGCAGCAGTGATGTTAATGGCAAATATGCAAGAGCTCCACGTGAGTGACACAGGCCCAGTGTATGACACTGATGGCTTGTCTCAGGTACAGGATCCTAATATACTATACATGATCAGATATCTCCGTTAACATCTGCATCCGACAAGGCTCAGAGTGTTCAAAATGAGTCATCCACATCTCATTAAGAAGAAAATCAAATAGATCCAGTAGTTACATTTAACGATCAAGATGACCTTCTGGTTAATATTGATAATCAAGTTGACTCCGTGGTCATATTTGAGGATCTAAATAATGATTATGTTGAGACTCAAGTTGAACAAGATGAACCTTTGTCTAATCCAGATCTTGAACTCATGACCAAATTAATTCAGACCAACAAATCTCAACTGGAAAAGTGCAATGAGATCAATAAGAAATTACAAGATAAAATTGTACTGTTGACTAAGGATAATGAATGCTATAAGTTCCAACTCAACATTTTTCAAACTAAATAGAACCGTGAAAAAGGTTTTGAAGTAGCATTTGCTAAATCTTACCAAAATGAAAAATCTTTGGAAAAACAGATCTGTGATCTAGTTGCATCCAAGAATGCTTTATTGTCTCAAATAGAACAATTAAAATACGATCATAAACAACAACTTAACGCTCTCACTTTGAAAACTCAAAAAGCCAAGTCTGAGTTGTTAACTTGCCAAAAACAGTTTTGTGAGTACAAAAAGCATTCGAGGAAACAAATAGATGACTATCTTGAGGAAATTGACGACTTAAAACACAAAATCGAAGAGTTTCGAAATGTTGTCTACAAACATGGTGAGTCAATCACAACAATTGAAAATTTTACTTTTAAACCAAATCCAAATGGATATGGACCAATTCTTGCTGATTACAAACCACATTTTCAAATAGATCATTCAAACCAAATCCTCAAGTTTACAGTGCAGAACATAGAATTGATGACTCAATCATGAGTGTTGTTGAATATAATCATATTGAGGAGTTAGATGCAGAAGACGAGAGTCGGTCAAAAATGAAAAATGTTGTTTATAACAAACCATTTAACTATTCAAAAGCCATCACTTTCGTCAAACAACAGGATACTTCTAACACACCATGGGTTATCACACCTAATCCTAAGCCCTCCTCTCATGATGGTCCCCAACCCACGATTGCACAAATAAATGGTCCTTTACCTTCTTTTAGTAAAATAAAGCCATTAGCTGAACGATGTCAAGTTCTAAAATAGTTTGACACTTTTATGTCTGACATCAAACTTTTGGAACATGCAATTGAAGCTAATTCTGAAATAAAAGTTGAAGATTTTCAATCGCCAGTTGCGCGACAACAAAGGGATATTTTTCAAAAAGGACTTTTACTACATGTCTGAAATTTAAAAATGTGTGCAATTTATTGGGAACGGGAACTTTAGAAAGAGATTGGTCTCATGAAAAAAGTCTTCGAGAAAACAGAAACATCGATTTCAAATACTAAACGTAAAAAGAAAATGTTAAGAGTTCATGTTGACCGACTCTTGGAAGATGTTATATGTGCTGATACCATCAATGTTGTGTTATTGCATTCTGTCGCATATGCATTTGATTATATTGCTGTTGATTCTGTTGACTCGGTTTATAATGTTGAGGATAACTATAATGTGCCGCAAATCGAGTCTTTGAAAGCTGAAAATGAACGTTTGTTAAATGAACTTTCTAATGCAAAACGTAGTCTTCAATGGTGTCAAAAAGATTATCAAACTTGTGAAATTGCTTTACAAAAAAAAATCAACCAGTTGCGTGAAAAATCTTTCGGTCCAAAACTTGATGAACGGGATGATGACAACGTGTCTTTAAAATGTCAAATCTCTAAATATGAACAAGAAATTGCCAATGTCAAAAACGAATATGGTATCATATTTGATTTGCTCAAAAAGACTCGTGATGAGGCATCACAAGAACTTGATAATCATCTTGCATACACTAAAGAAGTAGTTTCCATTAATGCAAGCATTCGCTCTGAAAATCAAGATTTGTTACACACTATAGTTGAGTTGAAAGCAAAACTAGGAAAGTATGCACAAGAGAAGTCTAGTAACACGAAGGTTCTTGCACCTAGAATGCTTAAAATTGACACTAGAACGCCTAATGACACACCACAAGATACTAATGTGCTTCCTTCAACTGATACAAGAATAGTTTCTTCTTTTCCCAACATTAGTACTTCACAGCTTAAGAGCAAATCAAGGAAGACTAGATAGTTGCAACGTAAGAGAAGAACAATAAAGACCTCTAAAGTAGAAGAACACCTTAGGACTTCGAATAAAAGTCAAGTTACACCCACTTTAGACATTGCGTTAGGCAAATGTAATAGCAAAAGTGATGTAACGAATGCTGAATCTTTAAGTACGTTGAATGTTATGTTTGAAGCATCTTGTGTTGGTTGTCATAAAAGCATGTTTTCTGGTTGTCATGATAAATGTGTTGCTAAGGCTATCCTATCTCATAAGCGGAAAAATAGAAAACGGAATACCTCTAGGCCCACTAATGCTTCTAAGTCTGTGCTAGGTAAACCTAATGCTTCTGCTACGATCATTGATGTACCCATAGAACCCACTTCGCCTCCTAGGAAGAGAATATCACCTAGTGCATTCACTAAGACCAAAGCAAAGAATAGTTGGATTTGGCAGAGATGGTTACAGAACATACCAGGCTTTAAATGGATTCCTAAAATCATTAACATGTGTGTTTCAACTATAACTGTAACGGAACCCTCTAACTCTTCGGGTTCCACCTCTACTTCTATTCCACCTGTGTCTTCGGTGTGTAATGCAGGTGATACAGATCATCCTCTGGATTGTTGATAGCGGATGTTCCCGGCACATGACAGGCAATCTCAAATTGTTATCAAACTTTATTTCAAAGTTCATCGGCACTGTCAGGTTCGGGAATGATCACTTTGCAGCTATCATGGGCTACATAGATTACATCAATGGGAACATCGAAATAAGCAGGGTTTATTATGTGGAAGGTCTCGGTCACAATCTATTTTCAGTCGGAAAATTTTGTGATGGTGATTTGGAAGTTGCTTTTAGGGAGAAAACTTTCTTCATTCGTGATCTACAATGAAACGATCTTATTCCTGCCACCCGCACATCAAGTCTTTACACAATCTCAATGCAAGACATGATTGCTTCATCTCCCATTTGTCTACTTTCTAAAGCAACATCTACAAAATCTTGGTTGTGGCACCGTCATCTTTCACACTTAAACTTTCAAACCATAACCAATCTTGCACGATATAAACTTGTTAAAGGTCTTCCAAGGTTTCGGTATTCTAAAGATCATCTATGCTCAGCTTGTGAACAAGGGAAAAGCACTCGTGCTCACTTTCATTCAAAGGTGGAACACAACTCTCAGCATGTGCTTCATCTTCTTCACATGGATTTGTGTGGCCCGATGCGTGTGCAGACAATTAATGGCAAATGCTACATCTTAGTAATAGTTGATGACTACTCAAGATGGACTTGGGTTTATTTTCTTCGAAGTAAAGATCAAGCTCCACCAATGATCATTACCTTTCTCACGAAAATTCAAGTTCAACTAAGGAACACAGTCAGACAAATCAGAACAGACAGAGAAACTGAATTTGTGAATCAACTTCTTCATGAATACTATGAGAAAGTGGGAATTGAGCATCAAACATCAATTGCACGGACACCAGAACAAAATGGAGTTGTTGAAAGACGAAACTGTACGTTAGTGGAAGCTGCAAGAACGATGTTGATTAATGCTAAACTTCCAGATTACTTGTGGGCAGAAGCCGTGTTAACTGCATGCTACACTCAAAACCGTTCTATGATAACCAAACGCTACAATAAAACACCTTATGAGCTTATCCATAACCGCAAACCAATTCTCAAACACTTTCATGTATTTGGTGCCCTCTGCTATCCAAATAATGATCGTGATGACTTCGAAAAGCTCAAGGCCAAACCTGACATTGGAGTCTTCATTGGATACTGTGAAAACTCCAAGGGATACCGGATCAGGAATCGTCGTACAAGGGAAATTATGGAAACGATTCATGCTCATTTTGATGAACTCACAGAAATGGCTTCTGAGCAAAACAGCTTGGAACCCGGACATAACCGTCTAAACTTCCCCCAAACCCCATCATTAGCTGAACCAAGCTTCCAGCTTACTCGTCTTCAAATGGAACAGCTATTTGCTCCTCTGTTTAGTGATGATATTGATCAACGTGCTCTAGATGTATCAACTATTTCCGCTGCTCAACCTGATAATAATCCAATACCTGATACACCTGAAACCACAATTTCCGTTGCTGAAGCACCTCCAATTGACTCTACAACAACAGTCGAACAAACTGCATCCAATGACGCTAAACCAACTGACGATCTTCTGAATCATGCTATACCTACACCCGCAAATTATGATCCAAATGCGTTCTTTAACCCGTTCGGCATTGAAACTGCCACTTTTGATGTTGCGGAATCATCTACAAGCCATTTGAATCCTCATAATCTGCACAATGTATATCAACATCAACCCTCCAAACATCGTTGGACTAAATACCATACTCTTGTGAACATTATTGGAAACCTGAATCAACCAGTCGTAACCAAACAACGCCTTCAGACTGATGGTAAACACTGCATTTATGCACTTACCGTTTATCAATCTGAACTCAAGATCATTAAAGAAGCAATGACATATGACAACTGGATTGAATCCATGCAAGAAGAACTCAATCAGTTTAAACGTCTTGAAGTATGGGAATTGGTTGAAAAACCAACAGGGGTCTACGTCATTGGTCTTAAATGGATTTGGAAAAACAAGTTAGATGCTGATGGTACGGTCATTCGTAATAAGTCATGTCTGGTGGCTAAGGGTTATAGACATGAAGAGGGTATTGACTTTGAAGAATCATTTGCTCCGGTTGCTAAACTTGAGGCTCTACGGATTTTTCTGGCATTCGCGGCTCACATGAACATCACGGTCTATCAGATAGATGTTGAAACTGCCTTTCTGAATGGTCAACTGAAGGAAACAGTATATGTTAGCCAGCCAGAAGGATTTGTTGATCCTGAGTTCCCGAATCACGTCTACAAACGGAACAAGGCTCTCTACGATCTCAAACAAGCCCCTCGGGCGTGGTATGATAAGTTATCATCATTTCTCATTGCCAATAATTTCATTAAAGGATCGGTCGACCCAACACTTTTCATACAATATCATGAGGCTCACATTTTAATCGTTCAAATTTATGTGGATGACATCATTTTTGGGTCTACCCAAAAAAAGTACTCAAATGCTTTTTCAAGACTAATGCAAAAACATTTTGAAATGTCCATGATGGGTGAACTTACGTTCTTTCTAGGACTACAAGTTCATCAATTATCCCGTGGTATTTTTCTAAGTCAGTCCAAATATGCTCTTGAAATTTTAAACAAACATGGAATGCAAAGTTGTGACACTTATGCCACACCAATGGCACACACCAAAAAACTGGACGCTGATTTACATGGGAAATTGGTTGACCCTACCAAATACCGAAGTATTATTGGGTTTCTCATGTATCTAATGTACCAAGTAGACCTGACATTGTATTTTCTCAGTATATCTTTGCTCTCCAGTTATCGGCCGAGACCAACTGAAACCCACCTCTCTGAGGCTAAAAGAATCCTCCGATACGTCAAGGGAACCATTAATTTAGGATCCGTATCCGGCGATTCTGGTTTTGAACTAATCGCTTTTCAGACGCCGATCACGCAGGTTGCTTAGATTCTCGAAAAGTACTTCGTGTGCTCTACAATTTCTTGGTGATAAACCGTGTCATGGCAATCGAAGAATCAGGATTGTACATCGATGTCCTCAACCAAAGCAGAATATGTAGCCATGTCAGCGTGTTGTGCTCAAATCATTTGGATGAGAACACAACTCAAAGACTATGGTTACATATTTGACATAATCCTGATGTACTACGACAATCGATGTGCTATTGCAATCTCGTGCAACTCCGTCCAACATTCGAAGTCCAAGCACATCGATCTTTGATACCATTTCATAAAAGAGCATGTGGAAAAGGGTACAGTTGAATTATATTTTGTGGGTACTGAATACCAACTGGCAGACCTTCTCACCAAAGCCTTAGAACTTGCTAGGTTTACTGAGTTGGTCCACCAGATTGGTATGGGGTGTTTGACTCCAGAAGAACTGGACGAACTTTTGACACACTCTTAAAACAAGTCAAACACCAAAACCTCTTTTGTAAATATATTTTTCAAAAACAAAATATAAAAATATAAAATCTGATAAAATTCAAAAATATTCTTCTATCTAAATCTCTTCCAACATTGCAAATACAAATCTTCCATCAACACTTTGCTCTCTCAAACATTTCCTTATTTTCTCGAACAAGTGTTGAGGGGCAGAATGTAAATATTTTTGAGTTTCATAAAACCTTGTACTTGCATGTTACCCTATTTTTTGGTTGTAACTTTGATAATGGTGGATACGTTTCTTGTTTCTCAACACTCCTCGGACTCAAATTTGTAAAATTTCAATATTTTTAAAGTCGAGGGGGTGTGTCGTCAAGTTTCTTTCCAAACTTTTACTTCAAGCTTAACCAAATTGGAAGTTATGGGCTGTGGATGAAAATTGTTGAGGTGGAGGGGCTATACTTGTCAAATGCTTAAACTGAACCTTTTACAAAACCTTTCCACCTAATTTTCCTTAACATTTATTTCACACATTTATTTCTACAACTACTTCATCCACGCTCCAAATTTCATCCTCAAATCCGTGTTATAAACATCAAATTTGTAAGTGTTTAAAGCTTCTTTGAGCAATTTCAAACATTGGTTTTAAATCATTTACAAATCCAACGGGTTGATTTCCATCTATGAATGATTTTAGTTTTACGCGTAAGCGTATAAACTAGGAATCATTTTTTGGTTGATTATGATGAAATGGATTGTGTTTTCAAAGTATATATCATGTTTTAAAACCATTTTCATCTAGAAATCTAACCCAGAAACAAGTTTGAATCACTTTTCAAATTTAGGGTTTATGCGTGAAAATTGGGTGTTTTCTATTGGGTGTGTTTCAGGATAATTAAAGGCTTGTAATATGCTTGAAATGAGTTTAATTAACCAATAACTCTCTTGATTCTAACCCAGAAACATCATAATTGTGAAATTTGAATTTAGGGTTTAAGTATTCGTTAATTTGGGTATTTTTTATTCTTGAGGATTTTGAGGTTAAAACTTGTTGTAAGCAACTCATATGGCCTCTAAGACTTACCAGAAATCATTTGGTTCATTTCCTATGGCTAGATTGTTTACTCGTAGGATTTGACTTTAGGGTTTAAACCTTACGCATAAACTTTCCTACGCGTAACTGATAACAATTGCGATACCATGTGAGGATGAAAGAGTTTGAATATAGTGTTAATTTGAATGTTATGACTGATTTATTTTAGGTTTTTTGCTTGCAAATTCAGAATCAAGGTTAAAAATTGGATTCTACGCTTAAGGAATACCTTATGCGTAGATGTTTACACGTAAGAGAAATCTTACGCGTAACTCTTACGCATAAGGGTCTACATTGGGACTACGCGTATCCTTTGAAGGATATGCGTAAACATGGATTCTTACGCATAAGGTTCACTCTTACGAGTAAACCTTATGCATAAGCTCCTTACCTACGCTTACGCGTAAGCTTTATGCCAAGAGTCTATTCCTACGCGTAAGCTTTCTTACGCGTAAGATGGACTCCTACGCATAAGCTTAAGGTCTACGTGTAGAGTCAAAATGTTTACTCATAAGCTTACAATCTTACGCTTAAGCCATTACTTGTTACTTTAATTATGAAATGTTACGCGTATAAACTTGTAAATAAATTACTCATAATGTCACAAGACCAAAATGTCACTAATATGCTATAATTGTTAAAATGTTGTGTGAATTAGTGAATATTTGGACTTTCAAATTCAAAATTAATACTCACGTAACTTATCACATCAACTTTGGACTATTGGACAAACAAGTGACATTGGACTCGTAACATTCATTAACATAACAAATTCAATAATTGGACAATAAAATCAACTGTTAACGAACATAAATGTCTTTCGATATGTTGGTTCTTTTGTCTCAACACCTTTTAGATCATGATATGGATATCAACATGGAAAATGTTAACGCACCAAATGAGCTCACAATGAAAGACATATTTCCTACTGGTTATAGTATGAAGCTTGGAAAGAACAACCTCAAGGTTGACTTTGAGAACTTCACCTGCTCAGAGTCTTCTTGCCGAATTGTTGTGGACATTCTTAAGTCTCATCCCTACAACAACATGCTCACCAACTCAGCAACTGTACCATAGATTTATATTCATCAGTTTTGTCACACAATGAAGAAAATTGATGGTCAAGATGCTGTCACAGTGACTCTTAATGATAAACAAGTCACCGTCACTATTGCTGATTTGCAATTCTTCTACTCCCTGCTATCCAGCCTGCTGAGTATGTACCAATTCCAACTGAAGAGGCTACACTACAATTCATGGTCGATATTGGCTATGATGAAGCTGCGGGAATAATTACTAAGCACTCCTCAGTCGATCGAAAGAACATTCCTCAGCCGTGGAGAACTTTGTATATCATGATCGCCAAGTCTGTTTCCGGAAGAGACAGCGGTCATGAGCATCCCAAACTAATGCACCTACAAATCTTCTGGGGCATGGTCAACAAAATGCAAATCGACTATGCAAGTCTGATCTGGGAAGACATGATGTCTCACCACAAGAAGCCTAGCACAAAGGTTCCTTTCATCAGATACACTAAATTGTTGATCCAGAAGATTCTTGGGAATAATCGAGACATTCCCTTGAGACTTGATGACCCCAACCATCATTCTGTGTTGTTTGAGCCTACGTTAAATGGTGTCAGATTCAAAGACTCATCAACAAAGAAAGAAGGTGTAGTACTGACTGACTGCCTTCTCATTGAGGATATTAAAAGTCTTCCATCATATTCAAAATACCAAGAAGTAGTGACCTTAGGGAAAGTCGGTTTTATGAATGATAAGTCATCAGCCATTCCAGTCAAGAAGACCAGAAGATCAGGCAGTGTTGGAAGTATAGCTAGCACTGAGAGTGGTCATAAGTATCTGTTAGGAATTGGAAATTCGATAGTAAAGTGTCGGTCACCCCAAATATTATCTAGCATAAGTTAGCTCGTAGACATGTTGTTAGTTACGTTATTTATCAGTTTATTAGTTAGTTATTAGTTTAGTTTAGCGTAGTGTAACACCGTGGAGGAAGGACAGGTCTTTACCCACTGTATGCCTGATCCACAGTCCGATAGGAGGACGTTAGCTTTGTAACTATAAATACCCCTTCCATCCATGGAAGGGGTGGTGCTTTCTCATTAATCTAACCTTGCTTTTTGTAAACCAAGTCTCTAGCAAGAAACACCCTCTCATCTCTTTCTCTCTCAAATGGCTATCATGTATTTCCATCATCCAAGACCACCCGAATCATCAACACAATAAATATAATGATCCTACAAATGGTATCAGAGCAGCCCTGTTGTGTTGTGTTGATTTATTGTGGTTCTTGATTCATGTTTAAGCTGTTTTACACCATTTTTTTTGTTCGGATAATGTTTTTATATTATTTTGGTACTACAGTTTGAACAGTTCTTCATGTGTTTGTTTTGGTCTAAATATGTCATCTAGTCTTTCATGTACTCATCTTTACAATTTCTGTCTTGTGTCATATTGTCCAAACAGTTTTTGTCTCATATTTACTGATGTTTTTGTCACCAATATGTGATAAAGTGGTCAAATGGTTTCTTTTTCTTGGTCAAACTGGGTCTAAATGGTCAAAAGAAACAGTTTTATGCATTTTCTGGGTTTTTTATGAAGCTGATAGGAAAACTTAGTCGAAAAACTCATCGGAAAATGCTAAAAGTCTTCATAGCGACTTATCCATGAGTATTTACTCATGGTAGCGACTTGCCAAAGCGAGTTGCTATGTAGCGACTTGTGACAGAAAAAGATTAGCGACTTGTATCAACAAAAAAATCTAGAGACTTGACCTAGCGACTTGTTATTTAACAAGGTAGCGAGTTGTGATGCAGCGACTTAACAGTTATGTAGCGACTTGACAGTTATGTAGCGACTTGACAGTTATGGGTAGCGACTTGACTCAAAGGTTAGCGACTTGACAGAAATGATGAAGAAGAAGACTATGACTAAACCATGAAAACCAAACACCAAGACTCACGACTTCAGTCTATCAAACCTCATCAGTCCAATGGTTTTTAAAGAAATACGAGGTACCATGATTATAACAGATCCAAATACATCTACACCAACAACATACTCCAAACTAACCTATCTCATACTCCTTCTCATCACACTAATCGAACATGTGAATGTAAAAATCGACCCTAAATGTTCAAAGTTTTTTTCAATCCTTAAAAAGATTTTTTCTTTGAACTTTTATCCTCAATGGTCAATAATAATTTCCGAACACATAAAAAGAACAAGATAACTAATTAGTTATTTGTTCTCTTTGGCTCGTTTTATCAAACTCAAAACGAAACAACATCACAAATTTATACCTACATGAGACCTCAAAGGATCTTGAAGACGGATCATTATCTTGATGCCATCCCTGTGGCGTATTCAATCTGAATCGTTCAACAAGGAATCATTTTGACTGTGTTTTGATTAAACACGAATGGTGTGGTGTGATGTGTGTTAATAAATTTTGATTGATTGATGTGGCTGTGAGATATTGAGATCTGAGATCGGTCTTAATGAAATGAAGCATGAGTATCATAAGAAATATGGGAGGCGGATTTAAAGGAGTTTGGTGACTCTGATATATGTTTTTAGGGTTAAGATGGATATTAGGGTTATATTTTTATAACTGGTTTCAAGTATTGGAAATTGATTGGGCTTATTGATGGATCGGGTATTCATTCTTTGGATTATGGACCGAAACTTATGTGATAAGAGTAACCGAAACTTATGGATCAGTTATATTTTAATTATGTGATCCCCCTGATACTGGGTTGCAATGATGGCATTAATTGGTATTCGAAACTTATTGTTTTTGGATATAAATTATTAATATTTGTTTGATAAGAGTGGTATGTTGGCATGGTATAAAACTTCATGGAGGATACAAATTCACGGCTTGCGCTTAATATTTGAGATAAGGATTTTTGAAGTAGGTGACCTCACTTGGCTTTAGAGTTTGAATGAATAATCACACTTCTCGTTTAGAGGTTGATATATAATTTGGAGATTGTTATACAATTTCAAATACGAGAGTATAAGTGATTAATACTTATGTTCTTTTGAACATTGGGTCATAAAGCTTGGATTCAGATGACGGTCATATGGGCTTCCTAATATGAGATCGGATTTATAAGACTTAGATTTAATGAGATTTATTGAAGAAATTTGTGATAATGAGACTTAATGATGATAGTTGTTTGGTACTTTGGTTTATGCATTTTCATGAAGAATATTATGACAAGGCTTAAATTGATGGTTGAACAAAGTGACTACAGGGTTGTTTGGACGGTATTTCATATTTGGAGTTGAAGTGAGGTTTTCCAGGCGCGTTTACTTATTTTCATCTTCTTTCTTTCTACCCTTCCGCGAAGATGACTTGTTTAGGCTTTTATAGAGGGTGATAAAGACTTGGCTATTTAGTTACGTTTGTGATTCTTTCTCGCTTGACCCAAAACGTTGCTATTACTTCAGTGTCTCACTAAGTTGAGAATGTCAAGAGGTTTTGTACATTGGGTACACCGTTTCTTCTTCACAAGGATTAGTAAAAGTTTAAGTAACAAATCTGGGGACGTTCACTTCATGATCAAGTTTGACATATCGGGTTTACTTCATCAAGTGGTCACAGCAACAGCCGACAGAATGCGTGAATGATGTGTTTACCAAAGTATTTATTGAATGGCTGATGATGTTGGATAATGAACCGTTGATGAACCGTTGCATGTTCCCCTAAAACAGATATTCACCGAAACCAAAGTTGTCATAACACATTCAAGCTAACATTGTTTACGGTTTTGTCTTGATTTTGTAAAATCCCGTGAAAGAATCTATTTCTCGGTTTAAATCATAGACTTGTAAAATCTCGTGACAATGGAAACATCCTGGATAAAGTAATGTGCATTTCTGGATCTATCTTACGGTTATTCTTGGTTTTGTAAAATCCCGCGAAAGAAACTATTTTTCGGTTTAAACCATAGAATTGTAAAATCCCGTATTGATGGAACCATCCTAGAGAAAAGGAAAGTATATTTCGGGATCTTTTTCTGATGCTGGTGCTACGGTTTCTACTTCGAAGAAGGGATAAAAGGGTGTACTTCATGAATTGGATGCGTGTTTGGAGTTTCGTCATGGCAGTTTGGTTATTACATGGTTTTACGGGGTGATGTGCTTTTAACCATTGTCGGGATGAAACCATTATCAAAGTTCATTTAAATGTCAAAGAAGGCTAGATTTGCGCGGTTAACCAGAAGATGTGACAACGGCGTTGATTCAGTATTATTTATTTGAGGTTGAAGTGAAATTTCACGGGCAAGTGTCCTTAGTATCTGAGGGTATCGGGGATGGTTGGATGAAGATTCTTCATGATCCTTGTTCGAGCTTATTATCAAAAACGAAGACTTGGAAATCTAGTTATTGTTGGGTGACTTTTACATTTTCTTTTACCACTTGGGGGAATTGGGCTCTTACCACCACAAAATAACTATCACTTTAAGGAGTTACGTTGTAGTGCTCAGTGTCACATTCAATTGTGGATTTTCAAGAGGTGATGTACGTCTATTACTTGATGGTTGGTTGGATGAAGAGTATAGAGTACTTAGAGATTCAATGGAGGATGAAGTCTATGCACCGCTCTTTGTTACATATGTGCAAGTTTAAGTCACGAGTTCGAGGTAGTTTACTTCAGGGTCAAATTCATCATACTGGGTTTTCTCCATTAGTTGTTACAACAAAGAGCCTACTGAATGATAATGGGGTGGATTACATGTTTTGCCAAGAGATGATGAAAAGAGAGAGATTATGACGTATGAACACAACAATTCATGCCTCGTACTCTAAAGAAAAGAAAAGTGTACGTCTCAGTGCGCTTTATCTTCGAAAGAAGAGAAATCTTCTTATGACGTATGAACACTTCAGTTCATGCCTCGTACTCTAAAGAAAAGAAAAGTGTATGTTTCAGTGCGCTTTATCTTCGGAAGAAGAGAAATCTTCTCATTAATGACCATTCTCATCAACATGCTTCATACTCTTTCCACGCGCTTTCAGTTATCAAGTGAACCGGGCTACTGTTGATTGTTTTCTTATTACACTTGCTCAACTATAATGACGATGGTGACATCCTGTGCTAATTTTGCGGGGGAGAAGTGTGAATAGACTACATTTGTTGAAGATTTTCACTTATCCAATCAAGAATGGCAACTCCGTATGCAATTCTTGAGGGGGAGAAGAAGTATGATAACTCTGCATGTTGAGTTTTATCTGAGAATAAAATGGTCAAATGGCTCCAAACTCATGTAAGAACCGATCTTCTTCTTATCGGGTCATCTTCACATGGAGTTTTCTTCTTAGAGCCGTTGGTTGACATCTTCACATGCTGATATGAGTTTAACGACAAAGTGCTTCCGGTTAATGCTTCACGTACACATCAACATGATGATTCCGAACAACCTTCTATTCTTGTTATTTAACACATCACCATGCTCTTCAAGTTTTACTTTGATGATCCACTTGAGAGCAATGATGTTTGATGTGATTGTTTGCTTGGTGTTACCATTTCGTGTGTTCGTTGCGGGCTGATTGCTGATTTCCTTAATGAACATCTTTCTGTTCTTGTTTGATTGGGAGGGATTTTAAGTTAAGGGGATTTGCAAGATGTAAGTTAATTGGGATTCTTTTTGGTGTGATGAAGATGTTAACTAACTATTCCCCAACTGGACAATCTTGAAGAAATTCGAGTCTACAGTATGTTCTACATTTTTTTGCTACATGTTAGAAGACTAAAGACGAATTGCATTTAACGATCTAAAGACTTCTTCTTATTCCGGGCATTCATCATAAAGATTGTCAGTTTAGGGGGGAGCACTAATTGGGGGAGAGTGAAATGTCTGATTTAATCCCCAATTAGACTTGCTCATATTCTTCAGCAAGTTGATTCTCACAAGAGTTCAAGTGTTCTTCTCAACAGATTTCAAGTATATGGGCTTATAATATGTTGCTGATTCTGAAGTGTCAAAACTAGCAAGGGGGAAGGAGATACGTATCTAAACACGAGTAAACTTGATGAACTTAATACTTCTAAGTGATTGAAGATATCCTGGGAAGACGAAGGTCATTACCGCAGAGAAACTCAATGTTTATCTCTTGGCGTTTAGTGTTCTTATTCCAACTATGTGGGGGAAGAGATGGAAGAGTTAGTTTCTGGTGATAAAAGAGGTACACAAGTGTGTGATGATTTTGATGTTATCACAATCATCAGGGAGAGAGATTGTGTACATTGGGGACGCCACCGCTGTTTTACTTGAGGGCTTAATCATGATTCGAGATATAATCACTTATTCCGGTGTTGACATCCGCAGAGATTGTCACCCGCAGAGATAATCAGAATTCGCCTCGCTTCTTCAATGTTATCGGTTATTCTCTCTTTGGGCATCTGGGTACTTCGGGTTCTTGAGCTTCATACACTTTCTTCAGGGGGAGAGAAAAGTATACATCGGGGTTATTCTTTGGCTATCGGACTTAATCGCTACTTCGATGGTATAAGTTTCTCTGCTCTTCTGGGTATATGTGTATTCGGGTTCATGAGCTCTAGTCTAAGAGACTGACTGCATCAATTCATCTGCTTGGGGGAAGTGTTCTCATGACACCTTTTGATATGGATTGCTTCTGACTTCAGTAGTAATGAAACTTGAGAAGAAATTTAAAGAGTGGGATGATACGTTGTTGCTCTATTGGATGATATTACCCCGAACGAAGAATCTCGATTTTCGTTCTTAAAAGGTGTAGCGGGATTTATGATAATGGTGTGCTTCTATGTGCACCTGGCTAAGGCAAACTTGAAATAGAGCTTCGAATCTGCTCATATAATGGATTTTCGGTTTGGGGAAGTTTGCCAAAGTCTCTCTTCTCAAAGGCTCATGTTCTATCTTCTATTCCGAGCCTCGAAGCTTTGGTGGTGGAAGTTTAAGAGATGGCGAATTCTATCTTCTACGACGTGCTGCTCGATATCCTATCTCGGTACTCGTATCATCATCTTCTTAAACTATATCATCTACTCTATCTTTGTGTATATTTATATGAAAACCAAATACAAAAATATAAAACCAGCAAAACAAAATAGAAAAATATAAAATCATAAAAAAAAAACCCATAAAAATTAGAAAATTTGAAAAATACCAAAAATATTGTTTTCTCAAGACATGTCTTCCGGTATCGATAACATCTGTGGTCTTAGAAATGTCATTCAATAATGGCACGGGACCATAGATGAAGTTCGAGCGGAAGGTGTAAATATTATTTTCCAAAACATGTCTCAAAAATGGCTTGCGCTACGCGTGATTGTAACCCGTGTTTTTATACTATGGTTTGCTATTATTTCAGATAGCAACCCCTTCTTCAAGAAAGGAAAGTGCTACGCTAAACCAATTTTCAAATATTTCGTGCACTTATCCTAAAAACTAATTGAGGAAAGTATGTCGAAGGACTGCTGTTCCTACACAAATGTTTTTCAGTCTAAAATTCTTCAGAAAAATATTTGTTGCTTTTCAAAAGTGGTGGTAAATGAGTTGCTTGAAAATCAATCAGTATCGGAGTTTTCATAAATTTGCAAACTCAATCAATGACTTCCGCGCTTTTAACCTTTTCAGAAAAATAAGTCATTGATTGAGGGGGAGAATGTTTTCAAATTTATATCATCTAACGGACTTTCTTAATTATCCTACATGCTTAATTAAAAATGATATTTGCCTATGTCGAAGGACTAGGAATTTAGGATATGATTGTTAGAATTAGATGATTAGAGTTTGATGAACACATAATTCCCATGCCTTTATATGATCAGATTGATATGTTGGATTGACTTTTATTAGTCGATTGCTGTTTGGGTGATGTCGACCACCATATATCTGTATGTGTGTTCACTAACGTATGCAGGTATTTTGGTATAAAAGAATGTTCCCGATCCGAATCCCACAATTGAAGATGATTTGATGCCGAAAGGAAATGGTAACTATATCTTGGGTTGACAAATGAAGAAACGGAGCTTAATTTCACTTCTATGGAGAGTTGGCATGAAAAAAATGCAACGTAAGAGGTCTCACTGCATCAACAGATGGTTTTCTTCATCATCAAATGAAGAAACAGAGCTTAATTTGACCTCAGTTGGCATGAAAAAATGCAACGTAAGAAGTCTCACTGCATCAGCAGACGGTTTTCTTCTAACCCTACAAAGAACAACAAAAGATTCTCAACCACCTAACATATCTTTGTGCAGAAATTGATACCATTTGTTTAAACAATTTGGAAAATATTGTGTTGAAAAATGGAAAAATATTGTTTTTGAAAATATATCGGACTTAATTTGTAAAAATCACCGGACTTCATATTTAAACATAAGTCACTCAATCAACGACTACGGTCATTGATTGAGGGGGAGAGTGATTTCAAATAAAATATTTTCAAATGATATTTCATCAAAAAGTCCGGTTGTACAATAATAAGTGGTGATTTAAAGATTTAATGTTATGTCATGGTATGATTTTCTTTAAAACTCAATGATTTTACAAAATGAAATTTTTTCTGTTCTTGTTTGATTGTGAAACTGTTTTATTTTACTCAAAGATCACTTAAAAACTGTTATACCTGACACTAACAATCTTTAATGTCTATAATTGGTCCTCATCAGTCAATTTCAAAAAATTGAATCTTGCCACGTCTTTTCCCAAATTTTTCTAAATGATTTAAATCAATCGGGATCCAAAATCTCAATTGGTTTGAAATTTCTGATTGGGGGAGAGATCGTGATTTAAATCTCAAATCTGCTTTTAGTCCTTTAAAGGCACTCCTGCCTCCATGTGCCAAACGATTTCAATATATGATGCACATGTTGAGGAGGAGCATTTATTCAAAAACAAGATGAGTATTTAAACAAGGCCACATTTTCTCCTATGTTTTCTAAACCTTATTAAATCACTTGGGATCCAAAATCTTAAAGGGTTTGATATTTTTGATCGGGGGTGAATTTGTGATTTAATATGAAATTTGATAAAGATGATCGTTTTGATTCAAAGTGCAGTTCTCTAATATGTGCCAAACTCTTTCGTATACCGATGCACATATTGAGGGGGAGCGAATGGTTTCTTAATGGCTTGTGTAATCGTGAAAAGTACTTCAAAGAACTCTTTCCTCTATGTGATAAAATGATTTCAAATATCCTATTGATTCGCTCCCTGTGACCTCCGTTTTGTCACACAAGTCGACCACTTGTGAACGGTCAACCGAATACAAACTTCAAACAAAACCAACCAAATGCAATGAAGTCCAGGAGAGTATAGTGTTTCCCCATGTCGTTATGTCCCAACGAGCTGTGCGAGAATAATCAAACGAATAGTGATCGAGAGGATTTGAACTGAAAAGAGATATGATTGATTAAACCTAAAGAAAAAGTTTATAAATTACAAGGGCTTAAATGCAAATTAAATAAAATTAAAAAGCTAAATTATATTAAATAAACGCTATCACTATATTTAAAATGATGTTTTTGATTTTTCTTTTATAAAACTTAAATTAAAAAACTACGTGACATACAAAAGAAAATGTGAACTGAAACAATATTAATCCTAAAAATATGAAAATGATATTTTTACAAACCTAATGATAAGAAAAAAAATTTAGAAAAAGAAAATTATTTTTATTACTATTTATTTAATTATTATTAATTAAAAACTATTTTTACCTATTTAATAATACCCTAAAATACAAGAAAATATGAAATAAAGCTAGAAAAATGAAATTATGACTTGGAAAAATCTAAAATAACTAAAGAGAATTTTCAAAACTAATTTTATATTTTTCTGATTATTTTTCTATTTTCTATGAATTAAAAACTACTTAAAACTAATTAAATTGCTAAAAATTACAAATTAAACTAAGAAAAATCTGGAAAAATCATTTTTTTGCTTTTTATAATTATCTTAACCTAGGAAAAATGAAAACTTATTTTTTTGAAGTTTTTCTGATTTAATTGTATTAAAAGCTAATTAAAATTGCCTAAAAACTGTTTTAAATGAGGAAAAATAGCAAACAGTGATGAAAAATTATGAAAATTTCAGGAAAAAGTCTAAATTAATATTCTAAATCTGAGAAAAATATAAAAACAGCAGCTTATGTGTGAGAATATGGAAAGCAGGACAAGTGCTTATAAATAAGCACTTGAAATAAGCCAAAGACCACAACAGAGAACCAAATGATCACAGAAGCTATAATATGCTACGACTACTCAAAAGCAACTAATATCAACTAGCCTTAACCTCTGAAATGCAAACTAAACAGATTTGATGAATTAAAGACTCAAGTGCTTAAACAGTTTTGGGGTGCTACTTTGTAGCTTAAAAATAAGCTACCCAATAAGTCGGAAATTGAAACCATATTGGACTCTCAAGAAGGACTGGCTAGCTACTTAAAAACCAAGAATGAGACCAAGATAAGCTCTAATGAGCTTGTGACAAGTTCTCAGAAACACCTGTGCACACTCAATATATAATCGAGTCAAGTAAGTGGGATTTTAGACCAACTTGACAAGCTATTTTGAAGCTTGTACAAAATTACTAAAATTCAACAAAAATAATTTTTGTAAACTAGACCAGTTGAAGTTTTTAAGCCAAAAGTTTCACTGGAATTGAACCAATAATGAAGCTAAGAAAAATCACCCAAGTTGGGTGAAAACTGAGATTTACACTTTTGACTTTTGAGACTATTGCAAAGTTTGACTAAAATGAGATTTGAAACCAATTTATGGACTGAGATTGATGCTATATGGTGAAATGAAACTAAAATAAGCTACTTCACTGATTTCTAAACACAAATCAAGCATTTGATTTCACAAACTTCTAACAGATATGAAATGAGAACAGATTCTTGGTGATTTTGACTTTGAGCTTATGTAAGCAAAGTGATGACTAAAATGATTCAAGTGACCCTTATCAAGACCTGATAATGCGATGTCAAGTGCAAAACCAAGGCTCAATTTCAAATATGCCCATGATCCAAACACCACTTTCACAACTCAAGTAAACTAATGACTATACTTAAATGACTAACTAGCTTATGCTACTATGAAACTAATCATTCTACCCTAATAACAGTTAAATGAGCATATCTAAACTAAAGCTAACAAGAATCAAGACAGATATATATATGTGAAACTCACTGTGTCCACGTACCACTATGGCTTGCCAAGAATCAAAGAAAGAACCACTACCTACAACGCCTTAATCCCATACCCAACTCAATTTCAACCCATATCCACCCTCGCATCACCAAACCATTTCCATGCCCTGCTTATCCAAAAATCTCTTCTCAGTTTGACTTTTGTTGACCAAACACCAATTTTGATTGAACTCAATTATAAGCTTACTCAAAGCTATAAACAGCTTAAATAAGCTTATTTGAAGTAAAATAAAGCTACTTGGAGCATTGATTATAAGAGCAGGAAATCAATTTTTCAACAAAGGAGCATAAAAACTTGAAACTATAACAAAACTTTGAATTGATACTTGAAAGCAGATTATATTGATAAAACAGCTTGAGTTTAGTACATGGAAACAAAAGATTACAGATTGATACTTAAACTAAAACATTAATATTAAAACGACATATATATGTGAAAAATAAAACTAAGTACTGCCCTTCTACTCCTTCTTCTTCCTCTATTTATATGCAAAGGTCTTTTTCTCTCCTGAGCATTTCCCACTTTCTTCTATAGCCATTGGATCACTTGGGATGATATTGGCCGCTTGTGGATTTTGGCAGAAAAAATGGTTTTGCCACAGTTGGAGAGGTTGAGTGCAAGGGGGGAGAAAGCATTTAATGCTTCTTGGCTTGGGGTGTTTGGAGGGTAGGAATAGGGTGTGATGATGATGGAGTGTGTGAAGGATGCAGCAAAAAGTGATGATGAGGGGAAGGGAACACGTGAAATGCTTTGACCAAGTTTGATGAGGAGTATTATATTAGACAGGGGTCAATGTGGTTGGCAGGGGGTCAATTGGCTTGGCAGGGGGTCAAGTGGTACAAAGGGTCAAGGTCCAAAGGGTTTAGGCTTGTATAATATCAAGGACCAATTTGCAATTTCGATTCTCGAGGGACCACCGCCATTTTCCAAAGTTGTTTCAAGGGACCAAAAATGACAAGTTCCATTAGCACAAGGACCATAATGGACATTTTCAAACTTCCAAGGACTATTTTTGCCAAATTTGAAACTTGAAGGACCAAACTCGTAATTTCTCAAAACTTTTGACATTTTTCACCAAAGGACTAATTATGACAAATTATGAATTCAAAAGGACCTTTGGTGATATTACTTTGAAATAAGTGCTCAGTGGACTATTTCTGACAACTTTTGAAACTGGGGACTGAAATCCAATTATGCAAACTTAGCTCATTTTTCATCCGATTTTTAACATTTTGCATCCTGAAACATATAAAATGTAACTTTGAGATATTTTCAAGATTTTAATGCATTTCTGAAAGCATTTTTAAACGCTTTGCAGTCAGATTTATCCAAAAATGATGAGTATTTACACACTCATCAATCCCCACACTAAACTATTGCTAGTCCCTAGCAATCTTTTGAGAAAAACTTAATGGATTTGAATCTATTTACCAAAAGCCATTACTTTTGGAGTAGCTAAATGTTTCAGCTCAAGTAAGAACCTTGGTACACCGATAACCAAATGATTTTGAGCAAACCACCGCCTTAACGGATTTGATTTGTCTTTACCGTAAGCCGCTTGCTTTCGACTAGCCAACTCTTAGATAAATTATATATATTATCTTTGGTGAGTCGATTACCAATTATGGTTTTCCAACTGCCTTTACCACAAGCCATAAACTTGAAGGCTAGCCAACTCTTCACTTTTTAGGATATGGTGAGCTGAATACCATACAATTTGGGCAAATTGCAAGCCGTCAACGGATTTGAGATATCTTTACCAAGAGCCGCTTTGATCCCCTGGATTAGCCAATCCTTTTTTTATTAGACATGGCGATCGATAACCGTAAGTCGAGTAAGTGCAAAACACTTACCCAAAAAAAAAAATTTGGCCAAAATGGGGAAATTAGGCGGTATAATTACATGATAAAATTCGTGAGAATTCCCCCACACTAGAAATGAATATTGCCCTCAATATTCAAAGTACCGGCGGTTATGCCTAAACTGAGAACGTAAAAGGGAAATACTACGGCCATCATTTTGATTTTTTACCAAACTTTATATACAACAATGGGCAACTCTCCCACACTAGGGTGGTAGAAAGTAGAAAGAAGTCCGAAATATGGGTGAAAACCCATATGGCATGCTACTGTTTTTGATTCCCGAGTCGCTAGCTTGACTCGATCCCCGCATTCATTGGTTCATGAGAAAAGTTTGTAGATCCTGACAACCACAGAGGAATGTCCTCTCCAAAAAAAGTGCTTCAATCGATGACCATTCACTTTAAAGTTTGGACCATCGGGTTGAGATAACTCAATGGTTCCATAAGGAAATACTTTAGTGATGGTGAATGGTCCGGACCAGCGGGATTTTAGTTTTCCCTAGAAAATCTTCAATCTTGAGTTGAAAAGAAGGACTCGATCACCGACGTTGAAAACGCGGTTCTTGATTTTGAAGTCATGAATCTTCTTTGTCTTTTCTTTGTAGATCAAAGAGTTCTCGGATGCTTGATCACGGAGTTCATTTAATTCATTCATTTGAACTTTCCGGTGATCACCACTCAATATTGAAGTTGGCATGTTTCAAGGCCCAAGATGCCTTGTGCTCAAGCTCAAGCGGTAGATGACACGCCTTTCCGCATACTAGCTTGTATGGAGTACACCGATGGGTGTTTTAAAAGTCGCTGTACGGAAGGCCCAGAGCGCGTCATCTAGCTTATCCCACCAAGAGGCACGGCTTCGTCCTTCACGTCCTTTCAAGAATTCTTTTAATCCCCCGGTTGGAAACTTCCACTTGCCCACTTGTTTGGGGTGATAATGCTATAGAGAGACGGTGAGTTACACCATACTTCTGCATGACTCTTTCAAATTGGTCATTGCAGAAATGCTGCACCACGATCACTGATTATAGCTCTCGGAGTTCCAAACCTAGCAAAAAGAGATTTTAAGAATTTCACAACAACTCGGGCATCGCTGGTAGGTAAAGCTTTCGCTTCAACCCATTTTGACAAATAGTCAACAGCCACGAGTATGTATTTGTTTCCTCGAGATGATGGAAATGGCCCCATAAAGTCAATGCCCTAGATGTCAAAAATCTCACACACTTGAATGGTGTTTTGCGGCATTTCATTCCTTTGTGAGATATTCCCTGACGCGACAAGCCGCCACAGTTTTGACAAATTCGGCATCCTTGTAAATCGCCAATAGAATCTGGAATCAAACACCTTCTTGGCTGTAGTTGGGGCTATGATGTCCCCAAGAGGTCCAGAATGGCAAGCCTTGAGAATGTCATTGGCTTCCTGACCATACACACATCGCCTAATGACTTGATCCGCGCAAATTTTGAATAAGTAGGGTCGCCCCTGTAAGTAATGTTTTACATCTTTAAAGAATTTGTTTTTCCGTTGGGACGACATCCCTTTCACCACAAAGTTACCCGCATGGTAATTTGCAAAGTCAGAAACCATGGGGTAGAAGAGTCTCCACGAAAAGAAACCACATTGAGTGTTTCGAGAGGAAATGTTTCTTTAATTTCCTTTTTCTCAACACATCCCGTGAGGGTTTTCTAGACGGGACAGATGATCGCAGCTCGTGTTCTCTCCTTTTTATCAACGTGATAATGATATCAAATTCTTGTAGAGGAGAACCCAACGGAGCAATCTCCGCTTTGCATCTTGTTTTGCAAAGAGATATTTGAGAGCCGAGTGATCCGTATACACCACGCATTTGGTCAATATAAGGTATGGCCGAAACTTCTCGAACGCATACACCACAGCCATAATTCTTTTCTGTAGTGGTGTAATGGGTTTGAGCTTCAGTCATAGTCTTACTCGCTTAGTGGATAGGCTGAAAATGCTTGGTTTTTCGTTGCCCCAAGACCGCACCGATAGCAAAATCACTTGCATCGCACATGAGCTCAAAGGGTAAATCCCAATCTGGGCAACTAGAATGGGTGCTTCCGTAGTTTTTATTTAATGTTTCAAAAGCTTCGATGCACTCAGGTGAGAAGATAAAAGGAGCATCTTTTCAAGAAGATGGGTCATAGGCCGGGCGATTTTAGAAAAATCTTGTATAAATCTACGATAAAACCCTAAGATGACCTAGAAAACTCCTAATACCTTTGACGGTAGTAGGATGAGGCAATTTAGCAATAACATCGACTTTTGCTCTATCTACCTCAATCCCATTTTTGGAAATCTTATGGCCAAGGACTATGCCTTCTTTGACCATAAAGTGGCTCTTCTCCCAATTTAGACAGAGATTGGTGTCTTCACACCGCTTTAGCATTTTATCTAAATGGGGAGACATGTTTGAAATGAGTCCCCAATGACCGAGAAGTCATCCATAAACACCTCCATTGTTTCCCCGCTCATGTCGTGGAAAATTGCCATCATACATCGCTGGAACGCGCTGTGAGCGCTACATAGGCCAAAAGGCATACGCCCAGTAGGCAAAAGTTCCGTATGGTCAGGTGAATGTGGTCTTTTCTTGATCCAGCGGATCAATGGGGATCTGAAAATATCCCGAGAAACCATCAAGGAAACAATAGTATTCGCTCCCTCGCTAATCTCTCAAGCATCTGATCCATGAAGGGTAGAGGAAAATGGTCTTTACGGGTGGCTTCGTTTAACTTGCGATAGTCAATGCACACACGCCATCCCGTAACCAATCGAGTTGGAATTAACTCGTTTGCTTCATTTGTGACAAAGCTTATGCCACCCTTTTTGGAACACAGTGGATGGATCACCCAAGGACTATCAGAGATCGGGTAAATTAAACCTAAGCATTAAGAAGTTTGAGAACCTCTTGTTTGATAACCTCATGAATCTTAGGATTCACCCTTCTCTGATGTTGGACTGCTGGTTTGAAGTCATCCTCCATTAAGATTTTGTGAGTACAAAACTCAGGGTTGATACCCTTAATGTCTGAGAGTTTCCAAGAAATTGCTTGCTTGTGTGACTTCAAGACCTTTATGAGAGCGCCTTTCTCCTCCTCGCCAAGTCTTTAGCAATTATGACGGGTAATTTATCATCACCCTCCAAGAATGCATACTCGAGATGAGGAGGTAGGTCATTAAGTTCAACCTCGAAATTCTTCAGAGATGTTTGTACCGATTTGATTTTCAATTGTGATCTCTTTTGGAGGGAGTGAAGGTAATGGATCTTCATTTAACAATTGCTCAAGATAAAGGATATCCTCCTCCGAATCATAAACACCATCAATTCCCGGCGGAATTGATTCATCATTAGCAAGAAGTCATCGATCTCTTCCAGAAGAAGTCACCCTCAAACGGAGTGAGAGGGGAAGAGTCTAATGATTGGTTGAGAAGATGTGGTGGAATCCCCACTCACGTAATTATGAAAATATCCAAGAAACTCTTGAGAGTACTCCTCTGAAGCAATATCAATTAAATCGACTCGATTAACTCGATTCAGATCATAATTTGAGGAGTACCTCGAAGTTTGATCAAGGTTAAAGGTAACAGCTTCATTACCCACACGTAACGGGATTTCTTGCTCAAATACATCAATAAGAGCACGGGCTCCGCTCAGAATCCTCGCCCAACAATGAGGGGAACCCGATGATCGGCATCGAAATCAACAACCACGAAGTCAGCTGAAAATGGAACTTTCCTACTTTCACAAATACATCCTCGGCGATGCCAAGAGGACGCGATATAGAACGATCTGCAAGTTCAAGAGTCATGCAGTAGGAATAAGTCTCGAGAGAGATTCTTCCATATGAATAAGGCATCATCGATTGATGCTTGCACCAAGATCGGCAAGGGCAAAGCATTCAATCATTCCTGGAAAACACAAGGAAGAAGAAATTTTCCAGATCTCCATGCTTCTGAAGCTTTCTTCAACAGAACCGCCGAGCAGCTCGTTCAAAGGAGTTTTAGCCATTTCAAACAGCTTTTCCTTGTTGCTTAACATGTGTTTGAGAGTTGATGCAAACTTGGGCATCAACATGATGGCATCCGCAAAGCTTATGTCAAAATGTAGTTCTTGGAAGATTTGAAAAAATTTCTCCATTTGATGACTGGCTTTTTCGCGGAGCTTTTGCTCATTTAAACGTGATGGGTAAGGAATAGAAGTTTTGGATTTGGGGTTGTCAACTGGAGGTTCAAAAACAACTGCAGGTTTGGTTTTGGGTTTCGTGACAACTTGAGGATGGACATGTGCTGTACTTTGTGAGCTAGTAGGTTGCAGTTGGTCCTTTGTCGCTCAGTTCACTTTCCACTACCTTCGGGAGAGAAGAAGAAGAGGTAGTAGGAATAGCGGGTCCATTATAAGAAGCACCACTTCTGTTGTGATCGCTTTGCATCGCCTCGGATTAGCGATCGTGTTGCTAGGTAAAGTACCGAGCCCAGGGTCGATCATTTAAAGACTTCTTAATGTCAAATCGCTAACCAACAACCTATTCATTTCCTCTTGGGATTTCATGAATTGCTTCAACAACTCGTCAGATGATGGTCCAGCTTGGAACAATGGCTTGATTTTGTGTAGGAAAATTCTGGCCTCTATTGTTTGGATTAAGGCCTTGATTTTGGAAATTTCCTTGATTATTGCCATGAAAATACCCTGGGTTGAAATTTCCCTGACCTTGGTTTCTATTGAAATTTCCTTGGTTTTGGAAATTTTGACTTTGATTTTGAAAACCGTTATTTTGACTAAAATTACCTTGGTTTTGAAAACCTTGGTTCATTCTATTCTGATTTTGATTACGGTTTTGGTTTTGGTTGAAACCGGGTGGTCCAGGTAGTGGTTAGGACGGTGGTTCGGGTCCATAGGAGCACGGTATTGGTTGCCTACTGGATTAGAAATCCCTACCACAACATTTGCTTCAAAAGGGTTACCATCTGCGGGCCATACAGCTTGTAATAGGCATGGGGCCACCCAAGTAAACACGACTTCCACTTTCTTAACTTCAGCAGGAGGTGAAGTTTGTGGAAAAGAAACTTTATTTTGGTTGGAGAGAACCAAAGCTTGAATTGCTTCCGTGAGTTTGTCAATCTTAGCATCGGTGCTAGATTGACTCACGGGCGATGAAGTAGAAGGACCAACACCGACTTGGGAAACAACCGGTTTGCTTCGCGGCAGGCGGACTTTAGACTTGTTTTCAATGATCGCTAAAGCTTCTTTTACAGCTTTTGCTCAAGAAATTTCCTCCAGCGGAGGAATTGAGAGAATCTTGATCAGATTGACTCACTCCATTATAGAAAGTATCGAGTTACATCAACTCGTAGAAACCGTGGTGAGGACATTTCATGCGGAGCAACTCCTTAAACGATCCCACGATTCACTAAAGGATTCATCAAACTTTTGTGTGAACTTGATGATTTCGTTTTTAAGACTCGTGGTCTTGGAAGGTGGATAGAACTCATTTACAAATTTCTTCACCGCATCCTCCCAAGTTTCAATTGATTTAGGGGGTTGTTTTTCAAGCCAAATCCGGGCTTGTCCCTCGAGGGAAAATGGGAAGAGAAGAAGTTTAACAAAGATCGGTAGGGACATTCTTGTATTTGATGGTAGATGCAATCTTGTTAAACCATCGAATATGAGCATGAGGATCATCCTGCTCAAAACCATAGAATTGACTTGAGGTTACAAGATTCAAGAACCCTGTTTTGAGTTCAAAATTTTCACCACAATGGCTGGATAACAATAGCATCTCCATACCCGCCGATGGTGCCGGAGAAGCTCACACATAGGACGCTCTTCCGCCATGATAACGAAGTAGTGTAGTAGCCCGACTGTCCGATCTCAGATCCGATGATGGGGCGAACGTCTACGGACACGCCTTCTTGGAATCCTGGCAAGCTCACTAAATGGGCTCACGTGACCTAGAAGAGCGAAAAGATATACTAGAGTTAACTCTAAGAGATCTCAGAGTTAAGGAAGGGAATTATGAAAATGGGGTAAGAAGAATCTTTTTGGGTTTTATGGTTTTGAAAAGTAGATATAACAACAAATCCAATTAAAACAATATCGAGGCAAAACGACAGTGAACTTAAACCAATAATTACAAGATGAATGGCTTCTTTGAAAAAGGTACACCACTCACAAGGACACAAAGGCACGTTTTAATCTTTGGTTCGGGAACTTATTATGGTCGTACCCCCAGTTAGGTAGTACACTGCCTTGGTTTGCGGTGGTAATTTTTTATGTTGTTATTATTAAACAAAGAAAACGACAAATCTTTTTGTATTTTTATCTTATATATATATATAGAAACAAAAGGAAAATATTTTTGTGTTTTATACGTTTTAAGATGTTTTTGGGTTTTTTGGATTTATTTTTTTTATTTTTTTTTATTTTTTTATAAGAAATATATATATAGATATAGATGGATAGTATGAACAAAGAGTGAATATTCAAATCACTAATCTGCTAAACGGAAGATAATTAGCACACTCGCAAGCAGCGGCGCCAAAATTTGATTCGCCCCAAACGGTCAAGTTTTGTACACAAAGCTGACCACTTGTGAATGGTCAACCGTAACAAACTTCAAACAGTCTGAAACCAAATGCAATGAAGTCCAGGAGAGTATAGTGTTTCCCCAGGTCGTTATGTCCCAACGAGTGCAAGAATAATCAAACTAATAGTGATCGAGAGATTTGAACGGAAAAGAGATATGATTGATTAAACCTAAAGAAAAAGTTTATAAATTACAGGGCTTAAATGCAAATTAAAGAAAATTAAAAGCTAAATTATATTAAATAAACGCTATCACTATATTTAAAATGATGTTTTTGATTTTTCTTTTATAAAACTTAAATTAAAAACTACGACGCATAAAAGAAAATGTGAACTGAAACAATATTAATCCTAAAAATATGAAAATGACATTTTTACAAACCTAATGATAAGATAAAATTTTTAGAAAAAGAAAATTATTTTTATTACTATTTATTTAATTATTATTAATTAAAAACTATTTTTACCTATTTAATAATACCCTAAAATACAAGAAAATATGAAATAAAGCTAGAAAAATGAAATTATGACTTGGAAAAATCTAAAATAACTAAAGAGAATTTTCAAAACTAATTTTATATTTTTCTGATTATTTTTCTATTTTCTATGAATTAAAAACTACTTAAAACTAATTAAATTGCTAAAAATTACAAATTAAACTAAGAAAAATCTGGAAAAATCATTTTTTTGCTTTTTATATTTATCTTAACCTAGGAAAATGAAAACTTATTTTTTTGAAGTTTTTCTGATTTAATTGTATTAAAAGCTAATTAAAATTGCCTAAAAACTGTTTTAAATGAGAAAAAATAGCAAACAGTGATGAAAAATTATGAAAATTTCAGGAAAAGTCTAAATTAATATTCTAAATCTGAGAAAAATATAAAAACAGTAGCTTATGTGTGAGAATATGGAACTGCAGTGACAAGTGCTTATAAATAAGAACTTGAAATAAGCCAAAGACCACAACAGAGAACCAAATGATCACAGAAGCTATAATATGCTACAACTACTCAAAAGCAACTAATATCAACTAGCCTTAACCTCTGAAATGCAAACTAAACAGATTTGATGAATTAAAGACTCAAGTGCTTAAACAGCTTTGGTGCTACTTTGTAGCTTAAAATAAGCTACCCAATAAGTCGGAAATTGAAACCGATATTGGAATCTCAAGAAGGACTGGCTAGCTACTTAAAAACCAAGAATGAGACCAAGATAAGCTCTAATGAGCTTGTGACAAGTTCTTCAAAACACCTGTGCACACTCAATATATACTGAGTCAGTGCAATGTGGGATTTTAGACCAACTTGACAAGCTATTTTGAAGCTTGTACAAAATTACTAAAATTCAACAAAAATAATTTTTGTAAACTAGACCAGTTGAAGTTTTTAAGCCAAAAGTTTCACTGGAATTGAACCAATAATGAAGCTAAGAAAAATCACCCAAGTTGGGTGAAAACTGAGATTTACACTTTTGACTTTTGAGACTATTGCAAAGTTTGACTAAAATGAGATTTGAAACCAATTTATGGACTGAGATTGATGTTTTATGGTAAAATGAAACTAAAATAAGCTACTTCACTGATTTCTAAACACAAATCAAGCTTTTGATTTCACAAACTTCTAACAGATATGAAATGAGAACAGATTCTTGGTGATTTTGACTTTGAGCTTATGCAGCTAAAGTGATGACTAAAATGATTCAAGTGACCCTTATCAAGACTGATAATGCAGATGTCAAGTGCAAACCAAGGCTCAATTTCAAATATGCCCACTGATCCAAACACCACTTTCACAACTGTTAAACTAATGACTATACTTAAATGACTAACTAGCTTATGCTACTACTGAAACTAAATCATTCTACCCTAATAACAGTTAAATGAGCATATCTAAACTAAAGCTAACAAGAAATCAAGACAGATATATATATGTGAAACTCACTTGTGTCCACAGCCACTATGGCTTGCCAAGAATCAAAGAAAGAACCACTACCTACAACTGTCTTAATCCCATACCCAACTCAATTTCAACCTATATCCAATTCTGCATCAAATTTCAAACCATTTCCATGCCTGCTTATCCAAAATCTCTTCTCGCTTGACTTTTGTTGACCAAACACCAATTTTGATTGAAATCAATTATAAGCTTACTCAAAGCTATAAACAGCTTAAATAAGCTTATTTGAAGTAAAATAAAGCTACTTGGAGCATTGATTATAAGAGCAGAAACGAATTTTCAACAAAGGAGCATAAAAACTTGAAACTATAACAAAACTTTGAATTGATACTTGAAAGCAGATTATATTGATAAAACAGCTTGAGTTTAGTACATGGAAACAAAAGATTACAGATTGATACTTAAACTAAAACATTAATATTAAAAACGACATATATGTGAAAAATAAAACTAAGTACTCCTCTTCTACTCCTTCTTCTTCCTCTATTTATATGCAAAAGGTCTTCTTTCTCTCTCCTGAGCATTTCCCACTTTCTTCTATAGCCATTGGATCACTTGGGATAGATATTGGCCGTTTGTGGATTTTGGCAGGAAAAATGGTTTTGCCAGTTGGAGAGGTTGAGTGCAAGGGGGGAGAAAGCATTTAATGCTTCTTGGCTTGGGGTGTTTGGAGGGTAGGAATAGGGTGTGATGATGATGGAGCTGGTGAAGGATGCAGGTGCAGGTGATGATGAGGGGGAAGGGAACCCGTGAGCGGGCTGACCAAGTTTGACCTGAGGAGTATTATATTAGACAGGGGGGTCAAATGTGGTTTGGCAGGGGGTCAATTGGCTTGGCAGGGGGTCAAGTGGTACAAAGGGTCAAGGTCCAAAGGGTTTAGGCTTGTATAATATCAAGGACCAATTTGCAATTTCTGATTCTTGAGGGACCAATTCTGCCATTTTCCAAAGTTGTTTCAAGGGACCAAAAATGACAAGTTCCATTAGTACAAGGACCATAATGGACATTTTCAAACTTCCAAGGACTATTTTTGCCAAATTTGAAACTTGAAGGACCAAACTTGTAATTTCTCAAAACTTTTGACATTTTTCACCAAAGGACTAATTATGACAGCTTATGATTTTAAAAGGACCTTTGGTGATTTTACTTTGAAATAAGTGCTCGGGGACTATTTCTCGACAACTTTTGAAACTTGGGGACCTGAAACTGCCAATTATGAAAACTTAGCTCATTTTTCATCTGATTTTAAACATTTTGCATCTGAAACATATAAAATGTAACTTTGAGATATTTTCAGTATTTTGATGCATTTCTGAGCATTTTTAAACGTTTTGCAGTTCAGATTTAACCAAAAATGATGAGTATTTACACACTCATCACCTATGCACATATTGAGGGGAGAATTTACCAAAGAAAATCAAATGGCTTTTTCCATGGAAATTGTGATCAAGAACTTATTTCAAAAGAACTCTTGCCTCCATGTGCTAAACAATTTCAAAATCATATGCACATGTTGAGGGGGAGCATTTCTAAATGATCAAAACTATTAAGGTACAAAATACTTTGATATTTTATCACCAGTACCTTGATTGTTTTTCCAAATGGTTTTTCAATTAGTTTCGAGAAGAAATGAACAATACCAAAAGACCGACCAATTTACTTTATGCATGGTGTTATAAGGATGGTGAGGTTAGGTATTCGTTCCCACGATCCCGCCAGAGCCGGAGGGATCTACCCAGGGACAATCCACCAGATAGTGTAGAGTCCTTAGGTATGATGAAAAAAGGAGAAAAGTGAGATATGGGAAGAGTGCCGACTGAGATAGAGCTAGAACTAGAATAAACCCAACAAGGTTCTAGTTATGAAGTCTCGGTAAGCACTTAAGGGGTTGAAGAATGAAAAAGAATTGAATGTGAAAAAGGTGAAAAGAAATAGCCCTCCAATAATTCAACCTTAGGGCAGTAACTGGGTTCAATACATATGCTACTGGTGGTTACTAAGGTAACACTGGTATTGAATACAAGACGTCATGGACCCAGTGACGCACTGCACTAAACTTCCCAAGCTACTCAAGTTCCTCTTAAAAGGGCTTGTTTCATTCTCACAGAGAACCGATATAATCTATCGACTTTCTCTTAGAGATTTTTGATATTGAAGAAGGAGACCCTCTCCCTAGTCTCCGGCATAGGAACCAAATATGCACAATTGAGTTTAGAGCCAAGAGATCATCCACAATATCTCATTAGGACACGAAATTAATGAAGACTTGCTGTTTCACAAAATGTGGAAAGTAAGAATATATTTTAAGAGTCCTACGCATTATCCTTGTGATATTGCCAGAACATCCGAGTGATATGAAAATATGCACGACGAAGATGGAAATCCTTCTAGAGCCAATATCAAACAAGCTCTTGGTGGGTGACATGTGAGATCTTTTCTAAAGATCAAGCTTGTGACAACTGGATAGAAACGATGGGGCGATTCATTCTTGAATCAACCTTGGTCTAGGAAATGAATTGACGAATACTTTTGGATAAACCATTTGATGTGCAAACCTTCTTTTCTCTAGCACGTCGAATGTGTACTTATGTTTTCAAACACAAAAATTATCTCTGATTGAAAAGACCGTTCGATGTGCGAATCTCTTCTTTTCTCTAGCACGTCGAATGTGTATTCTCTTTCAAATACAAAAGGTATTTTTGATTGAAAGTTGATCTTTCTCATAAAACCTTCGTCGTATTGCAAAACTATTTCTTCTAAGCAATACGCGATTGTGTTCAAATCAATTTTTCATCAATCAGTGAATCTCAATTCGCTGGTTCACTCACTTCGTGTTGTCTTCTTTGAGAAGTTCCGGTTTGAGAAAGCTAGAACAAGTTGCGAAACCTGTCAAGGAGATTCTTAGGAATCCTACTGATCACAAAAGACTTGTAATCGATCAAGGGGGGAACCGTGGGTCCGTGTACTCAATTCAACGAAAGTGATCAAAGACACTTTCGTGTGTTTTATTGCTAACTGTTGTTCGCAGGTACATTTGGACGGTTGCAGCTGATCAGAATTGAGGAGTCAATCCAAAGCCGCATGCTCACATCATCCACACTTAATTGAAGAAATCATGACTGGTGCATATCTACATAACCTGGTTATGATATTTTTATACTATGCTTATGCCACGCTGCTGCAAATATCATGAACCAGTAAAGCTTCCGCTACTCTGATGAAAAGATGTCATGATCCAAAAGTGTGAGCATGTCGGTCCAAAAGTCACAACATCATATGATGGCAACACAATAAAGGGTGATCCAGAGATTTACTGTGGCTGATGATCTCAATGAAAGCTCAAAGATCATCAAAGATGTGGATCAGTTAATGGCCTCCACTAAAAGTACAAAATTATGCGGACTTTGAAGAGTCACTACTAAAGCACAAAGATTACGGAATTGAAGAATTGAAGTCTATGAGCTCAAGAACAAAGCCAAGAATAGAATTCTAGGATTCGAAATGTAAAACATGGGGTGACCTCCCTTATGGGGAGATTGTTAGGAATTGGAAATTCCATAGTAAATTGCCGGTCACCCCAAATATTATCTAGCATAAGTTAGCTCGTAGACATGTCGTTAGTTACGTTATTTATCAGTTTATTAGTTAGTTATTAGTTTAGTTTAGCGTAGTGTAACACCATGGAGGAAGGACGGGTCTTTACCCACTGTATGCCTGATCCACAGTCCGATAGGAGGACGTTAGATTTGTAACAATAAATACCCCTTCCATCCATGGAAGGGGTGGTGCTTTCTCATTAATCTAACCTTGCTTTTTGTAAACCAAGTCTCTAGCAAGAAACACCCTCTCATCTCTTTCTCTCTCAAATGGCTATCATGTATTTCCATCATCCAAGACCACCCGAATCATCAACACAATAAATATAACGATCCTACAGTATCCTAAGAGAAATCCTCCCCACAAACGAAAAGTTCCATCTAAGGGTGCCATTCCTAATCCTACACCGGCACCTAAATTAGAGGACGAAGACTCCGATGATACTGTGTCTGAAGAGGTGGTCGTTATTCTGAAACTGCAACAGACGAAACAACCTCACAGAGGTCAGAGGATAAACCACCCAGTCCCAAATCAGATAAGGGAAAAACTCCAGTTGCAGAGCAAGATGAAGAAGAGAGTTCTGATGATGATGTTCCACCAAAGGATGAACAGAAAGAACTCCACAAAACTCTGAAGCACTTGAGGTTACAGCATGCTACTGCAGAATTCAATCTTCAACAATCAAGAAGCCCTTGAGATTCCAGTGGTGGTGCACTTACCACATCGATTCTCGATACGGTTAATCAACCCGTTAAGGAAACCGGTACCACCACTCGTGAATCAACAGAGAAACAGCAGCCAGAAGATGAACTCATATTCGATTTTGAGCAAGAGGAAGAAAAGGAAAAAACTGAGAAGATTACCGATGAAGACATAGAGGATGCAGCTAGGGAGAGAGCTGGAGAAGAGGCTAGGGAAAATGCAGAAGAATAAGCTAGGGCCAAAGCTGCTGAGGAAGAAAGGATTCGAGAAGAAGCTCGTGCTAAACTAGAAGCTGATAGTTATCTTCTCGACAATCCAGAACACAACCTTGAAGAAACTTCTGAGCCAGCTAAAGATCCAGAGCCTTCTCATGACTCATCTTCATCTGATTCATCGTCTCACTCATCTCCACCACCATCCAAAGATGCTACCACCAGATCTACATCCAAATCACTCAAGAAACCAACCGAAACTTGGGCATCACGTGCAAAGACCAAGATTATTAAAGCTGTCAGGCAAGCTAGGAAACGAAATGTAGTCAACAAGAAATTGAATCAGCTGGCTGACAGAGTTAATTTACTTCAAGATGTGATAAACGAGTTCTCGGAGGAGAGAGAACAGATCCAGCAATTCCTCAACCGAGATATACAGGGTGAAATGGACAAGACAATCAGGGAATATACTCACAAATTTCTCCTCAACATCATCCCTGGAGTCACAAGAGAGATGTTCGCCAGACAACTCTATCCACATCTCATAGCATTGGTCAAGCATACACTGTCAACTACCCCTGCGGTCATGGAAATCAAACCAGTTCCGTCTCCTGCTGTCTCTGATGCTGAATTGATCTCTAAGCTGGTAATGCAAATGTCTAAACGATCTGCAACTTTCACTTCTGACGAAGAAAAACTTTTTGAAGCATTACTGGAATATCAACTCAAGACATCGTGTAAAGAGTCGGCTAGTCAAGCTAAGCGACCAAGAGATGACGATGATGCTGACAAGGATTCCGAGCCTAAACGTCCAAAGAAAATAGGCGAATCCTCTTCCATGCCTCCACTACCCCAAAAGACCACCACCACCACACGATCTGCTCAACTTCCTCCTGCATCGGATAAACCTCGGGACTCTGAGTCCTCTCCACCAAAGGAGAAAACTGGTGACTATTTCCAATACACCGACGGTGATGACGAAGAGATTCCTGAGCCTCAACAACAGCCCCCTTCTTCGACATCAACTAAGCAACCAGCATCATCCTCCAAACCACAAAAGAAAAAGTCTACAAAAGTTGTATCTTGGTTGGATGAAGATGAAACTGAAGAATATGACTGGTTTTCCAAGATTGTTAATGCCACCCCTCAATTACCGGAAAGCCAAGAACCGGTAGATGGTCGAACCATGGAGCATGTCAAGATTATTCAAGAAAAGCTCAGAGTGAAGAAGATGACGAAAGGGGAATTACGCCGAATCAAAGACGAAGCATTTCAATTGCTAAACCATAGCTCAGATAGTGCCATTGAAGTGGAATATCATCTAGATAACATTGCCCGAGCCATGTCCAACAATATTGATTGGCTCAACCCTGAATCCAACATTGACACAAGACCTGACAAGTCTCCATACTTTACTAACTGGACAAAGCCACTACCAACCATTGGTCGACTGGATCAACCTAGAACTCCATATCAATACTTCTTCAAGAACGACCTGGAATTTCTTCAACACGGTAGTGATGTAAGCAAGAAATACGCTACATCACTCACCTTTCCCATCCCGGCAGCCGTCTTCTCCAACAATGTTGCCATCGAGGAGGAAGCCACAAGAATGTTCATTGAAAAGGTGGTAACTTATGATCTTGATGCACAGTATGACATTCATCATTGGCCTGAAAGAAGAAGACTCTACTACCGAAGCTGCCAGGTTCATAAATCTAGCAAAGATGTGTTTAGTGACAAACGGATCGTTGCTATTATGCATGTCAGTCTGGCTGCAAAATGGGGTTACTCATTCTTGGAAGCAATAAAAGTCAAACGCCAAGACGAGCAAGAGTATGATTTTACTGAAGCTGATTTTCCGAGATTGTATCTCAATGAAATTGAAGATATGTATCTGGCTAAGGTACAAGGTCGCATGAGACATTTCTCCACAAACATCCAGCTACAGTATATCACGGCCTTATTGATATTCATCAGAAGCAAAGTCATCCAAGAACGTGTTGAAGACCTTCAGTTAGCTGTTGAATCCTACCAGAAGAACGTCAATCTCACCAAACCATTGCTACACTTTCCCTAAATCAACAAACTCGCTCAATACACTATAATGAGGAAACCAAAGTTTGGAGTAGTTTACCGCAGTGAACTTCACCATAACTGTTTTATGGTGTACGACGAGCTTCACAAGTTCTGTGATCACACGTTAAAGAAGGTCCGTGATGGGCTAGCATATAGGTTAAAGGAAATTCATGAAGGTATTGGGTCTAAGAATAGGTGGAATTCTAAGGACAAGAGGGATGTCAAGAAGATTATCAAGAGGATCGATGAAAGGCTATTTCATTGGGATCAGATGAGGAATCTTGAGAGTTTTATGGGTGGTCGCCAGAGTTTCTTACTTATACGGTTATCAACGACAAGAAAGAACTCCTGGTCTCATTGAAGGATTGCTTGGTACTGATTAAATCTTTTCTTTAATTGATATTTGGATATTTTGATCTGTATAATTTACAATGGCTTGTGCACACATGACACATAACAGTGTACAACCCGTACTTGTAATGAAAGGACCCTGTGGTACGCATCAGTGCCACAATCCTATAAAAGGAGCGAAAACTTCTTACTTTTGAGTAAAATTTATCAAAACTTTCATTTTTCAAAGTTTTGCTCAAAAGAACAAGTACTTCCCCTTATGTTTTCAAAACCTCAAAAGTTAATATTACTTGTTGAGGGGGAGTATTTGACTTATAAATCTTTGTTCACAAATTGTTCTACGTGGATATCTTCCCACAAAACTCAAAATGATCATATATGATAACAAAATTTCATCAAAAATAATATTTATATGCCATTTTTGAGGGGGAGAAAAATTATGTGATATTAAATATGTTGTGGATTGCAAATGAATCATCGTGTGATTAGATGTAACCATTGAATTGACGAGCTCATAAATGTTAGTAACTCGAAAAGACTTGTCCGGGACGGGTAATAATTTCAAGCTAGTTCGCTAGTGATGTAAACGTGTCTCGCAAATGACTTGTCTTAGTAGAATGTACCATCCGAGAAACTCTTGGTAGTCATGAACCTTGACGGGTCAAACCTCCTCACCAAGGAGTGTTTACAACTTCAAGCTGACCTAGTCAGTGATGTAACCGTGTCTCGCGGGGAATTTTCTACCTTGAGTCGATCAATTCAAAAGTGCGAGCTCTTCCCTCTCCGTGCAAATTTCTGTCAAAATACTTAAGCACGTGTGGAGGGGGAGTATTTCTGAAAATGCAAAACTCTCGAAGTGTTACAAACATGTTTTAAGTCATAAACACTTTGAGAGATTTTTGAGAAAATGGTTTTATTGGCAACGTAGAATAGTCATGGAGTTATAAGGTGACTAAGGTTAGGAATAACTGTCCTATGATCCGCCAGAGCCGGAGGGATCTACCCAAGGACACCACCATTAGTTAGAATCTAGAAGTCCTTAGGTATGATTATAAAAAGGAGAAAATGAGAATCGGAGAAAGAAGGAGTTGAAGAATTAAAAAGAAAAGTAAAGAAAAGGGTGAAAAGAAATAGCCCTCCAAATTATTCAACTTAGGGCAGACACCGGGTTCAATTCATATGCTACTGGTTGTCACTAGATGACACCGGTATTGAAGATTAAAGTCGTCATAGACTCAGTGACGCATGCACTAAACCTTCTTAGCCACTTAAGTTTCTCTCAACAGAAGCTTGTTTCATTCTCACAGGGAACCCTACATAAACTATCGGCTCTCTCTTAGAGATTGCTGGTATTGAAGAAGGAGACCCTATCCCTAGTCTTCGCTCAGGAAAACCAAAGTGCACTATTGAGTCTAGAGCCACGAGATTCATCAAAAGATCTCTTAGGAACACTTAACATTTCATCACTTGTCGTTCAAAATTAAGGATGCAAGTGATAGAATTATAGAGTCCTACATAGATCTTAGCAATCTTTCGAGAACATTTATGAGGGGTTCACACATGTGATCCTCAATGATTGAATGGAAACTCCTGCCAGGGTCAACATCTAACAGCCCTGACAGCAGGTCACTTCGGTAACTCCTTGTGGGTTACGCTTAGTGTGTCTCAAGCGGTCTACAGTCGTGGGGTGATGCTTCGGTGTACCTCAGCGACTCACCTGAACCATAGATGTACTTCGGTATATCGTGTTAGCCTTCTTGAGGGCATCCAGTTTCAGGAACAACCTTTGCTAAAATTAGAGAAGTGCTTTCACATTATGCTGTTATCACTCTCGAAGTTCGAACTTATAAGTGCTGGAAATCCCGCTAAGGAGATTCCTTTCAAGAATCGAGTCCTGAATATGTGGGTCATTACTTGAACTTGTTCAATGTAATGCCAACTATCCCTTACGGGATTCGGACGGCTAATTCGCCCGACCAAGGTGAATGGAATCAAGACATTCATCAGTAAAACAATCGTAGTAATCAATTCTTTAAGAAAGGATTACAATGATCGATTGGTGTTCGTAATTGTACATGAGATGCTGATGCTGATGGATGCTCGCGGGAGAAAGAGATCGTGCAGATTCTCCACATGCTCATACCAACAACATCATAAAAGAAGTTCTCTCATAATCAAAGGTAACACAAAGTCAAAATGATTCTTCATCAAACAAAGAATCTACAAAGTTTAAAGACTTAGAGAACTACAACAAAACTGAAATCCAACGTCAAAGGACATATGAGCATGTTGGAGAAAGATGTGGAGACAACGGAGCAACGAAGCTGACTTGAAGCAGACAATCAACATACTATCACTACCACCACAAAGAACAAAGAACTAAAGAACAAAGATATTCAAAGACGTCAAAGCTAAAATCTTCTAAAGAAACAAAATCCCTACACTGGGGAGATTGTTGGAATCAAGACAATTCTTCTCACAAGAAAGAAGAATGTCAGAAGACGTCAAAGCAACAATTACATCCGCACCAACAACTTTTCAAGATTACTAAAGTCATTAATTACCAACACTTAGGGGGGGATTGTTGGAATCACTCCTAAACTATATTTCAAGTGTTTATAATCAATATGTAATAGGTTGCCTAATTAGGCTTTTATGTTAGTCTAATGGTAAGGCTTATGTAGAAATCCCATAGGCCTTGGCCCAAGCCCAATAAGTAAGGAAGGGAACTTGTAGTGTTGCCCTAGTCCCTTCCCCTATAAATAATGTTGTAAACTCCCATTTGGGGGTTGGTTGTTCATTTAATACATTTTCCTACGCCTAAAAGTTTACTACTTATACGTGTGTGTGTGTGTGTATTGTGTGTTCATCCGATCACTTCTCTTCTATATTTCTTACATATTGATGCTTGTATTACAATATGATGACCAAACAGGTACATAACGTTTCGCAGTTAAGGACAAACGGTGCATTTTTTTCGGTCAAAGAACGAAACTTGTCGGTCAACGCAAACCACAAGGACGAACGGTGTATTTTACTCTTATTTTATCTTTTGTGTGCCATGTCACTATATATATACCCACCTCACTTTTTAAAACCAATTTCCAAACACACCCTTCACCTTCACCCCCTTCACCACCATAGCATCCACCACCACCACCCTTCACATGCTACCAACACTATAACAGCCACCACCACCACCATTCACCTTTCTTCACCTACCAGCATCACCATAAGTTTTTGAGTATGGATGATTTGGTTACTTTTTGAACTTAACTAAACTTTGTAATAGTACCTCACTGCCTAGTTTATACCAAAAAAAACAAAACATCATGCCCAGTTTCAAGTACAAAATTACAGTAATACGACTTGAAATCCAGTGTCTCATCGGGTCACCCCAATCCAGTTAACGAAAATAGGCCTGAGGAAAACCAAGTATCTAAAACATGAATATTCTCAAGCCATCTGTTGCATTGAAACATAATAACAATATTAATAACAAGGAAAAGTTGCTTTATTAGACAATAAGGGGTCGAATATTAGAATTAATGGCTTTTCCATTCAACTATATAGAGTTTCGGAAGAATGTCGTTTTTCTTTTTTTTCATTTATGACAGTATTCGGAAGAATGTTGATTCACATCATTGCTTCTTGAACAACGACCTAAACGCATTTCATTTTTCTGTTCATCTCTAAAAAGTCAAATACCACAAATCAAAAGGTTTGCAGAAGAAGTGCGTTTGACGAAGAAAAGTTGAAGAAGAAGTGATAGGGGTTTGGGGAAGAAAGGGGTGTTTGTTTTGTTTTATTGAAAAAAAAAGAAATAAACACTTAAAGAGGGATAGAGAGAGAGAGAAAATGTATATGATGTGTATGGTTAACCTGCTCTATGTAGACATCAACAGGTTTGCAGGTCACCGAGTATACGGAATAGACGAAATTTAAAAGTAGGCTACAAAAAAATGCTAATAAAATAGTAGGCTACATAGAAATACAACATGTGGCAAGTTAGATACATTTCTATGCAATTATCCTATTAATATGTATTACAAAACTTTTATGCAATAAGAGAACTCAAAACAATGAATATTTTAAGAAAACGGAATTGCATTAATTTGATAGCTCAAATTTAAAGTATAGCCTTATTATTGGCTGCCTGTGTTACTCTAATCATAATTCTTATGCACGCACACGGTTTAAACATGAATCAAATTTACTATAAAATCTAAGTTTAATATACGAGACTTCCATAATTTTGACTGTATCAAGTCCAATTTTATTGTCATTCTTCTGTTAATGTATCAAGTCCAATTTTACTCAAGTAACTAGTTTTTCATATTGATATTTATGGCCCGTAATTGTACGAAGTTTTTAGTATTATGATAAATTAATATTTATGAACCTTATGGTCATGCCAAGGGGTACAACAGGGTGATCTCCTTGGCCTTCTACTTTTGGTGTTAGAGTTACATCATTTGATATGTAAGATTAGAGACTCATTAAGCCTTTCTCTGCAGGCTTGGTATCTGGATGATGGCACTATTGTTGGAGATACTTTGGTTGTAAGGAAGGTTTTAGAGTTAATGATGGAGGATGGTCCTTGTTGCGGCTTTCATCTCAATGTTGATAAAACTGTGGTTTTTTGGGCTAATGAAGACCTTAGAAGAAGGCTTGCGAGTGTTTTCCTGCCAAATATTGATCGACCCTTGCATGGTGTTAAATTACTTAGTGGGCACGCTAGTGTGGATTTCAACTTCACTTGTGAGCTTGTGATGAAGAGAGTAGCCAAAACTATTGTGCTTATGGTGCAGTTGCTAAGATTAATGATCCTTAATGCGAGTTGTTGCTTCTTCATGTTTGTACGAGTATTTCCAAATTATTTTTTGCCTTTGCTTGCGGGGGCTTGGTGTCTATTATACATGTGAATTATGCCTTTCTTGCATCTCGATTGCAGTCTGCTGGCTTGCAGACTAAGTTGCTTCAACATTCTTGTATTTAGCTCCTGGCCTACCTTTCATAATGCTTTGTGTGTGTTTAATACGACTATGGAGACTGGTCTTTTGAGTAATCTAAGTGAAATCGCTGCCAATAAACTCATAAAAAACTAGCAGATGTATATTTCACGCGAGTTACTAAAACTGCATAATCCACCTTTTCCTTATCTCCTCGAGAGATGGATTTCAGAAGATCTCAAATGGATGATCACACTTCTGGCTTAGGGAGGTTCTGAATTTTGGTTTGGGACACTATGAATGGTAGGACTTACTGTTGTTTGTATGCTATCCGGTTAGGTGTTCAAGCTATGTTCAGCTTACTCCAGGGTCTTTGTGGGCGATATTTATGGGGACAATCTTGTATCACGTGTTGGTATTATCCCCATTAAACACCGGCATAATGTTGTGTGCGATACCCATGTCGACATCTGCTTTCGATCGGGGATTTCAGCTGGTAAGGAACTTGATATTGGGTTAGGTGGTGAAACGCCCGACACTTGCACAATTTGGGTTTATACATCGTATATCCCTTGTGCACGTGTGTACAACGTATACACCCATGCGTGTATACACCGTATACACCTCTAATTAGACAATTTCTCCACTATTTTGTCTTTGGCTTGCATAATATGACTACTTGGGTCAACATGATAACGTGACTTGCATAATAGGACCACACGAGCAACATGATACGTGACTTGCATAATATGACGTCTCGGGTCAACATGAGGCTTGACTTACATAATATGACCACATGGGTCAACATGATACTTGACTTGCATAATATGACCACTCGGGTCAACATGATAACGTAACTTGCATAATATGACCACACGGGTCAACATGAGGCTTGGCTTGCATGATATGACAACCCGGGTCAACACACAAGTCAACATGAGGCTTGACTTGCATTATATGACCACACGGGTCAACATAATACTTGACTTGCTTTATTTGACCACACGGGTCAACATTATAACGTGAATTGCATAATATGACCACACGTGTCAACTTGACTTGCATAATATGACCACAGGTCAACATGATAATGTGACTTGCATAATATGACCACACAGATCTACATGATATTTGACTTGCATAATATGACCACACAGGTCAACATGATAATGTAACTTGCATAATATGACCACACAGATCAACATGATACTTGACTTGCATAAGATGAGTATACAACTGATTTTACTAGAAATGTTTCTTTTTAGTGTGGAGACAAAACAATATTAGTTCAACAATATGGTGTTTAAACGTTTCTACAAGACCTCTTTGTATCAGAGCTCGGATTGGGCATGAAATGGAGGCTTTAAAACACGTTGGAGTGAATGATTCAATATGGTTGGATTTTGTTCTGTACCTGTCTGCCTAATGTGATCAAGGTGACTTTCATCACCAACTATTCAATGATAGGACTTTTGACGTTAAATTTTCGATTGTGTTTGACCAAGCACTTTACCCAGATAAGTTTGTTAGGGAGAACCAACGAACATTGAAGCCTCGTGGGATTTGTGTCTGCATGTAGCATTGTCTAGACTGTCAGAGTACTCAGCTAATGTTTAGTTGTCGAAGAAATAAAATACGACGGTAGGATATTTTAACAAATATCAACCACTGTAAATATGTATGATGATTATCCTATGTTTCTTGTTTCGTTTTGTATCCAGATTAGTTGTCTTAATCTTTCACATATGTATTTTTTCTAGAACATAAAACAAGGTGAAATCTACACTAATATTTTTCTAAAACGTAATCACATAAACAAGGTCGATTTAATTTGGCGTTTTGGCCAACATCTCAAAAACATACCATATAAAATGCCATCTTTTGTAATTTATGTCTTAAAAGCTTCTGTAGAAACACCATTCTAACTCAGCATTAACGAACTGATTCCAACATAACATATATTGATAATCAAGACTGAAAGTGGAATGAAAAAAGGGTAAAAAACTGTAGTACCCGCACATAAAGTGAGTCATTTACTTTGGCAAATTACCCCTAGACTTATCTCTAAGACATAGGTGTACTCTCAGGAACAAACTCAATGTGCTCGCTTCCTGTATCCTCCTGCTCTTGTGATGCACTGACCTTGGCTTTCTTGAATCTACTTGAAATTTTTGTTGACATGTTCTTCGGCTTGCTTCTATCAAACGTTCAGCAGTAAATCATGAATTTACGAGTAAATGCGGTTAAAAGACACCAGTGAAAAGTGCTAGCTTCATATATTGATGCAATTTTGACCCATCTAAGATACACTGTTTTGTCGACAAATCAGTTGTGTCAGCTTATAAATTAAGCAAACATGAAATCAGTCTACTTTATGCATGCCTCCTAAATCATTTTTTTTTTCCCATTCTTTTCATTGTAAGATACTAATAATTATCATTAGCACTTAATTGCTTACAAAAATGAGGAAAACAGTTGCACCACTAGGCCCGGCCTGGCTGGTAACCAGAACATAATGTACAAAAGCAAAACAAAAAGTGATGCTTGTATATCATGTAACTTACTGTGAGTTTATGCCATCCTTTCCAACAACTTTCTTTCTTTTAACAGCACGAGATCCTGAGAAAATTTAAAATTAACATTAGAAGCTAAAATAAATCAGTTTACAATTATTAGATGATACAGTCATGTTCTTTAAGGTCTGATGGTCAGTACTTTGACTTTTTTCTGGTTCTAACTCAAGTTCAGTAGCTCGACGTTTACTTGAAAGATCTTCAGGGCCCGTCACTAAACCTTCACCAGAAACTTGCGCATCTTTTCCTTTCACTTTGTCACCGTATTCTTTGGCAGCATTAAGCAAAGTAGTCTCATTTTCATTCAAATGATTGTTCAAAGGTGCACCAGATACAGCTGCAGACATGCCGACCTCAGCATTCTGAGCATAAGTTTTGTTTTTTGTTTTCCTTTTCTTTCTCTTTTCAACATCCGTTTTCTCGTTTTGCTTTTCTGATTTTTCATCACTACCTTCGTCATTTCCCTGACCAATTTTATTCTCAGCTTTTAGAGTTTCAGCATCACTTCTTGTAGCAGATCTTCCGACATCTTTTAATTCCTTATTTGATGTTTCTTCCACGACCTCAGTTACTTTTATTATTTCCACTTCTTGCATACTAACATCATCTGTTAATGATTTTTCCAAGACTTCAGTTTTTTCAGCATTAGACAAGCTAATTTTGTCGTTTGTGGTTTCATCTCTATGTTTCTCATTAGGAGGGATCTCACTGACAATACTATCAGCACGCTCCACTGGAGATTCATCTTTGTTTTTTGCAGCAGGCTTCTTAACCCTTTTTTTCTTCCGGGAAAGCTCTACCTCAGGTTCATCTTTCAATGAAGATTCCTTATCTTCTTTATGATTATCAATCTGAATTGTAGACCGTAAATCTTTTTCGGGCAAATCACCTTTTGCACCTGCAAACTCTTGATGGCCCAAGGCAGACGCATCACGTTCACAATCAGAAGTTCCTACATGAAAGTCAAATTAATATAGAAAAGTAACATACATTTCTCAGAATTTTATAATTTTACAAAACATTTGATGTAACCTGGTACATCCGTACTATGTATATAAAAAGGACATGCAATAAAAGTTAAGGTGCATAAACGTATTCTATTTACTTACTTATAGATGAAGACAGGCATTCACTCCCCATATCTGTTTTTTGGACCAATTCATTGTCTTTCTCCTCATGAGATCTTTCAGAAGGTATTTCTTGCGGAACAATTTCTTCAACAGCCATTGAAACTTCAGTGAGTACTTGATCAGAACAGTTTTCGCCTTTGTTAAGCCTAATACTTTCATCACTGTCTTTTCTAGCAGCATCAAGCAAGGTGGTCTCGTGTTCCATGGCATTTTCAACCAAAGGTGGATCGGATACAGCTGTAAACATGCCGATTTCCCCATTATTACTATGCATCTTATCCTTCTGCTTTTCTGATTGTTCATTGACACCTTTGTCATTTCCTTCACTTAAGTCTTTCTCAGCATCATTGTTTGTCACGGTGTCATCCTTACGACTATCATCTTGACTTTCTTTTCTTTCATGTTGAGGCAAAAGTTTTTCCCCTGTTGATTCCTTCTTTGACGTTTCTTCCATGACCTCTGTTGGTTTCAATATTTCCACCTCTTGCATAGCAACATCATCTGTTGATGTCTTTCCCAATATTTCCTTTTTTCCAGCACTAGGCAATCTCACTCTGTCAATAAAAGCGGAAGCAGGAACTCCTGAACTGCAGAGAAGAATCCACTCTCTTATTCCTTGATATTTCAGAGCTACTCTGGAAAGTCCTTCACTCGCTTGTGTTTTTTTAGGACCAAGTGTCTCCATTCCAACTAATTTAATACTAGAAGAAACAGCAGCGTCTACTTGGTCAAGAACAAAACTGCTTGCGCCTTCGTTAAGCCTATTACTTTCATCATTCAAATCTTTTGAAGCTTTTATACTCGCTTCTTTATCTTGATCAATCTTACGTTTCTTTTCCACAAAAGGTCCAAACACTGTAGCATCCTGTAGTAAACTGTCATTTTGCACAGCAAGTGTCCTTTTTTTGGAACTTCTCTCGTTTTTAAACAGCATGTCTTTCTCCATATGTTGATCCACGTGTTGTATACCGATATCTTGCTCTAAGCAAGAAACGTCCACAGAGATAAACCAATTGTTCTTTTTGGCAGCTAACACACTCTTAAGAATCATCCAGTCAGACAAGCGGTAGAACTGTCCTCTGCGTTTTACCTGCCACATAATGAAAAATTAAAGGATTAAGAAAAAAAAATGATTAGCAGTGTTTAACTAAACCTAAACAAAGAAATACCTTCAAACCATCTATTTTAATAACTCCAATAGCAGGAAAGCACTGATGATGTTCAAATATGACTTTCCCTGTATAAAGAAATCAAGATAGTTTGTTCAGAAAAAAATGTGGCCGCTGATGTTTACATTCTTAATTAAACATGGTATTCCTTTTTATCCACTTAAGATAGATGCAAGTGTCCCATCGCTACAATAATTCGTATTGTAAAAACATCTATAACGACGTATATGTATATGTTTTTCTTATCAAATGTATGACTTTTCAGCTATGTTACAGATTCTTTTTGCTATTTAACCCGAGCCAATAAGGCATAGAGGGTCGGGTTTAGAAAGCTTAAGTTTCATTATTTATTTTATTAGTTTATCAAGTCAACTAGATAAGACCAGAAAACAGTAGATGTTAAAACCCTGTTACAAAAGATCCCCCACACTGACTTCAAAAAACGTACAGCTTTTGTTAAGGCAAAAGTTTTTCAGCTACTGAAATCAGCTTATTTTGTTTCAGTAACGCCATAAACAGTTTAAATTGGCCAGATAACAATATCACATACATACGCCAGATTGCTGTTCAATATTCTGATATATGATAAAAAGCAATTGTTACATGTCACTAGAAATACTTTATATGTTTGAGCAATGCATTCAAAAACAAACACTATCTTTATCTAGCGGATAAAACTATGATTGTATTAACCGCTACTTTAGAGCTCGAGTCAATTAAGAGTAATCAAGTTATCAGCCAACTCGATACTTTCGAGCTCCACTCGACCCAGTTATGTATTGTATGGTAATAATATAGATACACAACAATGTCACATACATCAGCCATATTAACTTTTTATTAAGCAACATAACTAACAAGTTTATTATTCGATATGTTACATATCATATCAAAATGGCTACAAGTACATCACCAGAAATTCTAATAAAAACGCCAGCCTAACTAGTCGCCACGAAAAAATCTAAGATCATACATCCTTTATCATATTTAAGCAATGCAAACTAAAACACTGGCACACGTATAGTTTGTATTTTCTAAGTTTAGTTTGTGATTAATCAACTGTTTGTGATACTATGTACTTAACCTTTCACGAAAAAACCAACTAGTCATTATCTACCATACATTGTTCAAAAAATTATCTACCAGACAAAACTATGATCCAAATGAGAGTCGGGTGTGGCAGGGCCCGGTTTTATGTGACAAAGTGTAATTTTTTTATAAAATATGTCTTTTCCAAGCACGTACAACCCCCAATTTTCTCTAATAAATTATTTATAGGGCAACTTTAGTACTCATAATAAAAAAATAAAAATAAAAAATGCAACACCCTCTAAAAAATCGTCCGTCACACGACTTGACGCACTAAGTTAATGAATGTAATGGTGAGTTAGAAAAAAAAATACTGTAATACTTTTGAGATCATAGACAGTATCAGAATCGGAGACAGTTGTGACAAAACGAGTGTCGAGATTCGTGTCGACGAACAAGGTTTTTGTGGTGTCTCCGCCTGATGATTCCATTTCTCGGTTTGTTTATTTTCAACAAACAAGAGGGATTTTTGTAGGGTTTTGGGCTTTTCTTTTCCCGCAAAAAGGAATGGTCAAACTATTTCCTTCTTTAAAAATTAATAACAATTTAATTTTGATGGGGTTTTCCTTTTTAAAGAATTAACGATTTGATTTTGATTGGGGATTTCCTTCCAAAAGAAATAAAATAAATAAATGATATAATTTGTACAAGTAAATTAAAAATTATAGTTATTTTTAGAGATAGAAAATGACATTTGAAAGAAACCAAATTGCAATATTAAAAATTATCGGGAATTTAGTGCAATTGAGTGTACACCAAGGTTGCAAAAATCGCGAATCGGTAGTCGGGCGATCGACCACCTTGTAGCTTGTAATCGGTCTAGACGGGATTAATCGGTGATTAATCGGATTGGCATTTTTGGGTAATTTTGGGTATTTTCGTCAAGTTTTGTGTATTTTTGGCGAGTTTTATGTATTTCCGGCAAGATGTTTTCTAAAAAAACAACTTGTAATTAATTTAGAAAGTTACTATAAGTGATCATAATAAGTTTACGGTGAGTTTTGAGTACTTCCGGCAAGATTTGTTGGTTTCCGGTAAGTTTGACAACCATTGACCGCCATTGATCACCGTAGACCACGGTTGACCTACTTGTTTGACCCAGTTACATAAATCGGCAAGGTTGGTGGCCTTGTAGCGCCTAGGCGGCGATTAATGGGCCTTGTAGACCTTTTTTGCAACACTGGTGTACACCCTAACTCTGAAAGTGTATAGTGAAATTTAGGTAGTTGATAAAGTTCATCGGGTTAACTCTTCACTAAGTGATATCAATGAGGCTGATGAGTTTAGTTTTATACTCTTCATTGAGTAAACGCTAAAGGATTTCATCATGGAGTAGCTTGCTTAGGGGGTTCATCTCTTTAAGAACTCCACAGCAAGCACACTCGGGAACTCAACAGCTCTTTTAGAGAGCATGTTCATCAGCAAGTAAAGTCGTTGGAACTTAATTCAAACTAACATGAAATGGCTTTGATCTATTCAAGGGCAGCTTTAACGGCAATTTAATAACCACATTTAATTGATTGTGTGCCCACTATTTTCTATAATGGAGAAATATTATGATATAATTAATGGACCGATTAATTATCATAATTTTATTATTGGGCTTTGAGCTTTCCTATAAATAGGAACACACATATGCATGAAGAGGATACACAAAACCTAAATGCTTATAAGCGAAATGGTTCTTAATTTGTGTTTATACCAAGAACATTACACTTAGTCTTATCCCAAAGATATACTCGTGATACCCAAGCATTATGGTTGAGTAGTTTCTTTTGTAAAGTGATAACACGATTATAAGTGATATTCGGTCCACCACCACCATCACAGGCATCAACTCTGGCAATATTGCTTCAGCCATTTCCGGCCTCACCACTGCTATAACGAGACGAGGCACCACCGATTGCATATCATGACGTCTCATCTTTAAAGATCTTAAATTAAATTGGGATTTACATATCTATCCAGCCTCCTCGACCATTTTCCTCATTTTACGCTTCTTCAAGTCTTTTCCTCTGACATCAATTTCTCAATTGACAATGCTAATGATTTGTGTGTATTTTGTGTGTTTAATGTATGATTGGATTTAGATATCATTTGAGTTTACATTTCCAGATCTAAAAATTGAACTCAAATATTTGACTTGGCCAAGAATTGAGGATTGGTTTTCCTCATGTACATTGGTACATAAATATTTGAGTCAAAGGGTTTCAATTTTTTTCCCACATAGTCCAAAGGTTATGGCACATGATTGAAGACAAAAAATTTAAATAAAATATTAAATTATTAATTGGTATAAAGTACCTAGTACAAAAATATAATACAAATCAAATTTCGCTAAAGGTTTTTAAGAGCATCCACTATGGTGGTTTATAAAAAGGTCTAAGAAAATATGAAGAGGTTTATCATTTTATTAACCATAGTGGAAATTTGTTTCATGCTTATGTGAAATGAAAAGGTCTAATATCTTAAACCTCTTCTAAATTTAATGCTTTTGTGTTTAATAAGGTTTTATAAAGCTTTAAGTAGTTTATCCATAGTGAAGAAAGGTTTATAACAAGAAAAATGTTTATGAATTTATGATTTCCGATGACTAGGCACTATTATAAACCTTTATAAAGGTTCACCATAGTAGATGCCCTAAATGGGCTTTGTTAAATGTTGTATATTTGTGGAGGCATTTAATTTTAATTGTTAATGTCAGTTTTGAATGAAATTAGAGGGTTTTTGAGATGGATTATACACATGTTTATATTATGAATTTTTGTTAATATTAATGTTATGCAACATTTATTAACTTGAAAAGAAATAAATTAAAAAGTCAAAAGAAAATTGGAGGTTGAAGAAGAAGTGAGTAAAGAATGACTATAATGTTCTCATATGACTTGCACAGGAGTTGATTTAAGGGTAAAAGCCATAAAATAACAACGTACTTTCTCAAATTTACCGAGTTGAAACACATACTTTTTTATTAACATATATACCCACGTACTTTCAAATTTTGTTCCGACTTATGGCTTTTACCCTTGATTTAATGGTCAGTTTAACATCCGTTAGATGCAAGAACCATGTGTGTTATTTTTTGCAAAAATAAGGACCAAGAGTGGAACTTTAAATTCTCATGGACGGTTTTTGCAAAAATAAGGACCAAGAATGAAATAGGTGAGAATGTTCTCTGTCATAATTATATTGTCGGTCACAATTTTCTCTTTCTTTTTCACATGATATTTTAGTTTTTTACTTTGCTAATCTATTTATTCTAATGATATCTTATATATATATATAACTAGTTATAATACCCGTGCACGTACGGGATTTTGACAAAAAAAAAATTATTATGTCTCAATACTGAATATTGTGTCTTTAGAGGTAATTGCATATAATTATATAGTTATAAGTTTCGTGCACGCACGAAATTTACAAATAAATCAAATTTATTTTAATATTTTAGTTCAGTATATACACATATAAGAATTTGCCTATGAAAATTGTGATATAAGTACAACTAATACTTATGCACGAGTTTTTCATTATGCATTAATATACATTAGAATTTGGTAAAATATTTGTAAAAATTTATGTTATGTAACTCAAGATTTAATTTTATTTGTTGATGTTGTTATTTAAATTTCACTACTGATATTATATTGTATACATGATGCAATTTAATAGCACAATGATCGTTGATAAAGTTAAATTATACTCCTTAAAGTTTTTTTTTAAAAATGTTTTTCTAGATATCGTTATATAAATAAAAAAGAATTACATGAGTCATTCTTATAAGTACAATCGCGTATATTTATTTTTATATTAAAGTAACCCATTCTTACAATTTGATAATTATATTCCCACAGTAATTTAGTCGTATTTAAAATGTAAATCCGTGTCCACATAGGTAAAACTTTTAAAAATGAAATAAATGAGTCCTTATTGAACGTATATAGTAAAAAAATTGATACTTATAATCTTATGCAAATTTATATGTTGTTATTTTAAAACAACATATACATTGTATTTTTTAAGATATAAAATATAAATGGTATGTATCTATCTATCTATCTATCTATATAATAAATAAAGGTTTTTTAGAAAATTTTGACAGCTCACTAAAGCCATGTTGGCACTGTATACGCGTCACAAATGCCACATCAATTAAGCCACGTAATATACTACAATTGATGTCTCCCTACCATTTAGTTGCCATGTTTGACTTTCCACTCTCCTTCAATCAATATTAAACGAAAATAAAGCTACTTTACCATCTATCTATGATATACAACAACATTGAATCGTTTTTGACTTTCCAGTTCACCCTCATTTTTTCATCTCAAATTTCTAAGGCTGGTCGCAATCGAGGAAATGAAATCGGTTGGGCATGCGAATTTTTGACCCACGACCGATTTGAGATCGGTTGGGCATGGATGTGGTGGCCGGTTGCCACATCGGTCGGCGAACCAATTTATGCAACATCGGTTTCATTTACGCCCGATATTGAAGCTATGTTTTGTCCCACTTTCCCAACGTATAAATGCACATTTAATACAAATTTAAAAAAACGACCGTTTGGTCATCCAACTAAAAAAAAAAAAAAATTCAAACCCATTTTACCACTCTATAAATACCAACTTCACCTCAAACACAATTCACCACTCATCATTTTCATCTATATTCAATCAACCATTCTAACGAAATACCCACGAAACACAATTTTTAATATGTCGTCATTCGAGCATTTATTCGGTTCTTCTTCGTCTTCCGACGAGGAAGAAGTTTTTAGTGAGTTTGCGGAGTTTGCGGATTTTGCTTGGAAGGCTTACAAAGCATCACAGCCAAAAACCCGACGAAGGTACATACGGAGGGATCATGAGGGTGCTCATAATCGTTTAGTGGCGGCATACTTCTCCGAAAACCCGCAGTTCGACGAAAGAACATTCTCTCGGCGGTTCCTTATGAGCCGAGAGCTATTCACAGAAATTGTTCGAGAGATAACCGATCACTCTACTTATTTTCGACAAACTCTTGATGCTAGGGGCGTACCTAGTATTAGCCCATTGGTCAAGTGTACTGCGGTCATTCGTCAATTGGGATACGCGGCCGTTCCTGATGTTAGCCCGTATAGTTGTGTATCGGGCTTGAGCCCAGATTCTAGACTATTCCTCTTGTACTTATTTATACGAGTGATGTAAATCATGCAAATCAATAAAACACATAATCATTTATACTATTGACATGGTATCAGGCCTTTAATCACCTCAATCCTTTCCTAAAACACTCACCCCGCTCCTTGCCTGTACATCCATCTTCACAGACCCTAATCACCCTTCTTAACTTGCTTGTGTTTTTCAGTCATCAATTGTTTATGTGTTGGTGATTTGTGTTTAAGTCACAAATCCACACAGATTAATTACCCAGTTACTTGTGCTTTGGAGGTCACAAGTTTGCTATTTTTTTTTTCTGCCTCTCAAACCCTATACATATAGTCCCACCATTTGAACCATGCAAAACCTATTCCTTCATAATATCACTCACCCCTTCTCAATACCACATCAGGCCCACGCACCTTTTACTCCCAATATTCTCTTCCACTAAATTCAACAGGCCACGTAGGTAGTTCTTTTCCGATGGGTCATAATACTATGGGGGGTTCAATTGGATTGGCGGGTCAGCAGGTTCACAGTAGTTTGACAGGTTCACAACAACATTTGGCAGGTATAGTGGATGTTCTGGTCCAGCGAGGGTTCAACTTTTGGTCAACCGGTTATTCATGCCCCACAGCCGGGTCAACAGTCGGGTCTTATGGGTGGTTCGGGTCAACCACCGGGTCAAGATACAATTTTACCCAGTGCTTTTAATGCGGTGACACTTCAGGATCCTACCGCAGGTAACTGGAATATGGACACAGGTGCGAGCTCACATCTGAATGCATCTGTTAATAGTCTTAGCAACATTTTTAATACTTGCATGTATCCATCTGTATCGGTTGGTGATGGGCATAACATTCCGGTCACCAATACAGGTCGTAGCATATTTCCTACTCCTTCTCGACCCCTTTACTTAAATAACGTCCTTATTACCCCTCATATTGTCAAAAACCTTATATCTGTCCGTCAATTTGTCTGTGACAATAATTGCACTGTTGAATTTGATCCTTTTGGTTTTTCCGTCAAGGATTTCATGACACGTCGGGTGCTTCTCCGATGTGACAGCACGGGCGACCTTTACCCTGTCACGGCCCCGTGTCCTATTCCCCAAGCTCTACTCGTAAGTCAACATACGTGGCATCAGCGCCTTGGCCATCCAGGGAGCGAAGTGCTACGCCGTCTCGTCTCAAATAATTTTATATCTTGCAATAAGGAAAAGCCGCCTGTGCTTTGTCATGCTTGCCAACTTGGCAAACACGTTCGACTTCCATTTGTCAGTTCTGATACTATTGTTAATGCATGTTTTGATGTTATTCATTCTGATATATGGACTTCACCAATTTCAAGCCTCTCAGGTTTTAAATATTATGTTTTGTTTTTGGATCATTATTCTCATTTTGTTTGGGTCTACCCGTTGATACACAAATCTGATGTATTATCTAAATTTGTTTTATTTCGCAAATACGTTCACACTCAATTTAAGTGTGAAATCAAATCGTTCGGTGTGACCACTTGGCGGTGAATTTGATAACGGCACCCTACATAAACTTTTTTGAACAATGGCATTCTGTTTCGTTTCTCATGCCCCAAGACATCTCAACAAAATGGGAAGTCGAGCGGATGATTCGCACCATCAACAACCTCATTCGAACCCTACTTTTCCAGGCCAACCTTCCACCAACATTTTGGGTTGAAGCTTTAAACATGGTACATCCATTTAGTCAACTTCTTACCTTCCAGCTATTGCCAATGAAATCCCGTATACCCGTTGTTTGGCCAAAACCGGATTATAGCCTTATACGCACATTTGGCTGCTTATGTTACCCCCACTTATATCCTAATCACAAACTTGAACCACGCGCCACACCCTCCATCTACTTGGGACAAGCTTCAAATCATCGTGGGTATCGTTGCCTTGACTTAAACACCAATAAAATAATCATTTCTCGCCATGTAACCTTTGATGAAACTGTTTTTCCATATGGCACTCCTAAACCAACATCGGCACCCAAATACAATTTCTTGGATGACTCACCCGATATAAATCCTCCATTTATTCCATCCGCCCCCGTTGTGCATCCCACAAACGAGCCAACAACACCAATTCCCACAGTCCTATACAGCCCAACATCACGCAACCCATGACACATCACCATCCCCAGCACCACTCGCCGCCCAACAACAGACACCAAATACATCACCACCCGCGCACCACCACCTACAAATTATCCCAGATCCTCCTAATAACCCAAACGTTGTCTCAATTCATCCCATGGTCACACGATTTCGTGTCGGGACTAATCGTCCTACTCAGCGTCTCAATATGCACGTGTCTTCGGTTTCACCATTACCAAAACCTATCGTGATGCGTATATTGATCCAAATTGGCAAAATGCTATGCGTGATGAATGCACTTATTAAGAATAAAACTTGGACTCTTGTACCTAGGCCCACGGACACCAACATTATTCGATCTATGTGGCTTTTTTGCCATAAGTATTTGGTTGATGGCACTCTTAGTCGCTACAAGGCTCGTCTTGTGGCGAATGGTAGTAATCAATTAGAGGGGATTGATGTAGATGAGACATTTAGTCCGGTGGTTAAACCGGGTACTATTCGGACTGTTCGAGTTTAGCTACTTCGACATTGGCGATTCATCGGCTTGATGTCAAGAATGCTTTCTTACATGGTGACTTATCGGGAGCGGTTTATATGCACCAGCCTCCGGGGTTTCGGGATCTAGTGCATCCAGATTATGTGTGTTTATTGCAGCGGTCTCTGTATGGGCTCAAGCAGGCCCCTAGAGCATGGTTTCAGCGATTTTCATCCTATATCACTCGGGTTGGGTTTTCTCATAGTCGTTGTGACTCATCTTTATTTATATACAGACGGGGGACGGATACTGCTTACTTGTTATTATATGTTGATGATATTGTTCTCACTGCTTCCTCTGAGAATTTGTTACAGCGGATTATTGGATCCTTACATCAGGAGTTTGCTATGACAGATCTGGGTCCTCTTAATTATTTTCTGGGTATCTCTGTTACACGTGATTCTTCAGGGTTGTTTTTATCTCAGAAGAAATATGCTATTGAGGTTTTGGAGAAAGCACATATGGTTAATTGTAATCAGTCGGACTCTGTTGATACGAGTCTAAACGGGGATGATGGTGATCCGTATCGATCCTACTTTATATCGGAGTCTTGCGGGTTCTCTTGATATCTCACTTTTACTCGCCCAGATATATCTTATGCAGTTCAGCAGGTTTGCCTTCATATGCATGACTCTCGAGAGCCCCTTTCTCGGCTCTCAAACGGATTTTGCGGTATGTTAGGGGTACCTTAGACTATGGGTTGCAGTTGTTTGCATCTTCTACTACATCCTTGGTTGTTTATTCGGATGCAGATTGGGCCGGTTGTCCTACCACTAGGAGATCGACTTCTGGGTATTGTGTATTTCTTGGAAACAACTTACTCTCGTGGTCCTCTAAGCGTCAACCGACGCTTTCTCATTCTAGTCAGAAGCGAGTACCGTGGGGTTGCCAATCTTTGTTCTTTGAGACTTGTTGGTTACGGAATTTCTGCGTGAGCTACACACACCTTATCTTCCGCTACTCTTGTTTCTTGTGATAATGTTAGTCTGTCTACTTATCCTGTATCAGGTTCAGCATCGGCGTACGAAGCACATTGAGATAGACATTCACTTTGTTCGAGACTTGGTTGCCACTGGACAGGTTCGGGTTCTTCACGTTCCCTCTCGCTACCAATATGAAGATATTTTCACGAAGGGTCTGCCATTCACTTTGTTCGAGGAATTTCACTCCAGCCTGAGCGTTCGATGTCCTCCCGCTACGACTGCGGGGGAGTGTTAGCCCGTATAGTTGTGTATCGGGCTTGAGCCCAGATTCTAGACTATTCCTCTTGTACTTATTTATACGAGTGATGTAAATCATGCAAATCAATAAAACACAGAATCATTTATACTATTGACACCTGATTCTCTTGACGAGAGTCTGGCACTTGGTGCATCCACAGCCCGTGAATGTCTTCGTAAGTTTTGCGAGGTTATCATGGAGTTATATGGTCGTGAGTATTTGCGAAGGCCCACGTATTCTGACCTTGAAAGAATATATGCTCATCACGAGCATAAGCATGGCTTTCCTGGGATGATGGGAAGCATTGATTGTACAAGTTGGGAGTGGGAGAATTGCTCGAATAGTGAGAGAGCTCAACATTGTAGGGGTGATCACGGGCCACATCCATTCATTTTTTTGGAAGCGGTCGCTTCCGGGATTTATGGATTTGGCATGCGTTCTTTGGTGTCTCCGGAATGAATAACGGCGTAAGCGTTTACGTCGTTCACTTTTTCAATGATATCAAATCGGGAGAGCACCGGACCTTGAGTTTGAGGCTAACGATGTGGCTTATAAAAGGGGATATTATCTCACGATGGGATATATCCACAATGGTCCGTTCTTATGAAGTCTATTTCAAATCCTCCCACGGTGATCGTAAAGATGTTTGTACAAGAGGAGGCACGAAGCAGCAAGGAAAGATGTGGAACGGGCTTTTGGTGTTTTGAAGAAAAAGTGGAAAATGCTTAAAGTTCCTGCTCGAGGGTTTTTAGAAATGATATCCAAGATATTATGTATACATGTATCATATTACATAATGTGATCATCCGACACAAAGCGGCGATATGTCCTACATGGTTTGAAGATGAGGGACACCAAGATCATGATCCCTTAAGAACGCATGCAGAATCAATGGTGGTTACTCAGGAGCTAATGGACTCAACAACTCATCAAAACTTAAAATCTGATTTGGTCGAACACATTTGGAGAAATCGTCGACATCATGTCGAAGCAGTGAATCAAGTCGATAGTGACGATGACGAAGACGATGAAGAGTTTTGTAATGTTTTAACGTTATTTGAATTTCGTTATTGTAATTTTTTTTTTAATTAGTAGTGTAATGTTTTTTTTTTTTTAATTTCGTAATGTAATGTTTTTTTAATTTGAATGAAATTTAAATTTAATGTTAAAAATGTTTGATTTAAAAAAAAAAAAATCCTCGGTCGTCACTGGGGCATCCGGGTTGTCTCAGGTCATCTGGAGAGAGAAAGCTGACTTGGCGCAGATTGTCCCAGGTCGTCCCAGGTTGCGACTGGGACTAGCCTAACTTTTCGAATTTCAAATCTGTACTAAGTATCATTCACATCTATCGAAGTTATAGTTCAATCTTTATTTTTTTTTCTTTAATTTCACTGGTATTAAAGAAATTTCGATTTCTAATTTCAAAGTTTATTAACCTTTAGGGTTCTTTAATTTCAAATTCTTAATTGTATGTCATTTTTAATATTGTAAGATAAAATTATGATTTTGCCAATATGGGATGAATGGTTGGCGTTTCATATGGATGAACCTTTTTATTGTTAGAATGTTTGAAATCACATCTACTGAATTAAATGTTACAAATACAAATCGGTTATGGTTTATGGTTCATAATTCGCATTTAATTGATTTTTGTAATTTACAGTACCGTAATTCTTCAAGTTTTTATTACTCAATTGTTTCCTAAATTATTTTGTGCAAAAGTCAGTTATGGTTTTACTCAATTGTTTTCTAATTGATTTTTATAACAACATGCCAAGTATTTTTGGCTTTATCTTTGTAATCATGTTTCAAATTATTTTTTGAAAATACATGATGATTTGATCATATCTTTACAAGTTGTGCATCAACCTTATAAATTGATACATATGAGGTACAACACATTCACAATACTCATTCCATCGTTTACATCTCCTTTGTATTCTATCACTCGAAAATGTCCTTCATGGTTAGCAAAACTAACATGATCAAGGAGTTAACACCATTGAAAGATGATTGGTGTATCAAGTTAATGATTATACGCTTATGGAAATGTGTTTAAAAGTCCATTGGAAACTTGGAAGATTGAGATGGTTCTGCAAGACGAAGATGTACTATATATATATTTTGTGTAGATTCTGTTGTAAATTTTTTTTTCATATTTTTCAGGGTTGTAATAGTTTGATTGTCGATTTAAAATTTAGGAAAACAATATTGTTGCTACTGTAAAGCAGAGTTTCTGTCCTAAGTTTGAAAAGTGTCTTGAAGAAGGTAAATGCTTTTATATTTCTACTTTTGGAGTTGGGGAGAGCCAAGGAAGTCCCTAAATCATCAACAATGCTGATAAAATTAATTTTATAAGTCTACCATAGTCACTCCATGTGACACTTATAGTAGACCAATGTACGGGTTCAAGTTAAAAGTTTTGAAAAGCCTTCTTCAAGAGGAACAAGCATCTAATGTGTCGTATAGTTTAAAAATATCCACTTCAACTTGAAATATATATCAATCATATTAAACCTTCAGGTTATTATTGCATGTTTACTTTTGCTTATGTATGTATACATATCTCATAGGAGACCTAACCTTTTGTGGTAACATCAAGCATACTATGGTTCAAGGGAATAAGCGTCCGTTCATCCGTTTGGAGTTAGAGGATATAGCGTAAGTCAAATACTTGGTTCTTTTATTTAAAATTTTCATTCTAGTTATTTAAAGATTCTCAAGTTACTGGTTCCAATTGTAATTTGAAGTGGGAACAAGCTTAGGATATTACTTTGTGGAGCGACTATGCTCACAAGTTGAACAAGACGTTAGGTGACCAACATAACTTGGTATCTCAAGCATTACATGCATTCCAACAGGTAAACTTGCTATCTCAAGCATGTTAGGTAAACCTGCTATCTCAAGCATGTTCGGTGCTATATAAATGATGACATTCCTAATAAACACAACTTTAAGAAAATGTGAGTTATTAACACAACACTCTTTTCACCATTTATCTTTAAACAACTTTGTATACATCTCTTTTAACTAACTTTATTTCTTTTAACAGGTTGATTGAAAATCGTGGTTTAGAGGGAGATGATCACCATGTTACTCATATGACAACATTTTCAAGTTATTTTATTAAGCATGACTTTTTGAACAACTTGCAAAAAGTCTCTCTTAATGACATCCGTGACATAGGAAAGGTATAATATGTATTTTTTCAAACCTTTGATTGTTTGACTTTCTTTTATTTATTAGGGGGTATAAATCTTTTACTTTATGTGCTTCCAGGTTATGTCATGTGTTGTTGTAGCAACTGTTAAGAATATTGAGCGTGAATCTGATTGGTGGTATCTTGCATGTGTAAAGTTGTCTGGAATACATAACCACATATTAGCTCTAAACGTTGGTGCACCGGTTATACTTCTTTGAAACATTGATCTAACTGCTGAGTTATGCAATGGGACAAGACTAAGGACTCTAAAACTTGGTTAACATGTTATCGAGGCTCAAATATTAATGGGAACAAATGTCGGCCACACTACTATCATCCCACAGTTGAAACTCAGTCCTTCAGACAAGAAGCTTTCGTTGAAGATCAATCGACATCAATTTCTTTTAGCTGTATGTTTTGCCATGACCATCAACAAAAGTCAAGGCCAATCTTTATCAAAGGTTGGAATTTTTTTTTCCAAGCCGATCTTCACACATGGTCAGCTTTACATCCCTGTGTCTAGAGTCAAAAGTCGGAAAGGATTGAAGGTTTTGATATATGAAAAGGATGCTAAAGTTTCAAACAATGTTTTTTACCATGAAGTGCTACAAAAGATTTGATCCGCCATTCAATTATATAGCTATTTTATATGAACTTATGTTTCACAACATTATATGTTGTTTGTTTCTTGGTTTATTCTTCTTTGTTATTTTAAAAAAATTCAATGCTCTCTTACTTTTTTTTATGAAAATGCGCAATATTGTTTGAGAATTAATATTAGTTAGTTTTGTTTTACTTTTCTAACTTTTTATAAGCCACCCGTGATTTATCACGGGTTTATAGGCTAGTACATATATATGGGACTACATTGACACATCATTAATGCTTACTAGCATTAATGATGACATGGAGCATCATATGATGAGGTGTAAATGGTGACTAGGCACAACATCCATTTATACAAGAAAAAAAAATCGAATCCAGCGAGGTTCGAACTCGGGTTTAGACCTACAGATACACGTGCCACAACCAGTCTTCCCAAACAAATATTCAAGAAAAACACTTACCATCTTCCCAAACAAATCCCCTACTCAATCGGCATTTCCAAATTATGCGCTCCAATCAAACTATTTTTTAAAAATGGACTGAAAAGGTAAAACACAAAACGCCTCCCCTAAAAAACATCTCTTCTCAATCAATATCATCTGTTAGCCTTAATAGTTTTTATTAGAAGTGATGGTCATTCACGTTTAGGAACTTTGTAACGTGTGTTAGATATCGTGATAAAATAGTCAACGGACTCGTGGATTGGGCTAAGCTAAATGGCTAAATGTTATGTTAAGCTAGCCTTGTATAAGTTGTCATCCAATCCAAGTCCAATCCAAGCCCATGGAAAGCCCATTAGGGCATCATGTATTTAGAGTATAAATACCCCTCAAATGGTCATTTGAGGGGTGTGCTTGAGTGTGTGTGTGTGTTTTCTTTGGAGCAATACAACATATTGTGTTCATCTTTCTCTTCTCACATACACGGTTTACATCTTAAGTCACCATCTTTCTCATCTTTATTTCTTTCATCTTCACGCATAGTTTGTGTTTGTGTTTAACGAGTTCTACGCATAACGTGTTGGGTTTGTGATAAGGTTGATATTTGTAAGGTCCTACAATTGGTATCAATCGCCTAACAATGGTTTAGGAGTGTTTGTGTTTGTTTTGAAGTTTTGGTACCATACGCGTAAAGCTCTCGCTATACATCTTTGACACGCTTAAAGCTTTGATTTTTACACTTAAAAATTCAAGATTCTTGTGGTTTAAGGTTTATTTGGTGTTAAAGTTTCAGTTTTTTGCAAAAAGTTCGAAGCTTTACGTGTTTTATATCATTTTTAAACTCGTACGAATTGGGTAGGTCATTTCTACGCATAAGCTATCTAAGCACTTTGAGTGAAAAAGGTCAATATTTTTGTGTTATTCGAGTGTTTTTAAGGCTGTTTGTGCAAGAGAAATTGTTTGAATCACTGGAAATTTTTTACGCGTAGGTCAAAACCCTAGTTCTACGCGTAAAAAAAGTCAACACCCTATTTCTACGCTTAAGTTTCTACGCGTAAGAGTTTTGTGCAGTTTCTTCGAGCTATAACGGTGACTCAGTGCTTCCCTCACTTGGATAAGTTTGTGGAACACTTCGACTTTTGGATAACTTTTACACTGTGATAGTGTAAAGGATTTTTGGGAAAAACCCTAGATTTACGCATAAGCTAAATCCTACGCGTATAATTTCTTACGCATAAGTATTTTCTTACGCCTAAGCTTGTCTTATGCATAAGTAAATCCTACGCATAAGGATTATACGTTTAAGTTTTTAGTCTACGCATAACTCTATTGTTACGTGTAAGTTGGGTATTACGAGTAAGTTATCTCTACGCCTAAGCACAATCTCTACGCCTAAGCATCGTCTACTCGTAACTTCGTGTGTCTACGCCTAACCTCTTCATTTTCAAAAAAAAAAAAAAAATCAAATTTTTGGCGGGAAAACTTGAGTAAAATTTAAATTTTTGAGGAGACTAAACGTTCAATTTTTTCGTGACATTCAAATTTTGGTATAACTTGGAAAATTTTGGTCAAAAATTCAAATTTTTGGACCCAAATTCAAATTTTTTGGTCAAATTTGGCGTCAAAATTGTCATAACTCAAAATTTTCATACGACCTTAGAATTGATTTTTATAGTGAATTTCAAATTTTGGGAGAAAAATTTTCATACGACCAAGTTCACGAGTACGACTTTCAGAAAAACTTCACACGGCAATATCTTATTAAACACAACTCCTTTATCGTTGAATCGATCCTACATTAACTTTATCATAACATACCTTCATCAATGGCAACTCAACAAGACATTCATGCAGCCGGTGCCGAAAACCGTCCTCCTATGTTGGAAAAAGGTGGATATCTTCAATGGACAAGTCGAATGCTTCGTTACATCAAGACAAAACCTAATGGAAAATTGATGATTCAATCAATTCATAATGGACCCTTCATGCCTCGACAAGTCCAAGACCATGGAAATGCTGATGCAACACCTCCCGTCCCACCATTTTTTCGTCTTCAAAAAGATCGGAATACTCTGAAGAGGATCAGAAGCAAGTCGAAGCAGATGACATGGCAATTCATATTGTCCAACTTGGTTTACCAAGAGACATCATCTGCGTAGAAAGTTGTGAAACTGCTTTGATATGTGGGAACGTGTTAGGCGGCTTTGTCATGGGCTGAAATTGGTCAACAAGATACGGAAAACAAGCTACTAACTGCTTGGGAGAAGTTTACATCCACTCCTGGAGAATCCATTGAATCCTACTATGGAAGGTTACGCACTTTAATGAATGAGCTTATCGAAACAAGTTGACACCCAGAACTATCGTGAGCAACATCAAGTTCTTGAACAATCTACCCGAAGAATGGGGACGATATGTCACTATTGTCAACCAAACAAAAGACTTACATCAAGTGAACTTTGATCAACTCAACGATTTTCTGAAACAAAACCAAAATGAAGTGAATGAAGTCGGGAAAGAAAGATTAGCAAAGAATCATGATCCATTGGCACTCATTGCAAAGACTCAAACTCCGGTGAATACACAACAACAAGCTTCATCATCTTCCACTAACAACAACTTGCAACAATACATCCCTCAACAACAAAACTATCCACCTGAACAACAACATTACCAGGAACAAGGAATCACTGATCTTGATATGGAACCAGAAGAAGCTTTGTCACAAGCATTTGCATTCTTGGGTAAAGCATTCAGAGGTCGCTATTCCACACCAACTAACAACAACCAAAGGATTTCATCAAACACTCGCAACAGGAAAATTGCACAGCCGGGTGTGAATATGGGTCATCAAGGACAAATGGTTGGAGTTATTGGGAATCAGCAGGATATGCTACTTGGATTTCGCATGGGTAATCAGGCGTTCGGAATCGGGTAATCGGATGGGTCAGAATGTTGGGAATAGAGCTATGGGTAATCAGAATGGGAATGTTGCAGCTCCAGTCGTTGGGAATTATGGAAATGTGAATCAGGGTAATCAGGTTAGGTGTTATAACTGTCAAGGAGTGGGTCACATGGCAAGGAATTGTCCAACTAAGCCGAAAAAGAAGGATCTTGAGTATCTTCATAAAGCTATCATGTTGGTACAAAAGGAACAATCTGGACTTCAATTGAGTGTTGAGGAACATGACTTTATGGCTATTATGGATGATTTGGAAGACCTCGAGGAACTCAATGCAAACTGCATCTTCATGGAAAATCTTCAAGAGACTAAGTACGACCAACGACTCGGACGCACCTCCTGTCTATGGCCAATGCAGATATCGAGGTACCAATCACGATCCATGCTATAACAATGTCATATTTGATGTGTTTACTCATGACGAACAGCATTCTGTGACATCAGCACCTACTTATGATACATACCTAGACAATCCGAGTTGTAGCAATACTAACTCGAGACTCGGATGTGGATCCTAGTGGAGCGTGTGGCACAAAATACTGAGGACGATGAGGAAACACGTGCTTATTTTGAATCATTAATCAATAAGTGTGGTATTGAAATCGAGAAAGTTAAAACGGTCAATCGCGGGTTAAGGCCGCGAATGCCAAATTGACCGCTGAGCTTGAGAGTTACAAGGAGAACGTAAAAGCCTTTGAATTTCAGAAAAACAAAGAATCAGAATTAGAAATTGGTTATCGAAATTTGGTTTCTAAAGAAAAGAATTGCAAATCAAGTATAACACACTTGATGTGAATTCGAACTTGAAAATTAAATCTTTAAACAAGGAAATTTCTGATTTAAATGACCAGCTTTCTAAACAAAAAACTGCATTTTCTAATCTTGAAAAAGAGAAGAAGCGATTGATTACTGATTTTTCAAAACGAGAAGATTCCCTTCTTGATGAAATTCTTGATAAAAATGAGAAAATCCAAACTTTGGAAAATTTGCTTCTTAAAACGGGTCATTCTGCTCAAACAATCAAGATGCTTTCTAATCAAGTAAATCCACGTTTTCATACTAATCATAGAATGGCACTTGGTAACGACCCTTCTTCGTTCCTCAAGAAAGCTCAGAAACCTCAGAATGTGTTAAACAATGGAAATGTTTTACATGAACCCATTATTGTTTGTGATTCTCTTGAAACGTTAGAACTATCTGAGGAGATTAGATCAAAAATGAAACAAAAGAATTCGGAAATCAAACCAATTGATTATAACAAATGGAACAAAATTAACGGAATTACTTTTGTTAATAAAAAAGAAAAGTCAAAGTTTTCCATCACACCAAGTGTTTCAAACAAAGAGTCAACACCTGTTTCAAAATCTGTTTCAAAACCAGCTGTTGTCTCAAATTCTCTTTCGAACATTGAACAAATGTCTTCAAACAATCCTTTTAACACAAGTGATGCGAGAAATATTTTAGAAAATGTGAAAACTAGAATTGCGGATCTTCAAGACACTGTTAAAACTAAAACCAATATTACACCTAACAACTGGTTCTCTAGTTTTGACATCGAACAAAGAAAGTTTTTTGAAACTCAAATTGCCCCTCAGCTGAATGCCATCAGTGCAAGGGTAATTCATTTTGAACAAGCATTTTTGAAAGAAACAGTTGACTTTGTCAAGGACCATAAATCCCTGGTAAAGCAAGCTAATGACTGTGTTGAACAAATCAAAGTTTTGGAAATTTTAAATGACTCTCTCTTGAAGATGTTCGACTACCGATATTATGTCCATTATTTTACAAACATATTACATTGAAGATCATGAAAGACTCGATGAGACCTACAAAATTGTTTCAAAATATGAAAAAGCACTTGAGAAACTTGAAAAAGAAAATGTCTCATATTTTAAACAACTTGATCGAAAAACTGAGGAATGCAAGTATGACAAACTGTCGTATGAGCGTGCCTACAATGACATGAAAGCGAAAAATGATCTTTTGAGGGCTCAGCTGGAATGTCAGAAAGGAAAGGCAGTGGATACTAAGATTACAAAACCATTGACTGAGGAGAAAGCAAATGTTCCCAAACCAGTTTTAAAACCAAAAATGTATGTTTCTATGCCTCCTCCAAAAGTCAATGAGAAAAATGTCTAATCAAAATCAGTCACTCCACCTGCCTTGCCTAAACAAAATGTTGATAAAGGAAAAGCGGTTATCGAGAAACCAAAAGTTTTAGCTCCTGGCCTTTTTAAGATGCGTACCACTAATGCGTCTGCCTCCACATCTAAAACATATGGAACAAACGACATAAGTTTAGATAAGCACTCTAAAGAGACGAGGAAAGCTGAAACCATTTCTCTAGATAAGATTGTGAATCCTAATGAGTGTGCCTTACCTTCTACAGGACTAGGAAGCACCTCTAGGAGCAGCAGACTAAAGCCTAAGAGCAATACAAGGAACAATAGAGTCTCGACTACCTCTAGGAGTAGTAGCTTGAATAAAGAGAAGAAAGTAGAAGAACACCCTAGGAATTTACCGCTTTGTAATAAGAAAGACATTTCATCTGAATGTAATGAACGTATGAACTCTGCTAAGTTTAATGAATCTGTTGAATCTGTTTGTTTAACTTGCAAGAAATCTTTAACTAATGTTCATGATGATTGTGTTTCTAAGAATGAGATTGTTACGCTTGTTAAGAAGAATGTTCCCAAAAGAACTTATGCTAAACGAATAGGAAGATTAGTTGCGAGACTTAGGCTTTACACTACTGATAGGGAGCATAATGTTTACTTTAGGGATGGCATTTGGAAACCCACGGGTAGAACTTTCACACTCCATAATGGTAGAATGAGTGATGAACCTGTCTTACCAATAGATAACTTCTATGAGTGTGATCAGGATTTTACCTCTAACCCAAAGGAACCAAAATCAAAACGGTTTCCAAAATCTTCTTCTTCTATTATTGGCAGGTTATCGAAATATGTATTTGGATCATCGACTCGGGTTGCTCCAAGCACATGACCGGGAATCTAAAGCTGCTGATCAATTTTTTCTGGAAATTCATGGGAACCGGACGTTTTGGAAATGATCATGTAGCAGCTATCATGGGTTATGGAGATCTACCTTTTGGAAATTATTTGATCACTCGGGTTTACTATGTCGAAGGGTTGGGACACAATTTGTTTTCGGTCAGGCGCCTGTGATGCGATTTAGAGGTTGCTTTTAGGAAAAATGCTTGCTTCGTTAGAAACTTGGATGGCACCGATCTCTTAACTGGGAATCGTGATACAAACTTGTATGCTATCGACATCAATCAAATGGCCTCTTCATCACCAATATGTCTTATGACACGAGCATCTGGAACAAAGTCCTGGTTGTGGCATAGACGTTTATCCCATCTCAATTTCGACACCATCAACAAACTTGCCAAAGACAACATCGTCAATGGACTTCCAAAGTTTAAATACACCAAGGATCACTTATGTCCATCATGCGAACAAGGAAAAAGCAAAAGAGCATCATATAAACCTAAATCCGTACCTAGTTCGGAAGCAAGGTTGCATATGTTGCACATGGACTTATGTGGCCCAATGACAGTTGAAAGAATTAATGGGAAAAAGTATATTCTTGTTATATTCGATGATTATTCGAGATATACATGGGTTAGGTTTCTGAGATCAAAAGACGAAGCACCAGGCATCATCATTACCTTTCTGAATCGTATTCAAGTACTTCTTCAAACTCCAGTAAGGGTTGTAAGAACAGACAACGACACTGAATTCACTAATCAGGAGTTAAGAACTTATTTTGAAGATGTTGGAATCAGACATCAGACATCAGTTGTTAGAACTCCACAGCAAAATGGGGTAGTTGAAAGAAGAAATCGTACTCTTGTGGAAGCCGCTCGCACAATGCTAATTTATTCTAGTGCACCGCTTATTTCTATGGGTGATCTTTGTGCTTTGCTTGTTTCACTCAGAATCGATCCCTTATCCATCCAAGATTCAATAAAACCCCATATGAGCTTGTGAACAACAGAAAACCTGATATCTCTTACTTTTACGTGTTTGGCGCTTTGTGCTATCCGACGAACGAGAGAAGATCTAGGTAAATTGAAAGCTAAAGGTGATATTGGAATCTTCATTGGATATTCAGGTAACTCGAGGGCATTGGGGTGTATAAGAAGAACTAGGAGGATCATGGAGACGATGAATGTGAAATTTGATGAACTTTAATGAATGGCTTCTGAGAGACTCGCTCTAGAACCCGACTAAACCAGATTCACGGACACATCGATTAGGACTCGTACCTCAAAGAGCTCAATCAACTTCGTTTGACAATCCTAGAGAACAAGAATGGGAAAATTTCTTCGAGTTAATGTTCGATGAATACTATGGTGGAACCTCGACAAATGCATCAAACCATCATTCCATTTTGCACCGCTCAAAATCATCCACCACCACCAGAAGATGCATCTACAGCGGTGAAACCAATTCACCAACTCCATCTACATCATCTACATCTACTACAGTTATTGCACCCGTTCTACCAGTAATTGATGAGCAAAACCAAAACCGAGCGATGCAACGTTAGATGACGACTTATTTGAATACCCGTTTGCTATGGAATCAGTGAATCTTCTTCAAGCTTACGAGAACCATCTAACTCGCATACGTATAACCAACGGTATCCTTCTACTCCGAAGTGGACAAAAGACCATCCAATTGAACAAGTTATTGGTGAACCTTCACGGCCAATTCAGACCGAGGCGCCAACTTGCGCCGATTGTGACTTGTGCATTTACCTTTGCTCAATTAGCAATATTGAACCGAAAAACATTCGGGAGGCAATGGCAGATCCCACATGGATAGAAGCAATGCAGGAGGAACTTCTCCAATACCGTCTACATGAATCTTGGGAAATGGTTCCAAGACCCATTGACGTTCGCATCATTGATCTTAAATGGTTATGGAAGAACAAACGGGATGAAGAAATAACTGTCATTCGCAACAAAGCTCGTCTTGTGGCCAAAGGATACTGAACAAGAGGAGCGGATAGACTTTAAAGAGTCATTCGCGGTAGCTAGACTTAAAGCGGTCGGGATATTCTTAGCCTATGCGGCTCACAAAAACATCACGATTTATCGGATGGACATTAAGACCGCATTCTTGAATGGAACTCACGAAGAAGAAATGCGTGAGTCAGCCGAAGGCTTCATCGACTTGGAACATCCAGACTACGTCTACAAACTCAAAAAGGCAATCTATAGATTAAAACAAGCTCAGAGCGTGGTATGACGAACTGTCCTCTTTCCTTATCCAAAACAATTTCACCAAAGGCACAGTTGATCCTACCTTGTTTACACAAAAATGCAAAAAAGACATTTTGATTGTTGGATTTATGTGGGCGACATCATCTTTGGGTCCACTAATCCGAATCTTTCAATACATTTTGAAAATCTCATGAAAAACAAATTTGAAATGTCCATGATGGGGGAACTAAAATTCTTTCTTGGTTTACAAATACATCAATCTCCTCGTGGAATTTTTATTAATCAAGCTAAATACACAACTGAGATTTTGAAAAATCATGGTATGGATAATTGTGATTCATTCGGAACACCAATGGTAACTTCACCAAAAATTGGAGCCGATTTGTTTGGGAAACCTATTGATCCGAAGAAATATCGGAGCATGATTGTTTCTCTCATGTACCTTCTTGCTAGTCGACCCAATATTCATTTTCTTTGTGCGATTTCAGGCAAAGCCTACCACCTGCACCTCAAAGAGGTTAAAAGGATCTTTCGGTAACTGAAGACATCCATTCACATGGGACTTTGGTATCCGAAGGAATCCGGATTTTATCTTATTGCCTTTTCGGATCACGGACCACGCGGTGATCAAGTTCTGACAAAAGTACATCCGGAGGAGCACAATTTTGGGTGAAAAGTTAGTAAGTCGGTCTTCAAAGAAACAAGATTGCCTTTGCACTTTCAACGTGAAGCTGAGTATGTGTCTCTATCTGCGTGTTGTGCTCAAGTTCTATGGATGAGAACACAACTCACAGATTATGGCTTTTCTTTCGATAAAATACCTATGTATTGTGACTCGAAAAGTTCCATAGCCATATCATGCAATCCTGTTCATCACTCAAAGACTAAGCATATCAGTGTCCGCTATCACTTCATAAAAGAACATGTGGAAGAAGGTGCACTTTTTGAATTATTCTTCGTGAAGACAGTTACCAACTCAGCGATCTATTTACTAAAGCCCTTCCAAAAGAAAGGTTTGACGATTTTGTTCGACGAATTGGAATGCGAAGCCTAACCCCTGAGGAGTTAGAATGTCTTCTCAAATCTTCTTGAAAATGATTTTCCAAAAAAGCTTCGCTGTAAATATTTTTGAAAAACAAAATACAAAATTTGAAAAACCAACAAACACAAAATATAAAAATATAAAATTTTTCAAAAATACAAAAACAATATAAAATAAAAAATCCAAAAATATTCTTCTCACGACATGTCTCTCGTATAATCGATATTCTGCACGTTTCTAGAAATGTCATTCAACAATGATACGGGCATGTACTGATGCTTGAGCGAGAGTTCTTTAATGTTTTCTAAAACATGTCGTTTCTCAAAATTTATTCCTAAAATGGCTTTCAGATACTTGATCACGAAACCCGGACTAAAATGATGACTTTTGATTATTTTTCAAATCAAAACTCGTGCTTTTAAAGAAAAATCAAGTTATGCGCTTGTGCACTACATTTAAAACTGGTGAAAAATCATCATCATCTTGAGCACCTTTTCAAGATTGTTCAAAAATATTTTCAAAATCTTTCAAAATATTTTGTGCTCAAGACAACTCTCTCTAAAAACCCTTTAATTGATTATGCTTTATTAAAGGGGGAGTATAAAACTAAAATGTTCCAAATTCATGCTTAAATCAAATCCGTTTGTCTCCCCAAAAGATCCTAAAATGTTGTTTAATCCGTTTATATAAAAAATATCACGAATATGCTATTTTTGATGGGGAGGAGACGTGATTAAAATGTGATAAAAAAATGTTTAATGATCGTTGTTTGAATATCAAAATGAGCTCGACTCAGACGGAACCAATGAATTGACGGGAATCAATGTCAGTAAATGTACCATCTCGAGAAACTTGTGATAGATATGCACTTTCATGGGTCTAACCTCCTTTTCAAGGAGTGTTTACAACTTCAAGTTACTTATTAGAGCTAGTTGTCACCTAAAAACTGACAATGGAACTCTTTAACTAGGCAACGTAACCATGTCTCGTGGGGAATTGTATATCATGAGCCGATCAATTCAAAAAGTGCGAACTCTACTCTCATGCAGATTTGTCAAAACTTATAAGCACATGTGAAGGGGAGTGTTTCTGAAAATATAAAACTCTCGGAGTGTCTCAAACATGTTTTCTATCATAAACACTCTGAGAGATTTTCAAGAAAAATGGTTTTATGGCAACATGGGACAGTCATGGAGTTATAAGGTGAATAAGGATAGGAAAATCAGTCCTATGATCCGCCAGAGCCGGAATGATCTACCCAAGGACAATACCCATAGTTTAGAACTAGAAGTCCTTAGGAATGATTGAAAAAAGGAGTAATGTAAGAAAGGAGAAAGAAGGGGTTGAAGAATTAAAAAGAAAAGTAAAGAAAGGGTGAAAAGAAATAGCCCTCCATATTCAACCTTAGGGCAGAATCCGGGTTCAATTCATGCACTCTTGGTTGTCACTAGATGACACCGGTATTGAAGACAAAGACGTCATGGACCCAAAGTGGCGCTTTGCACTAAACCTTCTAGCCACTCAATTCCTCTTAAAAGGATTTGTTTCATTCTCACTGGGAACCCTACATAATCTATCGACTTTCTCTTAGAGGTCGTTGGTATTGAAGAAGGAGACCCTCTTCCTAGTCTTCGCTCAGGAAAACCAAAAATGCACTATTGAGTCTAGAGCAACGAGATTCATCAAAAGATCTCATAGGAACACATGACATTTCATCGCTTGTTGTTCATCAATAAGGGCACAAGTGATACATTCTAGAGTCCTTAGCAGGTCTTAGCAATCTGCCAGAACATTTATGAGGGGAGTTACAACTGTAATCCTCTGTGATTGAATGGAAATTCTGCCGGGTCAACATCAAGTAGCCACGGACAGCAGTCACTTCGGTAATTCTTTGTGGATTACGCTTAGTGTGTCTCAAAGGTCTGATGGTGGGGTGATGCTTGGTGTACCTCGTGACTCATCTGAACTTATAGATGTACTTGGGTATATTGCGTTATCTCACTTGTGGGACTCTGTTAGGAACGGCCTTTGTAAGAATTAGAGATGTGTTTTCACACTATCTTTGTTAACACCCTTGAAATTCAAACTTGTAAGTGCCGGAATCCGCTTATTACTAACTTGTTTTATGTTTTCTTCTTATGGAAGCTCCGGAGCGGATTGATCGTGCAGATTCTACACATGCTCATACCAACAACACATGAAAGTTCTCATCATAATCAAAGGCTACACAAAGTTTAAAGACTCAAGAACTACATCATTGGTAACCAAAAGACAAATAGAAGTGTGAGCATGGTGGAGAAAGACGTGGAGATACCTAACCAATGAAGTTGACAATGGCAGTCAACCACATTAATTGATCACAAAGCATGAAGGAACAATAAAACAAGACTATTCTATATCTACACACAAAGTTCAAGCTCGAGAAAAGTAAAGACCTAATCAAGTGGAGCATCATTTGAATGACCACCCCTTAGGGGGAGATTGTTAGCCTTAATAGTTTTTATTAGAAGTGATGGTCATTCACGTTTAGGAACTTTGTAACGTGTGTTAGATATCATGATAAAATAGTCAACGGGCTCGTGGATTGGGCTAAGCTAAATGGCTAAATGTTATGTTATGCTAGCCTTGTATAAGTTGTCATCCAATCCAAGTCCAATCCAAGCCCATGGAAAGCCCATTAGGGCATCATGTATTTAGAGTATAAATACCCCTCAAATGGTCATTTGAGGGGTGTGCTTGAGTGTGTGTGTGTGTGTTTTCTTTGGAGCAATACAACATATTGTGTTCATCTTTCTCTTCTCACATACACGGTTTACATCTTAAGTCACCATCTTTCTCATCTTTATTTCTTTCATCTTCACGCATAGTTTGTGTTTGTGTTTAACGAGTTCTACGCATAACGTGTTGGGTTTGTGATAAGGTTGATATTTGTAAGGTCCTACATCATCATCAACCGACTTTCACACATAATCAGTAACTCCTCAGTAACAGCAAATCAATATCAACGCTAGATAATCATCATACGCTAGATAATCAACAGTTCATTTCATACGATCTTCTTAATCCTCCCAAAATTTCGATCAGTCAGGTATATCTTTTCAATTTTAATCATATAATATTATTGTATCTCTTTTTTTATAAATGAATCAGTGTTTTTATTTGATGCTATTTTATGTTTGTGTTGCAATTGATCTTGATTTCAGTCATAGTGGATTTCGTGGGTTTGATTGGTTCTTTTTGCATGCCAGCTGTTTGATTAAATGTCTCAGTGAGTTTAATGTTGTATTTGCATGATTTAATTTGTAGCTTTTGTGTTTTAATGATTTTAGGTAATGGGTTTTGTTTGCTTTTAGTGGAAATGAATGTTTTGCTTTGATTATTAGTACATATGGTTATCAGTATAAATCGTACCTCAATATGATTTTGATTTTTCCCCAACGAGGGTAAAGGTTGTTTTTGGAGAAGGAACAAGCAATCATGGAAATGATGTATGTCACAGCTACTCCCAGCATGCTTCTGAAAGGTGGTGTTATGCTTTAGATTATTGTTGTTTTCTAATTAGTTTCCATGGTTTAGTGAATGTCGAAAATTATATTTCAAGTAATTGTGTTCCTCTCTTGATGTAAAAAATTATATGATTTTTATTTGACAATTGCATTTCGTTTCAAATTGGAGTCGGCTGTAATGGAAGTTGAAAATGGCTATTTACAAATTACTAGGTAAATCACTCATTCAATCTTATTTGGTATGGGAGATATGCTATATTGGTCATACTATTCAACTTTTACGCTTTCTTTACTTGCGTAACACCATTTGGGCGCATGCTCCACATATATGTACTAGATGTTACAATTTGGTGCATTTTCATATGAATTAGGTGCTTGGATTGGTTATGTTAACCTGTTAGATACATATAATAAGAATATAACTAAAACGAAAATGGGTCAAATCGGCAAAAAAGTTGAAAGTGAGATTTAATAAAGATTGTAGTATTATATATATTACGATATTGTTTGCGAGCACGTTGGCGACAAGTCGGGGTGTAGGAGTTTTGGTAAGCTTGATTGCTAAACCGGTGAGTGAGATTTAATGCTAAACCAGGTCGGAGGTTATCTTATTTTACTATGGTTTGGTTTATCTGTAATGGCCCAAACAAAATATATGCTCAACAAGGTGAAAATCATCAGAGCCCATACAATCTTTTTCTTTACATTAGTTGAAACTCCAAAGACCATTGCAATTGAGCTTATACTTCCTCCTATATACAAATGTTATAACCATCTGTGTTGCTGAGCCCTTAACTTATCCATTTGATGCAAAAGCTAATTTGGGAGTAGAACAACGTGTTCATCACTGGTATGTTGAATTTCAACTGTTTTTGTATTAGGCTCCTAATAATATAACCATTCACTACTCACTGCAACTTTAGCTCCTTGCATATGGATTCCATGCTTCTTAGTCTTCATGTAAGACAATGTAAGACATGCGCTTGAAATAAGTGCAATGGCGTGTCAGATCCTAATATGCAGAAAGAATTATTAAGTGTAGTTAACTCCTGGAAAATATAGCACATAAATGGTATGTGCGGCCTATCATGACTGGTGGTGCTTTGACTTATAAGACCTACTTGAAGACTTGATGCGAAGGTACAATTATATCAAATATGAAACAAAATTATTTCAAATCATAAAATTTTAGCCTTTTCTATATAATTTTGTTGCAGAGCAATAACACTACCTAATGAGACAAAGTCGCATGGACCGAGCTACTCATAGAAGACTACACATATACCAACGCTGGGCTACACATTTGGTATGCAATTCAATAACTAGTACAAACATATGTGACTCATTACTACATATGAAAATATTCTTATTTCTTATGCAGAACTTCAATCATGGTACAGTGAACCCCTTAATGTGGTACATGTTGATTATCGGTTTCATTTTTACAGAACTTCTAACCGGAAAACTCCTTTTCCCTGGGCGAAATGTTGTGCATTAGTTGGAATTAATAACTGATCTTCCAGGAACCCCATCAGCTGACATTATTGCTTGGGTTGGTTTAACTGCCATTGATGAGTAAATACAGTTTGTTTGCTATCTTTTTATCGCATAAGAATGTTTGATATTGATTTTTTAGATATCAACTTTAACAAGGCGCTATTCGTACCAAACATGTCTCTTGTCATGAAAGTTGGGTCTATCAAATCCTTTCCATCAACTGATTATGCAGTTGATATATTGTGGCAACTCACACTTTAAAGCGTATGGGAGAATATTATACTTGGGGAAAGAGGTATCATTTACACTTTACTTACACTGATCTTGATGACTTGTGGCCATAAGTGTGATTTTTGTAACTTAGCTATATGATATGGATTACAGGGAATATCAATAATGGTAGTCAGTTAGTATCTATTGAGAGCAAAGATCATAATGAAAGAAGTATTGAGAGCTGTGAAAAGGTTGAAACTGAGAAATCTGGCTTCAGTAGCCGTAGCTGAGGCATTGCAAGAGGCTCTTGTAAGTAGCCGTACCTGAGGCATTCGAGAGGCTCTTTATGGCTGAAGTTGTTTTAGGAAGTTTGAGGTAACCATACAAATTATTACTTGGCCTATGAATGCTTTGATTTTTATTTTATCTTTTCAATTTGTAAATGAACATTTCTTATCAGATTGCTAATAAAATGACTTACATTTTTTAACTAATAGTTTGTATGCCAGATACGAATTAAAATAAAGTATAGACGCAACAAACTGCACGTATTTTTATATGCTGCATAGGAAAGTATAAGGGAAAAGATTGGTCAATGTTGCTAACTTGTAATGTTAGAATATAAGCTTATGGCTACAAAAAGCATAAGCTATCCCTAAGATCCCTTGGTTACCTGATTTTCACACTACAAAAAGCATAACCACACCCAAACCAACCTGTTTTATTACCTGAGAGGTGTTTGATATTAGTTATTTTGAAGTGCTTATTTTGCTTTCAAAGATGATTGTTATATGCTTATTTTTAAGTACTTATATTTTTCAAATTAAATAGATTAGTAGTTTTCATCCTTGTCACAGTGATAATCTTATTCCGCCAGGTTCAACACATTACAGGCACTCTGGTATAGGTATACTAGAGGCTGCATGTGATCTATTTGAGCAAATTAATGGAAATCCTAAAAACAAAGGTATGGAGTGATTTGTTTTTCTGATTGAAACAGTTTATGATATAACCATTTATAAACACAACTAAAAAAATGGACCTCTTATGAGATTGCATCACACTCTTATCCCAAGAAAATTTAGAAATTTCTAATCTTAAACTTGGTCCATGGGTTTTAATTCTCCACCTTGGCTATTTAGAATTAAATTACTTTATAACAATTAATAATCAAGTTTATTCAAATAAAAACATCGTTAGAAAAAGTTCCATTAAGCGACACATGTTCCTTACACAAGCATTTCAATCAGAGGTTTTTAGTCCTAATGCCAAACTTTGTATATAACCTACGTATAAAAGTCATACATAATATGTGTGAAAAACCAGTAATTGAACTGAATTATGGGAATCAAGCATTCATTGCATTTCTAATATTCTGGTTCTTCATAAGAGTTATATGGAAGATATCCTCGATTAGTTATGGGCCACTTTCATGTGTGGATTCAGTCTTAGCAAATGCATGTTCAGGTTTGACCCATTCTCTCAACCAACTCTTTTGCCACCTTTACACATGCTCTAACCATGAGAAAGAAATTACAAGATGCAATACATTATTATGTGGTTATATAATTGTGTTTCTTGGTTTTATAATCAGGTTACAAAGTTTATATGAAAATTTATAAACACATCAGGAGGTGTCTATGGAGGGAATATGTACAGAGTTAAGATAATGGCGTCGCAGGTTTTACTGACCAGGTTTTAATATTTATAAAGTCTCGTTATACCTATGGTCTACCCTAATGCACTAACGGGCAGTGTCTCGGTCGTGTGTAGTGTAGTATTCGGTAAAACCGAGGTCGTACCAAGAGCTATGTGTGTTGGATTATTACTAAGTCTAGGTGTCACAGATTAAATATAATTTCGATAAGGAATTAATTAGTTAACTGCTAAAATCAAATAAAAGGCAAAGGTGTGATCAATAAAGGAGAGTGGTGCTAACCTAGTTATTCCTCCTAGCTAGTAATGTCTACGTTTACTTACTTCCAATTACTTTAGGTGGGGTCAAAGTCGAGAGGACAACATTTGGTCAATTCGCCCTAACCTATCAGCAAAGATGCCACCACAGGAGAAGTCAGGTGTCCCCTCATAAGTCTTGTTGTTCCTAGTCCCCTAAGCCAAGTCATTAAGTACCGCTACATGCTAGATTTATAATAGTGAGTGCTCGGGCGTTAGCAACTTAAACACTCACCCCTAATTCTTAAGTTCATCCAAACGGTAGGTGATCAGTTAGTCAAATCGCATAAGTAGAAAGGGTCGTCAGTTGGTCATATCTTACCCTTCCCATCTGAGTCCGCTCACCTAGGGTCAGTTGGTCATATCTCCTAGGCAATTGGCCTCTACCGCCATTCAAAACTACCGAAACAAGGGTAGCTACTAATAAACTATGCATGCATACACTTAGAAATAGTTATGCGGAAGTAAAGTAAGTGCAGACAAAACAATTAAGGAATCATAACTAGGCCAGCACCTGGAGGTGCTTAGCCGCTCATATTAACCATACAAATCAATTCAATATTCAAAGTTACGAAATACATGAATCAAAAGTAAAGAAAAGATAAAATGCTAATGCTTATCGTAGAGGAGTGATTTTTCCCTTAGAGACAGCTCCGTATGCTCCTCTAGACCTGCCTTTGGCTTCTTCCCACGTTCTTTGGTTGTGGTGTGTGGAATGGGATGCTTTGAAATGCTGGAAATCTTGGGGTATTTATAGGCGGATCCGGGTTACGACGTAACTAATATAAGAGTTACGCCGAAATCTTCAATTCCTTCGTAATAGCACTAGATCTTCTGGTTACGGCGTAACCTAATGAGTGGTTACGCCGTATCTTCAATATTACTTGGTTACGCCGTAGTTGATGATGTAGCTACGGCGTAGTTATCAGCGGCGTGGAACCTCATTTGACCTAATAAGTTACGTCGTAGTCTTTGGGGAGAATTACGCCGTAACCTTCTGATGAGTTGGTTTTTCTGAGTCACACTTTAGTTACGGCGTAATGAGAGATATGAGTTACGCCGTAACTTCTTCAAAGTCAGCATACTATGATAAATCTTTGATATTTCTCCAATTCCGCGTCTCTTTAGCTCAAATGCTCGTAATTTACCTGAAAGTGGAAAACAATGGAAAACAAGCGTAAATCCATATAAATAATATAAATTACAAGCATTATCGGGGGAAATTGACACTTAATAATCAGGACTATTTGATGTTATCAGGCACCTCATGGTGAACACAAGAATGTGGTGGCTGGAAATTCAAAACCCCGAAAAAGGTGTCACCCCATATTGGAAGAACACTATGAAAACTCTTGGTTAAGCAAGGTAAACTTTTTACATTATTACCCAAAGTATAATTCCAACCAAAGTTGTGTGCATCTCCATACAATAATCTTATGGATAACATCTAAAGTATAATTATTTGTTTTTTACGCATTTAGTAATTAATTACTCATTAAAACCATTGGCTCTGATACCACTGTTGGAATTATATATCATGACAATCAATAATAAAACACATAACATCAAAGTATACATGCGGAAGCGTATAGGAAAGATTAAAGAATAATTAATTTACATAAACAAGAATATGCGTACCTTTTCGATTCAAGAATCAATTCTGGAAAACTAGCAATTGGATGAACCTTTATTAGGGTTTATAGGATTATGTGAATTACCACTTACCGTTTTGTAATTCAATCCAAGAATACTAACAATAATGTGTTAGTACCACTTTCTTGTACACACGTACTATACCGAATTAAAGGAATGCTAGTTTTAATTAAAAAAATAACTTTGAGTTGGAAAAGTTGATGATCGACACCCACAAGGTGATGTACGATCGGTACTAAGCAAACACACACAAAACAATTTAGGTTTTAGCTTAATGAGTACAAGAGATGCAAATCCAAGACCCTTAGCGTTGTATATATACTTAACTAAACTTGGAAAACAAGTTGAGTTGGAGATGTGTTGGGTTTCCTCCCTTGGCCGATCGGTGGTGTATCCCCAAAGGGATTCTGGAACCTTCCCAATATTAATTTGCAATCTAGTCCTTTCCAATTACATTTAATGACCGTTAGTCCAATACATTTAATTACTTAACGCCCGTTATAATTATTTCGTTTAATTAATAAATAAATATAATTATTACATTTAATTATTATCTTTAATTCTCATATGCAAAGTGTGCAATCCCGAGGTCTCGAGTTCTATCCTAACTCACGTCTACTAATTTATATCCATAAAACTAACAACTCCCACTTGGATATATCTTAATAGAGTGATTACAACGGTTAGCGTCTAGCAACACTTCGATGCCTCTAGTACAACTCTAGTAAGGCTCCTGGAAAACCTTTTAATGATTTCTCATTATTATTATCCTTTTGTTTCTAATACTACGATAAATAAATATATGAAATTAAGTCATTCTTTGTTAAACTATTCTCTTTCTCGTTATAAGTGATTGACCAAGATTACCAAATCTTCTAAACATATTTAGGGGAGATTTTGGGTGTGGCCACACAAACATCTTGTCAACCCTACGAGGGGCCCAGCAGCTTGGTTTAAAATTGCGTTTTGCGATCCAATGCGTTAAAGGTATCATAGGCCGATGCGTGATGCGTGTTGCGAATGCGAGCGCATTTTGGACGCGATGCGTTTTGTATTAAAAAAAATAAAAAAATTATTTATATGTAGTAAATTAAAAAAATTACCAAGTAAATGCAATAAATTTACAAATAAGTCACAAAGACACAAAAAAATAGGCAAATAATCTATTTGTAAAACAAATAAGTCAATTAGTCGGGACATAAAACACTTAGAAACAACATTATAAACTCCAACTAAATTTTCTTTTAAACGAGAAACTCATTCTTTAATTACTTTTGAATAGGATGAACATGTAAGTTTATTTTTAATTTTAGGATCTTGAATTCCATAATTTCTAGATCCTTGTTATTGTTAGTAGTAATGCGGTTGAACATGAATGATTAAAGTCTATTCTATACATATACATGATGACATGATATTATAATGTGTTAAAGGTATAATGATAAGTTATACCAGTGGCTAACAATCATAATTCATTCATTACCAAATCAACAACAAAAGTCAAAACTAAAAATTTTAGTCAAATTTTAATCACACATATGATTTCCAGCTCAACTATTTAACATATATGATTATTTATGATCAAACAACAATATGAACTATTTCATAACATGAAGCTGTAATAAGATGATTGTTTGCGGGATTTTAAATCATGTTAATGATGCATGATCTTGAACCGAAGGGTAATTTGGATGTAGTGTAATTTAGATGTTGTTATTGTGTTTGTTTTAGAAGTCTTTCAACAACTTCTATTTTTCAAAGTCCATTAAAATATTTTTATGTTCTTCTAAATGGTTTGTTTTCTTCAAAATGACCTAAATTCCATATTGCGATAATTGCGACCATTGCTAGCATTACACAAATGCGGCAAATTGCGGTCTAATGTGAGTGCATTTTGGGATGGCCTCGCATTAGGTATCATGATGCGAAATCCTAAAAGCAACGCAATGATGCACGCAATTTACGAAATGATGCGCGCATTTTTAAACCAAGCCCAGCAGTATTAAAGTCCAAATATATTTAAAGAAACAAATTCTATCTTGACTACGAGACTAACCCACAGACTTTGTAACAGTTCTGAAAACAACCCTTATGACTACCAGTTACGTATAACATTAAGTTGTTCCACAGAAATGCACTACATTTATGACACTTATCTGGTATCTCAAGTCTGAGGATAACTATTCACAATTTACTTATAAAAATATCTACAAAGTAAATTATGTAGTTGGGATAAGTCCTATATTCAATTCATTGAATATCATCTGAAATTGGTATGCATTCTCATCAATATACTTTCAAGTATATTCTACCACATCTCTCAGATTTGTCTTAGTTTAATGATACTCCCATATCATTAATTGACAACAGATAATTTAGAATAACATAGTTACTCATGGATTAAACATGCAAATATAGGACAACAATATTATAAATGAAAATAAACATAATCCAAACTTTATTTCATCAAAATAATAAATTTTTTACAATATCCTTTACCCAAATACTAATCACAATTCTGCATGAAACTATTAGCTAAACGAAGTCCAATTCCATTGGCAAGTCCAATAAGCTTGTCTCTAGCCAAAGCCTTAGTGAAAGGATCAGCTAAGTTATCATATGTGAGAACTTTCAATAGATTTATTTCACCTTCACGGACTTGTTCTCGAACATAGTGATACTTTCTGAGACATAGTGATGCCAGAAAATGTCGGTGCCCTTCATGACTTCAGTTCATTGGCAAATATGATTGCGGCAGAATTGTCACAATACATATCAATAGGCGATTCAATTGAAGGCATAACACCAGGTCCTGAAATGAATTTCCTAATCAAAGCAGCCTCCATTGCACTTCAAAGCAGCTATGTATGTATTCAGCCATCGCAGACAGCATCGCAATAGTACTCTACTTCTTGCTCTTCCAGTCAACTGCTCATCCATTGATGACAAAGACATAACCCGTCTGAGACTTCGTATTATCTTTATCACTGCTTGCCGGGCGCATCGGTAACTCCTGTAACACCAAGCTCTGTGTTTGGATTTCTACCATACACTAAAAACATATCTTTCTTATTCCTAAGATACTTTAGAATATGTTTAACAATAGTCCAGTGAAGTTCACCCGGATTCTGTTGATATCGACTGGCCATGTTCTGAGCAAACGCCACATCTGGACTTGTGCATCTCACAGCATACATAATAGATCCTTCTGAAACATAAGGAACTTTCTGCATGCGTACCACTTCAGCAGGTGTTGAAGAACACATATCGCTACATAAGCCATGCTTTGCTTCCATCGGCAAATATCTTTTCTTGGAATTTTGCATATTGAATCTCTTCAATATTTTATCAATGTAAGCGCTTTGACTTAAACCAATTAACCGCTTTGACCTATCTTGGTAGATCTTGATTCCCAAAATGTATGTAGCTTCTCCTAAATCCTTCATGGAAAAGCATTTCCCAAGATATGCCTTAACATTTTGCAAACTTGGAATGTCTTTTCTCATAATTAATATGTCATCGACATAAAGGATAAGGAAAATTACATCACTCCCACTAACTTTGTGATATACACATGGCTCATCAAGATTTTGAATAAATCCATACCTTTTGATTTCTTCATCAAATCTCTTATTCCATTGCCTTGATGCTTGCTTCAATCCATAAATGGACCTTTGAAGTTTGAATACATGGTTTGAAAATTGTGGATTCACGAACCCCTCAGGTTGCTTCATATAGATGTCTTCATCTAAGCGACCATTCAAGAAGGCGGTTTTGACATCCATTTGCTATATCTCATAGTCATAGTACCTGCTACTTTAGCTATGATAATTCAAATAGCTCTAATGTCCGCCTGGAGAAAAGGTCTCCTCGTAATCTATGCCATAAGTTTGAGTATAACCTTGCGCAACTAGACGAGCTTTATAGATGTGTACATTGCCATCCATGTCAGTCTTAATTTTATAGAGCCAGTTACTTCCAACCACCTTGGCGTTTGGAGGTAAGTCGACCTCTTCCCATACTTCATTTTCTCTCATGGATTGCATTTTCTCATTCATTGTAACTTGCCATTTGTCCTTTTCAGGACTTGCCATGGTAGCTTTATAACTAGTAGGCTCTCCAAGATCTCCTAACATAGTTTCCTCAACCTCCAAGTTAAGACATAGACGTTCAGGTGCACGCGTAGACCTTACGGATCTGAGCGGGAATCACTTCAACTTCGGTGGAGGACCCGGGCTATCGAGGTTCTATCGGGAAGTATGTTAGTGTTTTCGAAGGTAATGCATCTTCTTGATCATCTTCCGAGATCATAAACTCTCCCATGAATTCTTGAGATCTGAGATCATTTTCAAGAAAATCTCCATACCTAGCAAAAATTACTTTATTTTTAGTTGGATAGTGAAAGTAGTAACCCATAGTTTCCTTAGGGTATCCTACAAAGATACACTTCTGAGATCTTTGTTGGAGTTTATCTGGCTGAGTCACGTCTAACATACCTCGCAACCCCGGATCTTTAAAGTAAGACAGGGTTAGGAGCTTTACCATGCCATATTTCATATGGTGTCTTATCAACCTTCTTTGTGGGAACCATATTTAGAATGCGAACAGCTGATTCTAAAGTATAATCCCAAAAGGATAAAGGTAGAGTAGTGAGATTAAACATAGATCGTATCATGTCCAACAATGTATGATTTGTTCTCTCAGATACACCATTTTGTTGTGGAGTATATGGAGAAGTGAGATTCTGGACAATTCCATTCTCAGCTAAGTAATCTTTAAACTCTTGACTTAGATACTCACCTCCTCTATCGGATCGAAGAGCTTTAATCTTCTTTCCCAATTGCAACTCTACTTCTGCTTTAAAAATCTTAAATGTTTCAAACACCTCATGTTTATGCTTATGTAAAGAAACATAACCATAACGACTGAAATCATCAGTAAAGGTTAAGAAGTAGCTAGCACCTCTCTTTGACACATGTCTAAGTGGTCCACACACATCAGTATGAATAAGACCAAGTAGATCAGACGCCCTCTCCATATTTCTATGAAAAGGTTTCTTCGTCATCTTCCCAGATATGCATGACTCACATTTATCAAATGATTCATCATTGATATTTTGCAAAAGCCCCTCACGTTGTAGCTTTTTCATGCGAGCTGATAACATCAAATTAGCCTGATATTTTATATATCAAATTCCCGTGTTTATGGCCTCATTTGTATTAATATGGTACTTAATTCGTTCATACTCGTTCATAATTGCATTTCAGGATAAATGAGGCGTTGGAGCAGAAAAGTTGTGATATAAGGCCAGATGTATGTTATGAAGATTGATTTACGAGGACCTTTGATAATTATTTGTGAAGGTTACGCCGTAACTACTTAATAAGGTTACGGCGTAAATATGATGCTTTGAAGGATACGGCGTAACCATCTCTTATGGTTACGTCGTAATTATTTTGTGAAGGTTACAGCGTAACATGAATTTAGTTACGCCGTAGAGTTTATTTCGGATCGGATAAGTATGAGATGGCGAAGGATTACAGCGTAACCCGATGTTTAGTTACGCCATAATTAATTACTTGGGAGCAAAGTTTTGAAGGATACGGCGTAATTATAATTTAATTATGCCGTAATTAATTAAATGCGGCTATTTTATATGAAGCTACAAGGAATTACGGCGTAACTTATTAATTTAGTTACGCCATAATTATTAAAAGCCCGAGCCCAAGTTGCATAATACCCTAACTTTATTGCTATAAATACGACAAAAGAGAAGAGCAGCAGTTAGACGCAGCAATTTTAGGGGCAAATCCCTCCGGGGTTTGCCCCGGTATTCAACTAGGGGATCGATAGCTTTATCCTTGGCACGATATGTAATTATTTTCTAACTCATAATATTATTTTGGTTTCATTATTGTTTATTATAATTTTGATTCCCAATATAATTGTTGGCGAATTAATTTTTATTGTGTTCTATTTAATTGATTATTAACTTATTATTAGTCAATTAATTATTTGATGTTACGTCTTTGTTTAATTATTGTTTTATATGGTAATTATATTTTTCATTCCACTAGGGTATTATTGAGATGTGGAAATTAGGTCATGACCTAGTTTTGATTCTTTTTATTATTAATGCTTTTGCGTTATTAATTGTTTCTAGTGTATGCATGCACAGTTTATTGGTAGATACTCTTGTTTTTGTAGTTTTTAATAGCGGTAGAGGCCAATTTCCTAGGAGATATGACCAACTGACCCTAGGTGAGCGGACTGAGATGGGAAGGGTAAGATATGACCAACTGACGACCCTTTCTACTTGTGCGATTTGACCAAGTGATCACCTACCCTTTGGATGAACTTAAGAATTAGGGGGTGAGTGTTTAAGTTGCTAACGCCCGGGCACTCATTATTATAAATCTAGCAAGTAGGTACTTAATGACTCGGCTTAAGGGACCAGGAACAACTAGACTTATGAGGGGACACCTGACTTCTCCAGTGGTAGCATCTTTGCTGATAGGTTGGGGCTTAACCGACCAAATCTTTGTCTTTTTCGACTTTGACCCCACGAAGCAGGGAATCTAGTGACATTTAGAACCCATGTAATCGATAGTAAACGCCGGCTCTTAATGATGCTATTATTAGATTGCCGAATGATCCCGGGTGACCTGTTCATCTTGGTGAGGATTCTAAGAACCATAGTGTAGGCGAATTGACCAAAGAGTCTATCGACTTTTGCCACTTGTGGATGAACTCGGTTTAAAGAATTGCATCACTATCGTTCCCATTAGCTTGTTTACCAGAGAACCGATATTAATTGATCACGTGACCCTTAAATATTATCAATCCTTTAATTAAAACTTATTTATTTGACTAATTTAATTAATTAGACAGTTAGAAATTAACCGTTCTTGGGACGACCTCGGTCTTACCATTCCCTCACTACATCGACCGGTACACGCCCGTTAGTGCATTAGGTAGGCCATAGGTAGACGAGTTACTATAAATGTAAAACACGATTGGTAAAACTCGCATCAAGTTTTGGAATGCCAGAGGAGCGGTCTTCGTATTTTTGGTCGTTTGATTGATATTATTCTACAATTATGTCTTTTGTCTTGAGATTACGGCGTAACCTTGGCCACGGTTACGGCGTAATCTATTCTTATATTATATCAGGTTTCGTTTCGGGTGAAGGGTTACTGCGTAGTTATTAATAGGACTTACGCCAGTAACCAAGTCTGAATATCTTAAAATTATGAATTATGTGTTATATCTCACTTGTTGCTCATGATTTTTATTTTTACACATTTAATGCACGAGGTTGTGATAGTGTGCAGGTTGAGCAAGAAGGAAAAGTGGAGGGAATCTCGACAAGATCATAAGTAGAGATTAGTTGAGCAATGGACATTATTTGGAGATGTCCGATTGATGGCTGTTGCAGGAGTCTAACTTAAAGACTCAAGGAAGTTAAAGAAAAGTGCTCGTCGGGAGACTACCCGTCCCTATCCTAGATTTAGTTTTTGATTTTATTTTTCGCAGACCTTTTTGGATATTTTTGGTAGTTTTTAGATTTTGTTTTGGGTTTGGTATGTTTTGTTATCTTGTTTGTAGGTATAAAGACCAAGGATAGATGATAGAAGTAGGGTACTTCTTGGGTTCTGGTTGATAGGCCATAACCTGTTTACCCTTATCAACTTTCCCTTTGCCCTTCACCTTCTTGTTGTTCAATGACGCTGTGATTTTGGCTTATTTATCCTTCCACCCTTAATAGCAAGTACCTGGGGAGTAGGAGACTTTTAAGGTAACCCTTTTTCAAGATCAATTAGCAGTGCGTGTAGGTCGATCGCTTCTTCCCGCGCGGTGCATATTGAAGTTCCGAACAAAACCATTGAAATCCTTGTTAAGGGATCTGTTGATCAAGTTCACAGCAATGTCATTTTCATAAACTTTGCCAAGTGCCTTTAATTGGTCCATGTATCCTTTCATCTCCAATACATGAGCACTTACGGGTTTACCCTCTCCCTGCTTGCAACTGTGTAATGCATCGATGAAATCATAAATTTCAACAGCAGCTGGTTTCTCGAACATAGTTCGAAGTTCATCGAGCATGGTAGATGGGAAGTAGTTTTCGAACTGCTTTTGGAGAACAGGTTCCATCGTTCCCAACATTAGACAAGCCAAATCGTTATGACGCTTATACTCAATTTTCCAAGCAGCCTTTTCCGCTTTAGATGCGGTAGATGTTGGTTCAGCAGGGCAAGGCGTGTACAAATAATCCAACCGATCAGCAACTCTACAGACAATTCTCAAAGAGCGGTGCCAAGCATTGAAATTCTTAGAGCGATCCAACTTTTCTCGATCAAAAAGGTTTTGAACGCGGGAACTTAGTGCTTGATGTTAGTGTTATCGTTGTTTTGAGCCATTTCTCTGAGAAAAAGTTCAAGTATTAGTATTTTCAATAATACAACTTTTCAAGAAAATATAATATACCCAAGGTAATATAAACATATAACCATATAATTTTCTCGAAAACTAGGATCCAAATTATTATAGGTTCATTACATCCGGTTGATCCTTAGTAATGAAAGTATATAATAAGGTAATCTGTCAAACAATAATTGGCAAACAATTTCCAATTCCTAGATCATTATGGGATTTATATTTTCCAACGCTATTGCAAATATAAACATGTTTCATCCCATCTTATGCCTTGAGTCCAGGTCTCACTTCCTACTCAATTTAAGTGTCTAACTTAAAGAACTGCAAATATGTTCATGTAAGGTCTGACTTTACATAAAGATTTTCCTTTCCACCACAATCTCGCCAAGTTCTGACATGACGTAAATTGCAACTTCAAGTGTTCATTTAACTAGATGGCACAAACTTAATTTATAAAGGGTACTAGTTTTGATTTTATGTGGTCAAATCAAATATTTACAAAGATGTCATGCATTCATCTTGTAGCATAAATTTAATAAAAAACTTTTTATTACCAATTCATAAAGATCAAATTATCAAATTTTTGATTGAGGTATTGGTTTCGCCAATCAAGGAATTTACCTTTAATTATCGTCCATTATACTGTACTTTTGCATAAGTCTAAAGACTTAGTGTTTCGGTAATTCCCACCAAAGTGGCACATGGAATTAAAGCTAATTAGCCCTAAGATGATTTTGTACACATAGCCTACTTGGTAACTCCAATTTGACTCGCAAGCAAGCGGAGAATTTGGTCGTGAAGCAATAACCTCCTTCTTTAGGGTCACAATTTAATGCGCTCTCATCCTAATACTTCCCACACAGTCCGTCAAATTGGGTGAGCCGTTCTCACTTTTTGTACCAAAATCATCAATCAATTAAACTATTGAAAGCTTAACTCTTCAAAAACAAATCAAATTTCACCATTGTTTAGTCCATATTATTTTTCTATTCAAAATTACCCTTTGCTTAAAACTTGTCATACATAATAAACAAACAAGTAAACAAATAAAAAATAAACAACTAAAAACAATGCGCACATAACTAACAATTTAATACGTGTAAACAAGTAGTCACATGCAACTTATTAAATAAAACCTATTAATAATCAATGTCTAGGTTAATTAATGTATATATTAATTAGGGCTTTCACTCCAACAATAGAAAGTGAGCCACATACATCGACGAATCGATTGCGTAAGCCCTAATTAAAAATATATCAAATTGCACATAATTGATTCATTAATATATAATTGGAGTCTTCCCCAATTCAAGATTTATCATAAATAAACATGTGATAAAATATCTTAACAATTAAACAATTCAAGCAACTATCCATGACAAACATGCATGTATCATCATGGACTAGCACGGTACCCGCGCGTGGCAGCGGCGGGTACCCTGAAGTAAAAGTTTCCGGTGAATCATGTATTTTTGTTTATTATGTGTTTTTATGACAATAAATTTACGGATATCAAGAATTTTGTTTAACCCGTGCCCGTTTGGGCTCGACCCCATTTGGCCCGTGCCCGTTCGGGCTCGACCCCGTTTGGACCGTACCCGTTCGGGCCGACTTATTTGGCCCATTGCCCGTTCAGGCTTGAATATTTGTATAATATGCTTTATTATTTGTATTAGTGACATTTGATGCAGGAATTGTGTTTAAGTTGGTTGTACAATATGTTTGATAATTTGTATTTCTTGTGTAAGGGGTGTTTTAATAACTGCATTAATTGTATTTATTGACCAGTTAATTAATTGACTATGTTAAAGATCTTGACCACATTAATATTGCTTTGTATTTTGTACATTAAGCTTTAAGACTTGTAAGTCTTAAAATAATATTGATGAGAAAGATCATTAATAGTGCATTGTGTATTGTACAATGGGCTTTGTATGTTGCAAGTCTTAATTTTAAGACCATGAGGAGAGAGATTCATTCCTCTATTATAAGTAGTATGGATATAACATAACAATTTATTCAATTAGTTAGAAGATCGCATATCATTCCATGTCACATAACATATTATTCATGAATTAGTCACGTAACACATATATTAATTCTAGGTTTCGATAAGGTTAACATAACAATTAAAACCCTAAATTTTTTTTAACATGAATCGACTAAAAAAATTGAGGTACGCCCCATATTAAATAAAAAAAATTCAACCCATACAAAAAAAATATAAACCAAAACCCTAGAATAACCATATCACACAACATACAATCATTCGTTTTTTATGCGTTTAGTAATTAATTACTCATTAAAACCAATGGCTCTGATACCACTGTTGGAATTATATATCATGACAATCAATAATAAAACACATAACATCAAAGTATACGTGCGGAAGCGTATATGAAAGATTAACAAATAATTAATTAACATAAACAAGAATATGCGTACCTTTTTGATTCAAAAATCAATTCCGGAAAACTAGCAATTGGATTGACCCTAATTAGGGTTTATAGGATTATGTGAATTACCCTTTACCATTTTGTAATTCAATCCAAGAATACTAATAATAATGTGTTAGTACCACTTTCTTGTACACACGTACTATACCGAATTAAAGGAATGTTAGTTTTAATTAAACAAATAACTTTGAGTTGGAAAAGTTGATGATCGACTCCCACAAGGTGATGTACGATCGGTTCTAAGCAAACACACACAAAACAATTTAGGTTTTAGCTTAATGAGTACAAGAGATGCAAATCCAAGACCCTTAGCGTTGTATATATACTTAACTAAACTTGGAGAACAAGTTGAGTTGGAGATGGGTTGGGTTTCCTCCCTTGGCCGATCGGTGGTGTATCCCCAAAGGGATTCCGGAACCTTCCCAATATTAATTTGCAATCTAGTCCTTTCCAATTACATTTAACGACCGTTAGTCCAATACACTTAATTACTTAACGTCCGTTATAATTATTTCGTTTAATTAATAAATAAATATAACTATTACATTTAATTATTAACTTTAATTCTCATACGCAAAATGTACAATCCCGTGGTCTCGAGTTCGTTCCTAACTCAAGTCTACTAATTTATATCCATAAAAGCAACAGAATCACAGTTCAAGAGTAGTTTTGGTGTGAATGTTGTAAGGGGTATGCTTCGTTTGCCTGCTGAAGACATGCATCGGCGCCACCAACGTGACTCTTTAGACAGTCAAAAACAAGCTGTCGCAGATTTTCGTCAAGATTGGGACTCTTTTGACTGGACTAAGCAACTTGATTAGAATAGTGTTGTATTCTCTCTCAAAATTTATCACCTGTATTTGACCATTCTTGATGATTTTTATTCATCTTTCTTTTGTAAAAGCCATTTTTCAGAAGCGTTTCTTGATATCGAGTGCACATATAGAAAGTTAGACTACATGTTCAATTCCATGATGGTTCTCTAAGCTTTTGGCTGTTTTTGTTATTGATTTCAAGTATTGTCTTTTCATATTGCTTTTTTAAGAAATATAGCGGGGTTGTGTGGCAAAATAAACAAGCAAGTGTGATGGTTTATATTGTTCTTGCAAACCCACCAGATATGAGAAAATTGATAGCACATGTTCAAAATAAACAAGCAAGTGTGATGGTTTGTATTGGCTAAGCTTAAATGAGGGGCTTATTAGCTTGGCATGTTTGGCAGGGGCTTTTTGGAGAGAGTCGTTAGCTTTTGTTACAAAATAAATCTTATAAACTAAGTAGCTTCGTTTTGATGCATTAGCTACAAGCTTTTATTTCAAACAAATAGCTCCAAAGTGAAAAGCTGATTCATGAAGCTTTTTAAATGTCTTAGAGCTGTTAAAACTTTAAATTACTGATATACCCTTCAAACATTTATTTACAATTATAGATTTGTCCTTTTATGTCATTTTACATTTTATAATTATATTTAACAACTAATTTACCAAACAATTTTATTGAAAAAAGAATACAGCTTGTAGCTCATGTTAATAGCTTTGAAAGTTTACGACTTACATTTACAGACTTCACAACTGATACAACATACAAACAGATCTGACATACAACTAATTTTGCCAAACATACCTTCTATGTGTCAAGTAAGTCTAAACCAAGTGTTTGGTTAAGCTTAAATGAATGAGCTTATTAGCTAATATAAAAGGTTATCGATAAGCTTCAAAATTGTAGCTTCCACAAAACAATTATATTCAATATAGCATTTATATTTATCAGCCAATGCTCTTTTTAGTGATTTACCAACTTAAGTTAAATTAAACACTTGGAATTTATCGAAGTAAATACTAGAATTGAAGAAACAATATATAAAACATTAGTTACCATCCGTCATAATATTATTATGTGGGTTGTATTAAATTAATTGTCACTACTAAAAATAGATAAAAGAATTTAATCGAAAACTTTATTTAAAATTGTTATTGCAAACGTTTATTAAAGCAGTAATTAATTAGTTAAAAGTAAAATCTGTAGACAATTAGTGGGCTGTTTTTGACACCCCTTTGGTACGTAGTAGTAAATAAGAGATGAATTAGGCCCATAAAAAGAAATACAAATACAGTAAAAAAAAACCCAAAGTGAAGAAAGGGTTTCTATCCCCTCTTTATCTTCCCGCCAAAAAGAAGACAAAACATCATCATCAACATCGGTGGGGATGTCTTTCTGGGGTATGTTTCATTTTTCTTTTTTATAACTATTGTTATTATTGTTTGTTACAAGTAACTAATGAATGGTTTTCTTTTTTGCTGAAAAAATTAAAAAAAAAGGGGTTTACTTAAAGCCCAATGAAGCTTACACACTGCTGCACAATCAGAATGATCCTAAAATACTTCGCATCACTCAGGTAAAAAAAAATTCTCATTTACTACCTTCTTTTTCCATTACTTTCTTATTTTTAGTTTTTCTAATATGTTAATCAAGTAACCAAATTATTAAATAAATTTGCGACTAAATTTCTAGTATTTTATTTATTTTTTTAATGAAAACCTGTTCTAGGAAAGTGTTAATACTTTTCACTAACTAATATGTTCTTGTACACTCTTTTTTTGCCCCGTTTCGTTAACAGACATTTTAGTCCACCAAAACTACTAATAATAACTGGCAAAAAGTAAAATGGCTCTATAAAGTTATCAGCTTGTATAGTATAGAATAAAAATGTAATTTGTTGGCTGCCGACAGGCTACTCTTGGAGATGCTATACGTACCTCACCAGCTAGAAGCACGGTAAATTGTTCCATAGGAGATAAACCAGGAATAGCAATATGCTCTTTAATCGTACCAAACTTGACTTGTTGTCAACTAGACCTCGAGTTTAATGAATCCCATGATGTCATTTTCTCCGTCAAAGGCCCACGTGGCATTCATCTTGCTGGTTACTTTGTAACTCCTGCTGCAGATCATCTCCGTGTAATGTGAGTTTTCCAACAACGAATACAAATCGATCAATTACAAAATTGTGTGTCTTTGACTATCTATCGGTTTGAATAATGTGATCAGAAACAATGGCAATGAAGTTCTTAACGGTGATGAAGTTCCCGAGGAAACACAGTGTGGACTTCTTCAAGAAAATGGGTATCACTTTTTATTTGGCTAAAATTACCTACGCATATTTTTTTTCTTAAAAACATAAAAAAGTCAAATGTGGGCAAAAGATTTATATCAGCGCTGTGTTATTTTGATGAATCAGTGATGCGATTGTAATTGTAAAGAAAAAGAAGGAGAAGAAGAATAAGAAAAAGCAAGCGAGTACCATAGAACCTACAGCCAGTGGATATGTTAGTGATACAGAAAGTGAAATGTTAGAAGCAAGACTAACCAAACAAAATGGGTGAGACATTAATGTATAGCTGTTTATTTTTACTCATAGTATAGTGGAGCTTTTACATCAGATTGGTAGCCCAACATGTGCCTCTATCTTGTATTTTTCATGATGATTGTATATAAAAGGACTTTACGGGCTAGTAACTTTGAAATTTTTGAACAGTTCTACTGATGCTCTTGAAAGAAGCGAGAACAAGGTGAAGGATAAAAGGAAAGCGAGTACCATAGAACCAACAGCCATTGGAAATGTTAGTGCTACGGAGGATAATAAGTTTGGTTCTGAATCAAGAATAATCAACGAAAACGGGTGAGTCTATTTTTACCCATCGTATAATGGAGCTTTTACATTAGATTGGTAGTCCAACTTGTGTTTATATCTTGTACGGAGTATTTTGCATGGTGATTTTATATAAAAAGACTTGACAGACAGATAACTTTGAAATTTTTGAACAGTTCTACTAAAGCTCTCGAAACAGGCGAGGACAAGGAGGAGAAAAAGAATAGGAAAAGGAAAGCGAGTACCATAGAACCTACAGCCAGTGGTTATGTTAGTCCTACGGAGGATGATAAGTTTGGTTCAGATTCAATAATAATTAAAGAAAATGGGTGAGACATAAATTTACAGCCGTCTATTTTTAAGTCTATCATGTATAATTGTATATAAAAGGATTAACGGGCACATAACTTTAAAATTTTGAACAGTTCTACTAAAGCTCTCGAAAGAGGAGAGGACAAGGAGGAGAAAAAGAATAGGAAAAAGAAAGCGCTTACCATACAACCTACTGCCAGTGGTTATGTTAGTCCTACGGATGATGATAAGTTTGGTTCAAATTCAATAATAAATAAAGAAAATGGGTGAGACATAAATTTACAGCCGTCTATTTTTAAGTCTATCATGTATAATTGTATATAAAAGGACTTAACGGGCACATAACTTTAAAATTTGGAACAGTTCTACTAAAGCTCTCGAAAGAGGCGAGGAGAAGGAGGAGAAAAAGAATAGGAAAAGGAAAGCGCGTACCATAGAACGTACAGCCAGTGGGTATGTTAGTCCTACGGAGGATGACAAGTTTGGGTCAAATTCAATAATAAATAAAGAAAATGGGTGAGTCTATTTTTACCCATCGTATAATGGAGCTTTTACATTAGATTGGTAGTCCAACTTGTGTTTATATCTTGTATTTTGCATGGTGATTTTATATAAAACGACTTGACAGACAGATAACTTTGAAAATTTTTAACAGTTCTACTAAAGCTCTCGAAAGAGGCGAGGACAAGGAGGAGAAAAAGAATAGGAAAAAGAAAGCGAGTACCAAAGAACCTTCAGCCAGTGGTTATGTTAGTCCTACGGAGGATGATAAGTTTGGTTCAGATTCAATAATAATTAAAGAAAATGGGTGAGACATAAATTTACAGCCGTCTATTTTTAAGTCTATCATGTATAATTGTATATGAAAGGACTTAACGGGCACATAACTTTAAAATTTTGAACAGTTCTACTAAAGCTCTCGAAAGAGGCGAGGACAAGAAGGAGAAAAAGAATACGAAAAGGAAAGCGCGTACCATAGAACCTACAGCCAGTGGGTATGTTAATCCTACGGAGAATGACAAGTTTGGGTCAGAATCAATAATAACAAAAGAAAATGGGTGAGACATAAATTTACAGCTGTTTTTTTTTAAGTCTATTATGTATAATTGTATATAAAAGGACTTGACGGGCACATAACTCTAAAATTTTGAACTGTTCTTCTAATGCTCTTGAAAAAAGTGAGGACACGGCGGAGAAGAAGAAAAAGAAGAAGATGAGGAAGAAAAGTAGATCAAGTAAGGATATCGTTAATGGCTGAATGCTTTACCTTTGCAATCTTTGTTTTAAGGAGTAAATTAAACCAAAAATCATATAAACTATGTCGTATAATCTGTTTAACAGAAGAAAATTTGTTTTGGCTTTGACTTTGGACATTTTACTCCCGACTGATTAAGTCTTCTTTTTAAATTCTTGTTAGAGCACAATTTGAGTAATGATAATAATCCTAGCACGGGGGACAGGAATGGAGATAGTCCAAGTTTGACAATCGAAGGTCAACTTCCGGAAATGTCGAGTAAGATAACCAAACTATAATTTTCAGAAACATTATATATATATTTATTTATTTATTTATTATTATTTTTTTTTTTTCTGAATACTAATTTCAATTGACTTATATGGTCAGAGACGATTCTCGTGGAATGTGAAGTCAAGGGAGCAGGAGCGAAAAGCAAGTAGATTTGTGTAGATAAGCAGATCAGTTTAGAGAGTTACAAGGCAAGTATAATTTTGTGAAGTTTCACTTCAATTTTCTTTTGTGGACTAAGAAGAAACACGATTGCCCTCCAGTTGTTTCTATGGTTAAGATTTGAAGGCATTTTGGTCCAAAAGTGACAAACTTGTTTCAAAAAACCACTTTCAATAGATGGTTTGGTTGGTTTATATCGCACAAATGACTTAATTCTTCTCAATCCTCAAGTAGACAAGCAACCGGAAAATATTAGTATTTAATTCTCGTTTAATAATTAACAGTTTGTTATATTTTGGTTGCAAGTATATTAAAAAAAGGTTAGTGATAGTATGTGGTAACTCAACTAAAGGTTGATGTTATGTGATAGGAATGAAAAGGATATGATGGTGATGGATACTAGAGAAAAAAAGTACATTCATTAGAAATGCTAAATTGAGATACAGAATTTCTACCGAAACATGCGACTGCTCAGAATACAAAATACACATTTGCTACATTGGTAGAATAAGATATTTGCGACTGTCCAAAATGTTTTCAACGGATCTTGATATTTTCTTAATTGTGAGATCATGAAATAAAAGCCTAAAAGGAGTAAAAGCTTTGTTGATGCTTAGTGATTTTTTGTTTTACGTCAGTTTGTCTTGCAGTCTTCCGGAAAGATTAAGCTAGAAACCAATATAACTTCTCTTATAATATAATGTTCCTTCTGTATTGAAGAAAGATGCATGTTTTGACTTCTGAGGTCATACTTCAACTATTTAGATCTGAATCTAATATGCACCTTTACACACTGTGAAATTACCGGCCCTATTCCATATGTAGTATTTGTTACTAAGTTTACTTTAGTTAATAAAGTTTTCTCAAAAACTTAAGAATTCATAGAGGTTTCGAAGTTGCAAATTTGGTTTGGTTGACCCCTAGAGTCAAACACTGTAATTTTTTTTTCTTTGTTGCAGCAGTTTACTTGTTGCTATGTTGCAGCAGTTAAACTTGTTGCTCTTCTTTCACAACTGACAGTCTGACACATGCAATCAATTCACATCTCTGGTAAATATTTCACATATTGGGCGTTTAATCGTTTATGTACTCAAAGCGTGTCTTTCAGAATGGTTAATCCAATTACTGCAATACCGTGATATTTTATGGGTTCTTAACTACAAATCTGACCCAAGGGTAATTAAGAGACTGAACACATTACATGCAGAAAAAACAATATCTGTCCCGTTTCATTCTAGTATAGATTCACTATACCGAGGTAGCTTTGTGTGAGTCTATGCTAAATGTAGTTCTGTTTTGTATCAGATTTTAGACAAACTATAACGAATTATGCTTATAAAATATAAATTTTCAGTTTTTCTTTTATAGTTGGTTTTGTCATAACAAAGATTGCATAAATACTAGAGTCGAGTTCCATAGTTCACCTTTGTGGTTATAAGTGGTTTATTTCAATGGAAGATATATATGATATGATAATGTATTTCTTTCTTTAGACGAAACACAGGATTGATGTATGGACTGATCGATTATTGCAACCAGGAGCTTAGCAAACAGTTCATATTAAACATTATGTACGATGTTGAGTTCTATGCCTTATATTCATCTCGTGAACTGAGGTGTTATTGTTACATATCATCTTTAAGACATAAAATCATAGTCCAGGGTGCTGTAGTTAGCAATAATTGTTGATAGTTCTGGTTATAAAGACTAACATACTTGTAGTAACAAGAATAGTTTTGAATGATTGATTGATTGAAGGGATACACAAAATCTTTCCTTAAGATAATAACACTACATTAATTTTCCTAACTACTTCCATATCTGTTGTGTTTATAATATCTAGAAGATTTTTGAGACCTACATTTTTAAATAAAGATTTTTAACACACATATTATAATAAAGTTTATCATCTACATACTTGAAATACCAACAACCAGGAGCACCCTTCAAAGTTTATACCTTCATAATGAAGGACAAATCCATAATTATTAGAGTCTCAAGCACATTTAAATTAGAAAAAGCTGTATGCAATCATGGATTTTTCATGATGGCACCCAACCGTTGGGATCCTTCCAGCAAAACGCTTGTTAGGCCGCTACGATTAGCTGACCAAAAATCTGTGACCGTCTCTATTAACCTACTTTGGGCAACATTCCTTTCTATAACTTTCCTTGACTATGTTCATCATGAGATTTCACCGTCTGATCATGAAGCTATTTCGGTATGTGTACACACTCCACTTTCGTTGATACTAGATTTTTATTTATTTTTCATAAGCTACATCAAAAGTTTGTCTGTATGTCTGTATGAAGGATCAAGTCAAGAGAATGCTAAGGTTGTCCACAGAAGGAGAGGAACATGTCAAAAGATTCCATAGCTTACACTCAGATGCGGCTAAAAGAGGGTTTGGTCATCTATTTCGTAATCCTACATTATTTGAAGATATTGTTAAAAGCATTCTCCTTTGTGGTTGTCGGTATGTTCTGTCTACAATCTGAATCAATCTTTTTTGTTTATATTATCAATACATAATTACTAATGTAAGACTAATGATAAAGGTCTTTAATAATATAAACCAATTGATCCTTGCAGATTCAAACATACTTTAGAGATGGCGGAAAAACTTTGCATCCTTACAAAACAGCCACTAAGCGTTAAAAGAAAGAGAGGTAAGAAACCGGAATCCTCATTGGGTAATTTTCCGAGCCCACAAGAGCTAGCAAGACTCGACTTAAAAGATCTGGGCAACTGCTGTTTGGGATATAGAGGTGCGACAATTTTAAAGTTAGCAAAGGATGTCATGAATGGCGAGATCAATTTGCTTGACTTGGAGAAACTTTCTGATGCGGATAAATTGTATAACAAGTTAACGAATATCAAAGGGATAGGTGATTTTGTTGCGTGTAATGTGTTGATGTGCATGGGCTTCTATCACAAAGTTCCAGTTGACTCTGAAACAATCAGACATATCAAACAGGTTCATGTTTTAATCATCTTTCTTAACCTTTCACTGCAACTACTCACTTTAATTTGATACATTTAGCTTGATCAAGTTTAATTGTATGTCGGTGCGACATTCATAGAAATAAAAAATGAGAATTAGACTTCATTATCACACTAATAGATGCCAAGCCGGTTAAGAGATACTGTTTAATGTTTTACAAACTAATCATATGGAATATAATGACTGTCCAGAATGTGTATGGACATAGGTGACAACATATTTACACTGATATGCGCTAATCATCAAGGTAACTAGGTTAGTATATTTTCTTGCCCTTCGTATATCTATAACACATATTTTAATTCATGGTGTCAGGTCCACCAAAGACAAGAGTGTTCAAAGAAAAATGTAGAGGCGATAGTTAAGGAGATATATGACAAGTATGCGCCTTTTCAGACACTCGCTTTCTGGTACCACAATTCTCCATTCATGTTAAATCGCTCATAATATATGTGTGTGTATGTTTTGGGGCTTGACGTGTGTTTAATGTAACAAGGTTGGAGCTAGTCAAATATTACGAGGAGAATGTTGGAAAGCTATGTCTACTGAAGGAATGTGATTATAAAAGCGTCGCCGGTAGCTTTATCAATAAATGTGGTTAATTCACTCCAAATTTTCCAAAGTTTGTTTTCGGATTGATTGATTTATTTGGTTGAAGCAACTTCAAAAAATCGACGAAGCAAATAAAATTGGGTTCGTCTCGTTCAAATGATCGAACTTTTTGTGCCTAAATATCTTGTCATGTTATATAGTACTACTATCAAATCAAGTGTTAAGTGTTAACTGAATTAACTAATAATGGTCAATAAGATGCTCTTTAGGGTTTTGAATAGATTAAAGTGATTGTATCCAGTTAACTTCTTTATATATAGTTGCTACTTTGTTGGTTTATAAACATGTTCAAAAGATATGAAGGGGTACATGTTTAGTGGACAACTATTTCATGTTTATTTGTTATAGTCCAGAATTATAAAGATAATGAAATTAAATGGGAAAAAGAAATTGGATGAAATAAAGATAGAGTTCGTTTGGTAAAATGAAATAAAATGTCAAATGAATGAAATAAAATGAAATAAAGATAGGGGTACATTTAGTTGACAACAATTTCATATTTATTTGTTATGAATAAGTCTAGAATTATAAAGATAGGGTTCTTTTGGTATGATAAAATAAAATGTCAAATGAATGAAATAAACAACGTAATTGAATAAATGATATAATGAAATGATTCATTACTGTTATTAATTATGATTGGTTAGTATGATATGACGTAATGAAATTGTAAAAAAAAGACTAAAATGTCCATTGATAATAGAAAATTTATTTTATGTGACTAGCTAATGATGAACTTTATATAATTTTGAATCAATTACAAGATGAAAAAAAAAAAGAATGGAAATGATAGTTTTTAGGGTTCGTTTGGTAGCACGGAATGAAATAACATTTGAATGAAATGGGTAATGGAATAACTCATTACTATCATTAATCATGTTTGGTTGGCACACGCGAATGTAATGTAAACATTAGAAAAAGACTAAAATACCATACTTATGATAAAGCTTTTTTAGTATAATGAGTATTTAAAAAATAGGCTTTTATTTAATTTTGATTCCATTAAAAGATGGAATGAAAAAAAGGAAGGGGTCCTTAATGAATCAAAATGATGATATTTGATGTAATGAGTCAGTCCATGTAATTAATCATTGCATTTCATAGTAATAAACAAACATGTTTTCTTTATTACACCGTAATGATTTTTTTCCATTCTCCTTTTCATTACAACATACGAAACACAACGTTATTGTAATGGGACATTCCTTGTAATGAATCATTACATTGTATAATTGTAAACAAACAAAGTTTTTTCATTTTATCTTAATAATCTTTTCCATTCTCACTTTGATTACAATATACCAAACACTACGTAAATGTTTAAATGCAAACAAGTTTCAATTACTAGATCGGTAAAAAAAACTCATTTTCAAACACCGTAAATTTTTGAAAGTATATTTCTGTTTAAAGAGGTTTGGAACCCTGTAGATAATGTAGAGGGCCAAAGATCTTCCTCTCAAGAGTGCTTCTCGAGGCTCCACTCTTCTCTTGAATAAATAAGGCCCCGTTAGCCTGGGCGAAGATGAAGATAAAGAGCAAGGATTTAACCCTTTTTCCTTTTTAACGATATTGACTCTTAAATATATAGTTGAAGCTATTATATAACTTTAGTTTAATAGTTGCATATTACGATTTTTGTTTTCCTCACACAGTTTTAGTATTAGTTATATAAAATTATGTTAAAAACAAAGCCAAATTGCAAATCAAAATTATAAACATGAAACGTAAATACTATCTTATAAATTATTTTTGTATTTTTTTAAATAAAAATACTTAAAAATCCAGCTTATTTATTATAAAAATTGAATAGCTTATAAGATAAGAAGCATAATGTACATTACGTTAATGCTATTACTCCCTCCGTCCCAAATTATAAGTCCACTTTTGATTTTTCAAAGTCTTTTTCTTCCGACTTTGACCTTAATTATTTTCTTTCATGTTATATAATACTTGATTAAACGTATATCAATAAAAATGCATTTTAATCACATATCCATTTATATATTTTACATCAAGTATTATACAACGCTAAAAGAAATAATTAAAGTCAAAGTTAAAATAAAATGACTTTGAAAAAGTCAAAATGGACTTATAATTTGGGACGGAGGGAGTAATATATTCAATGTTTTTTTAATATAGTCAATTAATTAATTAGTCAATAAATACAATTAATGGAGTTATTAAAATACCGCTTAGATAAGAAATACAAATTATCAAGCATTTTGTACAATCAACTTAAACACAATTCCTGCATTAAATATCACTAAAACAAATAATGAAGCACATTTACAAATATTCAAGCCCGAACGGGCAACGGGCCAAACGGGTTCGGGCTAGAGCCCGAACGGACACGGGCTAAACGGGCACGGGCCAAACGGGCTTATGTTATACGAATCGCTTTAAAAAGTCTAAAACAGGATCCCATACTAGAAACTAACGGGCTAAACGGACACGGGCCAAACGGGCTCATGTTATAGAAATTGGCACCTCGATTATTAATTATCACAATTGTATAATGAAAAACATTATCATTAATTAAAGAGTTGAAATATGTTACATGAAATTCTTGATATCTGTAAATTTATTGTTAAAAAGAATATAATAAACAAATATACATGATTCACCGAAATTTTTTATTTCAAAATACTCGCCGCTGCAACACAGAAATACCTGTGTAATACAATACAATAAGATTGATTTGATTATATGAGAAAGTTAATGCAGTATAAATGAAAATATAAGGAATTTATTTATCTAATAAAAAATACTTCAACAGTAAAGTAACAAAAACTTCAATTTTCTTCTAAAAGCAAGAGCCAAAATTACTATTACTATATATATAAAACTAGCTTAGAGACCCGTTGACACCGGGTTATTTTTTAAAGAAATAGATAAATGAGATGATAATAAAAGTAATAACGTAAATTTGTTATATTTAAAATATGTGTGAGTCACAATCGATATACATGTATTCAAAGTAACTGATCATAATCATAGTTTATTAGTTAAAAGTTTTTATCCCGGTAGCGGTCTTAGCACATTTGGTGCATGTCCATTGATCGGTGTTTCTGATATCCAAACTTGGGTTTGGTTTTGGCCTCGAGGTCTACAAACTGTGATTCTTTAATCACTTTTTGTTGCACTTCCAGGCACCGAGGTACCACCACCCTCCTCCTCGTGGATAGCAATAATTGTTCCAACAGTTACGCTTGCCTTACCCTGTAAATGGTGTAAACGATGTTTTGGTTTTAAAACATTTGATATATTTTATAAAGTTGTGCAGAGGTAGAAAGTGTAACCTGATCAACATCAAGCAGCTCAACAATGTTTTTGACCTGCAACTTGTCCATAAATTCCTCTCTAGTTGAATGCTTGGTGAGTAGAAATACTGAGAGCCGTGTTTTCACTTTTGGATTCATCCTTGTCGGCAAAGAGCCTAAAATAATCAAAATAAGAAACCATTTGGGATGATTTAAAGAAAGGTATAATTCGTTAATCCGAGAACAAACCTTAGCCTATACAACTCCACATCCACAAATTCTTACGCGTTAACGAAAAAAAGCCTTGTCCCATTATAGGCACCTTAATAAATGCTTCAACAACTTCTTACGCGTTAATGGACCTTAGCCTATACAACTCCACATCCACAACTCCATATAATGTATTTAATAAATGCTTCAACAAAGCCACCTTAATCAAATAATTAGTTAAATCTCCCCTATATGGGTTGCTTTCATTTCATTGTATCATAATCTATTTACCAACATTTTTCTTTAATAAAGCCAGCTTAATCAAATAATAAGTAATACATATAACTCATTGCATCTATAATAGAAAACTTGTATGTTCAACAACTATTATTAAGATAATATCCCAAAATGTATATAACTCATTGCGTTTATATAAAACTAGCTTAGAGACCCATTGACACCGGGTTATTTTTTAAAGAAATAGATAAATAAGATGATAATAAAAGTAATAACGTAAATTTGTTATATTTAAAATATGTGTGAGTCACAATCGATATACATGTATTCAAAGTAACTGATCATAATCATAGTTTATTAGTTAAAAGTTTTTATCCCGGTAGCGGTCTTAGCACATTTGGTGCATGTCCATTGATCGGTGTTTGCTTGATATCCAAACTTGGGTTTGGTTTCGGCCTCGAGGTCTACAAACTGTGATTCTTTAATCACTTTTTTGTTGCACTTCCGGCACCCGAGGTACCACCAGCCCTCCTCCTCGTGGATAGCAATAATTGTTCCAACAGTTACGCTTGCCTTACCACGTAAATGGTGTAAAGCGATGTTTTGGTTTTAAAACATTTGATATATTTTATAAAGTTGTGCAGAGGTAGAAAGTGTAACTCGATCAACATCAAGCGACTCAACAATGTTTTTGACCTGCAACTTGTCCATAAATTCCTCTCTAGTTGAATGCTTGGACTGAGTAGAAATATGGGAAGCCGTGTTTTCACTTTTGGATTCATCCTTGTCGACAAAGAGCCTAAAATAATCAAAATAAGAAACCATTTGGGATGATTTAAAGAAAGGTATAATTCGTTAATCCGAGAACAAACCTTAGCCTATACAACTCCACATCCACAAATTCTTACGCCGTTAAACGTAAAAAGCCTTGTCCCATTATAGGCACCTTAATAAATGCTTCAACAACTTCTTCGCGTTAAGCGGACCTTAGCCTATACAACTCCACATCCACAACTCCATATAATGTATTTAATAAATGCTTCAACAAAGCCACCTTAATCAAATAATTAGTTAAATCTGCCCTATATGGGTTGCTTTCATTTCATTGTATCATAATCTATTTACCAACATTTTTCTTTAATAAAGCCAGCTTAATCAAATAATAAGTAATACATATAACTCATTGCATCTATAATAGAAAACTTGTATGTTCAACAACTATTATTAAGATAATATCCCAAAATGTATATAACTCATTGCGTTTATAATAGCAACCAAACCTACGTAGTAAACAACTAAACAATCATAAATTGAGCTTTTTTGTAAAGGTTACCTTTTTGTTTAATATAAAACATTTAACCATATAAGTAAAGATATATATATGATGTGGACGTTGTTGTAAACATATGTACTAAAAATATCACAATAAAAAACAGAAGACATCACACTGAATGTTGTTATTAAGACTTTAATGTGATTTATTTCTTATATATTCATATAGCTTAAAGACCCGTGGGTTCACGGTGTTTTTAAATAAATATGAAAATGAGATAATAATGAAACAACGAACGTATATGAAATAAACAATGAGATAATACGTGAATTATTCGATAATCTGTTGAGTTTGTAACAATCAAAATAATAAACGTCCATGTGTTGTCGTCTCTAAATTTGTGATCTTCAATAGTAAATGCGTATGTGAGCTAATCAATTTAATAGCAAATGTTCATTTCGTGCACACCTAAATAGTCCATAAAATGTAAGTAAAAGTAGGTTGCAATTCATAATCTATTATAATTTAAAATATAGTAAAAAACATGTGATATGTATATTGTAGATTCCTCTTGAACATTGTTAATAGACGTTGAAGTATTTCCTTGTAGACGACATTTGTATTAGTTTTAGAGATATTACCATCCTGATCACAAACGACAACCTTCAAACCTCTTTTGCTTTTAACTCTTGAAACATCAACGTATATATGTACGCGTGTGAAAACAGGGGCGTGGCAGTACAAACCAAGTTTTGAAAGCGATTGACCCTGACTTTTGTTAATTGTCATGGCAAATGAAAATGACAAAGGAAATTTTTTCCTGACAATCTTAAGTGGTAAACGTTTACGAGAGTAATTATCAACCTTGGCATGATAACCTTATTAAATTGCTCACAAGAGTTTTATAGCATAATTATTTAAAGATAACTCACCATCTTGGTTTCCTTCATACATTTTGAAGAGCTCATACCATGATTATAAGCCATAAGCCCAATCCCTATCGTAAAAATTGAGGAATATCCTTCACAATGTTGTTTATTGACATCTTAAGAAATAATATCTAATAATAGTATCTTAAGAAGATGGAATAATTCCATTTGAAACATGCATATAGTTTCATCGTATATTGTTATACGCAATTTAAACTTCAAGTATTACAAAAATTACAAACTCATCATCACATGTTAGTTGTAGTTATACTTAGTTCATCTCAGCATCATGTATCGATTTCGGTTATATTATAAACTTATACGGTATTGTATACCCTAAGTATGAAAAAGGCTACCTTTAAATCACCCTTCCTTATTTAGACACGATACAACACTTATAAAGCAATATACCCATCATATAAAACATTAAATCATGATGAAATGAGAAATTTAGATAAAGATGGCACCAATCCGTCTTCCACGGTGTAATGGAGGAGGTGCAATGTAGACAACCTAAACCCTACACGAAGGTAAAAGGCTCTGCAGAGGACCTCCAATCTAAATAAAATAAAAAATGCCACTATCGATCATGCTTACAAGCTTTTATACACTTCCGAAGTAAATGTAAAAATGGAATTACAGGTAACTTAGTAATAGATTAATGATATTTGTTCATAAATAGTTAAATACTCAAATAGATCATTCAAATAAAAAAAACCCATTTTAGGGTTGATAGCAAAATCATGACATCACAAAGATGACAACACTTTAGGCTCCATCTACTTGCACAAATTATACGCATTTGTTGCGCGTGCCTCCTTTTTCGTACACATCCTTTGCAAACACACGCTTCATATTTGGCTACTTTATGTTTCAAAACCTGCATAATTTCATCCAAACACTCCCTTAAAGACTTATACAATAAATATTAAAAATGATTAATTAGGATACTGATAATTTGAAGTTATAGTATAATTTTACGAGGTGACACCAATTGACCTTCAAGAATAGTCAATATAATATTGATATATAGGCTCATTCAATGTAAGAAATTTAGCCCCATAACACAAACCAACATCAAAAGGTAAGAACTTTCTAGAGTTAACTACATTTTTGGTCCTTGTGGTTGTATCTGGATTTCAATTTTGGTCCATTTGTTCAAAAAGTTGCGATTTTAGTCCAAAATGCATAGTTTGGTTCTATTTTTGGTCCAATTTTTTAACGAAGTTAGTTCACTTAGTTAAGTCTAATTGTAAAGTGGCAACATTAGTCCTTTAACCTAACGGTCGTTTGCAACGTTAGTCCTTTCAGTTAGTTATTCCTTTTAAAAAAATATTCTAAAAAAATGTTTTTTTGTCGAAAATTTTTACCAAAAATAATTAAATTTTTTAAGAAAAAATTTCAATTTTTAAGAAAAAACTCAATTTTTTTTTCTAATAAAAATTTTCTTAAAAAATTCTAAAAAAAGTTTTTTTGTCAAAAAACTTTTTTTCCTAAAAAAAATTCGGGAAAAAAAAATTTAAAAATTTTCTAAAGTAAAATTAGAAAAAAATTCTAAAAAAATTTCGAAAAATATTCTAAAAAAATTCTAAAATTTTTAAAAATGTATATACATTGTAAAAACGTATATACATTGCAAAAATGTGTGTAAAATATATATATATACATTTTAAAAAATATATATACCAAAGATCACACACGTTTTTTTTTGGAATTTTTTTTTAAAAAAATTTAGAAACTTTTTAGCATTGCCAATTTGCGATTTTTTGATATGGACTAAAAAATTTCTAAAACAAATTCTAAAAAAAATGGACTAAAACTATCATTTTGATATGATTTTAGTCCATTTTTTAGAAATTTTTTAGAAAAGTGGAACTAGTACAAATTTTTTTATAAAAGTGGAACCAAACTATCATTTTGATAAAAAAAAAAAAAAAAAAAAGTTTTGATATGGTTTTAGTCTATTTTGATATGGGTTAGTACAAAATTTCTAAAAAAAATTCTTAAAAATATGTCTAAAATTTTTTTGATATGGTTTTTATCCATTTCTCAAAAAAAAAAATTAGAATTTTTTTTTCTAAAAAAAAAATTAGAAATTTTTTTTCTAAAAAAAAATTCTCAGATTATTTTTTTCGGAAAAAAAGTTTTTTTTAGAATATTGTTCGAAATTTTTTAGAATTTTTTTCGAATTTTTTAAGAAAATTTTTATTAGAAAAAAAAATTGAAAATTTTTTTCTTAAAAAAAAAATTTCGAATTATTGTTTTTGGAAAAAAAAATTTCGACAAAAAAACTTTTTTTTGGAAAAAAAAAATCGACAAAAAAACATTTTTTTCGAATTATTTTTTTAATTTTTTTAAAGGATTAACTAACAAAAAGGACTAACGTTGCAAACGATCTTTAGTATAAATGACTAACGTTGTAAACGACCGTTAGGTTAAAGGACTAATGTTGCCACTTTACAATTAGACTTAATTAACTGAACTAACCGTTAAAATTAGACCAAAAGTGGAACCAAACTATGCATTTTGGACTAAAATCGCAACTTTTTGAACAAATGGACCAAAAGTGAAATCCAGGTACAACCACAAGGACCAAAAATGTAGTTAACTCAACTTTCTATGTTGGATAATCATCTTTATTTTTACGCATAAGAAACATAAAACTTTCTGAAATAAAACAAAACATTCCTTGAAAGATATTTTCTAGACGAAACATAAGCAGTTTTCAAGTAGTTGAGAGTTTATAAGAACCTCATATGTATCATGTTTTGAATCAGGCATATCAATATATAACACAAGATATACAAACTACATGTCAAAGGTGAGCGCATTATCTACCAAAGCAAACTTCTTTTATGTTATTCACTGGGTATAAACCCTTACCCCAAAAAAAAAAAAAAAAAAAAATCCTTCTTTTATGTGTTCGAAATCTCAGTTTAGAACACACATGGAAATATTTAGCGACGACAAGATAACATATTGATGACAACCTTATATTATGACAAGTCATTTGAGAACAAAGCAAATTAACTCACCTTTAATGGAAAAGAAAGATTACCTTTTAGCAAAATTTCTTGACAATCCGTAGGCATACCAAGGCTACAACAGATAAAATTAAAAGTATCATACGGTTGCCAACTCATTATAATATACACTGAAAGGCTGGAAAAAGATATAACAACCGTTTCATAAGGGATAGCACCAATAAATGCAAGAAACCACCCAGTCCAATTCTCAGTCCACATTGAAGCCTATTTCTTAGAATTTAGAGTAAACCCATCACAGTAGAATACATTGCAAGTGTTTATAAGAACCTCATCTGTATCATGTTTTGAATCTGCATAGCCAATATATAACAAAAGATATACAAACTACATGTCAAAGGTGAGCGTATTATCTACCAAAACAAACTTCTTTTATGTTATTCACCGGGTATAAACCCTTTACCAAAAAAAAAAAACCCTTGTTTTATGTGTTCGAAATCTGAGTTTAGAACACATGGAAATATTTAGCGAACACCAAGATAACAAATTGACAGCAACCTTATATTACGACAAGTCATTTGAGAATGAAGCAATTTAACTCACCTTTAATGGGAAAGAAAATTACCTTTTCGCAAAATTGCTTCAGCAATCCCGTTTGCATACCAAGGCTACAACAGATAAAATGACAAGTATCATACGGTTGCCAACTCATTATAATATACACCGAAAGTTTGGAAAAGATATAACAACGGTTTCATAAGGGATAGCACCAACAAATGCAAGAAACCACCGGTCAATTCTCAGTCCACATTGAAGGCTTGTTCTTAGAATTTAGAGTAAACCCATAACAGTAGAATACATTGCAAGTGTTTATCTGCATTCATAGTAAAATTCATTTTAATAGTTATTGTTAGTGTGTTACCATTGAAGGCGGGACTATTCCGTGATAGCATCAAGGTTACCACATCAATGGGCGTGAACTCCCTTTTAAATAATACTTTGTTCCTGTTGCTAAATGCCAAGAAAAGTATTAGCATTTGGGTACCTTATAAGCACAATGTATTAAATAGATCAGATGTATAATACTATGTAGTCAATGCATCTTGACTAATCAACTTAAAAAGGAGCCCTTAGTCATGTAAATGGCACTATTTAACTTTCTATAAGAACATTCAACTTTTATATTACTCTTTTATATTTAATATTTATTCTACAAAATTAATCATTGTGCCGTACCCGAAAGTTCTTCTTTATAAAGAATTGACCCATTTGGACCTGTATTTAAAATTATTTAGTTATAAATAATCTGGTGACATCTTATTTTAAGGCTACAATATTAAACTATTTAGTTATATATCATGGTTAAATTCAAAAAATTTCATGTAAATGAGTTTGTCCTCACAGAAGTTTGCTACATAAAATCAGCAATAGTTTGACTAAGGAGATGACAACACCACTATTTTGATACCCGACCAAGGAGATGACAACACCACTAAGGAGATGACAACACCACTATTCAAAAAATTTCATGTAAATGAGTTTGTCCCATTTTTGACATTAACCCGACCAAAGAATTTAGCAACAACACATAGAGAGTTTAGGAGTCAAAACCTTTCGGAGGTATGAAACTCTTAGTGCATTAGCATTGTTGTTCGGATCAGGAAGCACATCCCTTATAATGTTTGTACCCATCTTGACCTCATGACTCCAGCTATAGATACAGAAATTAAGTGATTCAGTACTTCAAAATTCATACCATATACGAAAAACAAATACTAAAAGCCAATGAATAATGTACCATAAATTGGTAAAAATATCAAAAAAACATATTGAATTTTCCTTACTTGCTTAATTTTAAGCATGAACCCGATTATTATAGGGCGTAATTTAAGCCCGTGCAGGTTATAACTGTTTTAACCTGTCGATGTCTAACATATTTTAGGTCATCACCATAAGAAAAATTGCCAAATATATATGGAAGGAATAACCTAATAAGCAAAATCTCTTGTTTAATTTCATAGAACACCTTGTGTGCTATAAAGAAATTCCATATGAACTTACCCAATGAGAACCAACTGCGTCCCTCAGTCTATCAGTCACCTTTATAACGGTATTCACACGTATAAGTTCCTCAAGGTATAATTTGTAATGTTTTTATATGTGTTTTATCAACGAACTTAATATTAACATTCCTCGTGCATTACAACCAACATCATGTAAAAGCCAAATCATGAAAACGTCATATTGATCAATCAAAGGAAAGCAAATCATAGATCCAAGGCTTCAAACCTAAAAAATAAGAGAATATAAAATGCCAACAATGTATTTCCAAGAGCATATATCATTAATAATATACTATTTTTGCAATGATACAGTTCCTAAGATCATACTTGACACAAACATTTTTAGTTAGGTAATTGTTTTGGAAGTGGAATATCCGTTAAATTAACTGGATAAAAAAACAATAGTTTACATAAGTAGAGTGTTAGTGCAAATATTACGATATTTAATCTATACATTCTCATTTGTTTTGTTGATGACAAACATGTAACTTGTAATACATAACGTAAAATGTATAAGTTACTTGTAATTATATCTTGTCTCAACATACTCTCAACACCTCTCGACGACTCAAGTCCTTGTATGCTACAACACAGGTTCGTACATGTTTGTTATGTTGCGTTATGATCAAACCCCTAACAAACCATTAAACATGTTTAGTTAAATAGTTTATAAAACACTTAACTAAACCTAAGTAAATTTGTTGGATAAAACCCATGACCCATGACCCAAGACCCATACCCAATGTCTAGATACATTGTACCTTCGTGGCACTCAAATCCTTGACCCATAGCCCATAGTTTTAACCCATAAACCATGGGTAAACAGGCGTGCGGATCCCTTGGAATTACAAAGGCGGATCTCTCGGAAAGGGATCCTTGGGCAAGAACTTATATGGTTTTGGTCTTTTGCCTATAAATAGCAAGCCACTTCTTACCATTTCTTCACACCTTCACACATAGTTTCTCTCCACCATTTCTAGGATAGTTAGATCATTAGGAAACATGTAAACCACCCTCATCTCATATGATCATAATGCTTCTAACTCTCATTTTTTGTAAGCATACTCCTGAAGTGATCCTCCAAAGCAAGCTTAGAGATCTTGCTTCTTACCTCTTGAAGTGATCACCATCACAAGATACAAGCACATGAAGATCTTCTACAACAAGCTTGGGAAACTTGTCATCTTCATTCATAGAAGACTAACTACATCATGCTTTGGGTTCTTGATGTTTAGTTTAGGATTTCATATCCATTAGACACATTGTCTTGGATATTGTCTAGTATCATATTCTTGTATCTATGACTAGACTAGATGGTTTATGTGTTTGTGCCATAAAACACAAGGTTTGTTATGTTGGGCCACAAAGCATAACGAGTGTCATAGATGTGTCAAAGGCATTAGTGAAGAGTGCCGAAGATCCATGTTGAAGGCATTAGTGAAAGGTCTTTGAAGGATCGTGTAAATGGCATTAGTGAAGAATGCCTAGGTCGTATAATCGATGAGGTGCATCATTATACATATAGTATTTGTTTAGATCCAAGGACGGTGATACCCTTGATGGTGTTGTAACAAGGAGTGGATCTCCTTGAGATTAGGTGTTGTGTTGTGATGGGTAGTAGTTCCTCCATAGTAATGGAACTAGGTGCTTAGCCTAGTACCTAATAAAGGGTAGGCGGCGTTGTGATAGGTGTGGTTCACCTTGGGTGAAAACCCGGTGGTTAGCCTAGCACCGTATAAAGGGTAGGCGACGTTGTGATAGGTGTGGTTAGCCTTGGTGTGAAAGAACTCGGTATTTAGCTTTGTACCGGAAAAAGGTGTAAGCGGCGTTGTAAAGGCTTCTCCGCCATAAGGAGTTGGTGTAGTGAATCTGAACTCGAGTAGGTGACTCGGGGAGTAGAGTAGGGCAAGGAAGGTGTCCTTGTAGCCGAACCACTATAAATCCTCGTGTTTGTTTGTCTATCCTTTTACTTATCGCTTTACTCTTATTCTTGCATTACATTGTTTATTTTCTATGTGGTTGATGTCTATGTTTGTGACACATACTTGGTCTTTCATATAGTCACAAACTATATTTAACACTTTACATATTATGACACGCTTGATCAAGAAAAGCAACCGGACTAATAATGGTGAAACTTGATTTTTAATGAACCATTAATCTTGCGGAATCTTATGTGATATTAAGGGGTTGGCCTTGCATGCGTAATCGTTAAATGCATCCTCATGCGTGAGATTAGCAAATGCAATGGTTTATACTATATTTGATACAAAAGTTTTAAGTTTGAAGCGAGCGTATTCACCCGTCTGGCGGGTTGGGTCTAGTTTTTAAAACAAATGGTTTTCAAAGCGAGTTAGGTCCTCGTATCAAATTTTGGTGAAGTCAAGCATAATATAAAAAGTGTTTTGTTGATTTTTTTTCTTTGAAGTTTTGTTGTTAGATATATTGTTAATCAAACTTGAATAAAGGTAAAAATGGTTAATATAACTTCACTAAAAAGTATACAAAGGTTAAACCTTTTCGTCGGTCAAAGCGTACATTTTGTAATTCGTAATGAGATCCATGGATCCCTCGAGTTACAGGACGGATCCCTCAAGCAAGGATCCGTGGTACGAAAAGCAGATTTTGTATGCAATTTCAAAAATTCATAACTAATTAACCGTAAGTCGTTAGAAGTCGTGCCACCTATCGTTTTAAAGGTATTTGAGTCTTCTTTCATTTAAAAATGAATTCATAAACTGATTCAAAACAAAAATTTACAGAATCATTGATTTGTAATAGAAAGTCATTTTCGGTCATAACTTTTGCACAAACTTTTGATCTAATCGGAGACGGATGTTTTCATATTTGAATAACAATGTGTCCTCTTTTGAAATTAAGGTTTTGATCATATTTATAAAGGAAACTAATCAAGCTTGGTATACATGTTTAACACAAAGCGATGAAAAGAAATTTCGTATGCTATGCTAAATGATAAATTATTTCCCTTGCATTACTTGATTATTTGCTTATCTTAAATAGATTTTGTGCTTGTTTTATTGATTAACATATATGGTTTCCTTACCTTGCTATTCATTCTCCTGCTTGTCGATTTAGTTATTTTCTACTAATCAATGTGCTACTTGAAGGAGTGTTTGGGATAACATCTAGTTATGTCGAAAATGTTAGTTTTATAAGTTGAAAAATGTTTAAAACATATAACACACTAAAATGGATTTTTGATTGAGTTTGTCATGTGTGCAACATAAATGTTTTATGTGCCTATATGATCTCTTGATTTCATATTTTCTTGTATCGTTTTCTAAAAACAACAAGAATGTACATCAGATCATAACCTACACTTGTGTTGATGATGTACTCTCCGGTTTTCCTTTTCATGATAGCTCTCCAAGCTTCATAGTAGGATTGAAAACTTGATTATTTCATCCGATATACTCAAGTAAATTATTTTGCAACGCAAATATAATTGTTCATATCCGAAAGTCCAAACTCGAGCTTTCCAACAACATATGTTGAACTAGCTCATGCAACCATTTTTTTTGTTCACCATATGGACAACTTTTAATTTTTTTGACACCTTTGTCACCTTAGTTGTTTCAAGTATAATATTAATATAAACGAATCAAAGTATCATCATTGTTACTCTTCGATAGGACATTGTAGGAATATAAATTTTCCTAACTTGAGAATGAATCTTTGGAGAACTTATTGCACTAGAAACTCAATTTGACCTAACGGTTGAATTGCTTCCTTGAGAGAAGTTGGGCATGTGGAATGCCGTAAAATGGTCGTGTTTAGTCGTAATTGAGCACCGCTAGTAATAGTCTCATATTCATTCTCTCACATGAGAAATTTATACTCCATTGTTTTCCTAAAGTAAGTTTACAATGGAAATACTTTGCATTGTCTTAGGATTACTAATCAAACAAGTTGTAAAATTAATTTTTCTTTAATCATAACCACTTGCCTCATCAGCGATTATCTCTTTGATCGAAAGAGCTACATGACTTCATGGACGAAGCTCATTGTATGCTAACCACCATCCGTTATGACTATATTGTCCTAAACTAGCACCTTCTTTTGTCTTGAATACCATCATGTGCTCTTTTCTTTCTAGACACATACCTTTCATGTCATTGTTAGTGTACATGATTTACTAATCTAGGTAAATCTGCTTCTGAATAGTGCTTGTTAAGTTTGCTAAACCTTTGTGTTATTTGTGAGCTCGATCTCATTTGATTGCCTATATGTGATCTCTACATGCTATCCTTGATATACTTAACGTGTATACATGTATACTTGCTGTAGAAATAATTAGTTTCATAATTGAAACATAGAGCAAAATTACGCAACTATTGATTAAGAAAATCATCTCGCGGCCGGATCCCTTAGATGTAACTAGGCGGATCCCTCAGTGAAGGATCCGTGGGATCGGGTGAGCTGAGAAGTTCCTTTTAGCCTCCTTGCATGAATCCAACATTCCAGACCTTATTGGACTAGTTAAACATGCTACATTAGGATCACTTAGACTTTCCTTAGGCTCAGTTGATCTCACATGGATGATTTAGAATCACATTCAAAGTATTTTTGATTTATCATTACTTCAAAACTCACCATCTTTCCGCTCCAATGTTTACAAATTGTTCCTCTCATCTCAAAACACTTAGTTTGATATTTCTCTCAATTTTAGCAAATTGATTTTAGTCATCTTTACCTCAAAATAGGCCAAAAACTAGTTTTTAATTTCTTAAGATTTTTAAGGAATTTTCCAAATCTCTTTTAAGTCATCATCTGATCTCTAGGATCATTTAACACCACTTGACACTCTCAAATTTCTTAAAAGGCAATCATTAGCTACCATCACTCATTGCTCTTGATCATTTAAGTACTCTTTCATTTAAGATACTTAGGAAGACTGAAACACTCAAGGAGGTATAGGCGTTAGACCTTACAAACATTATTTTTATTCTTTCCTAGGCTAGAGCGGATCCCTAGGATTAGCCTAGACGGATCCCTCATTGGAGGAACCGTGGGATCGAAGTGACAATTCCACAATCAACTCTAGATAAAACGATCATTTAAGTCCATCTTCATATAAGACACTTAATAGACTGAGTAATTTAGGATATGTAGGTGCTAGACCGTGCTAGAACATAATCACCTCATTTTCACCTCATCAATTAACCGGATCCCTAGACTTAAGCTAGCGGATCCCTCTAATGAGGCGGAAGGAACCGTGGAACAGTAGGTACATTATCTCTTTAGATAATCATTTCAAAATTCCTTTTCCACACAAGCACTTGTTCAACACTTAGGATTATCATTTTCGTATATGTTTATAAATGAGTTGCATTTATATGATTCTATACGTGTTCTTTCTTTTAGTTTCATGATTTTATGTGAACAATTTATCCATTTGTATAAATGTTTTCCTTTTGTACTAACTCTTTTGGATTCTTGTAGGATGACAATGGTCGATTTCACCATCAAGTCAAGTTGTGCTCATTCGCACATTTCCTTTATATATTCCTAGTCTTGCATCATCCTAACCATCTTACTCCACTTTTATCACCACTCACAAAGTCATCATGTCTACCACCTCTATTGAGTCATCAACCAAGTCAAAGATTCACCTTGATACCTTTCATCACCTCTACCACGACTTCCATACTGCTAAGTCATAATGATGATTTATATCACTATCACCGTGTCCAAGGTCGAGTTCATGAACTACGTGATGAAGTATGTCTCATGTTATACCACATCCTACTTGTGTCAACCACAACCTTAAACCACAAGATACTTGTGTCAACCACATCCTACAAGTGTCTCACTACCACTACAATTCATGGTCGCTCAACCATCCTTCACAAACATCTATGTTGTCAAAAGCCAAGTGAATTTCGTAATGAAATGCGTCTCATCCCTAAGCACATTTTTTTTAAAACTTGAACAAACCTTACAACCTCTAAACCAACCATGATGATGCAAGTAATAGGATCATTTTTTTTAACACTAATCCTTTCTTTGTAGGTTCATATATATACACTTTGATGTGTATGGGATTCTCGTCTATTTATGGACGAAATTTTACACTATTTTTTTGTAGGTTCTTTTTTGACGCCCTCAAGCTATGGGGAGCTTCCGTCGAGCATTTATAAAGTGCATCACATGACCTACTCGTCCAGGGCGAATATAATTTTGCACTAACCTTTTGTTTTGTAGATTTTCAAAACACACTAGGAGTACTTGACGCTCTCAATAAAGGGGAGTTTTTCGTCAAAGCTAAAACATTGCAAATTTTGCAATAACTTCGTCTTAGCCTTCCTAAAATACTTGACGCCTTTAACAAGGGGAGCAACCGTCAAGGGGAGCATGCACATTCATTCTACAAAAATTCCTTTATGTTTCAACAAAAGGGAGATTTCTTTCTCATCATATATTTTCCTTTTTCTTTTCTTCTTAACACTAACCTTGATGTAGGTTAAGCCTAAAAAATTTGATCCATTGAGTCGTTGGCAATAATGGTTATAATTCAAAGGATCTTTCTATTTTTTTGTGTGATTCTCTAGGTTCCTCTTAAAGGCGAGATCACCACCTTTTGAAGACGTTCAAGCTCAAAGTCATGAGTTGCTAAGCTTCGTCATTAGTGTTTCGTGTTGAAGGTATTGGCGTGGTTTGCCAATTGGAGCAATAAGGTGTTTTTATTTTAACTTCACTAGGGATGATGCTTAACTTCGCCATTCTTGGGAGAAGGGACACACCCTTTTTGTTTCGACAAAAGGGGGAGAATAGTGTAAACGAAGAAGATAATGTATGGAAGTGGGACACAAGTAACTTTGACATTTTACCTATCTATTATGTTTACATATATTTTGTCATCATCAAAAAGGGGAGATTGTTAGTGCAAATATTACGATATTTAATCTATACATTCTCATTTGTTTTGTTGATGACAAACATGTAACTTGTAATACATAACGTAAAATGTATAAGTTACTTGTAATGATATCTTGTCTCAACATACTCTCCACACCTCTCGACGACTCAAGTCCTTGTATGCTACAACACAGGTTCGTACATGTTTGTTATGTTGTGTTATGATCAAACCCCTAACAAACCATCAAACATGTTTAGTTAAATAGTTTATAAAACACTTAAGTAAACCTAAGTAAATGTGTTGGATAAAACCCATGACCCATGACCCAAGACCCATACCCAATGTCTAGATACATTGTACCTTGGTGGGCACTCAAATCCTTGACCCATAGCCCATAGTTTTAACCCATAAACCATGGGTAAACAGGAGCGTGCACGGATCCCACAAGTATCCCACGGATCCCATGGAATTACAAAGGCCGGATCCCTCGAAAGGGATCCTTGGGGGAAACATGGTTTTGGTCTTTTTGCCTATAAATAGCAAGCCACTTCTTACCAATTCTTCACACCTTCACACATAGTTTCTCTCCACCATTTCTAGGATAGTTATATCATTAGGAAACATGTAAACCACCCTCATCTCATATGATCATAATGCTTCTAACTCTCATTTGTTGTAAGCATATTCTCGAAGTGATCCTCCAAAGCAAGCTTAGAGATCTTGCTTCCTTACCTACTGAAGTGATCACCCATCACAAGATACAAGCACATGAAGATCTTCTACAACAAGCTTGGGAAACTTGTCATCTTCATTCATAGAAGACTAACTACATCATGCTTTGGGTTCTTGATGTTTAGTTTAGGATTTCATATCCATTAGACACATTGTCTTGGATATTGTCTAGTATCATATTCTTGTATCTATGACTAGACTAGATGGTTTATGTGTTTGTGCCATAAAACACAAGGTTTGTTATGTTGGGCCACAAAGCATAACGAGTGTCATAGATGTGTCAAAGGCATTAGTGAAGAGTCTTAGAAGATCCGTGTTGAAGTCATTAGTGAAAGGTCTTTGAAGGATCGTGTAAATGGCATTAGTGAAGAATGCCTAGGTCTATTATAATCGATGAGGTGCATCATTATACATATAGTATTTGTTTAGATCCAAGGATGGTGATACCCTTGATGGTGTTGTAACAAGGAGTGGATCTCCTTGAGATTAGGTGTTGTGTTGTGATGGGTAGTTGTTCCTCCATAGTAATGGAACTAGGTGCTTAGCCTAGTACCTAATAAAGGGTAGGCGACGTTGTGTAGGTGTGGTTCACCTTGGAGTGAAACAACCCGGTGGTTAGCCTAGCACCGTATAAAGGGTAGGCGACGTTGTGATAGGTGTGGTTCGCCTTGGTGTGAAAGAACTCGGTATTTAGCTTTGTACGGAAAAAGGTGTGCGGCGTTGTGAAGGCTTCTCCGCCATAAGGAGTTGGTGTAGTGATTACGAACTCTCGAGTAGGTGATTCGGGGAGTAGAGTAGGGCAAGGAAGGTGTCCTTGTAGCCGAACCACTATAAATCCTCGTGTTGGTTTGTCTATCCTTTTACTTATTGCTTTACTCTTATTCTTGCATTACATTGTTTATTTTCTATGTGGTTGATGTCTATGTTTGTGACACATACTTGGTCTTTCATATAGTCACAAACTATATTTAACACTTTACATATTATGACACGCTTGATCAAGAAAAAGCAACCGGACTAATAATGGTGAAACTTGATTTTTAATGAACCATTAATCTTGCGGAATCTTATGTGATATTAAGGGTTGGCCTTACATGCCGTAATGCGTTAAATGCGTCCTCGCGTCGAGATTAGCAAATGCAATGGTTTATACTATATTTGATACAAAAGTTTTAAGTTTGAAACGGAAACGTATTCACCCCCCTCTACGTTTTCACATATAGTAACACTTGACCTTTCACTCATGGAAGCCTTGCGATAACTCCATTTTTAATCAGCCTTGCAACTCAAAATCAATTTTGAATAAAAGATCAAGTTAAACTGAACTAAAATTCAAATTCAGTAACAAAAAGCATGAAATTGTATTCGTCAGTATTATTGACAAAAGAAAGTCAATTTATAAACCAACATGATAATGAGATTGGCTTCCAACTTTTCTATAATAAAATCTTTATTTTACAGATAATATTTTCAAATAAAATTTATAAAATGATGAAGTGTCGACTAACTTAACACCTTGCCATTCATGAGAATATCCAAGAATGGCAAGTTGGAAATCTGTCAAAACAAAACAAACCGAATCAATTCACCCCAACTTGTTCGTCAAGAATGATTAAAGAAATTATTTAGGAATCATGTTTTATATAAAGAAATTAAGTGGAATTCTTATCATTGTGAAGGAATAATGAGATTATCATATGAATGGTAAAATGAGATCACTATATAAAAAACTTGGTGCTCATACTACAGAAGTTGTACCTTGACAAATACACAATCATAAATTGATTGACAGTTTGACATCGACATTATGCAACCTTCCTTGTTGAATAAAAAAAAGAGTATCAACGCGTTGATAACAAATAATAGAAAATAGTAGTGTTTATATGTCACGATTATTATACCTTGCCCCTAGATTTCTTACCAAGTTCCATGTGCTCTATTTTTTTGAGCCATTTCCTGGATCAATAATCAACGAAACAGAATTACTAAAAGTTCAATATTCAGGAATATAATGTATGGATTTCGGTAAAGAATAAATATCTGAAAATGACCTTATTATCCTTGATGATATATTTCTTTTGGCATGTAGATACCATTTTATCTCTAGCGAGTATACACCTCTGGTCAAGCTCTGATTACAAATATTGATAATAATAGACTAAGTTAGGTTAGGAATGAGGGATAAGATCATAAGAGAAATTATTTAACAACCTTGCTCAAGGGTTTCATAATACGAGGTCCTTCATCAGTTTGATTGATCGAAATGAGAAAAAGATTTAAGTTTAGTCATTAAGGTTACAAACCGAGAAGCTTGTTAAATACTTAACTAACTGATCTTGCCTGCACTAACCTCGGGCTTGTTCTTGATTTCTTTGTATGCGATGGCGTGTCGAATGTCTTGAGCTTTGTTGACACGATCTTCATCGCCATCACTTACAACCATGAGTCCATGACCACCAAAAGCAGAGGAATATAAAAATATAAAATATAAACACAAAAAAATTACCTAAAATATGAAGAAAAAAAATACAAAAACAGGGAACAAACCATGTAACCAACCATTCACAAAAAATGGGTCAAGATTGTCACCTTTAGCTAAACAATGAGAATAGCATGAGCGCACCGTTCACTATCCGGTATGGTGGAATTGAAATACCGATTTTGTTTTCCTAAGATAGACAAATTTAATGAGTCAAATAACTAATCGACACAATATTTAATCGAAAAACTAAAAAACATAGATAAAATACCTTCTTTTCCCGATTTTCAATCACATCACATCATAAACATAAAAAATCAACAATTATACAAACCTAATCGATTTCAATAATTTGAAACCCTAAATATTAACATTAAATTGATACTTACCAATTCATCCATGATCGGTATTAAAAAACTGATTTGAAGGAGAAATTGATTTGAATTCTTTGATTGGTGATTCAAAACTGCCGAGTATATGCCATACTTTATTGTGTTTGTTTTTTGAATCAGAGAGATATGCTTTTGAATGGATCTCGTACAGATTGAATTGAAGTAATTGAGTTGAAACTGATTATTGAATACATTGAATGGCATTCAATGATTTACAAAATTAACTTATGAAAGGAGCGTGTGATTCAATTATTTATTTTTAGGTTCGTTGATTCAATTATTTTTAGGTTCGTTGATTCAATTATTTATTTTGCATAATTTTCTTTGTTTGATTAAAACCAACACACACTTTTTTTCTTATTCTTATCAAAACCAGCACACACTTTTTTTCATCTGAAACCCATGAATCAGCCGCTTTGATTGTGTAAGTTTTTTCTTTGTTATATTTCTTTTGTTGATTCTATGATCCGATCGCTGACTTATTGTGGGTATTTGTTTTGTGGTTGCAGATTCTATGATAGTTGACAATCGATTGTGAGGAATATTTTGGTGACGGGATATTTTTTTTAGCTTATTATATAGTTTTAGATATGGTTCGTTCAATCCTCTTCGTTTACACTAATTAAAGTACTAAAATGTTAATCGAAGGTTACTCATTATGCTTTAAAGATTCTGTTACTCAGGTACTTTTTGATGGATTAACGATTGTGTTTTTAAGTTAAAGTTTTGATTTTTATTGCTTTTGAAGATGTTTTTAGTGATTATGATTGAAATTTAAGGTGGAATAAGTAGTTTGGTAGTTATAAAGATTGTGTTTTTAGTTGAAGTTTTGATATTTTAGTGTGTATTGATGACGTTTTAAGTCATTGAAGATTGTGTTTTTTAGTTAAAGTTCTGATTTTTACTGTCTTTGGATGATTTTTTTTTAGTGATTATGATTGAAATTTAAGTAATTTAAAGTGGAATAACTAGTTTGGTAGTTATATAGGTTGTGTATTGATGATGTTTTAAGCGATTAAGATTGATTATAAGTAATTCAAGGTGAGATAAGTAGTTTGTTAGTTCAAGTTTTGATTTTTAATGTGTTTTTCATGAGGTTGCAAGTAATTTAAGGTGAAATTGTAAGTAGTTTGGCAATTGATTATTTAGGCTTAAATTTTAGAATATCGTGTTTTATGATTATGAAGGCAAATCTGTTACACGGGTGGTTATGAAAATTGCGTTTTAGTTTACGTATTATATTTAATTGTGTACTGATGATGTTTTAAGTGGATAAGATTTGATTTAAGGAATTTAAGGTGGTTTAAGTAGTTTCTTAGTCATTAAGATTGTCTTTAATAGTTTAATTTTGGATTTATATTGTGTTTCGATGATGTTTTTTGTGGTTGATAATAAATGATTTAAGGTGATATAAGTACTTTGGTAGTCATAAAGATTGTGTATTTAGTTAGAGTTTTGATTTTTAATGTGTATTGATGATGGTTTGGTATGTGAGAGAGAAGTAGTTAAGGGTGTTTATTATCTGCTTATGTAGATTGTAGAGGTTGTTTAGGATTGCTAAATCTTTCTGCTTATGCTGAGCAGCTTATAAATAAGCAGTTCCGGAGATAGTGTTTAAGCTTATGCTGTTAAATCTTTCTGCTTATGTTGAGTTTGCTTATACTGTTTGTGGTTATATTTGAGCATCAAATTGGTTAGAAGCTATGGCGGGCCAAATTATTTAATTTGCAGCCATCGGTCGCTAAAATATGTAACACCCCAACCCGATACGGGTCAAAATGCCACGTTATGTTGTCATACAAAGCATACAGTAACGCAAGCGGAAGTCTTATCATACAAATAAAATAAATTCATGAACATCATAACTCCAAAATGATAAATACAACCACAAAATCAAAATAGAAATACAAAAGAAATACAAATCTAAAACATAAACCCATAATTAAGTGAAACATCAAAATAGGGTAGGTCTTCTAAGTTCCAACTCTCACTTTTGCCAATAGCCATACGTGCCATTACACGCCCACGGAAAAAGAAAAGGCGGCTGAGCTTACAAAGCTCAGTGAACAGATATGACAATAACCAAAAGCTATATATAACAAAGGTACAAAATGAGTCAAAAGGTGACAAAGAAATCATAACGAATGAACGAAATGGAATGAGTCAATGAGAAACCTGCAGAAAACATCATAACATATATCCACCAAGAACATAATCACATAAACCTCATAGCAATTAGCACATCCGCGAATACATACAAACACATACAAATATTCAGGCATTCAAAGAATTACATAAAAGATGAAAGATAGCATCATAATTAAACGTGTAACCAAATTTTGTGAGAGCATATCAAGCAGTGGAACGACTAACAACATGTTATGGCAAAACAAGTAAGGCAGCAAATCAAATACATATAACTAAACTATACTCTATAAGCAGGCAAAAAAAACAACATAATATAGCTCAAGTATGGCAATTACTCCAGACAGATAAATAACAACGAAAAGCTGTACGATCATCATATCAGGTAGCATCATCAGTAGTAATACTAAGCAAGATTATAACATGGCAACTAAATAGTTCAATAGGTACACACATAAGTCAAATCAATTTCTGTCAGCAAGGAATCATGTACGTAAATGTAATCATGGCAGATCAATAATTAGCAGATAGTACATTGAATGATAATTACAACTTAAGAAGTAATTACATAAGGACATCACCAAAAGCCGCTAAGTCACAGATTTACACACAAGCATGACATCTAGACATATCACATAAACACATCTTAACATGGTAACCGGATAATTTCATACTAGCATGGCAACAGGTAATTCAGGTAATCACATATCAGGATGGATAGTAGGCAAATCACGTAGTCGTACATCATCATAATAAACAAGAGAATCACTTACTCATGTCATAGCATTATAAACATATGAAGTAAAGTCTGATAACATAATTTTGGAATTCACAATGTATGGAATGAAAGCATCATAAAATCAAATAACAATAACACCACATAGTTGTTGGATGGACTAGATAAGGATTCTGAGTGCACAAAAGGTTAATCGAGTAACTGAATGAAGGCATACGTATCAAATGAGCAAAAGATAACAAATCCAAGTGAATGAGAGATCATAAACCATAAAGGATCAGGTCACGAAGAGAACATAATAAATACCAAAGAAAAAGGTGTTCAACATGCCACATGAAGAACACAACGAACATACGAATACATAATCCAATGAAATATATTGAATCACAAATGAAGGATGCCCACGAGCAAATAATCCTATGCGTCCAGCATGCCACATGAAGGACACTACTTACAAAAGGGTCCAAGGAGGGGAGACCTCACAAGTACCAAAGTGCAAGAGGGGGTGCAAGGCACGCTAGCCCAACGCCAAATCCATACAAATCATGCCAAATCATATCGAATCATATCAAATCATATCATATCAAATCATAAGCCTAGGATGCATCCATACGCCCCCTGTACATAAGGCAATATGTACCCCGTTAGCTAGACAGTATACATATGCAAATAAGGCCACTAATCACAAATCATATCAAATCATAATGGGGCCGGGGACTAATCACACCCCGGATAGTGTCATGCCATTGGTGCCATCAATGACATGGTCATGGTACCTCCATGACTAGTTGGCTCGTAACAAAAGGGGCAGAACGTACAAATCATAATCATATCCAAATCATACCGAATTATAAGCGCACAAATCATGGTAACCGAATCATCTCATAACATATCATACTGAAGTCAAAATGGAACGAATCATATCGAAGAATCATAGTATACGAATCAATTCAGAAAGCAAACAAAGGATTATCATAGGGGAATCATAGCAAAGGATCATATCAAAGTATCAGAACGTACAAAGATATCCCTACTGAAAAGGGAAAGAATATCTGTACCTCAACTGTAAAGAAAATCATCGAAAATGCACAAGTAACCAAAGATTACTCCTTCCTCCGCGAATCTACACGAATAATAGTCGTTTAAGTTTTAAAAACCATTCCATATTCATAATTGTTCATATTTAGGGTTTCATTATATTTTTAGAAACTTTCCATATTTAGTAGGTTTCCGTATCCAGTAACTTTTAATTAATAAGTTTACCATGCTAAATACTTTCCTCAAATTAGAAAGGTTATCGAATTAGTACGTTTGTCCGAAATAAAAGTTTAGGTTTACAATCGCTGATCAAATGAAATAAAAGTCTAATAAAAATAATTATCATGGTTTAGGGTTTTAAATATAAATCATTCAAACTTAAGGTTTGAAGTGTAACTTATCAAAGTTTAGGGTTTATCGTGACAATTAACTAAACATTAAAACTCAATAATATTATTAGGTTAGTCTAGGGTATAATGTGTCACTTCATAATAGTTCAAGGTTTGCATGTGAAAATATTCTAAAAATGTGGGTTAAAATGAAAATATATAAAATATTAAACATGCAACAATTTTTAATAATCAATTCTACTGTATCATCTTCGAATATTTTCATGTTCAAATTTCATTTACCCTTTGACATGCAATCTTTACCCTCGCTCGCGGTTCAACAGACTTACCAACATGACTTGGTAAACACGCAACACGACTAACCCCCGACTATACTTTCACGACACCCTATCAACATCCCGCACAACCTATCCATTCAACCCGCGATGGCCCTCAAACTTACCCCTATAAGACATGCATATACTCTTTTTACTTCATTTCCTTCGAAAGTAATACTGAACAGGCAACATGTTTAGATGGATTAAGGCTCACACATCGACAACAAAACAGCCCACTAAAACACTAATAACGGAATGAAACGACTTACGACTCGGTCCACGTCCCCCGTGCATACGAGACACCACACTAACCCACGACACCAAGATCATTCAAGTGCGCATATATATGATTTCATGTGACCGAATAAACAAGGCAAACAACACATATATTAATGGTGATTCAATGTTTATATAGCATAGTTTTAGTTTGGTTTATACATGCATATCGTCGAACTCAAAGAGAACAAATTAAAAAAGGAAACCAAATAACCTGTGTCGACTTGTATTGATTTTCTTCTTTGATTGATGAAGATCATTGCATTTCTTAGTCGTCAAGTGCATGGTACTCAATTAAATTATAGACCTGATTCGCAAATATCAACCTCGTACTGATTTTTATCAATTGGTCGGTGTATATAGTATAGTGGGTCGGTGATTTGCATGCAATTATTGGGTTATGTGTGAATTAATATATATAACGATTGACTTCTGATCGATTTTGTTTTACAATTGTTATACGAGTAGGGAGGATGAGAAACAAATTTTAGAATATAAAATGGGAGAAGGCCGAGTATATGGGGATAGTTGGATGACTATTTCTTTCTCACTTTTCAAATATAAGCCATCACTAATCTACATATATTTTGTACAAACTTTAAATGAAAAAAAATAGGCCACTTGCAACATATGAAACGTGTGATGATAATTGTATACAAGGTTTCATTGAAATTGAACCATTTAATATTCACGTATGTATGTATCCAGAAATATTCGCATTGAAATCAATCCATATATAATTTAGTATAGTCGTGTGCTATGTACTTTAGAACATAGGTGTGTCGATTCGTATTCTTATGATATAGGTCTCGAATTCGTATTCTAACATTCATAACATATACGTAAACTTAGGTTATAAGCGTATTCGAATATTTAATGATTTTATGACATATTCGTATTAAACGTTCAAAGTTTATTCGGAAATTCATGTTGTTATAATTCTTCCCCTCTAAAAATAAAATTTCGTCCTCGAAATTTAAGTCGTGGAAGTAAACGGAGACGTACTAGTTTAAGGCAGACGTAGCAATCCATAGCCTCGTACAAATCATAACAATTTTCCGGTCCGACTAGTGCAGAACTTATACACAACAGATATTCATGAGAATCTCACAAAGAGGTACAGAATTCCAAACAAATATGAAGACCGACAAATAACGGATATAAATCCTAGTCCATCCAACGTATCAACCTCATGCATTTCCCAAAACATCGTATAATTTCAATAAGTTCGAATTATATGATCTCGGTATTATCACGTTGATCAGGCGTCATAATACTTGCATCACATAACAAGCTCTTACTGTTATTATATTATATCTCGAGTCATGACGAAACACATTACTAACATCATATCAACTCAGGTACACATACCAGTAGCAAGTAACGTATCAAATCAAATCAGATCACATGCAGACAACACGTAATACATCAAATCAACTTACCATTCCATCAAAGGCAGAAAGCTGCTACTTTCCTTCGAGGAAGTTTCTCATGACTCATGACTAACGATCAAAATAGCCTTACGTTCACAAAAAAGACAAAGTGCCGCAAAGTCTAACCTTACTGATACGAATCATGTAAACATGATGGATGATAATCAGAATCTCTCAGAGAAATATAAAATAGAATGCAATGTTGACGTAACACAGAAGAGTCAAACCATAAAACTCCATCATCCAAACTAAGCTTCAAACAAATCGAAGAAGACACCACTGGTCCAAAACCACATAACGAAATATCAACTAATTCAAAAATGGGTGACGAAACAAATGAGAATAACGCGAACCGTGCCCAATCACATGATGCAAATGAATTTTCTCAGCATCTCGACAGTTGTTCGGTCGATCACATTACGCCCGAATCTTGGTAGTAGTTCCTCAGTACGTCTAAAGTATGCAGGTCATAGTTCCTCCACTCATATACCTTCCACGTGCCCACCAGTTGAATCCCGTCTCTGTCTTTGCTCCTCCTGTTGTTTTGTCCAGCTCTCTCCAGCAGCATCTTTATGTTCCAGAGGCACGACTTCTTCTTTACGATCCCCTCAAATTCAGCAACTGTTGCAGCAACTTCGGTCGGCACCACTATCTTCGACTCTACGAGTAGTCTCCATCTAAATGATCGACAAGCGAATGCGCGAAGACAAAACAAAGAAAAATCAAATGCGAGAAGAAGAAGGTCAATCAGCGAAGACAAAAGAATATCGACGTCAAATCTGAAAGAAAAATCAAAAGAACCGGAAAAGATCGAAACAGACGGAAGCCTAATGTCTACCCAAGTCCTCACAGGTCAATCCTAAGATCAACAAGACGAAACCTTAGCTCTGATACCATAATTGTAACACCCCAACCCGATACGGGTCAAAATGCCACGTTATGGTGTCATACAAAGCATATGATACGCATAGCGGAAGTCTTATCATACAAATAAAATAAAGTCATGAACATCATAAGTCCAAAATGATAAATACAACCACAAATCCAAAATAGAAATACAAAAGAAATACAAATCTAAAACATAAACCCATAATTAAGTGAAACATCAAAATAGGGTAGGTCTTCTAAGTTCCAACTCTCACTTTTGCCAATAGCCCTGCTAGTACCTGCCGCCACGGAAAAAGAAAAGGCGGCTGAGCTTACAAAGCTCAGTGAACAGATATGACAATAACCAAAAGCTATATATAACAAAGGTACAAAATGAGTCAAAAGGTGACAAAGAAATCATAACGAATGAACGAAATGGAATGAGTCAATGAGAAACCTGCAGAAAACATCATAACATATATCCACCAAGAACATAATCACATAAACCTCATAGCAATTAGCACATCCGCGAATACATACAAACACATACAAATATTCAGGCATTCAAAGAATTACATAAAAGATGAAAGATAGCATCATAATTAAACATGTAACCAAATTTTGTGAGAGCATATCAAGCAGCGGAACGACTAACAACATGTTATGGCAAAACAAGTAAGGCAGCAAATCAAATACATATAACTAAACTATACTCTATAAGCAGGCAAAAAAAACAACATAATATAGCTCAAGTATGGCAATTACTCCAGACAGATAAATAACAACGAATAGTTGTACGATCATCATATCAAGTAGCATCATCAGTAGTAATACTAAGCAAGATTATAACATGGCAACTAAATAGTTCAATAGGTACAAACATAAGTCAAATCAATTTCTGTCAGCAAGGAATCATGTACGTAAATGTAATCATGGCAGATCAATAATTAGCAGATAGTACATTGAATGATAATTACAACTTAAGAAGTAATTACATAAGGACATCACCAAAAGCCGCTAAGTCACAGATTTACACACAAGCATGGCATCTAGACAAATCACATAAACACATCTTAACATGGTAACCGGATAATTTCATACTAGCATGGCAACAGGTAATTCAGGTAATCACATATCAGGATGGATAGTAGGCAAATCACGTAGTCATACATCATCATAATAAACAAGAGAATCACTTACTCATGTCATAGCATTATAAACATATGAAGTAAAGTCTGATAACATAATTTTGGAATTCACAATGTATGGAATGAAAGCATCATAAAATCAAATAACAATAACACCACATAGTTGTTGGATGGACTAGATAAGGATTCTGAGTGCACAAAAGGTTAATCGAGTAACTGAATGAAGGCATACGTATCAAATGAGCAAAAGATAACAAATCCAAGTGAATGAGAGATCATAAACCATAAAGGATCAGGTCACGAAGAGAACATAATAAATACCAAAGAAAAAGGTGTTCAACATGCCACATGAAGAACACAACGAACATACGAATACATAATCCAATGAAATATATTGAATCACAAATGAAGGATGCCCACGAGCAAATAATCCTATGCGTCCAGCATGCCACATGAAGGACACTACTTACAAAAGGGTCAGGGAGGGAGACCTCACAAGTACCAAAGTGCGAGAGGGGGTGCAAGGCACGCACAGCCCAAACGCCAAATCCATACAAATCATGCCAAATCATATCGAATCATATCAAATCATAAGCCTAGGATGCATCCATACGCCCCCCGTACATAAGGCAATATGTACCCCGTTAGCTAGACAGGTATACATATGCAAATAAGGCGCCACTAATCACAAATCATATCAAATCATAATAGGGACGCCGGGGACTAATCACACCGCCCCAGATAGTGTCATGCCATTGGTGCCATCAATGACATGGTCATGGTACCTCCATGACTAGTTGGCTCGTAACAAAAGGGGCAGAACGTACAAATCATAATCATATCCAAATCATACCAAATTATAAGCGCACAAATCATGGTAACTGAATCATATCATAACATATCATACTGAAGTCAAAATGGAACGAATCATATCGAAGAATCATAGTATACGAATCAATTCAGAAAGCAAACAAAGGATTATCATAGGGGAATCATAGCAAAGGATCATATCAAAGGATCAGAACGTACAAAGATATCCCTACTGAAAAGGGAAAGAATATATGTACCTCAACTGTAAAGAAAATCATCGAAAATGCACAAGTAGCCAAAGATTACTCCTTCCTCCGCGAATCTACACGAATAATAGTCGTTTAAGTTTTAAAAACCATTCCATATTCATAATTGTTCATATTTAGGGTTTCATTATATTTTTAGAAACTTTCCATATTTAGTAGGTTTCCGTATCCAGTAACTTTTAATTAATAAGTTTACCATGCTAAATACTTTCCTCAAATTAGAAAGGTTATCGAATTAGTACGTTTGTCCGAAATAAAAGTTTAGGTTTACAATTTCTGATCAAATGAAATAAAAGTCTAATAAAAATAATTATCATGGTTTAGGGTTTAAAATATAAATCATTCAAACTTAAGGTTTAAAATATTAAATCTCTTGTACTCGTGCTTTATCAATGTAATCCAATTTCCTTCATGAAATAAAACATTTTACATTTGATATCTTAGTATTAGAACTCTTTTTAGACTATCCTTGAGATATAATGCATTGTCAGGATCATTGCATACCTTTAGTAAAGGTCCTGCTGAGCAGATCCCTACACTTAGGGAACCGTGGGATCCGGCAAACAGAAAATTCAATTGCAAGCATTATATTTCAAACATATCCTTAGAACACCTCACACTAAGCTAAACATCGTGTCTTAAGGCAAATTAAGTCCTTATCAAGATAGGTTAATCTTTCCTACTCATACATAACTCACCTAAATCACACTCAAAGACGCTTGTAGATCTATCGTTTCGTTTTTAATCCATTACTCTTCCGCTCTCAAACTCACACTTCATTTTTTACTTAATCCCTCACTTTTAGTCTTAGAAATCTTTCGATTATGGAAAAATTGATCATAATTCATCCTTACCTCAAAATTGATCAAAGTTGATCAAACTATAGTTTTTCCCATCTCAAAGCTTCTAGGATATTTTCCAAAACACTATCCTAAATCACAACCGGATCTCTAGGATCATTTAGCTTCAATTGACACACCAATCTTTAGTGTCATCCTTTCTCATCCATTGGCACTCTTGAAAGTCTCAAATCCTTCCATAAAAGACAATCATTAGCTACATCACTCATTACCTTCAAGTACTTAAGCACCCCTTCATTTAAAGCACTTAGGAGAACTGAAACACTCAAAATGTTATAGGTTTTAGATCTTAGAAACATCATTTCCACTCTTTCGTAACTGCTGAAAGCCGGATCCCTAGAATTAGCCTAGACGGATCCCTCCGAGAAGGGAGTGGGATCCGGGTGACAGTTTATGTCAAATCTTGCTAAAACAATCATTTCAACTCATCTTCCTAACTCAAACACTCCATCTCATCTTAAATGAGTTCCTAGATCAGTGCAAACTCTGAAGTTGACTCTTGTGCATGTTAATCATCACATTCCAATGAATCCTAGTGGCTTAAGGCTTAAATGCACTTGCCAAATCTCTTGGTTTATAAACCACTTTGTTAGGACCTCCATAGTCATCACTCTCATCCTAACTTTCAGCTCTTACAACCTCTTGAAGTAATCTCATTATGAGGAAAACCCCAAGTAGTAACTTATCCACCAAAGAACCACCCATGAAAAAGGCTCGTGTTATACACGAAATCTCTTCAACCGAATCATCTCCGGTCAAGCCAACAAATGATAGAATCCTTCATCATCCAATCAAACCAATTCCTAAAAGGATTGTACCCACAAAACTACCTATGCCAAACACCACCATACCTCCTAGGTCAAACAATATTATCTCCACTAAACCATCACCATTAGTTCTTAGAGCTATTTCATTCACATCCCCACTATCATCACCACACCTCTACAATTTAGAGGACTTGCCTCCTAGGCCGTCTCATCCGCTTCCTCCGAAAACATTCTCTTCATTAGGAGGAATAATGGTTCAAAATCAAGGTGTTGAGTCAACACTTGCTCCGGCTTCCTTTTCTCTGTTTCCATCATACAATCCCATTTGGATTATGAGAAATCATCAAAGTCAACCACCTGACCATATGGAAGTTGAAACTTCTCTACCACAACCATCATTCTTAGTCGAGCCATTCTCAAATGCGCCTCCACCAATCCCTCCATCGTTTGAAGCTCCACAAGCCGCTTCACTTGATCCTTCACATAAAGCCATTTCATTTCCTCCACCACCACTATCTAGCCATGACAAAGATTGCTATCATTGTTAACATGTTGAAAGTTTGATACATGAAGTACGAGAAGACCAACGTTTCATGTTCTATCATCTCCTCGAACGTTTCGACGAGATTAAACCTAAACAAAACTCGAGCTAGAAGATTTTAGTGGTATCCTAGCATCAAGCGATAGTTGGTTTAGAAATTCCTAGTCACGTATTTTCTTATTTTCTTAGTTTTTAGAATCATGTATATCATAACTCTAGTTTTATTAAATGGAATTACATGCTACTTGTTATCTTGTTGAGCATATGATTACTTTGTATTCATATCTTATTTTTCTGATAACATTACTTGTTATATCACCTTGGTTGTAATTGAACAGCTAATACGGATCCCTCATAATTGCCTAGACGGATCCCTACTAGGAGGGAACCGTGGGATCCGTGAGACAGAAAGCTTTCTTTCTACTAACTTGAATCACATTTGCAGGAAATTGTGAATTATACTTGCTTTCTAACCTTTGTTTTTGTAGTTATTTAATTTACATATGAAGACTTTGACATCCTAAAGCTAGGGGGAGCTTTATGTCAAAGCAATACATTGCAAATTACTTGCAATACTAGGTTTACATTTCGTGACGTCCCCTTGCAAAATTGCAATCATCAAGGGGGAGCACATTCGTCTCTTAGACGAAATCTTTTGCAAACTTATTTGCAAAACAAACTAGATTAGTATCACTTACTTGACGCCCTTACATAGGGATGGACTCGTCAAGGGGGAGTAAAGACGAGATCCTTTCCCGTTACGTGCTCTCTATTTCTTTTTACTTTTTTTTCACATGTTTTCTCTTAAAAACGATGTGTTTCTTTCCTTCAAACACTTTTTTTTTCGACAAAAAGGGGGGAGAAGAAAGTAAAAACTACAAATTCAAACTTTTACGAATTTTAGCTTTTCCTTAAAATAATTTTATGTTTTGTCATCAACAAAAAGGGGGAGATTGTTAATACAAATAAGCCGTAAAAATGTTATTTATCTTCTAATGTTTTGTCGATAACAAACGTGAAATCATTTTAACGAAACAAATAGAATACGTAAATAGTTTGAGCTAATAGTTTCTAACATGTTCACATTTTCACATAAAACATTAAAACAAGTATAAGTGATTTTATGGTTTAGTAATACATATGTACAACAACTAGTGTTTACATATTTGGGTAAAATATACACATAACTAGTATGTAGTATATTGGGTAATATAAATGGGTAGAAACTTAAGTATCACAACCCATTGGGCAAATACATTGAATGTAGTGGGTATAACCCAAAGCCCATAACCCATGGATCTTGACCCATAACCCATTGCATGACATCATGCTTATAACATACATGGATAATATCCATAACCCATGGATCAACCCATACCCAAGTGACTAAGTGCATTGCACTCAAAGATACATTGTATCTAGCCAATGATCCATGGTTCAACCCATGACCCATGACCCATAACCAAAATATCCATGGGCAAGAGGAGTTCCACGGATCCCTGGCTTTGTGCTAGCCGGATCCCAAGTGGAAGGGATCCGTGGGATCAGGAACAGAGAGGATTTTTCTCTATAAATAGTGAGCCATTTCTTCATTATTCATCATCCCTTTCTAACACACTTTCCCCCTGAGTTAAATCTCACTAACCTTAGATCCAAGAGATCTATGTTTGTAGTTTTGTTTTTGTGTGATCTTTTAGGTTCCTCTTAAAGGCAAGATCACCGCCTTTGAAGTCAACCAAGCTCAAGCCCATGAGTTGCCATGCTTCCTCATCATCAAGGCTACTGAAGTCTTCTTGTTGATGATTCCTTTCTTTCCTCAAAGAAGTGTAGTGTTGAAGACATTAGTGAAAGATGTCTCAAGTGTCAAGACGAAGATATTAGTGAAGGGTATCTATCGTCTATAGCATAAGCACTTGTAGTAGGTTCTTAGAAGTCAAGACAAAGAAGCATTAGTGAAAGGTGCTTAGAAGTCAAGACAAATAAGCATTAGTGAAAGGTGCTTAGAAGAGAAGACACAAGACATTAGTGAAAGGTGTCTTGTAGATCTAGTCAAAGGCATTAGTGAAAGGTTCCTTAGATGTACATTTGATATGGTGTGTTTCGATGTACAAGATAGACTAGTATTAGATCCAAGGATATTGATATCCTTGATGATGTTGTAAAGGAGTAGATCTCCTTTGGGATTAGTCGTTGGTGTAGTGTGGTAGTAGTTCCTCCATTTCAATGGAACTAGGTGCTTAGCCTAGTACCTAATAAAGGGTAGGCGACGTTGTGAAGGTGTAGTTCACCTTGGAGTGAAAGAACTAGGTACTTAGCCTAGTACCTTATAAAGGGTAGGCGACGTTGTGTAGGTGTGGTTCACCTTGGAGTGAAAGAACCCGGTGGTTAGCGTAGCAAGGAAAAAGGGTCGTTGTGAAGGCTTCTCCACCATAAGAGATTGGTGTAGTGATTACGAACTCGAGTAGGTGACTCGAGGGTGGAGTAGAACAGGAAGGTGTCCTTGTAGCCGAACCACTATAAATACTCGTGTTGTGGTTTTGTGCTTCTTCCTCTTATCTTTTCATTACTTACCTTTATATGCTTGTTTATCAACATCCAACACACACATCCAAATAGATTGTCATAAGCCAATCTAAATAGATTAAAAGGAAGTTTTAATTGGCAAAACTATTCAACCCCCCCTTCTAGTATTCCACATGTACAAAAGGCTGAAGCAGGTATCAGTTGAGTGATGAGGAACATGACTTTGTAGCAATTATGGATGAATTGGAAGACCGAGAAGATATCAATGCAAACTACATCTTCATGGAAAATCTTCAGGAGGCTAAGTACGACACTGATTCTGATACACCTCATGTTTATGACGCCAATGCAGTCTCTGAGGAACCAATCATTGAGCCACGCTATAACAATGTCATATTTGATGTGTTTACTCATGACGAACAGCATTCTGTAACGCCAGCACCTACTTATGATACATACATGGGCAATCTGAGTTGTAGCAATACTAACTCTGAAACTCTAGATGTGAATCCTAGTGGAGGCTCTGTGGCACAAAATACTGAGACTGATGAGGAAATACGTGCCTTATTTGAATCATTGATTAATAACTGTGGCATTGAAATTGAGAAAGTTAAAACGGTCAATCGCGAGGTTAAGGCCGCGACTGATAAATTGACCGCTGAGCTTGAGAGGTACAAGGAGAATGCAAAAGCTTTTTAACTTCACAAAACAAAGAGTCAGAATTAGAAATTGGTTATAGAAATTCCGTTTTAAGAGAAAAACAATTGCAAATTAAGTATGACACACTTGATGTTAATTTGAACTTAAAAATCAAATCTTTAAACGAGGAAATTTCTGATCTTAAAAACCAACTTTCTAAACAAAAAGAAACTTATTCTGATCTTGAAAAAGAGAAGAAAAAGTTGATTGCTGATTTTTCAAAACGAGAAGATTCTCTTCTTGATGAAATTCTTGATAAAAATGAAAAAATCAACAAATTGGAAAATTTGCTTGTTACAACGGGTCATTCAGCTAAAACAACCAATATGCTAATTAATCAAACCAATCCGTATTATCATACAACTCAAAAAATGGCTCTTGGTAACAAACCTACTTGTGCACTCAAGAAAGCTCAGAAAAAACATAATGTTTTGAATAATGGAAAAGCTTTGCATGAACCCATAATTGTTCGTGATTCTTATGAAACGTTAGAACTAATTGATTAGAGTAGATCAAAAATGAAACAAAAGAACCCAGAAATGAAACCAATCGATTACAAAAAAACTTAACAAAATTTGTGAAATTAATTTTGTTCCTCAAAAAGAAATGTCAAAGTTTTCCATCACACCCAATGTTTCAAACAAAGAATTAAAACCAGTTTCAAAACCAGTCTCAAAACCAATAGTTGTCTCAAAATCATTTTCGAACATGGAACAAATGACTTCAAACAATCCTTTTAACGCAAGTGATGCTAGAAGCATTTTAGATGACGTTAAAACTAGAATTGGGCAACTTCAAGAAATTGTTAAATCTAAAACCAATATTAGTTCTAACAACTGGTTTTCAAGTTATCACGATGAAATGAAAAAGGTTTTTGAAACTCAAATTGCCACTCCGCTAAATAACATCAGTGCAACGGTAATTCATTTTGAAAGAAACAGGTTACTTTGTCAAGGACCATAAATCCCTAGTAAAGCAAGCTAATGAATGTTTTGAACACATCAAAGTTTTGGAAAATTAAATGATTCTCTCTTCGAAGACGTTATAACCACGGATATCATGTCCATTGTCTTACAAACTTATTCTGTTGAAGATCATGAAAGACTCCAGTCTGAGACTTCCGAAATTGTTTCAAAATATGAAAAAGCTATTGAAAAAGAAAATGTATCATATATTAAACAACTTGATCGAAAATCTGAGGAATGCAAGTATGACAAACTGTCGTATGAGCGTGCCTACAAGGACATGAAAGAAAAAAATGACCTTTTGAGAACTCAGCTGGAATGTCAAAAAGGAAAGGCTATGGATACTAAGATTGCAAAACCATTGACTGAGGAGAAAACAAATGTTTCAAAACCAGTTTTCAAACCAAAAATGTCTATTTCTCAACCTCCTCCTAAGGTCAATGAGAAAAATGATTTGTCAAAACCAGTCACCCCACCTGCCTTGCCAAAGAAAAAAGAAATATTTGTTGAAAACGAAAAAGCAGTTATCGAGAAACCAAAAGTTTTAGCACCTGGCCTTTTTAAGATGAGTACCACTAATGCGTCTGCCTCCACATCTAAACCATATGGAACAAACGACATAAGTTTAAACAAGCACTCTAAAGAGACTAGGAAAGCTGAAACCACTTCTAAACAATGGTGAAATTTGATTTGTTTTTGAAGAGTTCAATTTTTAATAGTTTAAATGAGTGATGAATTTGGACAAAATAGTGAGAACGGCTCATCCAATTTTGACAAACTATAAGAGGGGTATAAGGAGGGGAGCGCATTAAATTGTGACCCAAAAGAAAGAGGTTAATTGCTTCGCGCTGACCAAATTTTCCGCTTCTTTGTGCGTCAAATTGGAGTTACCAAGTAGGCTATTTTATGTACAAAATCATCTTAAGGGTGAATTACCTTTAATTCCATGCGCTACTTTGTGGTAATTATCCGAAACACTAAGTCTTTAGACTAATGAAAAAGTACGATATAATGGACGATAATTAAAGGTAAATTCCTTGATTGGTAAAACCAATACCTCAATCAAAACTTTGTTAAATTTAATCTTTATGAATTGGTTAATAAAAATGTTTTTTTATTAAAATTAATGCTGCAAGATGAATGCATGACATCTTTGTACATATTTGATTTGACATCATAAATCAAAACTAGTACCCTTTTAAATTAAGTTTGTGCCATCTAATTAAAAGAACAATTGAAGTTGCAATTTACGTCATGTGAGAACTTGGCGAGATTGTGATAGAAAGGTAAATCTTTATGTTGAGTCAGACCTCACTTGGACACATTTGCAGTTCTTTAAATTAGATGACTTAAATTGAGTAGTAAGTGAGACCTGGACTCAAGGCACAAGATGAGGATAAAACATATTTACATTTGCAATGTTGTTGGTTATGTAAATCCCATAATAATCTAGGAATTGGAAAAGGTTTGCCAATTATTGTTCGACAGATTACCTTATTATGTGCTTTCGTTACTAGCAGATCAACTGATGTAATGAAACTATGATAATTTGGATCCTAGTTTTCAAGAAAATTCTATGGTTATATGAATATTTCCTTGGGTATTTTATTTTCTTGAAAAATTAATTATCAACAATACTAAAATTGAATTTTACTAATTCTTTAAATGTATTAATGCAATATTAAACCGTAAACATGGGTTATTCTTGCATTGGCAAATTGATCTACACATGTAAGGGTTTTTGGTAGAGTCAACTTTACTAAAAGAATAAACTTAGTCCTCTTTTCACGAGAAAAGAGTGAGATTTAATCCTATCCCTTTTCATGAATGAGAAAGGTATAATAAGAAACTTAGAATTGTCTAAATTCTAAATACATAACTCATAAGCAAATTTTTTACTAGTTAAGAAAATTGCATATTTTATGAGTTATTAAATTAGAAGCTAGACTAATTTACTGCAAAATGGGTAAAAGACAAACTAGTATATTTTATCTAGTTGTTGTGCTTTGACCATTTAAAGGTACTACATACAATTGTTGGAATGGTAGACATATTAAGAAAGAAATTGCGTGCCCAATTTTCAAGTTAATGGCATTGATAGACAGTCCATCATCTACATAGTAGAATACACTCTTTTAGTACATAATTAATTGTTATGTATGGACTTTCTCAAAGGTGAAGGGAAGTAAATAGGAACACTATTTTCTTTCACTGGTTAATGAAACACTTGCAATGTTGTCAAATCCAGTGGGAGCATTGTATTCTTATTACTGAATAAGGAATTAATGTAATGATCTCTAATTCAGTGGGAGTTACAAGCTTTGTTATCTTGGTATAACCTCATATTATCTCTAGAATGTCTTAAGATAATTACTTTCCACTTGTAGACACTTATGTTTTTAAGGATAGTCATGAACGTTTCCTTACTAGACAGTGACATTCAACATCCACTATTTATGTTAATATCTCTGACACAATCATATTGATCACATAGACAAACATGTGTCGTGTTGTTTATCTGCTACATGATGTTGTTCCATGCACAAGTAGGAGAAATCTTTATTGTTTGCAAGGTACAACACATAGAAATATGATTTAACGGATTCTTTTGGCTGCAAGGAAAAAGACTAATGTTCTAATATGACTTATACATATCTAATTCAAGAAACACTTGGTGTTGCAATTTACGTTATGTGAGAGCATAGCTAGATTGCAACAACAAGGTAAATCTCCATGTTACGTGGGATTGTATTTGGAATAAATTTATAGTTTCTAAATTAGATAAGTAGATAGAACATGTGTCAAGATAATATATAAGACTACTTCAAATTAAAATATTTATGTATTATTATAATGACATAAATAAATGAAGTAATATAATACTACTTCAATTTGTATATTTATGTATTTTTTGAATGACATTAATAAATGAAGAAATAATGCAGTCCTACATTATTTTGAAGTAATAAATTAACTTGAAATTACTATTGAAACCAAGAGGTGGTGTTCATAATTACTTTAGTTAAACATGTTTATGATTCATTGTAAAGACATATGCATGAAGTCTTTTAAGACTTATAATAAAGTAAGACGTTAACTTGTTATGTTTTTTTTAATTAAGACGTATACAAGAAGTCATTAAGTTGATCAATGATTTATAACGTACAATGGGATTATAACAGTTTATGTTTTCTTATTGAGACATGGATATGAAGTGACTTGGTCAAAGAGTACTTGTGGTATAAAGCATGCAATTGACTTAAAAAGTCTATTATACCATTAAGTTGACTTAGTTGGTAAATAGGTAAGCCAAAAGGAATATATTTATTTTATATATTGTTAGATTGTCTTACAATATTAAATCTAATGAAATACAATAAGTTAATGGTATGTTCAGTTAGGTGAATCAAACTCTATTTAATTTGTTTGATTCAAGATAACCATAACTTCTTCCTTAAAAGCAATCAAGATTAGAAAATTGAGTATGGATTGAATATACTCAATAAGACTCAAACTTAGAAGATTAATAAAACACCATTTTATTCTGGAATGTGATGAATCACATTAAGTTTTAAAATTGAAGTTCTGAATTGTTAAACTTCTTATGAAGAGTGATTATTAACAATTAAGAGTTAGGAACTGTCAATTTGTATTTGTAAAATCCCAAAAAGAGAACAATGTAGTTTTTTACTTACTAGTAGATAGTCTATATATACCAGGCAAAGTTTTATCTTGATACATACGTTTTACAACAATACACCATAAAAACCTTATGATGTAAACTCTTGCCCCAAGGAATATCTCAAAATATTTGATTAATATGCATGAGGAATATGAGTTACATGAGGATTTCAGGATTATGATAAACCTGATGGTCATTATGATGGATTACCACATATTGAATTGAGTAAATTACTCATACTATAAATGTTAAATTTGTTGTCCATAAAAATAATCAAATTTTAGAAACTTGGTTTATCTTAATAGTTAGACTAGAGAATGAAGATGAGTTTCTTCAAAGAGAAGGAAAACCATATCGGTTTAAATCTCTGTGTAAAAATTATATGGACAATATTGTACACATATTTAATGCATGTCTTATGACAAGATTATTAATCACAGTTAAGCAATTAATTTTAATTGAATATTATTTCCTAGGCAACATTAAATATATAAAGATGATTATTGTCATACTTATTTTCATTAATATGAAAAATGACAATGAATATCAAAACTCTTTCTTAAGTGATTACTTGAGCGAGGACGGTAAGTAATCGAAAGGATTTTTAAATTTATATAATCTTTGTAAATGTACAAAGTGCAATAATTCATGAATGGATAAACACATGCATCTATGAAATTATTCTAATGTTTAATTATTAAATCCTAGTTTTGATTTATAATTGAAATAAGATAAATTTTAAGTATTCCTGAAAGCTAGTGGGAGTATTATGTTAAGGTTCTTAAATTTTATATGTTGTATAACATATAGGAAGTAACATTCCATGTAAGTAAAATGTTAAGTCTTAGTTTGGAATGAAACTTCACTTGTAAGATTTAAGAATTAAAACATGCAACCTTGAAATATATGTGTATTGTTAATAAACATGTGCGGTAAAATAAATGATTCTAATAAAACATGATATATCAGTTGGAAAATGGATACATATCTTTTGACAAGATAGAACATGAATGAAATCTAAGTTTGACTTGTAGATTCCTCATGTACATCATGTTGTGTATTAAAATTGTTGTATTATGCTTGAGTGAAAGATGATTTGACAACATTGATATCTAACTGAAAGTTATTAGATAACTTATGTAATAAATATTCTAAATAGAATATGTTTGGACTTAGAATTACATTCCTCAGCCTTGAATTGCTCCTAGATTCTATGGATGGACAATATGTCAATTGTTGTGCAAATTTTCATTGGCTACAAACATTACATAATAGATATTAAAGTTTACTGATTTTCTAAAGAGCATATTGTTGTTTAATGATGTTGGTTTAATTGAGATAACATTCAATACTAGTCATGGTAGGATTTCATCCTTGTTAATGGCCACGTGAACTAGTTGTGCTAGCTAAAGAGCACAGTTGCATTATACATTAAAGAATAAGGATACTTTAAAATTTAAAATGTTTAAAAGTTTAATTGTCATAAATTGGTGGTAGAGGATGTCACACACTTTATGAATTATTATGTGGATTGTTGAATGCACACATACAAGAACTTCACTAATTGAATTCTTGAAATAAGTATTCTCAAAATTACGATAGATCAAGTTGGTTGATTTATGCCTTGTCAACAAGTATGATTGTTATTACTTGAGGCATAATTCATCAACTGGAATGTTCATGCATTGATCTATTTAGTATTTGGATAGATGTTAAAAATTATTATAATAAATCAAATACTTGGTATGTTTGATTTTATAATATATTGTATATTATATTTGCATGTTTAATCCGTGAATAATTTTTTAGTTATTCTAAATTGTCCGTTGTCTATTAATGATATGGGAGTATTATTAAACTAAGACAAATCTGAGTGATTTGGTAGAATATACTTAAAAGTATATTGATGAGAAAGCATACCAATTTCAGATGATATTTAATGAATTGAATATAGGACTTATCCCAACTAAATGATTTTACTTTATGGATATTGTTATTAAGTAAATCATGAATAGTTATCCTCAGACTTGAGATACCAGATAAGTGTCATGAATGTAGTGCACTTCTATGGAACAACTTAACGCTAAACGTAACTGGTAGTCATAAGGGTTGTTTTCAAAAGTGTTGCAAAGTTTGTGAGTTATTCTTGTAGTCAAGATAGAATTTGTTACTTCAAATTTATTTTTGAGTTTAATACTGCTGGGCCCCTCGTAGGGTTGACAAGATGTTTGCGTGGCCACGCCCAAGATCTCCCCTGAATATGTTCAGAAGGTTTGGTAATCTTGCTCAATCACTAATAACGAGAAACAGAATAGTTGAATAAAGAATGACTTAAATCCATATCTTTATTAACGTGGTATTAGAAACAAAAGGATAATAATAATGAGAAATCATTAAAAGGTTTTCCAAGAGCCTTACTCGGGTTGTACTAGAGGCATCGGCGTGTTGCTAGGACGCTAACCGATGTGATCACACTATTAAGATATGTCCAAGTGGGAGCTGTTGGTTTTATGGACATAAATTAATTACGCGGTGTTAGGATCGAACTCGAGATCACGGGATTGCACACTTTACGTATGAAGAGTTAACGAATAATAATTATATATAAAATTTTATATTTAATTATTATATACACTGTTAGGATCGAATATATGGTTGATATGGTGAATCGGGAGGTCTTGGAAGATGAAAGATTATCATCTTCATGTTAGTGAGATAAAGTTTAGAGAGAAGGGAGAAACTATGTGTTTTTTATTATTGAAAGGTGAAGTTACACAAATGAGACTCACCCCTACATGGAAGTATGGAGGAGTATATATACCCAAACACATACAACAATGGGTAATTGACATAACAAGCACATGTGTTTAAGGTAACAAAGACACAAAATGTAATCCCGTCAATGTCGTTCCATTTACGAGTTAGGAGCGATTCCAACAATCTTCCCCCAATGGGACGACATAAGGGATTACTTACAACATTTACTACAAATATAGAAATCTCATAAGCTCTTCGCTAAGCTGAGGATGATGAAAGTTTACGCTCTTTGTCTTCTTCTTGTACCTTAACTTGAGAACCGTTTTCTTCACTTGTAGGAAAATGATGTAATATGCATGAATTGGATTAACTTCCCCTCAATTCATGCTGCATGTCTTTAGTAGCTTCTCCGTACACTTCTTTTTTGCGAAGTTTCTGAAACAGCTTCCCCCCAAACTGACAACCGTCTTTAGCAGATTCGAAACTTTGATGTAGTGAACATTTCCTCTGACTTTTGAATTTTTTAGTACACAGCGGAATTTGTAGATGAGCAGTAAACCAAGGTAAATCGACTTGTTTCGAAAATCCGTTTGGGGTAACATGCGAGATCAACAAGATTTTCTCACGTATGTAGATGCTTCACACCAAACAAACCACGAAAGACGAAATGAAATGACTTTCCCTTGAATGTTGCGGTCTATCGGAATAATAGTTACCTGTGAATCTGCAATTACTCGATAAAATGACCGTGTATAAGGCATCACAACATCATATTTAGGTAACTTCACGCACGATGACTCTGTGAAAGTGAGACGATAACACCAACTTGAGAAATTTGCACCACAGACCATCTCATTTCTTCCCCCTGATTGAAGAAATTCATGAAGGGAAATGGGTTTTGAAAAATCCAAAACATCAGCAGAAAGTGAACACCTATACTCTCTTCTCCCCGATGTTTTCAATGAATCAGAATCATACACCATGTATGTTGATGATGAATGGAGACGTGAAACTATGTATGTCCAAGTAATCGAACAATTGTGAAGTACCATAAATATCTTGTGAGAATCAATTGCGATACTTCTCTACTCGTGTATACTCTCGCCTAACTTTACCGACCCCATTATCATTCTGACGGCTTTTTGTAGTGAATACTGATGGAGAAAACCCAATATGTGAACTTGAGACTGAAGTAAAACAACCCGAACTTGTGACTTAAACTTGCACTATTGTCAGACGAAGAACCCTTTTCCTTACCGGGTTGATTAACCGGATCGAAAAAGGGTAAACTTAAAGTTTCTCGAATTATCCTCAGTTTTTTGTGACACTTGAGCACAACAAGGTAACTCCTTAAAAGTGATAGCTATAAGCTGTGAGCACAACAACGTAACTCCTTAGATCAGGTATAACTAGACAACTCAAGTCTTTGTCATTCGTAACGGTTAAAGGCTCGAACAAGGATCTCGAAGAATCATGCATCCAACCAACCCCGATATCTTCAGATACTAAGTACACGCACCCGTGAAATCCCACTTCAACCTCAAATAAATAATAGTGAATTCACGTCGTAGTCACATCTTGCGGTTACATGCCCAAAATTAGCCTTCATTAATGGTTAAGATGAACTTTGATAATGGTTTCCCGATCTTGTCAAAATTGCATCCTCGTGAAAATTATAATACCAAAATACCACTCGTTAACCAAATGTTATACCAAAAATCGCTCTCATGCATATAAAAATACATTTGATAGTAATGACTTTTTAGCTTAATCCATTTTGATTTAACATTTGACCCAATGAATCAACAAATTTCGTTTATCACAAAGCTGATTGGAAACTGTGTTCGGCCCAAGCAATATCCATGGCCCAATTCAAGCTCAACTCACACAGCCCGTTACAAAAGTAGTATCCAATCCAACTTATGATTAATAGATATTTCAGCCCAAACTAAAGATTGGCCCATGCGAACCCAAACATATCCCGGTTCAAATCCACTTTCAATCCAAACCTCAACCAAAATACTGGGTATAAAAGACACCACAATATCACTGAACCCTAATAGCATCAATTGATAACGGAAAGAAAAAATAACAAACGCTCCACCAAACTTCTCAGATCTTAACCATGACACATCTTCATCATCACAAACGCATTACAGGTCATGTTTTAAAAAACCAAGACCCACAACTCCTTTCAATTTTAGACAAACAAACGAACCTTCTTAATGAATGGTCAAGGTTTATGGCGATATGGCCTCAAAAGAGATCACAGGTAGGCTTTTTTTTTTTTTTTTTTTTTTTTTGAGTTAAAATCGAAAGAAAGAAATACATTAACAGTTTTGTTATTTGTAATTGTTATGAGTGGATGGGTTGTTGTTGAAGGGATATTGGATATGGTATAGGTTCAGATGTCTTGATGTTTAAATAGTCCTCGTACATAATCATTTAGTGGACTGATGAAGTATGAAAACAAGCTGAAGTCATAAGAGTCGTAGGTCTTTTGGTTTAATGTTGGTCAAGGTCAAATCTGCTTCATCTTCTTTCTTTTACTTATGCGTAAGAATGTTGTAAAAGTATTATGCGTAAAACAAGTATGGTTTAGGCGTAAGAAATCTTACGCGTAAGACCTTATGCGTAAACAATCCTTACGCGTAAACATGGTCTTATGCGTAAACACAGTCTTACGCATAAAGCTTATGCGTAAGCATAGGCTTATACGTAAAAACCTTACGCGTAACAGTTCTTACGCATAACTTCACAGTTATGCGTAAATATCTCTGAAGATGGCACCTTAGGCATAAAAATAGGGTTTTGACCCTTTGTTGACTTTTTCTGGCGAATTTTCCGACCAAAAGTTCCGTCAAGATTCATTGTCACCCAGAAAGTTGGTATAAAAAACCACTTTGTAGACCTTTTTTGACCACCAGGATTTACCATAAACTTTCACGAGGTTTGGTTCATAAGAGAGTGATGAAACAACCATCTAATTGGACAAAGTTACCCAAGACAAAATGTTGCAACATTACACGTGACATTTTTGACCAAAAAAAGATATATCAAACTTGTAAAAAAAATCTGTTACTAAAAAAAAGAATACGAAAGGTTAAGACTTTGTTAACAACAGATTTTGACACAAGATGTTTGACAAGATAATATCACCAAAAACAACCCATGAAAAAACATCCGACCTTGCTCTTGATACCAATGTTAGGATCAAATATATGGTTGATATGGTGAATCGGGAGATCTTGGAAGATGAAAGATTATCATCTTCATGTTAGTGAGATAAAGCATGAGAGAAAGGAGAAACTAGAGTTTTATTATTGAAAGGTGAAGTTACACAATGAGACTCACCCCTCCAGAAGTATGAGGGGTATATATACCCAACACATACAACAATGGGTAATTGACATAACAAGTCTTATGTTTAGAATGAACAAAAGAAAATGTAATCCCGTCAATGCCGTTCCATTTACGAGTTAGGAGCGATTCCAACATACACAAAACGTTTAAAAGACCGTTATGTAATTAATGATAATTGACTAACGACCATTTAATAATAAAGGAAGGACTAGAGTGTAATTTGGTAAGTCGAGAAGAATCCGGAACACCCTTTTGGGTTATGGCCGGTTATGGATTGGATTGGGGAAACCCAATCCTCATCCAACTTGCTCTCAGTTTCACTTAGTATATATACAAAGGTTAGCATTATTTGTTTTTTTATCTCTTGTGCACATAACCCTAGCTTGTTTTCTCCTTTGTTTTCCTTTAGGTCGATTGATAAACAACCCTTATAGGGTTCGATCGGTTTTCTCTTTAATAAACAAAAGTGTTTGGTTTTGTTTTGTGTTTCAATTACTAGCATAACGTTAACTTGGTATTAGTATGTGTGTACAAGAACGTGATACAATCACACTATTCATTGTATCTTGGATTGAATTTCAAAATTAGTAAGGGGCAATTCTAACAATCCTTATAAACCCTAATTAGGGTTCATCTTAATTGAAGAGTTGCTTGGATTGATTATTGTTTAGCTATAATAAAAAATGTATGCACACTTTTATGTTTTTATTAATTAATTATTAATTATATGTTCCTTTCCGCATGATTACTTTGATGTTTATTGTTTATATTTATGAGTTGTCATGTTATATAATTCCAACACTTTGACCTATAGATATTGAAGCCACTCAATCCCATAAAATATTTATTTGCATTTCGCAAAGTAGTTGGTTTGATTTCTCTGAAAATGTTAATGGATTACAACTACTACAGATATTGATCGCTCTATTTTACAACTGGTATTAGTATTGATTACAACTGCTATGGACTTGTATTGTGGAAATGTTGTCCGCCAATTTTTTGGTCAATCTTCTATTTGCTTAGATTTGACTCACAAGTTTCAAATTTTTTGGTCAATCTACAAGGCATATGGACATAAAAATGTTTGCATGACCGCCGTTGAAGTAAAACTCGAGAACTGAATGGACCTCAAGCTCACATATTATGATAACTTGATAAGGTTAAATCCTTGTAAGTTGTAACTAATAGTAGTTATCTTGAGGAATACGGTAGCATCATGATATGGCAAAATGGATGTATCAAGTAATGGGTTACAAAATGGGTTACAAAATGGGTAATTTCATATGCAGAACAAGTTGGGTTGGCTTGACTTGCCAATACTTTTTTGCAAGCTTTTGAACTTCAAAGCAATATATGAGTACAAAGCATTTGACTAATAATGTTGTAAACAGTTAATACACTTTAGATGATTTGAAACATGTTTCCATCAAGACTGACAGACATTATTTTGACCCATTTAACCCGTTATTAATAATTTATTATCCAAGTTGATCCGTTACAAGATAACTGGATCGGAACTATTTAACAAATGTAAGATAGATGATTACTAATTTAGAAGAATAGAAGACTTCATCTAACTGCCTAACTTGTATTTATAGGAAGTTATGCTTATATTAGTAGTATGTGACGAACATTCTTTCATAGTTTCATATGTCTTTGTTTAATACAGTTTGAATATTCTATTTTAGGATGATCATGGATGATGATAGAAAGTTAAAAACTTTCACAGCATGAGATTACAAAATTAAAGCTCAGATTCATTATCAGTATATACATATATGGATATCAGAGTCAAAAAGATTAAATGCAGACAGAATATTAATATTCAGATCCATCCATCCAACTATTGAGTGTCGCAATTAATCCTCAGTATAATTTATGAGAATGAGACTGATCAGAGGATGATTCAGTTTCGTATATCGTGGACAAGCGAAGCCTAAAGGACCGAACAGCCAACCGAGCTTTCCTCGATGAATATCTTTGCATTTTCCTGATTGAACCTGATCTCGACACTCCTAAGTTCGAAGACGATTGTTGTTGCTTTTGATCCAACATTAAACGAGCTGCTTCCTCGTCAATGATCACATTAATCTTACTCGTTTCCATCACCACAAAAGGAGATATCTTTGATTTCTTCTTATAACTATTACTCCTTTTCTGAACAGCTCCTTTAGATTTCAAAGAAGATGTTTTGGATTTAAGACGGCATTTTGACGCCGGCCATCGAAGAGGCACTAAGACGATCACGAAGTTTAGATATTGGTAATAATAAATTTAAATTTCAAGATCGTCGTTGGGCATCCAACGCGTGTATATGCTGGTCATAAGACAAATTATCAGAATTACATAAAAAGAAAGAAGTTGAAGCAGAAGCCTCCATTTGATTAAGAACCTCAGAAACAAAGACAGAGTAGAATATGCGTAAATCGCCTTTTGGCGATATGACAAAGGCCGAGTTGCTAGACGATCTAACGGTAACAGAATCGCCACCAATGGAAGACAAACAACCACCCATGAATTGATTTATTGATCGACGTTTTTATAAAGAGATCGAGATCGAGAGCGAATGAAAAGAAAAGTGTGTTTTGGTGTGTATAGGGGAGAAAATATGAAAGTCGTGTGTAAGGAAGGGGTATATATAGACACAAAAGAGTCGCTTTTTATGAATTGACCAAATATATTTGGATAGAAGTTACTTTATTTGTTGATGCTTAATAAGCAATGACGCGTGAATATAAAAAGGAACGTTGAATATTTGTTACTCGTGAAGCTTGGTCATCAAGTTAGTGCTTTTGAACTTTCCTTAAATTTATTTTCTACTTTTAACTCACGGCATCCTATTCTTTTGCAAACAAGATATCACTCATGACTATTTGCTTATTCTCTTTTCTATCTTATATATTTTAATAACTTATCGCTACAGTTGACCATACATGTCTTCACGTACTTTTGATAAATATGTTAGGGTCTACAAACCATGCCTAAATACATATGGCAGTAGCAAGCATCATTTAACATGTAAATATAAACGATTCGCAGTTTACTTCTAAAAAGTATCTGTAGATATGTTCCTTTTTTTCTTAGTTATTAACTTATTTTGCACTTTATAAAGTTACATATACAACTAAGTTACCAAATAATTTATTTACAAAACATACAACTATTGCTGACCGGTACATATGACATCACTATTAACTAGAAGTAATAATTTTGCTAAACGTATCCTAGCTCAATCGTCAATTACAACGACGGTCTTAGGAAACTGCCGATAGTCCTATCCTAGGACCACTGCACAATCATGAACTAATACTCGCAATGAGATTTATCTAGAACCACAAGAAAGAAAAAGGAAGGAAAGAAGAAGAGCGAGACGTTATGTCGTTATCGAAGACATTTGCATAACTTTATAATATGTTCGTTCCCTTGAAATAAATTGACGTTTAGTAGTACTTTTAAATATTTCAGAACATAGCTGTTAAATACTGCTATTTGTTAGAACGTGACAAACTATGTAGAAAAAGTTTTTGTTATATCTAGCATTGTGTAGATATTATTAACTGGCATAATAATTAAGATGACAAGTTGGTAATTAATTTGAAGTCAATGTTGATCTAAAAAGAGAGGAGTGGAGTATGAAAGCATCACGGATACTGCACAAGGATTTTTGATGATGTTGTTAGTAATTAAAATAAAGGTAGCAACTAGTTGAACATTACAGCCTGTTATATAATGAATATATATGTCTCTAATTACGCCACCTTCATATTTCTTGGTCTTTTATATATCTTTTCCTGTCGCTATCATTTTCATGTTTTATTAGTCCACTACTATAGATATATACAGGAAGGATATTTGATCTTCATCTTTCGATGATGTAAACCATTCTTAGTTGTATATTATACTAGGCGAGTACCCGCGCCTGGCGGCAGCGGTTTCTAGCGGTAGACAATTAACTGATATGCGATACTATGGTAAATGTTTTGTATAACATTCAAAATAACGCGTGATATAAATAAAACTGCTAGTAACATGTGATAATTAACTCGACAAAAATTTTAACATGTATCAACCATATATAAAATATTAGTGAGACTAAAAAGAAAACATTATTTAATTATGAGATACTAACTAACAAGACACGTTACTCGTCGCGTTAAACTTCTTGATATACGACATTTGAGATCTAATCAAATTATTTTACGAACAATATTACTCCCTCCGTCCCAAATTATATGTCCACTTTCATATTTCACAAAGTTTAAGAAAAATGGGGCCCCTTACAACATTAACCAATAAAAATGCATTCTCACCCACTTACAAGCATTTTGATTGGTTGAAATTGAAAGTGGATATTAATTTTGAGACATCAAAAAATAGCAAAGTGGACTTATAATTTGGGATGGAGGGAGTATTTGATAATAACTTTACGTTTGAAGAAAATTTTAGGAATCAACTCTCACACACTATCTCATATAACTATGGTAGAGTATCCCATCCATCGCGATGCAAAGACTATAAAAATGGTAGTTAGTAATATTATGAAGTGTATTTTTACAACCATTTTATAGCCAAGCATTTCCTTTCCATTACAAATAGTCATAATATTCTTTGAACAATTTCAATACTTTTCAATGCAAATAATATGATCATTGACATATAATTATCTATTCAAAAGTTATGATCTTGTTTGATACAACCACGCATGATATTAAACATATACATTAAAAATAATTGATTTCAATATTCAATAATTCATTTTAGAGAATTGATACGTACATATACCAATTCGATTAATACACATATAATTATTATAGATGAACCATTACGTCCTTTTATTGTTTTTAACCCCTATTTTTTCTCCACCAACGTGGACTATAAATTAGTGCTTTCTTTCTTTGGTTTTGAATACTCACATCCACCATCACCAATTAATTCGTCACATACTTGCAATTGTCTATTTATCATTTCTCATATGAGTTAAAAATCACTAATTTTAATGTCCCGTAATCATTCATACATACATATATATATATATATATATATATATATATATATATATATATATATATATATATATATATATATATATATATATATATATGTGACATGGGAACCAAACTTGTAGTTTCCGTTTGTCAACACATCTTATTCATCTAGGAACTACAAGTGCATAACCAAATAGTATTAGATGGGATTAATATAGTGCACGTAGAATAGCAGCTTGCTACACTTCCAAAAATCTTGAAAAACAAATATATTACCTCGTGCAAAACCAACTACAATCGAATGGATAAAAAAAATTCCTTCATTAAACACATTCCTCCATTAAACATATTTCTTATTAGGTTTTCCAACTTTCCCCCATTAGCATTTTTCAAACTTTCACCTTGACTTTTTTTTCAACTTTCAAGTTTCCACAATTCCCCTTTGACCATTTTTACATTTTATGTAGTATAGATATATATATATATATATATATATATATATATATATATATATATATTGTTGTTATTATCTAAAATAAAATAGTCTGAATGTGAATGAATTCATGTGCTTTGGACGGTTTGTGGTGGATGGAAAATTGGGTGACAGATAGGTTGTATACAAGGATTATAGCCCGCTGCTTTGCAGCTGGTATTTTATTTTTTATTATTATTTTTTTTGAACATCTATTATATTAGAAAACCACTAGCAAAAAGCTAGAAATTACAACGATACAAGGTATGGATTTTTAAGCCAATCGTTTCAACTAAACAAAGTTTTACATCTATTCCAACACCAATAAAAAGACCGAGAAACTACATCTTCAAAAATCATCGCCCTTGGTGGAGATTCCGCATCAAAAATATACTTATTACGATAAGACCAAACATGCCACCATATTACGTAGAAAACTCCTTCAAAGACCTGCTTTTGCTTAGAAGCTAGACGAAGATTCACAAACCAATTTAACCAATCTTCATATGTGTACGAAAGTATACGCAACCAAGATGAACAATATAATCTTTATTCAGATCTAAGCTACAATAGTCAGCTTAGATTAAGTTTACAATAGTATCCAAATGTTACAAGGTTAGATTAATGTCAATGAGACAATAATCATGTAGATGTAAAGACAAGACAAGATCAGTGAAATGATCAGAAAGAATAGAAGAGAGTGATACAAAGACTGCATTAAGTGTGTGTAACCCTAGATAAAGGGACTTATTAAATAGGAGATTAAGTTTCACTAAGACCCCTCTAACGGCTAGTAGAGACTCATCGCAAAACGAAGAAAGGCTTCAGGAAATAAGCTTCTTGGAACTTTAAATCTTTTATCCTTTGTCCGTGTTAAACCCTCAAATAATCCCAATAAGCCCACAACTTGTCATTAGTAATTGATAGAATGATATTGCCACAGACAACCCAAAATTAACATTCCCCTTAATCGATGAGCGAACATATCAAACAATATCAATTTTTCACACAGAAATTTATGCTGATAGACAGGGAGGTTCTTTGTGAGTATGTCTGCAGTTTGGTTTGAAGAGCCAATCTTTTTAGCATTTATAACACCTCTAGCAATTTTTCCCTGATGAAGTGAACATCAATTTCAAAGTGTTTTGATCTTTCATGGAAAACAGGGTTGACAGCAAGTTATAAAGCAGATTTGTTATCACAGAAAAGATCGACAGAAGATTGATATCAACTTTTAGATCTTTTAGGATTTTTTGAATCCAAATGATTTCACAAGCAGCAGTAGACATAGATCTATATTCTGCTTCTGTGGAAGATTTTGAAAGAGTATTTTGTTTTTTACTTTTCCATGAGATTAAACAATTATTAAAGAAAACACAATAACCTGTGACAGATTTTCTGGTTTTCTTGCATTTGGCCCAATCAGCATCACTATATCCTTCAAGATGATTTTCAGAGTTGCTGAAATTGTACCTTAGACCTTTTCCTGGAGCTCCTTTTAGATATCTCAGAACATTAAGGGCACATTCCAGATGAGACTTTAAAGGAGAATGCATATATTGCCAGACAATGAACTGAGTATGAGATGTCAGGTCTTGTATGGGTGAGATAGATAAGTTTCCCAGTAACTCCGATAACAGTGATGTTGACAAGCAAGGGGTCATCAGCAGTGGGAATGTATGGAAGAACAGAGTTGGGTTCCATATGAGTGGACACAGGTTTGCACCCAAGAAGACCAAATTCTTTGAGGAGTTCAAGACAATATTTTCGAGAGACAAATGTCACCCAGTTTTAGAACCTCAATGCCAAGAAAATATTTTAGATTTCCCAAGTCTTTAATATGAAACTTTGTTTTTAGGAACTCTTTGAATCGGTTTATCTCATCATGCAATTTTAAGGACAATATCATCCACATAAACAAGCAGAGCAATAAACTTGTTATTCTGTGATTTGGTGAACAAAGAGTGATCACAATGATTGAACAAAGTTGTTTTCTTTTAAAACACTGACAAGTTTTTCATTCCATTTCCTGGGAGCTTGTTTTAAGCCATATAGGGATTTGACAAGTTTACAGACTTTATTCTTATTGTTCTCATTACAGAAACCCTTGGGGATGGTCATATAGATATCCTCATCAAGATCTCCATACAAGAAAGCATTATTAACATCAAGTTGAAAAAGAGGCCATTTGTTTTTTACGGCTAAGGCAATAAGACACCTGACAGTAGACATTTTTACAACAGGGAAAAAGTTTCATCATAGTCTATTCCTTCCCTTTGGTTATAGCCTTTAACAACTAGTCTAGCCTTGTATCTATCAACTTCACCATTGGCTTTATATTTGATTTTAAATATCCATTTGTAGCCAATAGGAGTTCTATTAGGAGGTAGATCAGTTATATCCCAAGCTTGGTTTTCATTTAAGGCCTCAATTTCAGAATTCATAGCATCAACCCAATTACTATCATGGATAGCTTCTTCATAACAGGTAGGTTCAATACTTTTATTAAGACTAGATGCAAAGCAGTAATTATCTTTGTTAAGATTGGAGTAATTAACAACCTTTTCAACACCATATTTGACTTTTCCTTCTATAATAAAATCATTAAGATTACTGGGCAACTTGGAAACTCTGGTTGAACTTCTAGCAGTAGTGGTGGCAAGCCTCTTTCTTGTTCAGCAGAATTAGGTGTTATATCATAGGATTCAAACCTGATCGCAGGATGTGAATCATGTGATATGTTGCCCTTAGGGTGTGTATTATCATCTATAGATGTTGCAACTGGTTCGTCAATCCTAGTAGGATGACTTACCATTGTGCCATCATCATAGGATGTCACTCTCCCTTCATCATTGGGACTTATTTGTAAGTCAAAGAAATTTTTGTGATTTAAATGTTTTGGTACAAAGGTTTCAACAAAAGGTTTTGACACAGAATTTTTCATTTTGAAGGGAAAAACAGTTTCATAAAATTTGACATCTGTGGAGTAAAAGATATTTTTGGTTTCAAGGCTCAAGAGTTTATAGCCTTTCTTCTCATTTGAGTAACCAATAAAGACACTTTTTCTACCTACTACCAAATTTATCAGAGATGTTGAGAATGGTGGCATAGCATAAGCACCAAAGACTCTTAGAGAGAGGGTCATGCCCATACACAAGGAAGAACGGGACTCTTGCATTTAATGAAGAGGGCAAACTGCTTATGACATAGGCAGCAGCTAGAACACATCTGCACCAAAGATTTAGAGGTAATTCCCCCTGAAACAATAGGGATCTAGCTACATTAAGGAGATGCCTATGTTTCTCGCAATACCATTTTGTTGTGGTGTATAGACACAAGAGGTTTGATGTAAAATTCCTTTTTATGGAAAAATGTTGAAGTTTATTATTTGACCTCTGTCCCATTATCACTTCTAAAGATCTTGACATTGTGTTCAAATTGATTTGATAGCATATGAGTAAAATTAACAATGGAAACATAAACATCATCCTTCCCCTTAAGCATATAAACCCACACCGCCCTTGAATAGTCATCAACAATAGCTAAAAAATATTTGTAACCATCTCTGCTAGTGACTTTATATGGTCCCCATACATCAAGATGGACAAGTTGACCAATTTTAGTTGATGTATGTTCACTTAGAGGAATGGTTCCTCGATTTGTTTAGCTTTATTACAAGTATCCACAGAGATGATCAGCCGATGTACTATCAAATTTAAGAGTGGGTTTAAGATGTGTAGGACTTGGTCGTAGGATGACCAGTCTTTGATGCCAAAGATTTTTTGAAACATGATAAAACAGATATGCAAGTTATTAGAAGTAATCTTACATGTAGAATCAATATCAAACATATATAACCCATTGTGTTGTTTACCAATCCCCACAATCCTTTTTTGATGTAAATCCAGATATACGATTAGATTCATTAAACCCAACAAACATCTTATTATCTCTAGCAATTTTGGACTTAACGTGACAAAAGAAAGTTAACATTGTACCTTAAACAAGTATTAAAAGAGTTGGGAGGTCATTATTGACCTTTTAAATCACCAATTTTAGTAATTAAGGCCTGAGTACCGTTGGGATGTCCAACAGTTAGACCAAGATTTGAAATGTTAACAACATTGATTAAGAATTTTTCAATACAAGTCATGTGCTGATTTGCACCAGAATCGATTTCCAGTTAAGGTTTTAGTGTTGTTGTTAAAAAACTTGTTGAAGTTTATATTAAACTTGACACTGCCATTAAAGAAGGTTCCTGAGAAATTTTTACCTGCCAAGTTTGCATTAGCAGATGACACATTGTTGTCATTGAGAAGACTCATAAGTCTTGAGAGCTGTTCATTAGACAAGGAGACAGGGGAGTTGCTAGCACTATTATCAGTGACACGATTGGTTTCAGCAGAAACATTGTTACTGCTGAAAGGTTTATCATTAAAATTCCTTTTGACATATCCAGCAGGATAGCCAACAAGATCATAACATCTATCAATAGTATGACCAGGTTTTTTGCAATTTGTACATTTGAGGTTCATGTTTGGTCCTCTGCTATTAGAGCTGTTACCAGTATTAAGGCTATAAACTTTGTTGTTAAAACCTCTTTTGTTATCAAAAAATTTTCCACCATCGGTTTTTGCAGAAAAGGCTGTAGCATTGGGTTTAGTAGAACTATTCCCAGATGATACATTTCTGTGAGACTCTTCTCCAGAGACAACAGAGAAAGTAGTTTTGACATTAGGTAAAGGATCTCTAGTTAAAATATTGCTTCTGATAGGAACATAGGAGTTATCAAGACCCATAAGAAATTGCATTAACTTGATTAGCTGATTATGTTTTTCAAAATGTTTTGCAGCCTCACAAGTGCAAGGAGGCAAGCTAATCATACAATAAAATTGTTTCCATAAAGAGTTAAGGTTGTTATAGTAATCAGCAAGAGAGGACCCACTTTGACTAAGAGAGTTTATATTTTTATGCAGATTAAAAATAGCTGAACCATCAACCTTATCATAGGTATCTTTAAGATCATTCCACATTTCATAAGCAGTTTTAGCATATATAGCACCAGCAAATAGTTCAGGGCTGAGAGAGTTAAGAATCCAAGTAACCACAACAGAGTTACAAGTATCCCATTGATTAGCAAGATTAGGGTTCGAATCATCTCTTATGTAAGTACCATCAATAAACCCTAATTTATTATGGTTCCTTAAGGCAAAAGTCATGGCCATATTCCATATTTTATAATTTTCAGTTCCAGTGAGTTTGATAGTAATGATGGGAGTTCCATTAGTGTTATTAGGGTGTAAGTACAAAGCATCCCCAAAGGATAAGCTTTTCTCAGTGGAACCACCACCACCAGCAGAATCACCAGCAACCATAATATAGACAGTAAGACAGACAAATAATACAGACAAGGATATTAATAAGACCAAATAGATAGATAAATAAGACTATGAATTTAAGAAACAACAAGCACCAAGCCTGTGGACTAGGGTAAACCAGAGCAGGTATTCGTACCACTCAAAGGTGGTAGATCAAGATGTTAGTCTACCCGTTTGCACCCACAAAGACTTAAGTACTGTATGTTTGAAGAAGAGATAAGACTTAGACTTACAGAGAGATATGCAGCGGAAGAGCAGATCACAATTACCTTAGATTCACTTAGTCTAAGGCTAATTGTAAGTAGAAGATAACCAGTGATTACACACGTAGCAATAACCCCAAACCACCAATATGTTGCCGAAGATAATCACTGAGCCTGACGCTCTGATACCATGTACGAAAGTATACGCAACCAAGATGAACAATATAATCTTTATTCAGATCTAAGCTGCAATAGTCAGCTTAGATTAAGTTTACAATAGTATCCAAATGTTACAAGGTTAGATTAATGTCAATGAGACAATAATCATGTAGATGTAAAGACAAGACAAGATCAGTGAAATGATCAGAAAGAATAGAAGAGAGTGATACAAAAGACTGCACACTGAAGTGTGTGTAACCCTAGATAAAGGGACTTATTAAATAGGAGATTAAGTTTCACTAAGACCCCTCTAACGGCTAGTAGAGACTCATCAGCAGAAACGAAGAAAGGCTTCAGCAGAAATAAGCTTCTTGGAACTTTAAATCTTTTATCCTTTGTCCAGGTTAAACCCCTGTAAATAATCCTGCAATAAGCCACAACTTGAAAGTCATTAGTAATTGATAGAATGATATGTTTGCCACAGATTACCAACCCAAAAATTAACAATATGATTCAACCTCTATAAATGAAACATCCCACCAACAAGTTATCTTACGGGTAATATCTCTAACCATACGACAAGTGAAAAATAAATGGCTCGAAGACTCCACTTCACTATCACAAATAGAACATGTGATAGAATCTATATCCATACCTCTACGAGAGATGTTAAGACGCGTTGGTAGCGAATCGATCTTAACTTTCCACCCATGAACATTCACCTTAATAGGAACAGATTTTATCCACCTTGTGTTGGTTGTGACATCCAGAAGCTTTTTATCATCTATCATCTTTCTAACTAAAGCAACCAAAAAATCTCTCGAACTCTCCAAAGACCACTTCCATCTATTAGATAAAGGAACAAGAGTAATGTCATGAACCTTAATCGATAATGCTTCAAATTGCTCCTGTTCAACACCACCCCTAGGACTTCGACGAAACGAAAAGTACAAGCTGGATTGAGCCAACTTCGTATCAATCTTTACCGCCTTACATGTCTCTAAAGCATACATACGAGGGTAAAGGTCTTTAAGAGCGATACTTCCAATCCAAACATCCTCCCAGAAAGCAGTTTTATCTCCATTACCCAACTTAATTTGCTTACAGTTGAGTAAGTTAATACCTTGTCTCTTCAAAACATTAAGCTCATGCACAATATCCATCCAATAAGACAGAAAACCAGATTTCACTTGCGTTCCTATTTTCCCATCTTCTCCATGAATCGCCTTAATAACCCTAGCCCATAGAGATGTATTTTGAGTAAAGAACCTCCACACCCATTTGAACATAAAACCTCTATTCAATGTGTATAAACTTGAAACACCAAGACCCCCTTTCTCTTTAGAAGCCAAAACATTTCTCCATTTTACCCAAGACGTTTTCTTACTATTAAAATCATGACCATTAAAAAATTGTTGCGAATAGACTCCAACCTGTGAAGCACACTCATATGGACTCTAAAAATAGACATGTGATATATAGGCATCGATCCTAAGACAGACTTAAGGAGATTTAATCTTCCTCTAATTGAAAGCATCTTTATTCTCCACTCAGAGAGTCGAGCTTGCACATGATCCACAATGTCACTCCAAGATTGAACCCGATGCATTGACCCTCCCACTTTCAAACCTAAGTATGGAAAAGGTGATTTAAGAATAAGGCAACCAAGTTTTGAAGCTGCTCGTTTAACTTTGTCATCATCCACACGAACCCCCATTAATTTACTTTTACTCATATTAATACGCAAACCTGACATGCGAAAAAAACACTCCAGGACATGAACTAGAGTATTAATGTTATCATCACACCACTGTCCTACGAAAACCGTGTCGTCCGCATAAAACATGTGGGAAAGATTCATTGAAGGACTAAGCGTCATTCTTTTAAACATACCAGCATCCACCACTCTTTGGAACGATAAATGCAAACTATCCATAACTAAAATGAACAAGAATAGGGATAACGGATCACCTTGTTTTAAACCCTTGTGAAATTGAAATTCCTCTGTTGGGCTGCCATTAATAAGAATCGAACCTCTCGAAGATCTAAGACAACTTTGAATCAAATTACACCACTTATCACCGAACCCAAACTTTTTCAATACATCGTCCAAAAAATCCCATTGAACCGAGTCATAAGCCTTCTCAAAATCAACCTCAAAAATTAAAAAAAAAAAAAAAAAAAAATATATATATATATATATATATATATATATTCTTCGACTTACACCATTGTAGCACTTCATTTAAACTAAAAGGACCTTCTAGAATTTGTGGATCCGCCATAAAAGCATATTGCACCTCGTTTACAATATCTCCCAAAACGACAACTAAACGGTTCGCCAATATTTTTGCAATAATTTTATACAAACTTCCTATTAGACTAATTGGTCTAAAATCCTTTACCACATTAGCAACAGGGATTTTAGGAATCAAGGCTATAAAAGACGAATTACAACCTTTAGGGATGTCTCCATGAGTAAAGAAATGTTTAACGGCTTCGACCACATCATTTTCAATAACATTCCAGAATCGGCGATAAAAACCAAACGTGAATCCGTCTGAACCAGGGGATTTATCAATCTCACAATCCCAAACAGCCCTCTTAATCTGTAAAACCCTAAAAACCGTAGATGTGTTAAATGACCATAATACCCTCGATCAAATAATCGGTAACATTAAATGAGCTCGTTAATTACGTTGGACATTTAATTATAATGGTTACACAATACATGAAAATAAAAATACATTAAATATACTAATGAACATAACACATTTAAATGTCCCATGGACTTTACTTAATATGATTATTAGACAAAATAAATATTGTTATAAGGTTAAAATGGAAGGAAAATAAAATGAGATTTGGTCACCCATTCGTTCCGCATTTCACGGCCAAAATGACGACCCATTCATCCCCACATCTTTGCCAAATATAACTTATTCTTATCCCTTATATCTCCCATATAATCTCATTCAAATCATATCACAAAAACCCTAGTTCCTCCAAAGAAAAGTTACGGCAAAACACTTGTTTTTCCATTCTGTTTCATTCGACACACAAGGAGGCACAACAGAGGTTTGTACGAGGTTCATACGGACTGTTATCATTGGTTTCTGGCGCGAAGGCTGTTGGTTGTCGTGGTTTGTGTTGGGCTGCTGCTGTTGTGGTGTTTATAGCACAAGAGAGTGCTTTGGTTTGCTTGTTTGATCTTGTTTTCGTTTTGGTTCCTTCTTCTTGGTCACGCTTCAAAGGTAACCATCGCAGCCTTCGTCTCGTCGTTTTCTTTTGTTTCAAATCTGGTCGTGTGGCTTCATATCATACGTATAAGTGCTAAATAAAATATGCTACATGAATGACTTAAAACTAGCCTTATATGCACTACATTAAAACCATGAGATTAAACCTTATCTAATGCACATATATTCTGTTGTGATTATAGTACTGGTCGTGGGGTTTCTACCCTACCATGCACATGTTTGTGTCATCTAAATGGTCAAAAGAAGACTAAGTAAAACCTAATATATATTACTAAACGAGAGCATGAGAAAACTGGTATACATGTGTTATATAATGCACTCTTTTAATCATATTCTGGTCGTGGTGTTAAAATCCCATGCGCATATTTTTGGCTGTTAAAAATAAATAAATGGTGTTCATGTCTCGTTAATACTAGATCAAACTTTTAGAAACCTATATGAACGTCACCTATTCCGTCTTGTCTTTTGGTTATGAAACTGGTCGTGACATTATCATACCATGCGCATAAGATTTTGTTCATTCAACGTGTTATCTTAGGATTAAGGCTAGCTAATATAAGCAACATAAAATCTTGAAATAAGATATATGTCGAGTGCAATGGAATCTGGTCCTTGAAACTGATTTGTAAACATCTTGACATGCTCCATAATATAATAAAACATGAACTAGTATCGACCTTGGTCTGTCTTCTTATGTTTCGACTTAACTGAATTACTTTGGCTAAACCCTTTTGTCACATGAACCATTGTTTAAATATGATGTTATGCATCTCGACATGCATATTCTTTTGTTATGATCAAGCCTTAATGAATCTAAAAGAGAATATACACTTTGTAATATTTACACTTTAGACCCTAAACTTGCGTAATTTGGCTTAAAGTATTATAATAATCACTTAACCTAATATATCTTTAAAGTGCATAATAAATGGAAAGTTACCTAAAATAGAAAGTTGCTTAAAATGGAAAGCCGTCTAAAACGAATGAGCTGATTCTTATTGAGCGTTATTTAATTCATATAGGTTCCGGACGGCGCGATTGATCTCATTTCTTGATTTTACTTTCATTGTTGATTGCTTCGAATAAGGTACAGATATTCTGACCTTTCTCATAAGGTTTCTCATGATCTCTTTGCATCTTTGATCTCTTGCCAATTTGATATCGAACCTTTGCTCTGCTATTGAACTATTGATATTGAATCTTTGCTATTGACCCCTTTTGCTATTGAACCTTTGATATTGATCCTTTGCTACTGGACCTTTGATAATTGAACCATTGATTTGATTTGTGAACTGCTAATATTGGACCTTGGATATTGATTGACCTCTATACTGTACACTTTGACCTGTCAGTTGATACCCGAGCCATTAACTAGGCATGGGGTTCCATGTCCGCGGTCATTGATGCACCCAATGCATGACTCTATGGATGAGTGATGTTCCACACCGTCCCCATATTTGTATTGATTAATGCGCTACTTGGATATATGTATTGGATTGGCCACTATTTGTTTTGCAGGGGCGTATGGATGCATCCTAGATTTGTTTTGATTTGTATTTGATATGATATGATATGTTTGGTGATGCTGC
>OU343221.1:191466573-191480301 GCA_910596185.1 Chrysanthemum makinoi
ATGATCATATTATTTGCATAGAAAAGTATTGAAATTGTTTAAAGAATATTATGACTATTTGTAATGGAAAGGAAATGCTTGGCTATAGAATGGTTGTAAAAATACACTTCATAATATTACTAACTACCATTTTTATAGTCTTTGCATCGCGATGGATGGGATACTCTACCATAGTTATATGAGATAGTGTGTATTCCTGAGAGTTGATTCCTAAAATTTTCTTCAAAATTATTATCAAATACTCCTCCATCTCAAATTATAGTTCAACTTTCATTTTTTGATGCTCAAAATTAATATCCACTTTCAATTTCAACCAATCAAAAATGCTTGTAAGTTATATGGGTGAGAATGAATTTTATTGGTTAATGTTGCTAGCCCCATTTTTCTTAAACTTTGTGAAATATGAAAGGACATATAATTTGCAGATGAAGTATATGTTCGTAAAAAAATTTGATTGACCTCAAATGTCGAGATATCAAGAAGTTTAACATGCGACGAAGTTGTCGCTTCGTTGGTTAGTATCAGATTATAATTAATGTAATGTTTCTTTTTAGTCTCACTAATATTTTTATATAAGTATTGGTTGATACATGTTAAAATTTTGAGAGTTGAATTATCACAACGGCCGTTGGATTATATCCTTTCAATGCGGATATTTTAATCGCTTATACAAACACTTACCATAATATCCGTATATGGTTAATTGTCTATCGCTTTAAAACCGCGAACGCAGGTCTACTTAGTATAATATACAACTAAGAATGGTTTACATCATCGAAAGATGAAGATCAAATATCCTTCCTGTATATATCTATAGTAGTGGACTAATAAAACATGAAAATGATAGCGACAGGAAAAGATATATAAAAGACCAAGAAACATGAAGGTGGCGTAATTAGAGACATATATATTCATTATATAACAGGCTGTAATGTTCAACTAGTTGCTACCTTTATTTTAATTACTAACAACATCATCAAAAAACCTTGTGCAGTATCCGTGATGCTTTCATACTCCACTCCTCTCTTTTTAGATCAACATTGACTTCAAATTAATTACCAACGTGTCATCTTAATTATTAGGGTTTGTTTAACGTATAGCATTACTAAGACATAAGCACACTAAAAGAGGGTTCACAGACACGGGGGATCGCGCTTAAAAAATTGTCTTTTACGTGATTCGCGTATCTTTGTTAATATTGCTAACACGGCTACTTTTGCGCAATGCTAATCTTTAAGGCTGTTATCCTAATTATTATGCCAGTTAATAATATCTACACAATGCTAGATATAACAAAAACTTTTTCTACATAGTTTGTCACGTTCTAACAAATAGCTGTATTTAACAGCTATGTTCTGAAATATTTAAAAGCACTACTAAACGTCAATTTATTTCAAGGGAACGAACATATTATAAAGTTATGCAAATGTCTTCGATAAGGACATAACGTCTCGCTCTTCTTCTTTCCTTCCTTTTTCTTTCTTGTGGTTCTAGATAAATCTCATTGCGAGTATTAGTTCATGATTGTGCAGTGGTCCTAGGATAGGACTATCGGCAGTTTCCTAAGACCGTCGTTGTATTTGACGATTAAGCTAGGCTGTTTTAAGCAATTATAAAATGTAAGATGACAAAAATTAAAAACGTTAGACATTTCTACAAATACTTTTTAGAAGTAGCGTTTAGACTTTATAAAAATTAAGTCTTAAATGCTGCTTGCTACTGACATATGAAAACTTATTGAGATTAAGTTATTTAACGATGTTGTTAAAAATAGTTTAATAAAAATAATACATAGACCCTAATATATTTATCAAAAGTACGTGAAGACATGTATGGTCAACTGTAGTGATAAGTTATTAAAATATATAAGATAGAAAAGAGAATAAGCAAATAGTCATGAGTGATATCTTGTTGCAAGAATAGGATGCCGTGAGTTAAAAGTAGAAAATAAATTTAAGGAAAGTTCAAAAGCACTAACTTGATGACCAAGCTTCACGAGTAACAAATATTCAACGTTCCTTTTTATATTCACGCGTCATTGCTTATTAAGCATCAACAAATAAAGTAACTTCTATCCAAATATATTTGGTCAATTCATAAAAAGCGACTCTTTTGTGTCTATATATACCCCTTCCTTACACACGACTTTCATATTTTCTCCCCTATACACACCAAAACACACTTTTCTTTTCATTCGCTCTCGATCTCGATCTCTTTATAAAAACGTCGATCAATAAATCAATTCATGGGTGGTTGTTTGTCTTCCATTGGTGGCGATTCTGTTACCGTTAGATCGTCTAGCAACTCGGCCTTTGTCATATCGCCAAAAGGCGATTTACGGCCATATTCTACTCCTGTCTTTGTTTCTGAGGTTCTTAATCAAATGGAGGCTTCTGCTTCAACTTCTTTCTTTTTATGTAATTCTGATAATTTGTCTTATGACCAGCATATACACGCGTTGGATGCCCAACACGAGCTTGATGCTGGTCAAATTTATTTTGTATTACCAATATCTAAACTTCGTGATCGTCTTAGTGCCTCTGAGATGGCCGCGCTGGCCGTCAAGGCCAGCGTCGCCCTTAATTCCAAAACATCTTCTTTGAAATCTAAAGGAGCTGTTCAGAAAAGGAGTAATAGTTATAAGAAGAAATCAAAGATATCTCCTTTTGTGGTGATGGAAACGAGTAAGATTAATGTGATCATTGACGAGGAAGCAGCTCGTTTAATGTTGGATCAAAAGCAACAACAATCGTCTTCGAGCTTAGGAGTGTCGAGATCAGGTTCAATCAGGAAAATGCAAAGATATTCATCGAGGAAAGCTCGGTTGGCTGTTCGGTCCTTTAGGCTTCGCTTGTCCACGATATACGAAACTGAATCATCCTCTGATCAGTCTCATTCTCATAAATTATACTGAGGATTCATTGCGACACTCAATAGTTGGATCTGAATATTAATATTCTGTCTGCATTTAATCTTTTTGACTCTGATATCCATATATGTATATACTGATAATGAATCTGAGCTTTAATTTTGTAATCTCATGCTGTGAAAGTTTTTAACTTTCTATCATCATCCATGATCATCCTAAAATAGAATATTCAAACTGTATTAAACAAAGACATATGAAACTATGAAAGAATGTTCGTCACATACTACTAAACTTCCACGTTATAAGCATAACTTCAAACACAAAATATATAATACAAGTTCATTGTTAAGCAACATTGGGAATTAGATGAAGTCTTCTATTCTTCTAAATTAGTAATCATCTATCTTACATTTGTTAAATAGTTCCGATCCAGTTATCTTGTAACGGATCAACTTGGATAATAAATTATTAATAACGGGTTAAATGGGTCAAAATAATGTCTGTCAGTCTTGATGGAAACATGTTTCAAATCATCTAAAGTGTATTAACTGTGTACAACCTTATTAGTCAAATGCTTTGTACTCATATATTGCTTTGAAGTTCAAAAGCTTTCAAAAAAGTATTGGCAAGTCAAGTCAACCCAACTTGTTCTGCACATGAAATTACCCATTTTGTAACCGATTACTTGATACATCAATTTTGCCATATCATGATGCTACTGTATTCCTCAAGATAACTACTATTAGTTACAACTTACAAGGATTTAACCTTATCAAGTTATCATAATATGTAAGCTTGAGGTCCATTCAGTTCTCGAGTTTTACTTCAACGGCGGTCATGCAAACATTTTTATGTCCATATGCCTTATAGAAGATTGACCAAAAAATTTGAAACTTGTGAGTCAAATCTAAGCAAACAGAAGATTGACCAAAAAATTGGCAGACAACATTTCCACAATACAAGTCCATAGCAGTTGTAATCAATACTAATACCAGTTGTAAAATAGAGCGATCAATATCTGTAGTAGTTGTAATCCATTAACATTTTCAGAGAAATCAAACCAACTACTTTGCGAAATGCAAATAAATATTTTATGGGATTGAGTGGCTTCAATGGTCAAAGTGTTGGAATTATATAACATGACAACCCATAAATATAAACAATAAACATCAAAGTAATCATGCGGAAAGGAACATATAATAAATAATTAATTAACAAAAACATAAAAGTATGCATACATTTTTTATTATAGCTAAACAATAATCAATCCAAGCAACTCTTCAATTAACATGAACCCTAATTAGGGTTTATAAGGATTATTAGAATTGCCCTTTACCAATTTTGCAATTCAATCCAAGATACAATGAATAGTGTGATTGTATCACGTTCTTGTACACACATACTAATACCAAGTTAACGTTATGCTAGTAATTGAAACACAAAACAAAACCAAACACTTTTGTTTATTAAAGAGAAAACCGATCGAACCCTATAAGGGTTGTTTGTCAATCGACCTAAAGGAAAACAAAGGAGAAAACAAGCTAGGGTTATGTGTGTGTGCACAAGAGATAAAAAACAAATAATGCTAACCTTTGTATATATACTAAGTGAAACTTGGAGAGCAAGTTAGATGAGGATTGGGTTTCCCCAATCCAATCCATAACCGACCATAACCCAAAAGGGTGTTCCGGATCTTTCTCGACTTACCAAATTACACTCTAGTCATTCCTTTATTATTAAATGGTCGTTAGTCAATTATCATTAATTACATAATGGTCTTTTAAACGTTTTGTGTATGTTGGAATCGCTCCTAACTCGTAAATGGAACGACATTGACGGGATTATATTTTCTATCTTTGTTACCTTAAACACATGGACTTGTTATATCAATTACCCATTGTTGTATGTGTTTGGGTATATATACCCCTCCATACTTCCATGGAGGGGTGAGTCTCATTTGTGTAACTTCACCTTTCAATAATAAAATACACATAGTTTCTCCCTTCTCTCTATACTTTATCTCACTAACATGAAGATGATAATCTTTCATCTTCCAAGATCTCCCGATTCACCATATCAACCATATATTCGATCCTAACATTGGTATCAAGAGCAAGGTCGGATGTTTTTTCATGGGTTGTTTTTAGTGATATTATCTTGTCAAACATCTTGTGTCAAAATCTGTTGTTAACAAAGTCTTAACCTTTCGTATTCTTTTTTTTAGTAACATATTTTTTTTACAAGTTTGATGTATTTTTTTTTTTTGGTAAAAAATGTCACGTGTAATGTTGCAATATTTTGTCTTGGGTAATTTTGTCCAATTAGATGGTTGTTTCATCACTCTCTTATGAACCAAACCTCGTGAAAGTTTATGGTCAATCCTGGTGGTCAAAATAGGTCTACAAAGTGGTTTTTTATACCAACTTTCTGGGTGACAATGAATCTTGACGGAACTTTTGGTCGGAAAATTCGCCAGAAAAAGTCAACAAAGGGTCAAAACCCTATTTTTACGCCTAAGGTGCCATCTTCGAGATATTTACGATAACTTAGGAAGTTATGCGTAAGAAGAACAGTTACGCGTAAGGTTTTTACGCATAAGCCTATGCTTACGCATAAGCTTTATGCGTAAGACCGTGTTTACGCATAAGACCATGTTTACGCGTAAGGATTGTTTACGCATAAGGTCTTACGCGTAAGATTTCTTACGCCTAAACCATTCTTGTTTTACGCATAATACTTTTACAACATTCTTACGCATAAGTAAAAGAAAGAAGATGAAGCAGATTTGACCTTGACCAACATTAAACCAAAATACCTACGACTCTTATGACTTCAGCTTGTTTTCATACTTCATCAGTCCACTAAATGATTATGTACGAGGACTATTTAAACATCAAGACATCTGAACCTATACCATATCCAATATCCCTTCAACAACATCTTTAACTCATAACAATACTCTTAACTGATATTAATCAAATGACAACTCGCATCAATTGATCTCAGATTAGTTTCTTCATGGTATTCAAATTTCATTAAGACCTTTAAGGTCTATACCCATACGAGAAACAATCATCATTGATCTTTTACTACAAAAAACAAAACTGTTAATGTATTTCTTTCTTTCGATTTTAACTCAAAACCCTACTGTGATCTCTTTTGAGGCCATATCGCCATAAACCTTAACCATTCATTAAGAAGGTTCGTTTGTTTGTCTAAAATTGAAAGGAGTTGTGGGTCTTGGTTTTTTAAAACATGACCTGTAATGCGTTTGTGATGATGAAGATGTGTCATGGTTAAGATCTGAGCGGATAAATGGGATTAGGGTTATCAATTGATACTATTAGGGTTCAGTGATATTGTGGTGTCTTTTATACCCAGTATTTTGGTTGAGGTTTGGATTGAAAGTGGATTTGAACCGGGATATGTTTGGGTTCGCATGGGCCAATCTTTAGTTTGGGCTGAAATATCTATTAATCATAAGTTGGATTGGATACTACTTTTGTAACGGGCTGAGTGAGTTGAGCTTGAATTGGGCCATGGATGTTGCTTGGGCCAACACAGTTTAATCACTTTGTGATAAACGAAATTTGTTGATTCGTTGGGTCAAATGTTAAATCAAAATGGATTAAGCTAAAAAGTCATTACTATCAAATGTATTTTTATATGCATGAGAGCAATTTTTGGTATAACATTTGGTTAACGAGTGGTATTTTGGTATTATAATTTTCACGAGGATGCAATTTTGACAAGATCGGGAAACCATTATCAAAGTTCACCTTAACCGTTAATGAAGGCTAGTTTTGGGCATGTAACCGCAAGATGTGACTACGGCGTGAATTCAATATTATTTATTTGAGGTTGAAGTGGGATTTCACGGGTGCGTGTACTTAGTATCTGCAGATATCGGGGTTGGTTGGATGCATGATTTTTCGAGATTCTTGTTCGAGCCTTTAACCGTTACGAATGACAAAGACTTGAGTTGTCTAGTTATACCTGATCTAAGGAGTTACGTTGTTGTGCTCACATCGTATAGCTATCACTTTTAAGGAGTTACGTTGTTGTGCTCAAGTCACAAAAAGCTGAGGATAATTCGAGAAACTTTAAGTTTACCCTTTTTCGATCTGGTTAATCAACCCGGTAAGGAAAAGGGTTCTTCGTCTGAAAATAGTGCAAGTTTAAGTCACAAGTTCGGGTTGTTTTACTTCAGTCTCAAGTTTGTCATATTGGGTTTTCTCCATCAGTAGTCACTACAAAAAGCCGTCAGAATGATAATGGGGTCGGTAAAGAGTTAGGCCGAGAAGAGTATACACGAGTAGAGAAGTCTTATCATCAATTGATTCTCACATGATATTTATGGTACTTCACAATTGTTCGATTACTTGGACATACATGGTTTTCATTGTCTCCAATTCATCATCAACATACGTGGTGTATGATTCTGATTCATTGAAAACATCGGGGGGAAGAGAGTATAGGTGTTCACTGCTTCTTTGATGTTTTTGGATTTTTTTCAAAAACCCATTTCCCTTCATGAATTTCTTCAATCAAGGGGAAGAAATGAGATGGCCTGTGGTGCAAATTTCTCAAGTTGGTGTTATCGTCTCACTTTCACAGAGTCATCGTGCATGAAGTTACCTAAATATGATGTTGTGATGCCTTACACACGGTCATTTTATCGAGTAATTGCAGATTCACAGGTAACTATTATTCCGATAGACCGCAACATTCAAGGGAAAGTCATTTCATTTCGTCTTTCGTGGTTTGTTTGGTGTGAAGCATCTACATACGTGAGAAAATCTTGTTGATCTCTCACATGTTACCCCCAAACGGATTTTCCGAAACAAGTCAGATTTACCTTGTGTGGTTTACTGCTCATCTACAAATTCCGCTGCGTACTGAAAAACTCAAAAGTTAGAGGAAATGTTCACTACATCAAAGTTTCGAATCTGCTAAAGACGGTTGTCAGTTTGGGGGAAGCTGTTTTAGAAACTTCGCCAAAAAGAAGTGTACGGAGAAGCTGCTAAAGACATGCAGCATGAATTGAGGGGAAGTTAATCCAATTCATGCATATTACATCATTTGCCTACAAGTGAAGAAAATGGTTCTCAAGTCAAGGTACAAGAAGAAGACAAAGAGCGTAAACTTTCATCATCCTCAGCACTTGAAGAGCTTATGAAGACCTTTCTTTATTTGTTTTCTATATTTGTAGTAAATGTTGTAAGTAATCCCTTATGTCGTCCCATTGGGGGAAGATTTTTGGAATCGCTCCTAACTCGTAAATGGAACGACATTGACGGGATTACATTTTCTGTCTTTGTTACCTTAAACACATGGGCTTGTTATGTCAATTACCCATTGTTGTATGTGTTTGGGTATATATACTCCTCCATACTTCCATGTAGGGGTGAGTCTCATTTTTGTAACTTCACCTTTCAATAATAAAAAACACATAGTTTCTCCCTTCTCTCTAAACTTTATCTCACTAACATGAAGATGATAATCTTTCATCTTCCAAGACCTCCCGATTCACCATATCAACCATATATTCGATCCTAACAGTGTATATAATAATTAAATATAAAATTTTATATATAATTATTATTCGTTAACTCTTCATACGTAAAGTGTGCAATCCCATGATCTCGAGTTCGATCCTAACACACGTCTATTAATTTATGTCCATTAAACCAACAGCTCCCACTTGGACATATCTTAATAGTGTGATCACATCGGTTAGCGTCTAGCAACACGCCGATGCCTCTAGTACAACCCGAGTAAGGCTCTTGGAAAACCTTTTAATGATTTCTCATTATTATTATCCTTTTGTTTCTAATACCACGTTAAATAAAGATATGGATCTAAGTCATTCTTTATTCAACTATTCTGTTTCTCGTTATTAGTGATTGAGCAAGATTACCAAACCTTCTGAAAATATTCAGGGGAGATCTTGGGCGTGACCACGCAAACATCTTGTCAACCCTACGAGGGCCCAACGATTAAACTCAAAAATAAATTTGAAGGAACAAATTCTATCTTGACTACAAGAATAACTCACAAACTTTGCAACACTTTTGAAAACAACCCTTATGACTACCAGTTACGTTTAGCGTTAAGTTGTTCCATAGAAGTGCACTACATTCATGACACTTATCTGGTATCTCAAGTCTGAGGATAACTATTCATGATTTACTTAATAACAATATCCATAAAGTAAAATCATTTAGTTGGGATAAGTCCTATATTCAATTCATTAAATATCATCTAAAATTGGTATGCTTTCTCATCAATATACTTTTAAGTATATTCTACCAAATCACTCAGATTTGTCTTAGTTTAATAATACTCCCATATCATTAATAGACAACGGACAATTTAGAATAACTAAAAAATTATTCACGGATTAAACATGCAAATATAATATACAATATATTATAAAATCAAACATACCAAGTATTTGATTTATTATAATAATTTTTTAACATCCCTTATCCAAATACTAAATAGATCAATGCATGAACATTTCAGTTGATGAATTATGCCTCAAGTAATAACAATCATACTTGTTGACAAGGCATAAATCAACCAACTTGATCTATCATAATTTTGAGAATACTTATTTCAAGAATTCAATTAGTGAAGTTCTTGTATGTGTGCATTCAACAATCCACATAATAATTCATAAAGTGTGTGACATCCTCTATCACCAATTTATGACAATTAAACTTTTAAACATTTTTAAAGTTTAAAGTATTCTTATTCTTTTAATGTATAATGCAACTGTGCTCTTTAGCTAGCACAACTAGTTCACGTGGCCATTAACAAGGATGAAATCCTACCATGACTAGTATTGAATGTTATCTCTATTAAACCAACATCATTAAACAACAATATGCTCTTTAGAAAATCAGTAAACTTTAATATCTATTATGTAATGTTTGTAGCCAATGAAAATTTGCACAACAATTGACATATTATCCATCCATAGAATCTAGGAGCAATTCAAGGCTGAGGAATGTAATTCTAAGTCCAAACATATTCTATTTAGAATATTTATTACATAAGTTATCTAATAACTTTCAGTTAGATATCAATGTTGTCAAATCATCTTTCACTCAAGCATAATACAACAATTTTAATACACAACATGATGTACATGAGGAATCTACAAGTCAAACTTAGATTTCATTCATGTTCTATCTTGTCAAAAGATATGTATCCATTTTCCAACTGATATATCATGTTTTATTAGAATCATTTATTTTACCGCACATGTTTATTAACAATACACATATATTTCAAGGTTGCATGTTTTAATTCTTAAATCTTACAAGTGAAGTTTCATTCCAAACTAAGACTTAACATTTTACTTACATGGAATGTTACTTCCTATATGTTATACAACATATAAAATTTAAGAACCTTAACATAATACTCCCACTAGCTTTCAGGAATACTTAAAATTTATCTTATTTCAATTATAAATCAAAACTAGGATTTAATAATTAAACATAAGAATAATTTCACAGATGCATGTGTTTATCCATTCATGAATTATTGCACTTTGTACATTTACAAAGATTATATGAATTTAAAAATCCTTTCGATTACTTACCGTCCTCGCTCAAGTAATCACTTAAGAAAGAGTTTTGATATTCATTGTCATTTTTCATATTAATGAAAATAAGTATGACAATAATCATATTTATATATTTAATGTTTCCTAGGAAATAATATTCAATTACAATTAATTGCTTAACTGTGATTAATAATCTTGTCATAAGACATGCATTAAATATGTGTACAATATTGTCCATATAATTTTTACACAGAGATTTAAACCGATATGGTTTTCCTTCTCTTTGAAGAAACTCATCTTCATTCTCTAGTCTAACTATTAAGATAAACCAAGTTTAAAATTTGATTATTTTTATGGACAACAAATTTAACATTTATAGTATGAGTAATTTACTCAATTCAATATGTGGTAATCCATCATAATGACCATCAGGTTTATCATAATCCTGAAATCCTCATGTAACTCATATTCCTCATGCATATTAATCAAATATTTGAGATATCCTTGCGGATCTATGAATAAGAATTCCATCATCTTAAGGTTTATCATTTACATGTTTACATGATATTCACTAGTGTATTTTAGAAGATTATGTATCTTGTAATGTCGTATTTTCAAGATAAAACTCCCACTTGCCTTTAGTAATATATAGACTATCTATATATACTTAGCAAGTAGAGAAAAACTACATTGTTCTCTTTTTGGGATTTTACAAATACAAATTGACAGTTCCTAACTCTTAATTGTTAATAATCACTCTTCATAAGAAGTTTAACAATTCAGAACTTCAATTTTAAAACTTAATGTGATTCATCACATTCCAGAATAAAATGGTGTTTTATTAATCTTCTAAGTTTGAGTCTTATTGTAACCACCCGCATCTTCAGGCAACTTTTCATTTTCGAGAATTTACTATTCACTTTTACTATTCATTTTCACTATTCATCCGTAAAAATTTTATTTCACATTCTCGTAAGATAAATTATTTTAGTAATGAACTGAGAGTTCGACAATCGTTAGATCATTTTCGCAAAAGTTATTAAGAAAACATCGTTATAAAGTTTCATTCTGGACGGTCCAACGTTTAAACATCACGCGCTTAACGAAAATCAACTCTGATAATTTTCCTAACATCAGATAAATTCTTAGATCACTCATGATTAATTTGAGAATTTTTAAGATTTATTTTTATGTTACCAAATAAGCCCTGCACTGAAAAACTAAACTTACGTTTTAAACAATTCTACTTACATCCAGACTTAACGATTCCTGCAGTGTTTCTAATATGTTTTTGACACTTTTACATTTTTTTGAAAAGTCAAACATATTTCCCTCCTCCTTTGACCATAAAGGAATTAACCTTGTACGTTCTACATTCTTGCATAAATCGCGTAACTTTTAAACTTCACAAATAACTGTTAAGTTATCCCGCGTATGAATAAAACCACATTTTGACTTCTCATATTACTTTTAGACTAATTTTAGTCTACTCTAAATAAATTCACGGTCGTTTCCCCTCGAATTTCGTTCTTTTTGAAAAACTGCGTATACGCGTTTTTTTACCCGTATTTCCAGTTTTAAGCAGCGTTTTTGCACCCAATGAGACTTATCACTCATTTTATATTTTTAGATGGAGTCTAATTATGAGTCTCATCATTCCTGTAAGTTTCGTATTTTTACGATACCCGGTTTTATGTTTTTATGGCTTAACGACTTACGGTTGGCATTTAACGGAACCAAAACTTACTCTAAACTCAAGATATTATCAAAACTTATCATCTAAGCCACCTAGACACATTGTTACCGACCTAAGGGGGGGAGTCATCATATTTGTGGCTTAATCCTAACCAAGGTTCATTTTGATCATTACAAGTGTCCTAACTTAACCATGGTTAATATTTAACCCAATATATGGTTAACCAAACTTACCCTCCTATAAATAGGAAGTAAAATACATCCTAAACTCCTTCACAAACTGATTTTGGTCGTTCATACCCTAAAACACTCACATCTTCCATCATTTGATCTATAAACTCCAAGTTTATGCAAGCAAGTTCCAAAGATCAAGCTACTACATCAAATCTCTAGCAAGTTTTAGTGATATTCTTGAGTTTAGATCCACTCAAGTCACTTAGTACTTCATCACCAACTCTTCAATTTTGAAAGGGTGCCAAGGTGTGGAAAGCTAGCTCAATCCGAAGTCTTTCGCGATCAATCAAAGTCCTATCCTTACTAAGTTACTCCTTTCTTATTGAAAGCCAAAAGTTGTAAGCAACTTATCACCACCATCATCTCATCTTTATTATTCATAATCTTAACTATTTCAGGCTATATATATAGTTACTATGTTGATTCATGATGTACATATACTCAATCACTTGTTTTAATTCACATATTGTCATAAAAGTAACAAACTAGTAAACTAGTCATATTCTACACATGTGAGACCATTAAAAACAGTAACATAAGGACTTTATAACTTACATAATATGGTAGACAAGATAAAAAGGTAAACATATCAATTTGAATCACCCGAAACGGACAAACGAGTCAAAAGTTATAGCCAAAAGAAGTTAGCAAAACCAAAACGCCGAAACTGTCAATAGCTTGCTGTTTTGAGTTCTGCCATTCTAAAAATGGTACTTCTGGTCCGAATCATCAAAAAGTTAAAACACAAAAGTTGTCCGAAACGACGTTTTCCTTCAATATCAAAGAAGCTCGGACCTTGAAAACGCTTAAACTGGCCATAAATCTTTCAAAAACAGAAACTGCCCTATATTTAAGTTTCACAACTATACTTTTGTCACAACTAAAAGCAAACCAAGAGGCCTAAAGGCCATAAGCCAAGACCACGGCTACGACTAAGGTCAAGGTTGAGTCTCAAGACCATGGTAGTCAAGACCAAAGTCACGGCAAGACCATGGCTAAAGCCTTAAGGCTTGTTTGCCCAAGACCGTTAACTAAGGTAATCATATTTATGAAACGTCGAGAACTTGTAAGAACATGATAAACTTATTTATATAACAATCTTCACTCAAAACATATGTTGTATCTACTAAGTGCTACAATAGTAGGGAGCTTCATGTGAGGGGTTCATTTGAGTAAAACGTATCGACGAGTTGCTGGATTTACAATTTAAAGTGTCCTAGCTCCTCGAACGTTTACTACATGACCTCTGAATTATGATGGCCCAAACGGTAGTACGATATCTATAAACTAAATACGTTTTCACATATTAAAGATCTTTCTATAAACATCAAATGATAATTGACTACATCAT
>OU343221.1:191480401-191492901 GCA_910596185.1 Chrysanthemum makinoi
GATGACATTTTTCCCTTTATCATCAGTCTTGGCACACTCTTCTTCAGTTAAATCAATGATAGGTACCTCTGTAGTAGTACCTAGGTCAACATGTTGATGCTGATCATCAACTGGATGTGGTCATAGTGTAGCAATGTCAGAACGATGCTGGGGAAGGGAAAGATCTGTTGGTTCTTGAATTGATGCAGATTGATTAGGATCTGAAGATACATCCTCCATAAGTTATCAGCAGATGTATCTTATCAACCCAGGTTCCTTTGAAGCTTCAGAAGAAACCTTATGACATAAGATCTCTTCCTTATTTGTAAAGGACAGGCTCCTTCTTCTTTGAGGAATTGGCGGCTAATGATAAAGGATCATTGAGAGAAACAGCAGCCAAATGTCCAGAGAGACTCAAAATGAGGAACTTCTTGTTCTTCATCAGAGGAAACCACAAGTTTCCTTTTGGAGGCCCCTTTTAGTTTATGCTCTAAGACCTTGACCTGATTTCGCAGTTCTTCAATCTTACCCCCAAGAGAAGACTTGGTCTCTGCAAGCTCCTTTTTCAGACTATTAACCTCTGCAGCATACCTGTTGACAGGAGCATACACAGATGAGAGTGTAATGGGGTCCTCAGCTCCACCAGCAGATTGCTCTGTGGTAAGGGGAGCCTCATTGGACCTTCCAGAAGTAACCTGGTCATGCTCAATGTGAGGAAGATCTTCATCGAGAGGATTCCCCACAGGATCTGGTGGGGTGGTCTATGAGATCTAACTCAACCGAGTAGCTAGAGTGGGTGGAGGACTGGGACATGGTGGTTGGACTGGAGCAACATGAGTTGCTTCAACAGTTGAAGATGGGCCCTCATCAAAGTGAACCAATGGATTACACAGTAGCAACAGGTGAAGAGGGAGGATTATGAGCTACATTCTCCTCATCAGCAGCCTCATTACCTTGGGGCAACATGGCTGCTAGCAAGGGATGATGTTCCCCCTGAAGTGGGTTTTCATTGTAGCAAACAATTTAGCAGTTAAAGTACCTATGGGATAGAAAGATTGGGCCTGGGTAGAGGTGTCTAAAATCATTTGAAGAAACCTGGGGTACATTAAAAATTTTCCCTTTATCTTTTGAATATTTTCAACCAAGTTTTCAAAAATATACTTAGAAAAATTGAAAGTTACCCCTGTGAAGACACACAATACCAAAGCCCAGTCGTGTAGAGAACTGGTCCCATCCTCCAGTCTTGTTGCTCATGCATTGGAGCAGTGTGTGAACCAGGAACCTCCATTTTGGGCAGAGTTCCTTCTTTAGCCACATATCTGTTCTTGTTCCTCGATACCCAATAGCCCTTAGCCCATTAAGTACATCTTCCTGATTAGAGTGAAATACTCCTTCAGCATCTTCCAGGTGAAGCTTCCTCCTGATCAAGTCCTCGGTCACAATGTACTCTGTTTCATCAATCACAGCCCTAATCTCTGTCTCGCTCCTCTTCTCAGCAGTTTCCCAAAATTGAGTGATCAGTGACTCATATATCTCATTTGGAGAATGATTTAGAGCATAATAAATTTTGGACCTTTTCAGAAATTCCACCATTGGTTCGTACAATTCATATCCCTTGCCATTTCCCAGAAATGCAACTTTGTTGTGATCATGTTTAAATTCAAGAGCCATGAGGAATATGAGTGTTTAGGATTATGATTCTTGAAATGGTGGAGTTTGTGGAAGTGGAATGAGAGAGAATTGGTTTGTTCTGAAGCGAGTAATGGTGGATGAAGTGTTTTTGCCCAAATTATAGTCAAGGAAAAATGGACCGTTTGGTTGACCTTTGCTGACGTGTATTGCATCTTTGACCCAACCCAAAATAACACTTCGGCAAAACACATGATCATCTGCTGAAGTTATAGCTCAGCAGAATGCATCAAGATAAGATATTTGGTAAGTTTCTAGAATTACTGTGCCACCCACTTGCATTAAACTCCTTGAACCTCGAACCCGTCTATAAAATGATCCCAATATAACTCATCTCTTCGCCAAGATCCCCAAATATTTACCACAAACCCTAGATGCAAAAATAACCCCAATCAACAAAATTGTACCATGAATACCAAACCTGAGATCATAGATCTCACAACCTCATCTTCATCATCTTCTTCATCATCATCAGTGGTGAATCAACCCCATGGCTGTATTACTTTCCTCAACCCTTTCCCGACCAAAATAAATCACTCCTTCTTCCTTCTTAAGAGGATGACAGTGTAGTGAATCCAAAGTGAATCATTCCCGATGATTCTCATGATCTCATCTATGTGAGGAAACATCTACCCCAACCTCCAAAGACCTCTGTCTCAACAATGACTGTGGCCGGGAATCCGCCACTCCCCACAGAGAGAGAGATGGTACTTGGTCTCACTACACCATCTTTTGGTGTACCAACACACATCGTATAATAGAAGGGCTTAGCGAGGGTGGATCGATTGCATTTTGGTTGAAATGAATAGATGAAGCACACAGGACACGTTATTATTCTCCATCATCCTCGCGTGGTCACCGTCATCATCAATCGCTTGCATCAATCCATCCTCCCATTTTGGTCCTTAGCATCTTTCGTCACTTGGCCGTCATATGCATATCCAACCATCTAGAAAGACGAATGATGGTTATGCAAGACCTTACAAAGTAGCCAAGATCTAATGCATATCCAACATTCACTTAGATTTCGGAATGAGAGATATACACTAGATTAGGATTAGCTTTTAAGTGTACTAAATTTATCTTGAAGATGCATATGCAAAGAGGTTGACTTTATGTAAGTCATGAATCAGAACCGCTTCTTGAATGAATGAATGAACAATTTGACTTCAATTTCTTTCTTCAAGATTATAACTTTAGTGGAATCAAATTGCTTCCAAGATTTGATAATAAGAAACAAGTAACACCCTTTCTTCGCCTATCCGACCATTTACTAATGAACCACACTTGATGACTTTGATCTTGATCATGGATATATACACCGCAATCCATAAGGAATGTAAAAATGTCAAGACACAAAAACATACACAACAACAAACAAACTAGAGAAATATTAGTAGTTAGTGTTAGAATACAAACTAATATACAAAAATAATGAAGTTTGCACTACTCCCCGAGGCACATGCCTCCCCGAGGCCTATGCCTCCCCTCAAACTATGCACCAAGGGTTTAACATTCTAATATTGACCACGAGGTGTTGAAACCTTGGTCCATCAAACGCTTTTGTTAACAAGTCTGCCACATTATCATCAGGATGGATTTTAGCCACTTTGTATCAAATGTTTTTCCTAAGCATCTCTTATAAAGTGGTGCCTGATTTCAATGTGTTTCGTTCGACCGTGAAAAACGGATTTTTGACTATGCAGATGGTACTCTGATTATCTATATGAATTGTAGTGTTCATAAAGTTGTACCCATAGTCCAAAGAATTGGTTCTGAATCCAAAGGACTTGTCCACGCAAATTAAGAAGAACGTACTGCTTCAAGAGTTGAGGTGGCCACCATGGTTTGTTTACATTGCCAAGAAATCAACCTCTTGCCAAGAAATTCAGCTCCAGCCAGGATCTTCTATCCGATTTGCACCAAAGATAATCACCGGTCACTATATGCTTCCAACTTGAAAGAAGATTCTTTTGGGTACCAAAGGCCTAAAAGAGGTTGGCCTTTGAGGTACTTAAAGATCTTCTTGACAAAGATTGAGATGGGAAGCAAGTGGAGTGACTTGATGTCGAGAACAAACACTCACAAACAAATGTAATATCAGTCTTGAAGCTGTCAAATACATCAATGAACCAATCATGGACCTACATGTGATGATAACATTCAGGTAGATCTGGTTCATTATTTGCCCTTTGGAGCTTCATATGGTGTTGTGGCAGTCCTAACACCTTCCATACCAAACTTCTTCAAAATGTCCCTCACATATTTATCTTGACTGATAAAGATGCCATCCTGTTTCTCACGAACCGGAGACCCAAAAGAAAGTAAGCTCTCCCATAGCACTCATTTGAAATTCACCCTTCATAAGTTCCTCAAATTGCACCAAGCCGCTGTGGAACCAAAAATAATGTCGTCCACATACACTTGCACAGAATGATGTTCCAGTAATTCTTCTTGAGGAACAGTTTTATCAATAGCACCTCTTCTATAGCCATGCTTCACAGAACGATGAAAGCCGAGCATACCAAGCTCTAGGTGATGTGATTCATAAAAGAGCTTTAACCACCTTGTAGACATGATTAGGGTGATCAGTGTCTTCAAATCCCTTGGGTTGAGTGACATAGACCTCCTCTTCAATCTCACCATATAGAAAAGCACCCTTGACATCCATTTGATACACCATGAAACCCATGTATGAAGCATATGCCAAGAAAATGCATTGTTTCAACTTCTGCAACAAAATCATCATAATCAATCCCTTCTTCTTGTCTCAGCCTTGAGCTACCAACCTTGCTTTGTTTTTGATCACAACACCCCTAGCATCTCTTTTATTCTTCAAAACCCATTTTGTCCCAATGGCATATTTGCCATCAGGGAGTGGAACCAAAATCCAAACCTGCTGATTGTGAAATTGTTGCATTTCTTCTTGCATTGCTTCGAGCCAGCTTGAATCGTTGAGAGCTTGAGAAACACTAGTTGGTTCCACTTGAGAGAGAAAACAAGAAAAAAGCATAATGCTTGAGGTCTCAGATTGTTCTTTGCTGGTTGGAGACATAAGAGAGAAAAGCATCGGTCCAAACTGAGGACTGGTGATAGTCCTTCTAGTTCTAACCGGTGCTAGAAGATCACCTATGATGTTGGATTGAGGATGAGCAATGTTGATCCGCTGAGTAGTGGTGGGGTTGACTTCAATGGATGAGTCAAGATTAGTGATGGTTGGCTCAAATTCAAAGATCATACGGAGTGAGAGTGAAGATGCACTGGTTGATGATTCCAAGATCCTGAAGGTTTTGGAAAGCGCGATGTATTCACCAAAGTCCGAAGATACTTGAGAAGGAAAGCATAGCCTTCAGTTTGGGGAAGGTAGGTGTGAGAATCAACTCCGCAGAAACATGATTTCCACCGACTCCTTCATTAGCAACCTCTCCATTCAGTTTCTCTGCTTCAAGCTTAGCTACAAATTCTTGAGTCTGGAGCCTAGCAAGGTCCTCAGCATAATGAGAGTCATCTTCATCACTTCGAATCGCAGTATCCTTGGAGATGGTACCTGCAATATTGTTAGAGGAGAAAGAAGGTACAAGTATGGGTTGCTCATCATCTTCAAACTCATTTTCTGAGCCATCATCTAGGGGACTGTGATTGTTAGTTGGAGACACTTGAGGACTGCATTTTGTTAGCCAGAATGCACCGTGATAATAAGTAAGTAGTCAAGATCAACGGACCATGAATGACCTTGTCCTTGAACATTAGGCTTATCTTCCAAAAATCTCAGTTTCAACGTCTCCTCTATCTTCTTGGCTTGCAAGTTGTACACCCTGTATGCCTTACTATGAGCTGAATAGCCCACAATATAACCATCATCAGCTTTCTCATCAAACTTTCCCAATGGATCACTTGTGTTCAGAATGGTCACTTGACAACCAAAAGGTTTTAGGTAGTGAATGATGTGAACCTTCCCAAAGAGAAGTTCATATGGGGTTTTGAGTTGTGGTCTAGTAATGGACACCCTATTTAGCACATAGCAATGAGGCCAAAGACCTTCATTCGTAACATAGTAAGCTTTAGAAGTCAAGCATGGATCTAGCGTTCTATTAAGGTCCTATTCTTTCTTTTCACCACCCCATTTTGTTGTGGGGTTCTTGGATTACTATAGTCCCTTTTTATGCCTTTTGACCCACGAGTTCTATAAGAAAAGCATTTTTAAACTCATCCCATTATCACACCAATACCTTTGACCTTTTGTTCAACCGATTTTCAACAAGAGTGATGAATTCAACAAGACTTGAGATGTTCATCTTTGGTTCTAAAGAAAACCCAACAAAATCGCTATATCCATCGATCACCAAATGAACTTATGATCAATGCTTCGACTTGAGTTGGACCAAATGATCCATGTGAAGCAAATCAAGAGGTTCAGAATGATGCTCATAGCATTGATAGCTTTGTAAGAGGTGTTGTTTTCCTTTATGGCAAGCGACACAATTATGATCATTGGTAAAAACTTTGGTGGGAAGACCTTCAACAAACTCATTTAGAGAGTTTGTTAATAGTCTTGAAATTCACATGCGCCATCCTCCTATGCCATTTTGTGGATTCAACAAGTGATGCTTTAGCCACCAAACATGTGAGATCACCATGCTTGAACTTCATTAAGGTTGAATGTGTATAAGTTGTGAGTGCGAGGAACTTTCAGAATTGAAGTTTCTCTGGGAGTTTGAAGTCTTTAGACGGCACAAGACATTCATCTCTGTGAAGAGGACTTTTGTTCTAGTGTCACGATTTGTGAAACAGAGAATAAGTTGAAATGCTGAAGTTCCTTAACATAGTACACATTTTCAAAATCTAGATGAGGTGTCTTTATGGTGCCTTTCCCTGTGATACTACCATCACTTCCTCCAAAAGTCACATTGCCTCCTCCTTCTATATAGGGACAAATTGTGCATCATATTATCCTTGTTCTGCAGACATGCCTTACGGAACAACCACTATCAACAATACCAATATTCTTATTATGCTTAAAAGGGATGATCCTACAAAAAACAATAAAATATATACATACAGTTAGTATACAATGGAGGTTCAAGTCATTACTTGACTTGAACTCCTTGTGGATCACAGAGCTTAGGACAAGAGTATTTAGAGGATCCACCATTGTTCTTGGTCCTCCATTGATAATTGGGTCCCTTGTTAGTCCAAGAACAACCTGCTGAGGGCTTCACCCGGCGGTGCTCCCATATCCCATCCCAGCATACAGAGAGTCAACATATGTAGGCCAATAACCATGTTTAAAGTATGGGCTAGTTGGTTGCACATAAGGTCTGGTGGTGATCCTCTCCAATGAGAGTCAGTATTAGCTGCTTGGGGACATAAGGTGGAATATTAGCAACATTGGTCCATTTAGATTTGTGTTTCTGGTGAGTAGCACATGCACCCAATCTTTGCTCATAAAAATCACAATCCTTAATCAAATGAAATTTACTTCCACATACAAAACATGTCTTCTTCTTGGAAGATTTATTCAAATAGGGAGATGTTTGATTACATGAAGAAGTACTTAAATTAGAAACATTCAAGGAATTGTTTTTAACAGACCGATTATTCAAAGATTTAAAAGACAAGTCTTCAGAAGAAACTGTCTTGGAAGTTGATTCCTCAGCGGCTTCCTTAGAAGGCTTGTAAGTAGACTGGGGTGCTGAGGCTTGGGTGTAGGCTCGAGATTGGAAAGGTCGAACTTCTCATTTGAATCATGGCTTTCATAGGAAGTAGACCCTTGATCCGATGAATTGTCACTGTCAGAGCAAGAGACAAAGTCATTAGATGAGGTATCGGTCCGGCAAGTCTTTTGACTTTTGCCATATAGATGATGTGATCCATCAAAGTCAACTTGATGATGGGCAGTCTGTGGGCATAAATTCACCTCTAATAGGTCCAGGACAGCATGCATATTACCTCTTTTACAAAGTTAGCTAACCTGGCTGGTGTGGATTTACGACCATCATACCTAGCTTATACTCCTACATATTTTTGAAAGCCTAATCCTAAGCCAGAGGTTACAGATTGATTTGTTATATAGTTCTCTAGCCAGATTATCACCTGAAATTAACCATTGTTTATTCCTAGCTATTTCCTTAGCTACCTTTTCTTTAAGCTCTAGGTTTCAGACACCGCTTCATCCTTAGCTTTCTCAGGGCACGTTTTAAATAATTATTAGAAACTTCAAGATCAAACTGTAACACCTTTATCTTTTCTTCATAAGCTATTTGATTCTTTTGAAACCATACCTTTTGTCTTTCTCACTTGTTTTAATGCTAGTTTATGGGCTTCATTTTCAACATAGCATTCATCAAACTTAGGTTTCATAGCATCATACTCTTCTTTAAGTTCATTGTATCTTAGACTACAACCAAATATACTGCTTGTGTACCTGAGATAGTCCCATCAAGGCAACCTGATCATGCCTTTCATCCGAAGTACACCTTGCCAGCAATCCAAGCTTATCCGAATCATGAGCTTCCTTATTCACAGGTTCATGTGCAGTCCAGTTGACCTGTTCATCCATGGTGAGGAGAGCTGGCTTTGAAGCTCCGAGCTTCTGCTGTTTCTGCCGATAGGAAAGGTAGTTTGCTCCATCTCCACTTTTTCTGTCTTTGCATTCCCTTGAGAAATGCCCCATTTGGTGGCAAGTGAAACACTTGACTTTTCTCCTATCAAAGCGAGCCGTTCCTTTCCCTTGAAAGCAAACTTCCTTCCAGACTTCTCTTCAAACCTTTTGATGTCCACTGACAGTAATGCCACCTGCATTTTCAGTTTCATCTCCTCCATTTCAAGTGGGTCCAACTGATCAAAGTCTTCATATGCAAGATATCTTGGCGAGTATCATAGTCGCAACAAATGAATGAAGAACACCCTCCATCACACTACTAGTCTTAGATTGAGAAGATGGTGGCGTGGGACGAGTGTTATGTGGTGGAGTGGGAGAAGCGAGGATGATGGAAAGTAGTTGGAACTAGGAGATGATGGAAAATAGTTGGAACTAGGAGCAGAGTACCATCACGTTGGAGTGAGATGTCCCAACAAAAGCTGCATGGCCAGAAGAAGATGTACGGTAAGGAGTTCTTACATCGAGGTTCAAGAGTCTGAGTCTTGTAAATTTCATCAAAGGTGAGCAAGTCCAACCCACCTTTAGCCTTGAGGGCTATACTTACATGCAACCATGATGGAGGCAAGGATCGAAGGAACTTTGAGTTGCAGTCATCATTATCAGGTTTTGCATTCATCTGGTTTAGCTGACTCAAAATCCTATGGAACCTGTCGTATCCCTTGTGAATACCTTCTTCTTTAGAGATATTAAAGTCCTGAAATTGTTGTCTCAGCATGGACTTCCTCATTCTCTTTGATTCTTCATTTCCACCGAACCTTGCTTTGAGAGCCATCCATATGTCCTTTGCATCATCCATATGATGAAAATCACATAGATGATCTTCAGGTATGGCTTGAAGTAGAATAGTTTTTACTTTATGCTCTCTCGCATAGCCAGACACCTCTTCAGGCCGTTTTGGTGGAGCCATGATAAACTTTCCATCCCTGTCAGGAATCATTTTCTTTAGACTATTTCCTTTCTTCACAACCTCCCACAGATTCTAATCAATATTGGAAATCCAGTTTTCCATCTTCATAGTCCAAAGTTCATACTCTTCCCTTTTCAAATAAGGAAATTTACCATTACTGTTTGAGAGGCTGAGCATGGAAGTGGTGTTGGTGTTGTTTGTGTTGGTGACTTCAGCTTCATTATCGGATCCAGGCATGGTGACGGTATGTATGGTTGTATGAGGGTATGAATGGTTCTTAGTATGGTAGAGACTTCCGAGGCTCACGATACCACTTGTTGAAAGCACAAAGACCTTGATAGATCTTTAAGCACTCGGAGATCGTTAGTGTTGCCAATGTAATCACAAGCAAACTAATAGAAGATCTCTACAACTTGGTATTGTAGCGGAAAATAAATACAAGTTATAATAACTAAGAACGCTTTTGATCCTCTATGGATCTTTGATTATTGAAACTCTATGTTTCAGATATTTTACAAGACTTGAAAGACTTTCAAAAAGCTTATCTATTACAAACTATAATGGTTCCTTATATAGGCAAGAAACCCTAAAATGAGCGTTTACAATGTACGCTCCTAATACTAACATAGACCAAGCATGCATCTAGACAAGCATGCAACTAATCATATTGTTTTGTTCATCATATTGTTTATTCCGATTAAGCTCTACATAATACGGCGCCAACCTATCTTTAATACTGACTTTTACTCTATATCTGAGCTTATCTCTCCTACGTGGTTCAGCACTTTTCGCAGCAACACAATATCTGCTTTAGCACTTCTGCTGAAGTATAACTTCAGCAGAATCCATTCTTCTTCGGCAGAATCTTCGGCAGAATCTTCGGCAGAATCAGTAGTTTACCTTAATTCCCAACACTTACTAGTATAAAAGAAACCTGCGGCTAGGGTTTATGTACACTTTTGAAAAACACATTCTTAGTAATTTAATATAGATCCATAGAGGATCAAGAGTTTAGTTCTATTGTCTTCTTTAACTCTTGTGTTCATATTCCGCGTGGACGTAAGTTTATTAGAGGTTCTCTATAGTTTGCTTGTGATTACACATGTTTACTATCTGTTTTCTAAAGGCTCGTGAGATCTATCTGGGACTGATCCATCAGAGTATCTTCTCTTCCTTGATTCATGCCGTAAAAGTAGTAAGTGTGATTGACTGATTATAAGTTTGGAATAACGAGACCAATTGTAGCGGGTCCCATGGATGGCGCCACTGATTGTACAATAAATCGTACGACCAGGCCTTCGATGATGATCGAAGGGTATGATGGGTGTTATGCTTGCGCCAAAATTGTAGCCAATCTGCAATAAGAAATACAAGACACTTCGTTAAGTGATTGCGCAGGGGTTGGACCCTGCGAACCACCTCCGGCGTAAGCGGTATAGTATATGATATTTGTTGTAAGTAATGTAGAGAATGTGAAATGCTGTGTTGAGTGAACATACCATTGAAATGACTCGTCCAACCTATTTATAGATGGAGAAATAAGCTTGGAGAGTGTTTGCATATGTTTCGGAGATCATGGGGGTGTCCCATGATTTTGTGGTAACCGCTAGGGCTTCATCCCCACTATCTATGTCTTGGCGGGAAATCTAAGGAGATAGTGGGAACGTGGGTAAGACCAAGTCAATGTTCTCCTTTGTCTTAAAGTGGCCAAGGTCAGACCCCGAAGGGCTTAGGCCTTCGAATTGCGACTTCCCAACTGGTAACCATATAAATGATGAATGGTTTTACGCCATCGATGACTCAGGAAGATAGACTTGACCTTTCGTCATGCAAATTCGACTGAGGTCGAATGGTAGTCCTTCGACCTGATCAGAGGGTACGTCATCAATTTGCTATTTGTTTGCTTTTACTAGTTGTTTAAGCTTTTGCTTATGCTTCTAGACGTGTCTTCGTTTGTTGTTAGGAATCTTCATCAACAAATTATTTATTGCTTCAATATTTCTGGTTTTCTATTACGATCCGAACTTTCGCGATTTCGCCATTCGAATTACCGAGAAGTATTAGTTGTAAGATAAAAAGCCCAGACATGGTTTGTAGTTTATGGTCCGCTAGGGTTCATAGGATTTATGTATTTATCATTATAGATATTGGATCAATGATATATGATACGTATGGGGTTTCTATTATCATGTTATTAGCGATTGTTTGATCCCGAGTATTAGTCGGCCATCATGAACCGTTGCTTTTATGACACCCCGTCAAAACTTATCCATTAACACTATCCTTTTTTCGGGCTAAAAAGCTAGCTAGGTTCTACTGTTTTAGCCATAACTTTTCAACCGTCTGGAATTAACTAGCGTTGTCAGCGCCATTCTCTTCAATTTTTAAATCTGCACAAAACCTAACTAAAACTACCTCCGTTGACCGATGGACGTGCCACCGAAATGTAACTGCTGCCAAAAAGGCCTTTTTTTAATCTCCCTTTTGATTTTGTTGTTTGAAGATTTGAATCCATTTGTTTTCGTTTGTCTTCATAATCAACAAATTTCTTCTGCGTGCGAGCTTTCGCGATTTCATCGCTCGGACTGCAGGGGTATAGAGTGTGTTTAGATGAGTTGGCGCAATCCAGATTGTGCGCTTAGGTCAATTAGGGTTTTTCGTTAAGTCTTATGTAATCTATAAATATCGATAAATAATACAAAAGAATCTACAAGTTTTATCATCATTTAACAGCCTTCTCATGATCTTGTTGGCCATTTGTCAATTTGCAAAAGACCAGAAACCAAATGGTAAAATCATCTTAGCATGAACGACGTACGTATTTCATTTATAGAATAGCAAAGAAATACAACTAGTAGAATGCTACTCGAGTTATTTAAGACGACCAATATATAGCAACGACTTGATTATGATTTAATAAGTTAGAGAGAAAAGCAAGACCAATTTCTTTACATGAGATAAAAACAAACGAAATAAGGGTACGTATTGGACTATTGGTCCAATAATGGAGCTTTTGGAATTGTAGAATTGAATAAAAAGTACACGGTGAGTTCTAGACAATATTGAAAATTGAGTAAACTGTAAAATACATCCTTGTGGTTTACAGTTTTCGAAACCTTACATCCCTGTCAGAAACTATTGGCTAGTTACATCTTTCGTTAGCCAAACTTTAGCCATTCTACATCCTTGGTCAGTAACTCTGTTAGTTTTCTTCGTTAACTGCTAAATGGAGTATAGAGGAGGGCTGTTTTGGTCTTTTTACTC
>OU343221.1:191497901-191529088 GCA_910596185.1 Chrysanthemum makinoi
GAAGAATCATTACGACGTTTGTGCCCTTGAGAGAACTTCCATTAGTGATGTTGTTGGTATGAGCATGTGAAAAATCGCACGATCGATCCGCTCCAGAGCTTCCATAAGAAGAAAACATAAGAAAGGTTAGTAATAAGCGGATTCCGGCACTTACAAGTTCGAACTCCGAGAGTGTTAACAGCATAGTGTGAAAACACAACTCTAATTCTCACAAAGGCCGTTCTGAAGCTGAGTCCCACAAGTGAGATAACACGATGTACGAAGTACATCTACAGTTCAGAATGAGTATTTGAGGTACACGAAGCATCACCTCACGACCGTAGACCATTTGAGACACACTAAGCGTAATCCACGGGGAGTTACCGAAGTGACCTGCTGTCGGGGCTGTTTGATGTTGACCATGGCAGGAGTTTCCATTCAATCACTGAGGATCACATGTGTGAACCTCTCATAAATGTTCTCGGCAGATTGCTAGGATCTGTGAAGGACGTACGATAAAGTATCACTTGCGTCTTATTATTGAGCCGCGATAAAATGTCAAGTATACTTAAGAGATCTTTTGATGAATCTCGTGGCTCTAGACTCAATAGTGCGTTTTGGTTTTCTTGGCGAGACTAGGAGAGGGTCTCCTTCTTTCAATACCAGCGATCTCTAAGAGAAAGCCGATAGTTTACGTAGGGTTCCCTGTGAGAATGAAACAAGCTTCTTTTGGGAGAAACTTGAGTGGCTAAGAAGGTTTAGTGCATGCGTCACTGGGTCCATGACGACTTTTAATCTTCAATACCGGTGTCATCAAGTGACAACTAGTAGCATATGAATTGAACCCGATGTAATCGCCCTAAGTTGAATAATCTAAAGGGCTATTTCTTTTCACCCTTTTCTTTGCTTTTCTTTTTAATTCTTCAACTCCTTCTTTCTCCGATTCTCATTTTCTCCTTTTTATAATCATACCTAAGGACTTCTAATTCTAACTATTGGTAGTGTCCTTGGGTAGATCCCTCCGACTCTGGCGGATCATAGGACGGTTATTCCTAACCTTAATCACCTTATAACTCCATTGCCATAAAACCATTTTCATGAAAATCTCTAGAAGTGTTTGTAAATGAAAACCATGTTTGAACACTTCAAGAGTTTTGGATTTTCATAAATACTCCCCCTCCACATGTGCTTATGAATTTTGGCAGAAATCGCTGCGGTGAGGAGAGAAGGCGCACTTTTTGAATTGATCGACTCAAGATAGACAATTCCTTGCAAGACACGATTACGTTGCATAGTTAAAGAGATACATTGTCAGCTTTTAGGTGACAACTAGCTCTAATAACTACCTTGAAGATGTGGACAACCCGAAAGGTTGTCAAACCCGTCAAAGTTCATGTCTATCAAGAGCTTCTCGAATGGGTACAATTTACTTGGATAAGTCTTGGAAGACAAATCTTTTCAATGTATGACTGTTCAGATCTCGTCAATTCATGGGTTGAAGTCTTTTCACACGAGGATTCAATAGCAAAACACAACATATTTCTTATCACATAATTTTTCTCTTCCTCAAAAATGGCATATGAATATGTTATTTTTGAAGAAATGTTGAGAATAAATATGACCAATTTGAGTTTTGTGGGAAGATTACACGAAGAACAATTTGTGAACAAAGTTTTTGATCAAATACTCCCCCTCAACAAGTGATATTAACGGTTGAGGTTTTGAAAAAACATAAGGGGAAGTACTTGTTCTTTTGAGCAAAACCTTTTAAAAGTGAAAGGTTTGATAAGTTTTACTCAAAAGTAAGAAGCTTTCGCTCCTTTTATAAGGATTGTGGCACTGAAGCGTACCACGGGGTCCTCTCATTACAAGTACGGGTTGTACACTGTTATGTGTGCACAAAACATAGTCATTATAGAATCACACATCCAAATTAATGTGAAATTGAAACAGTTTAAGGGGTACCAGGTAGTCCATCAATCTTTCCAGGAATGCGAAATGGGCGTTGATAGCCTGTGAGAGTAATCCTGGGACGACCACCTACGAAGCTCTCCAGGGTTCTGAACTGGTCCCGTATGTACAACCTTTCATCAATTCGAGTGAAGATCCTCTTCACATCCCGTCTATCCTGATAATTCCATCGATTTGGAGACCCAATGCCTTCATGTATCGCCTTCAATCTATAAGCAAAGCCGTCCCTGACCTTCTTCAATGTGTGATCCCCAAATTTGTGAAGATCTCTACACGCCATCAAGCAGTTGCGTTGTAGTTCACTACGGTAAACTACTAGAATGGTTTCTTGGACGAGAGTGTATTGTGGAAGCTGGTTGATGTCGAGGAAGTTCTAGTGAGGTCACGGTGAAGTTGACACGAAGTGCGATACGATTCAGCGGCAAAGTTGTAAATCTTCTACACGTTCCTGGATCACTATGCTTTTGATGAAGATGAACAAGGACTTGATGTATTCACGTTGAATTTCACGTGAGAATTGTCTCATTCTTCCCTCGTACCATGGCAAGATCTGAGATCTTCAATGTCGTTGAGACAAGTTCCGAAAGTCCGCTTCACCATTCATAGTCCCTTTTGTCTTGTCTTTTGACCACGATAGTCTTGAGGAAGGTGTAGTCCCATTTATACGAAAGAGTGACATGCTTAACAGCAACGATCCCTTTATCATTGTACACTTCATGTTGAGACTTTCGAACTGGCGGCTTTTGTAGTAGATTCGGCGTTTCGGCCAATGATGAATCCCGTACATTACATCAATGTCATACCTGTTCCACCACGGTTAGAAAACATGTGAGTAGCCTTTTCCTCGATGGCTATGCAGCTTGGAGTATATGGTCCGGGAACAGAAGTGTAAGTGATGTAGCGTATTTCTTTGAACCATCGCTACCGTGTAGAAGAAATTCCAAGTCATTGTTGAAGAATTAGCGAAATGGAATCTTAGGTTGATCTGGTTGGCCAATCGTTGGTAGGGGTCTAGACTAGTCGGTGTAGTATGGAGGGTTGTCTCTTCTGGTGAAGTCGATGTTTGCTTCAGGGTTGAGCCAATCAATGTTGTTAGACATGGCTCATGCTATATTATCAAGGTGATATTCAACTTCAATAGCACTTTCCGAGCTGTCTTTGAGTAGTTAAAATGCTTCATTCTTGATTCGTTTCAACTCTGATTTCGTCATCTTCTTCACACGGAACTTTTCTTGCAGTAACTTAGCATGCTCCAACGCACGACCTTCTACCATATCTAGATCATCGATTAGGCGGGAATAGCATCAACAAGTGTGGAGAACTAATCAAACTCGGTGTCGTCTTCGTCTAGCCATGAGACGACATCAGCCTTAGCGTCTTCTTCTTTTTCTTTGGCCTTGATGAGGATGATGGTTTCTTTGTTGAAGCTGGAGAGGTGGGTTGTTGTTGGGGCTCAGGGACTTCCTCATTGTCACCACCAGTATACTCAAAGTGATCACCGAGTTTTCTCTGTCTAAGGTGGTAACTCGAGTCCGAGGTTTGTCACCAGGTGAAAGCGTGGAGGAGATCGTGTTGTTGGAGTCCTTAGGGTTGGTGGTGGCACGAGAGGAGGTTCTCGGACTTCTTTGGACGTTTAGGCTCTTTATCTTTATCCTTATCCTTATCATCATCATATCTCTTGGGCGTTTAGGCCTTTGAGCTTCTTCCGCATGTTGATTTGAGTTGGTATTCCAGCAATACATCAAACAATTTACCTTCGTAAGAAGTAAATGTTTCAGATCATTTAGACATTTGAGTTACCACTGAAACCAATTCAGCATTGGAGAACACTATAGGATCAGTTGGGTTGATTGTTACGGTCATGGGTGTTGATCTTATAGTTTGCTTGGCAAATGCATCAGATTCGGATAGAGTTTTCTGTTGAACATTTCTCTTGTCACTCCAGGAATGGTGTCGAGAAGGAATTTGTGAGTATATTCTCTTGCCGTCTTCTCCAATTCCTTTTGGAAATCTCCTTTGATAAACTTTTGGATTTGTTCCCTTTCTTTCAACAACTCGTTTATCCCCTTTTGAAGAAAGTTGATTCTGTCAGCAAGTTGATTCAACTTTTTGTTGGTTACATCCTTCTTCCGTACTTTCTTGACAGCTTTGACAATCTTGGTTTTAGGGATATCCAAGAGTCAGTTGGTTTCTTCACAGATTTAGATGTGGATCTGGTTGTTCTTCTGGATGGCGGAGGTGAAGAGTGAGAAGACGAATCGATGATGAGGAGGCGTGAGGTGACTTCGAGGTCCTTAGGTGGCTCGAGAGGTTTCCTCCTTGGAGTGTGGGGGACTGTCTAGAAGAAAATCATCATAATCAGTTTCTTCATCATTTCAGGACTTAGCCATTTCATCGACCTTAGTATCTTCACGAAGTTTTCGGTCTTTTTGGTATTCGGTTCCTTTATGTCAAAGTCGATGGAATCCTCAATCTGCCTTTCTTTGTTGTTCGTGGGTGATGGTGGTACCGGTTCCCTTATGGGGTTGATTAACCGCATCGGAAATGGTGCGCTTGAGTTCCACCACTTGACCCTCGTGGGCCACGAGTTTGATCCTTTACGAATTCATCGGCAAGGTGTTTGAGTCTGAGGTACTTCAACTTCTTTTGATATTTTCTTTCCTCGTCAACGGTTCTTCTTGAGAACTTTCCTTATCATGCTCAAGCACAAGAGTTTTCCCTTTTCCTTTATAAATATTGGTGGGAGGCTTAGCTACTGTTGGAGTGTCATCAATTGCGATTTGAGTAGGTGACCTCTTCTGCGATTCAGTTTCTCGAAATTTTCATCCAGGTAGCTTTTGTTGCGGTTGAGGCTTGGGAATAGGAATAGGAAGCTTCCTTAGAGGGAACTTTCCTTTGAGTGCAGGTTTCCTCTTAGGGAACTTTCTTTGACTCTCGTAGCTTGTAACACTTCCTGCACTGCCTCTCCTGGTTTTTCTAGTGGGTGTACCGGAGGACTTTTCATCAAGAAAAACGACTTTGCCTTCATCAACTACTACGATACCTTTTGTATGAATAGAGTTGTTTGCTGCATCGGTTAGAAGGTGATCCGGCAACACTGCACCTTATTTCTTTGTTGTAGATTCCTTAAATCTGACTGTGAGTGTAGGCTCATACAACATGGAGTGATTGTTGGGATCATTGGTTCTCAAGGGGATATCAGGATTATACCCTAGAGCTCTTTGGATCAACAGTTTTGTATATCGGATGTATGGGATTTTGGAGCCAAGCTTTTTGAGGAATGACATCATGTCGTCCCATATCAGAGCTTCAACTTCAATGTGTTTTATGTTGACCAAAGCCCAAAATATCTGTAGTTCAATGAGCTTGGGATGCTCATAACCACTATCACGTCCAGAAATGGATTTGGTGATGATAATGTAGAGGTTCTCCATGGCGAGGAATATTCTTAAGATCCACGTATGAATGCTTTGTGATTACTCACGAAGCTTCATCATAACCAATATTGATCATGAATTGCGAACGGCCTCTTGAGTTGGTGAGGCGGTGTATTCGGTTGGCTCGATGACGGGAATGAGAAGAATGCCCTTAAATCTCGTGTAATGGTGACTTGTTTGTGGTTAAGCGTCACCGTCACAGCATTTTGAACTTTGACCTTTGAGTATTGTATGCGAGAATCGGTGAATGTAGATCTCCAAACCTTAGCGTAATTGGTGAGCATGTTCTGATAAGGATGATTCTTCAGAATGTCCACAGCAATTAAACAAGAAGACTCTGAGCAGGTGAGAGTATCAAGATCAACACGAAGATTGTTCTTTCCAATCTTCATCGGATAGCCATTAGGGAAGATATCTTCAACGGTGAGAACGTTTGGTGCTTCCACGTTTTGCATTTGAGCGTCCATGTCGTGATCTGAAAGATATTTAGCTAAAAGAACCAACATATCGAAAGACATTACGTTAGTCAACAGATGGTTTTATTGTCCAATTATTGAATGTGATATGTCGATGATTGTTACGAGTCCAATGTCACTTGTTTGTCCAATAGTCCAAAGACGTCGTGATAAGTTTCGTGAGTTGATTATCTTTAAGTTTTAAAGTTCATGTTTTCACTTTTTTTTCACAACTTATTAAACGCTTAAGCTTATAAGTGATATTATTGGTTTCGTGGCGTTATGATTTATTTATTTACAAGTTTGCACGCGTAACAATTCATAATTAAGGTTAAAACTAGGCTTAAGCGTAGAAATGGCAAGCTTATGCGTAAACAGAGTGGTGGTATACGCGTAAGCATAAGCTTATGCGTAGGTTCTTGACTCTACGCGTAGGAAAAGGGGCCTTATCGCGTAAAGCTTACGCATAAGCGTATATGGAACCTTACGCGTAAGGCTTACTCGTAAGAGTCAACCTTATGCGTAGAGGTCACCTTGTTACGCATATCCTTCACAGGATAGCGTAGTCCCAATGTAGAACCTTACGCGTAAACGTTACGCGTAAGATTTCTCGTACGCATAACATGCTACGCGTAAGGTGATCCTTATGCGTAGTTTGCAAGTAACCTTGATTCTGAATTTTCAAGCATAGAAAACCAGAAATAAATTCGTCATAGCACTAATATTAACACATACATTCAATTATTTTTAGATCACATCATGAATTTTTCATTCAAACAGGTTACCGTAAAACACTTATGCGTAAAACCTAAACCCTAAGGTTCAAGAATTACGCCTAAGAGAATTAGCCATAGGAAATGCACCAAAAAGATTCTGGGAAGTCTAGGATGCCTATTAAGTTGTTTTATCCAAGTTTTAACATCAAACTCAACATGAATCAACAATACCCAAACTTCAAGAACATCAACCCTAATTCTTAATTATCAATCAATTAATGTTTCGGGGTTGATTCAAAGCTTAGATATGATTAATTCATCATGAATACAACATCTTACAAGCAACCATTCAACCAGAAACGTTCACATATGAAAATACCTAATTTCACGCATAAACCCTAGTTTTCAAAATCAATCAATTCGTGTATCTGGGTGATGTTATATTATAAAAAATGGTTTGGTGATGTTATAGAAACGTTTTGACACAATCATTTTCACCACAAACACTTAAACTTGATTAAGTGTTCATACCACGCTTAGTAGAACATAAAATCATCCATAGAAACAAATCTAACCGTTGGTTTAATAAACGAATCAAAACCATTGTTTGTAAACACGTTAGATTATGAAATTACAAAAATGATGATCAAACAAACGGATTAGGAGATTGATTGTTAGGCGTAGGATTTGGTAGGTGTGGTATTAATTGTGAAGAGTTAATGAATTAGGTGGAAGTTTTATTAAAAATAACTTTGAGCTTTTGACAATTTTAGCTCTCCACCTTTCCATTTACATCCATGTCCATAACTTCCATTTTGGTTACCAAACGAAGGATATTTGGAAAGAATTTTGACGACACTCCCCCTCGACTTAATAAATAATGAAGTTTTATAAATTTTAGTCCAGGAGTGTGATGCAGGAAACCGTAAAAGTGACCACCATTATTAAAGAAACAACCGGGATAAAATAACATGCAAGTACAAGGTTTTATGATCTTGAAAATATTTGCTTTCTCCCCTCAACACTTGATCGAAAAAATACTGAATTTTGAAAGATTTGAGTGTTGACGGAAGAATTTGTACTTGCCATGTTAAAAGAACTATAGATAGAAGAATATTTTTGTTGTTTTATCTGATTTTATATATTTGTATTTTGTTTTTGAAAAATATTTACAAAAGAGGTTTTGGTGTTTGACTGGTTTTAAGAATGTTTTAAGAGTTCATCCAGTTCCTCTTGAGTCAAACACCGCATACCAATCCGGTGGACCAACTCATTAAACCTAGCGGGAGCTAAGGCTTTGGTGAGGAGATCTCCAATTGGTATCTTGTACTTACACAAAGTATAATTCAACAGCCACTGTTCCACGTGGTCCTTGATGAAATGATATCGAAGATCGATGTGCTTTGATTTCGAATGTTGAAGCCGAGTTGCACGAGATCGCAATAGCACTCTGATTGTCGCGATACATCGGATTCTGTAAATACATAACCATAGTCTTTGAGTTGTGTTCTCATCCAAATGACTTAAGCACAACACGCGGACATGGCTACATATTCCGCCGGTTGAGGACGCGATGTACAATCCTGCTTCGCCGATTGCCATGACACCGTTTATCACCAAGAAATTGTAATGCAACTGGCCAAGTACTTTCCGTGAATCTAAGCATCCTGTGGTCGGGTCACTGAAAAAGCTATTAATTCAAAACCAGAATCCTTCGGATACCAGATTCCCAAATTAATGGTTCCCTTGATGTATCGGAGGATTCTTTTAGCCTCATAGATGTGGGTTTCAGTTGGTCTCGACTGATAACGGGAGCAGAGATATACGGCAAAAACAATTTCAGGTCTGCTAGCTGTTAGATACATGAGAGACCCAATTATACTACGGTATTTGGTAGGGTCCACCAATTTCCCATGTAAATCTGCGTCTAACTTCTTGGTATGAGCCATTGGTGTGGCATAGGTGTCACAGATTTGCATTCCAAATTTGTTAAGAATTTCAAGGGCATATTTGGATTGACTCAAGAAAATACCACGGGGTTATTGATGAACTTGCAGTCCTAGAAAGAACATAAGTTCACCCATCATGGACATTTCAAAATGTTTCTTCATTAGTTTTGCAAAAGCGATTGAGTACTTTTTATGTGTTGACCCAAAATGATGTCATCCACGTAAATTTGAACAATTAAGATGTGTGCCCCGTGATATTGTATGAAAAGAGTTGGGTCGACCGAACCTTTGGTAAAATTTTTGGCAATGAGAAAGGATGATAACTTATCGTACCAAGCCCGATGAGCTTGTTTGAGACCGTACAGAGCTTTGTTCGTTTGTAGACATGGTTGGGAACTTCGGATCAACGAACCCTTCGGTGGCGACATAAACCGTTTCTTTTCAGTTGACCATTGAAAGCGGTTTTGACGTCCATCCGAAGACCGTTATATTCATATGAGCCGCGAACGCGAAAAGATCGAACGACCTCAAGGCAACCGGAGCAAATGATTCTTCAAAGTCAATACCCTCCGCTTCGTCTATAACCCTTAGCCACCGACGTGACTTATTTACGATTACGTTCCCTTCGGCATCCAATTTGTTCTTCCAAATCCATTTGAGACCAATGACGTAGACCCTGTTGGTCTTTCAACCAGTTCCCATACTTCAAGACGTTTGAATTGGTTGAGTTCTTCTTGAATGGATTCAATCCAGTTGTCCTTTGTCATTGCGTCTTTAATTTTTTGAGGCTCAGTTGGCGGACAAAGTGAGAGCATAAATGCAATGTTCACCGTCTGTGTGAAGACGTTGTCTTGTTACTACTGGTTAATTCGGGTTGCCAATTATGTTTTCAAGAGGATGGTCTTTTGTCCAATGATGTGTAGAGGGTTGATGTTGGTATACATTGTGCAAATTTTGAGGATTCAAATGACTTGTAGATGATTCCGACATCAGTGCAGATAGTTTCATTGGCAAACGGGTTAAAGAACGATTTGGATCAAAATCGCAGGTGGGGTTACTTCATTAAGAACATCATCAGTGGTTGATTAGCGTCGTTGGATGCAATTTGTTCAACTGTTGTTGTAGAGTCAACTGGTGGTGCTTCTTCAACCGTAGTTGTTGTAGCAGGTGTATCGGTATTGGAATATGATCAAAGTTGTGCAAGCGGAAACTTCGGATACACCCGAGCACGCTTCATCAATGTCATCACTAAACAGTGGAGCAAATAGCTTTTCCATTTGTTGACAAGTAAGGTGGGGCTTGGTTCAAATGATGGGGTTTGAGTGAAGTTTAAACGGTTGTGACCGGGTTCCAAGCTGTTATGCTCAGAAGCCATTTCTGTAAGCTCATCAAAATTAGCATGAATCATTTCCATAACCTGCTTTTATGACGACGATTCCGAGATCCGGTAACCTTTAGAGTTCTCACAGTATCCAATAAAGACTCAAATGTCAGCTTTGGCTTTGAGCTTTCCAAAGTCATCATGATCATTATTTGGGTAGCAAAGGGATCCAAATACATGAAAGTGTTTGAGGTTCGGTTTTATGTTATGGATAAGCTCAAAAGGTGTTTTGTTATGACGTTTTGTAATCATTGAACGGTTATGAGTGTAGCATGCAGTCAAGACAGCTTTAGCCCACAAGTAATCTGGAAGTTTAGCATTGATTAACATCGTTCTAGCAGCTTCCACTAACGTGCGGTTTCGTCTTTCAACAACTCCGTTTTGTTCTGGGGTACGTGCAATGGATGTTTGATGCTCAATTCCCACTTTCTCATAATATTCCCGAAGAGTTTGATTCACAAATTCAGTTCCTTTGTCTGTCGAATTTGTCGAAGGTGTTCCGGAGTGAATTTGAATTTTCGTGAGAAAGGTGATGATCATCTGTGGAGCTTGATCTTTACTTCTAAGAAAATAAACCCAAGTCCATCTTGAGTAGTCATCAACAATTACCAAGATGTAGCGTTTGCCATTAATCGTCTGCTGCGCGCGCGGGCCACACAAATCCATGTGAAGAAGATGAAGCACATGTTGAGAGTCGTGTTCCACCTTTGAAGGAAAATGAGCACGAGTGCTTTTCCTTGTTCACAAGGAGCCGGTGATCTTTAGAATACTGGAATCTCGGGAGACCTTCAACAAGTTTATGTCGAGCAAGATTGGTGATGGTTTGAAAGTTTAAATGTGAGAGACGACGGTGCCATAGCCAAGATTTTGTTGATGTTGCCTTTGAAAGTAGAAAGATGGGAGATGAAGCAACCATGTCTTGCATTGAGATTGTACTGAGACTAGAATTGCGAGATCCAGACATAAGATCATTTCCTTGTAGATCACGAATGAAACAAGTTTTCTCCGGCAACTTCCAAATCTCCATCACAGAATTGACCGACTGAAAAGAGATTGTGACCGAGGCCTTCCACATAATAAACCCCGCTAATTTCGATATTGCCATTGATATAATCTCCGTAGCCCATGATAGCTGCGAAGTGATCATTCCCGAATTTGACAGTGCCAATGAACTTTGCAACAAAGTTTGATAACAGTTTAAGGTTGCCTGTCATGTGTCGAGAACATCCGCTATCAACAATCAAGGATGATCTGTATCACCTTCATTACACACAGACAAAACAGATGGAATAGAAGTAGATGTGGAACCCGATGAGTTAGAGGGTTCCGAAGCAGTTATAGTAGAAATACACTCATCAATGATTTTAGGTATCCATTTAAATCCTAGTGTATTATGTATCCATTTCTGCCATCTCCAACTAGTCTTAGCTTTAGTCTTAGTGAATGCAATAGGTGGTACTACATTCCTTGGAGGTGAGACTGGAGCTACAGGGACATCAATGTGTTTCTTAGAATCTAAAGTGGGCGGTTTACCAAGCACAGAATTAGAAGCATTAGTGGGCCTAGAGGTATTTTGGGTCTTAGGATTCCGTAAATGAGACAAGATAGCTCTAGCAATACATTTGTCATGACAATCAGAAAGCATACTTTTATGACAAATAACACAAGAAGCATCAGACTGAATATCATAAGTACTTAAAGGTTTAGCATTCGTTACAACACTTTTTCCATTACATTTGTCAGACGCAATATCTAAAGTGGGTGCAACTTGAGTCTTATTCAAAGTCCTAGGGTGTTCTTCTACTTGGCACATTCTTTATTGTTCTTTTTAGGTCGCAACTTCCTATTCTTCCTTGTATTGCTCATATGTGATGATGCGGACGTTTGGAAAAGAGGCAACTATTCTGTTCAGATGAGGGAAGCACATTAGTAACTTGTGTTTTGTCAGTAGGGCATTCGGGTTCACGTTTGCTATGTGTTACAGGTGCAATTTTCTTAATGATGCTAGGCTGAACTTGTTCATACTTTCCTAACATCTCCTTTAACTTAATGATAGTGTGCTCCAAATCTTGATTTTCAGAACGAAGATTTCCAGAAAAATTCATGACTTCTTTAGTGTGTGCAAGATAATGATCAAGTTCGTTTGATACTTCATCATGAGTCTGTTTGAGTAAATCAAATATGACACCATATTCCTTTTTCACTTTTACAAGTTCTTGTTCATATTTTGAGATTTGACATTTCAAATACACGTTTTGATCATCCAGTTGCTCACTTTTTGGATTAAACGCTTTGGATTGCAACTGATTGATTTTGTTTTGCAAAGCAAGTTCATGATTTTGAAAATCTTTTTGACACCATTGAAGACGAAGTTTTTAATTTGAAAGCTCGTTTAACAGTCTTTCATTTTCAATTTTTAAAGACTCGATCTGATGCACAATATCAGTATTCTCAACAATATCAACAGAATCAACAGAATCAGCAAAGATATGATCGATGCATATGCAAGCATTGTAATAACACAAGATTATTGATATCGGCACGATAACATCTTTCAAGAGTTGATCAACATCTTTTCTTAACAATTTCTTTTTACGTTTAGTATTTGAAATCGATGTTTCGCTTTCTCGAAAACTTTTCATTAGACCAAGTTCCTTGTGAAAATCCTTTCCCAATATTGTACGAGTTTTCAAATTTTGACATGGGGTAAAATTCTTTTAAGAATATCTCTTTGTTCTCGCGCCTGAGGCGATTGAAAATGTTCAACTTTTATTTCAGAATGAAATTCAATCTCACGTTCCAAAATTTTGATGTCGATAAGAAAGTGTCAAAGTATTTTATAACAAGCGACAACTTTCGGCACTAGTTTTTACTTCACTAAGTGAAGGTAAAGGACCATTAATTTGTGCACCATTAGGTTGGGGATTAGAACGGTGTGATAATCAAAGGTTTGTTAGAAGAATCTTGTAGTGTGACAAAAGTTACGGCTTTTGAATAGTTAAATGGTTTGTTATAAACGACATTTTCAATTTTGACCGACTCTCATCCGCATCTAACTCCTCCATGCGATTATATTCAACAACAGTCATAACTGAATCATCAATTCTATGTTCTCCTTTGAAACTTTTAGGATTTGGTTTGAATGCTCGTTTGAAAACTTAGGTTTGTAATCAGAAGATTCGTTCATATCCATTTGGATTTGGTTTGAAAGAAAACTTTTGAATCGTTGTAATTGATTCACCATGTTTATAAAAAATAGTTCGAAACTCTTTGATTTTGTGTTGTAAGTCGGAAATTTCCTCAAGATAGGCATCTATTCGTTTTGAGTGGAATACTTTTTGTACCAGGCTTTTTGACAAGTTAACAACCTCGACTTGGCTTTTGAGTTTCCAAGGTAAGAGCATTAAGTTGTTGTTTATATTCATGTTTCGCTTGTTCTATTTGAGACAACGAAGCATTCTTGGATCTGGACTAGATCGCGTACTGTCCGTTCTAATGATTTTTCGTTTTGATGAGATTTGGCAAAGCGACTTCAAAACCATGTTCCCGCTTTTTCTTGATTTTTAAAACGTTGATTTGCCTTATTAAGCATTAGTTATCCCTAGTTAAGCGTGCATTTTATCCATTAATTACTTGCAAATTTCCAACCGAGATTCTTGGTCTTTAATTGGTCGAGCTCAATTTCTCTATTAGGCAAAAGCTCATCTTGTTCAACGTGAGTCTCACCATGATCATTATTTAGATCCTCAAATATAACCACTGAGTCAACTTGATTATCAATATTAACCATAAGGTTATCTTGATCGTCAAATATAACTATGGGATCTATTTGATAATCATCGAAATGAGATGTAGATGGCTCATGTTAAACTCTCGATCCTTGTCGGATGGAGAAATTGGAAGAGATCGATCATGAATGAGTGTATTTTGTTGATACACGAGACAAGCCATCGGTGTCATACTGCGGGCTCGTGTCACTCATGTGTAGAGCTTGCATTTGTGCCATCAACATCATCTGCTGCATTAGCCTCAAGTCCTCCATATCATCATCGAATGACATCGCCATAAAGCTCGTTCCTTGTTGGTAAGAGTTCCACCAGCTTCATCCTTGAGAGCCAAGAGCAAAGCCTCTTTGAAATAAGCATTGCCTCTTGTCCTCGGCTTAGGGCATGCATTAGCCAGATGACCCTTCTCATTCTGCTTATAACAACGAAGACCATTAAACCCATTACGACATTCCCCTGTTCAACACTTGAGCCCTTTGTTGTTGCGGAGCACCCATGTTATTCCTTCCCATAGCATTAAACCCTTGACCACCTCCCATCGGCGAACATTACCACGATTCAACTTCAACTCGCCCATTGTTAACCACGCCTGATTCCTTATGTTTGATGAGGTAATGCGATTGTTTGATTTGTTGGAATATCGGTAGAAGCTCTAGCAATCATGACAAATCCTTAACTGCCGCAAGGCATCAAAAGCTTCAATATCCTCATTTGATTCACTATAAAGTGCTTGATCGGTGTTGTTGTTGTATGGAACCAATTGAGTTTCTTGAGATTGTTGTCTGGACGGATTATATGTTGTAATTGTTATTTGCGTTGGTGAGGAGCGAGTTGAGGAGGAACACTAGTTTGAGCCCACAAAGCAAGTTGTTGATTGTCCGAAGGATGTGGAGCCGGAGTCCACGGATAGCCCTTTCTTTGTCAACTTCTTTTTGGTGAGGCTTCAAATAGTCGTACAAAAATCCGTATGTAGCATGATGAAGATTCTTAGCTTGACGGAGAAAAATGACATACTTCTCCCATTCTGGACCAAGACTACTTAGGAACTTAGTGTTGACAAAGAATTGGCATGATGATATTGTGTTTGTCCAAATCATTGATGATGTCTGAAAAGAAATGATGGTATGACTCTAATGTCTCTCTTGGTTCAATCATGAAGTGTTCATAAGCCAAGTAGATTTTGGTTTCCATATCTTCCTGATTGAGTGCTGTGCCTTCCATAAGAAGATGAATATGTTCCCACATTGCTTTAGCTATCTTTTGAGCATCAACACTTCGAAGGATCGGATTGGGTAATCCCAAAAGGATGTATTGCATTGCTAGTTCATCGGCTTCAAAATATAGAAGTTCATCACCGCGAGGTCCGAGATAGTGCAATGTTGGTGACACATCTCTTGGTGGATTGGCATTAGGATCGCGGGTGTGACAACGATGTAGGCATCTGAAATGGACATTCCATAATGACCTTCTTTAAGAACTTTCCATGTGGCTTCTTTAGATCACGAAACCTAAAGAACCTTATCACTATTGATCATAATTCCCGTGAGGGAACATTGGAGGTCTATCAAGTGAGCCGCTTCATGATTGATTGTTGGCTACTTAAGGCTTCACACATCTTGCCAAACCATGACGGTTCCTTCATAGTATTTCTTGATGGATGTTGATTGTAGATGTTTGTGTAAGGTTGTACTTGAAGACTAGGTGGTGGTTGAACCATTTGTGGAGTATGTTGTTGATTAAATTGTTGTTGATAAATTTGTTGTTGTTGATTAAATTGTTGATGTTGTGGACTTAGTTGTTGTTGTTGTTGATTATAAGTGTAAGGAAAATAACTAGAGTATGGTGGTTGTGACATGTTGAAAACTTGTGTTGTTAAATGGATCTTTGTAGTCTAATGAAACGTTGTTGATGAAGTATCCTTAGGCGTAGAAACCAAGTGTAGGCAAGTAAAACTTAAAGCAAAACACAAAACTTACGGCGGTAAAAGTGATAGTTACCGTAGGATTAGCTTTACGCTGTAAGAATTGAGAAACACTAAAGTTATCGCGTAATGCGAAAGTTAGGCGAGAAAACTTATGCGTAAGATTATCTTAGCGTAAGACGAGCTTAGGCGTAAGAATAAGCTTAGGCATAAAAGAGTTCTTTGGCGTAAGATTTGAGCTTAAGTAAAATTAGGGTTTAGCCCAAAAATCTTTTACACTATCACGATGTAAGAGATATCCAAAGTCGAAGTGTTTTAGAGCAAAGCTTATCCAAGCAAGAAAACACCGAGTAAACTTTACACGAAACGCGAAGATCGATCCACGGATGAGTTAAAAGCGTAAGAATAGGGTTTTCTTACGCGTGAAAGCAACCAAAATTGATTTTCGCCCAAAGATGTTTCTAAACCAGATTTTTGTGATGAAATACCTTCAATATCACCAAAATAACACAAAAGTGTGAAACTTGATGATCCAAAACTTCAAAACACCTTACGCGTAAAGATGAACACGCCGTATAAAATAAAGCTTAAAACTAAGGAAAAACACGTAAAGTTCAAAACTTTTGCTTAAAACGAAATTTTAACACTTAAAAAGCGATGAAAGTACAAGAATCTTGGATTGAAAAGTGTAAAATGAGTTTTAACGTGACCAAGTTTTTGAACCGTGAGTTCTGCTGATAGAACCAAAAACTTCAAAACAAATAAACTTTTCACCCAACTATTTGGCGATGATACCTCTTTATGTTCCCATATTAGTAACACAAGCATCAATATAAGAAATGGAGAAGAAGAGATCGGTTGAACAATACCAAACACACATAATATGAATAATAAGAATAGTTATCGTGAGGTATGAAGGATAAATTGAACAACCAACCCTCAAGAGGGTTATACAAGAAATATTTATGAGGGAAAGGAGCTGGGGCAACACTCTAGACTCCTTCCTTCTTATGCGCCAGCTTGGGCCAAGCTATGGAAACTTACGCTTGGCTACACAAGATTATCTTAATAACAAACATAAATGTCATATTAAGCTAACTATTACATATGAATCACTAACACTTGAAGTAATGTTTAGGAGTGATTCCAACAGTATCTTTTATATATATGTTTATAGCTTCGTATTATGTCTTTTTTCATTAGTGTAACTATTTGTGTGTGTATTACAAGTGTGTGCGCGCGCATATGTATATCTAACACGTATTTTTTATTTTCACTTCATTCGACTAACTAGACTGATAGTCGGATCTTCAATTTGTGGTAAACACACCTAGAAAATCCTTAAATAATTATTTTAATCGATTTCATATAATTCCCATGAGCCAATATAATAATTATTTTATTATATATGTATTCCTAATAATTTCGTTACGTTATTTATATATTAAATTAAACAATATTTTGTCGGGAATCCAGACGAATTATTGAATGCGGATTAAAATATTTTGAGAATATATAAAAATGAGACATGACAACCTAGCTTGTTGGTTCTCAAATTAAGTATTAGCTCGTGCATGTTAATTTTCCCTTTCACAAGGAAGCCGCACCATGTCTCCAAAGAATAATATATTAATCACTATACATATTTTCCATGATTTCATTAGCATGAAATATAACAAAATCACTTTACAAAAAGTCATACACTAATCATTCACTAATATTATTTATTAATACAAACATCAATCATACACTTTTACACATATATTTATTAGAAGATAGATATGGCCAAGCTCGATTTTAAGCTTGGGTAAATTAGGGTTTCACGCTATGTATTTTATATATACCTTTGTCTAATAATAAAATAAGCTTACGGGATTTACATTATTCAACATGTTTATATGGTGTAGAAAGTACATAGCATGAAACCTTAATTGATTCAAACCTACAATCAGGCTTGAGCTATTTATCGTCTAATTTTGGCATATAATTCTCACAATCTATCATACAAATGAGTAATGACTCACGCAAGATATAAAGAACTTAATGGTTATTAGTGTCTGCTAAACATCCCAGCGAGATGTTAATTACATATAACAAACATATCACAGTAATAATAAGTAATAATAGGATTGAACACCATTTAACAGGATAAACCCATTTTAGCACGATTTTGTTGACTATTTTTCAAGTAATCATTCATTAAATAAGGACCTTAATTCACTGCTTTAGATCATCCATGGAGGTACTTTATTTTTGTATCGAGCTTTTGTGTTGAAACTTATGCGTCGGTGCTCCCATAGACGCACCATTTTGTAACATGGATAAACGGTCCAAGCAATCCTTTTGAATGCCACTTGGACCCGTTGTATGTATCCACTGTTGGCATCGATGACTTTAGTCTTAGCACCATCAAAAGGAATGGAAGGAACGAGGAAATAAGTCAAGCTAACGCATGGATTGACAAGTAAATTACTTGTTTCCCAAACAAAAGAAAAACATCAGTGTTTTACTAGGAAGGATTGACAAGTAAACTGGCTTGTTTACCAAACAAAAGAAGAACATCAATGTTTACTTGTTACTTGGAAGGAAGGAGCAAAATGGATGTTGACCCACATTACATGTTTGGATCCGACAATAATTCACGTGCAATCACATCATTAAATAAAGTACAATTATCTGAAAAATGATATTGGAAGGTTCCCATTTGCCAACAAAACCGCGTCATGGCACACATAAGCACCTTTTTATTTGGACTCAAAGTTTTCCATCCTATATAACAATAAAGTTCATTTCATTTCCTGATCAAACTCCCACAAATTCACTCATTTCCGATTCACTCTCTACAAACTCTTACTATACATAATCAATCTCTAAGTAACATAAATAACAAAATCAAGACATGGGTGCTTGTATGTCATCGGCAGGTGACTCGATACACAAATCGACTAATCATGCCTTTGTTATATCAATAAAAGGCGAATTACGACAATATCCAACTCCCATTTTTGTCTCTGAGGTTCTTCAATTTGAAAAACCTTCTTTCTTTGTTTGCAACTCTGACAACTTGTATCAAGACCAAGCTATCCCGTGCTTGGATTTAGAAGACGAGCTTGATGCTGGTCAGATATACTTTATTTTACCAAAAACAATGCTTGCTCATCGTCTTAGTGCCTCTGATATGGCTTCACTGGCTGTCAAAGCCAGTCTTGCTCTTGATTCCAATTCAAATTCGAATTCCCATGTAAAGAAGAAAAAGAATAACAAGGCTCGTATATCGCCTATGGTGTTGATGGAAGCGAGTCAGATTAATGTTGTAGTCGAGGAAGAGGAAAACAAGAGTTACAAGAATGGAGGTTTACGAGTGTCGAGATCAGGATCTATAAGGAAGATGCCAAGATCAAAGAGAGCAAGATTGGCTGCTCGATCCTTTAGGCTTAAGTTGTCTACAATATACGAAAACGCCGAAGGCTGTGATAATTAATTTACTACTCAGAGTATAATTCATGATATGAGTTTTTGGTTTCTATGTGAACCTGTCGTGATTTATATATGTATGTATGTACAGATTTGGAGGCATGATAGATTATTTTTTATTACATCAAGGTTTGCTTGATCTTTCAATCCGGTAAGAGAGTTGTTTGTAGAATGTACAAAGAAGTTAAAAACTCTCATGTTAATTACTATATCAATCCAATAGTAAAACCTGTGACTGATGAATTTTCTTATTTCCTTCGTTTTGTTAAATTTCTTGCAAAAAAGAACTATTATTATACTCAACAAGTATAGTATCATGAAATATATTACAAGAAGAAGAAAAGTCAAAATCAAGCGACGATTATCTATCGAAAAGAAAGCATGCAAGCATGAGACCATGAACCGGACCAAGAAACTAGACTTTTACCTCAACGCCTATTGATTGGTGTATATGTCCGGAGTTCACCTGACGACGACCAAGGTTTTCAAGGAAATATGTCGGACGACCAAAGTTGTGGATCGAAGAACACTCTTTTACCCAAAAGATCATTTTATCCAACAATTCGTACTAAGGACCATACTTAAGCAGATACTGCAGGATATTGTCCCCCACAAGGCCTGACGCCAAGTACCAAGACTAGGTGTAGCTCGGCTTGTTCCATCCTTATGTTGACAAGTACAGTAATTGAGGTAGTATAAATACCCCAACCTTATTCAGTGTACAATAAAGATAGTTCACACGTTTACTTCACATTTATTACTTTGCCATTCGCCTATATCCATTTCTTAATCTTACCGGAAGCTTGGTCTTGGGGTCAAAGCGGTTCCGTGCATTACGTAGATGCTCGAAGGACATCATTTACTTAATCTGGAAAAACCTACAGGCGCTCGAGCCAAGAAGTTGTTATTTACTTCAACACAACGATATTGATTTTTTAATCTTGAACCCATAGTCTTGAGGAAGAACCATACATTTGTTGCTATTTATGTGTTGTAACTTGTTCATAATGCGGAGGTTGTGTGTCTTCTTTGCTCAATTCGGATAAATAGTCACTAAATATCTCCTTTTTTATACGAGCTCGTTTACCATCCAACATGATACCTAATGAAGCCCCAATGAGGTTGAGACAACGCATATGACGATCTGATTAGTCATTTTTTGATACATCACCCAGATTTAGTAAACAAGATTGGTTATATGGAAAAACCTAATACACACGCTCCTTATATAACAAAAGGTTTCTGTACTACTTAAGTTTAATCTCATGCCTCCTACGAAGTCATAACAATAAACTGGGTGGGGTGGGGGCTTAAGACTATCTTTATCAACAACCCATCACAACCCAATCTCTTAATAAAATATTATTTTCTTTCATCTACCATACACAACAATACATACAACCAATCTATATTTTTTACCATTTATCAACAACCCAACCTAATAACATAAAATAATAAGTATTAAAATGAAAAAGAAAAAAGAAAAAGAAAAAAAGAACAACTAACCATTTGTGGTGACATGTGATTGAAGATGGCCAACTTGGGTTGCTTATATGATCTTGGTTGGATAGGAAGATTGGATGACTTCGTTAAACAAATAATATTTTCGTACTTATACCATTCAGGTTGGGTTGGCAACCCTCTTGATAAACATAGTCTAATGAGGTATCCACCACGATAGAGTCAAATGTGGACTATTAAAAACAAGTATAGCTAATTTTATATTTGATTTGACAAAACAAAAGTAATAGAAATTGTTACCAAGTTTTTTTTAACAAAGCAATGATAAGTCTAAAGCCATGCACTCTTCGCATGCATAACATTAGACTGGGGGGCTTGATGACGCTTTTCCATTCTCGCTAACGAAGGCACAGTCGCCACGTACTTAGCTTACCATTTGTACAAAGGGTATGATGTACCCTCCTAAAGGACAAAACCTATGCTTTCGTCCTACACATAATGTTGGCATAAAGTCATTCACAATGGCTACCACAAGGGAATCCACCAACCTACACCCAAAGCACTTATAGCGTCTAACATCTGTCACAGTTCGGAGCTTGGCCTCCGTCATGTTTCGGAACCTGGCCTCCGTCACTGTTCAGAGCCTGGCCTCCGTCACAGTTCGGAGCTTGGCCTCCGACAAGGTTCGAAGCCTGAACTCTGTCAAGGTTCGAAGACCTGTTAGGAGCCCGGCCTCCGACAAGGTTCGAAGCCTAAAAGTCATAGCCTCTCTACCTGTGAAGGTGGGTATGATAGGTGCGGTTAACATGGTCAAATAAGATCGGTCAAACAGGCGGTCAACAACCATGATCTTAGCCATGATCTTAGCCATGACCTCCTCTGAATCGCCATGACCTTTGTAACGCCTCCACACACCCTCCTGTTGCTGCTTTGTCGATTATTATGCCTATAAATAAGGAAGTCATCACGCAGGTATGGAACCTAACTTAACCGTGAGATATCATCTCTCCACCTCAATACTTTCATGACATAATCACCATGATGATTTCACACAGGCGAAGGCTTATAATGGGCGGTTCCGTCTCGCAGTTCGTTCTAACGTAGTGTCTTCGTATTTCTTATTTTCAGGTTATCTTGCACTCGGCATCACCACCATCACCCCTAACTCCGTCAATCACCATTAACGGCCTGGTATGTGCATCCTTTTGTACAATCAAGGGGTGTTTTAAAAATAATATTTATTAGATAATTATTGTTCTAGATATATTTATTCTTATGTTAAATTCTTTGTATTTTTTGTTAAATATGTCTATAAAAAGTGTTGCAACCAATGTTATTATAAATGTACTTATTAAAATTTGTCATTATAAGCAAGTGTTAAATCTTAATTTTTTAAGCATTCTATTTTAGGAATGTCTCAAATGATTATAATGTAGTATAGATTATTCACGGATTATTAAGCATGGTGAGTTATTCGGACCCCCAAAAAATACAAAGGTGACCCCCCCCCCCCCCAACCCCCCTTCTTCTTCTTTTTTTTTGACTTTATTTTATTTTTCTAATTTTTTTTATATAAAAAAACAATAAACCTGAAGGTACGGAACATAAAATATAAAGTTTAATAAGTAAAACGCTTAAAACCGCAAATATGGAATGGCAAAAAAAAAATTGTATATACTTGGAAAGCGGTGGGGACAAAAGAAATCTTTATCCTTCAACCCCTTTTATAGCCTCATTGGAGGATCTTTATAGTATAACCTAGGGATGAAGACCGTCCAAAAATTATCAATTAGTGTCTTGATTTTTCCGGTATATTAGTGATCGTATTGTAACAACGGATTTGCATACCGTCTGGAAGACTGCACGAATTAGAAATCGGTTTTCCTTGTTTTTTAGGAATTTCCGATTTTGCATCATCCGCATCGGGTCAATTAGTGGTCCCGATTTTTTCACCTTATTTCTGATCAGTCAGATCGGTATGCGGAATCCCGATTCATTGATACGGTGATTACGTACCTCGAATCAGGTGTCGCTTTTTCGTCGAAATGATCATCCCGTATAACCCTTATTAAGCGGCGCTAGCTGGCTTTGAAGTGATTTAGCCCCACTTGTACGTACTAATGTGAAATTAAAAGTAACGAAAATGCAAGTTGCAAACCTGCGAACCATAAATCCCAACATCTCACGTGTGCCTTGTTGTAGTACTTATTAACTGTCAATTGCACGAACACAATTATTTTGCATTAAATGTTACATTTGTATTTCACATGCCAAAGAGTGTATTTTATGTATCATACTCCATATAATATGCTGTATCGTATTTAAGTTAATACAGAGTAATATAAAAATTCCCTTTGAATTGAAGGTCGGTTGATGCTAAAATTAAAAAGAAACAAACAAGTGTTCCCATAATTACTCAAATCACACATGCACCATGCATATCATGCATCTTCTTCTTCTAACATTCTAAGTTATCATCACCAACCTATAACATTCTTGTATTTATTATTTATATATACGATATTTCTCTTTTTATGATAAATGAAATTCATTTGATGTTCAAATTGTTACGTACTATGATAGTACTAATTAATTTAAGAGATGCATGAAGCCATGAACGAGGACAAAATTGAAAAAATATAGTAATAATCTGACTATCCAAACAAAACAATCATAAAATATATAACCGAATCAGTACTCTCACGTAGAGACTTGTTTTACTATACCTTAGAAAAATCATGAAAGAGGAGATTAATATACAAAAAGAAACTTTTCAGATGATTTATGTGATTTCAGCAAATCTGATTAATATATGAGGCTGCTAACCAGCGGCCATCAAATAAATAAAAAAATAGGTATTTCTTTTTCCAAGTCAAGAGATTATATATTATTGTTAATTCTAGTCTACGAAGAAAATGGAAATGGACAAAAATACCCACGTCATTGCTTCCATCTGCAACCCTTTTCACTTTCAATTCTCCCTTCATTGTCGAATTTGCGATCATCTGATTTTACTAACTTAACAAATTATGATGACGTATGCGACGACTGAACTAATATCACCTATATATATTCGGTTTCCAATTGTATAGCTTAGTTGCTGTTTTTGGCATGTCCAATTCTAGCTCTTGTTTTATGGTTGTAATCTTGTTCGGTATTTAATAAAATTTCACCCTTTTGCAAAAAAAAAAAAAAAAATGTCTCTTTTCTTCTTTGTGTTGTTTGATTTTTATTAGTTCTATTAGTTTTGAACTTTTGATGTGTCTCCCCGAGGTAAAAAAGGCATCATAATATTTTCAGGTTATCCGTAATTCTACTTTTTTTTCCCCATCATTGGTCCACATATATGTAATATCATTTCTCGCCATTTCACTAACTCAATCACTTAAACTTCATAATTCTGACTAACTACTTACATATGCCTTACTCTCTCCGTCACAATTTTATTGTTTATCATGCTTTCCGGTTTGTCTCAAAATAATTGTCCACAACTATATATGATAGTTGGAATTACTTAAGTTTATTAAATTACCTTTAATTAATCAAAATTCAATATTGTTATTTACCAAACTATATGAAAATTTGTTAAATAGTAAAACTGTCTTCTTATGACTTGCAATAATCGAAACTCCAGATAGCAACGATCACAGAAATACCGGCTGACACATTGACTCCCCTACCCACTTCAACTGAACCAGCAGAAAAGCAACACACAGCAGCCACCGTAGCAACAACGACAACACGAAAACAGCTCTTTCAGACCCCGACAGAGGAAGCGGAAACACAAGACACTAAAAGGCCGGTCGACTAGGCCGCAGCGCCAAAAGCAACCTAAAAAAGTTGCAAAGGCGAGGGTTTTTTCGTCGTAGAGCGACCTAAACTCTATGTATATATATCTACTAAGCTAAAAGTGACAACATGGTAAAGTTGCACAAATTTTGTTAAAGATCCGGTGCATCGCCAATAACCTTGGGAAGATGATCCCCTACTCTAATCTATGTAAAGCTTTTGGGCATAGTAACATAACAGTCTTAGGTACTATGTACATGTAACCAGCAACTGCTAAGGTTGTAAAAACTGTTAACGCTGCTAAGGACGAACGGTGTAATTTACTCTTATTATTATAAAACCCAATTCAATTTCTACAAACAAATCAATCACCATCTCATTTTCAGCCAACAAAAACCCAATTCATTTTCTTCAAACTCTTTCAAACACCAAAAAAAAACACAAGTCAAGCAAATCATCATCTTTAACTTTTTCTTTACAAACCAAAACTACCAACATCCTCTTCAACTTTCAACAAGAAAATCAAAACACACATTATATAGAGAAAATCAAATAACAAAAGAAACACAAAACAAAAGAAGTTTTATTAGTTCAGTTGTGCAGTGCAATAAATCATTCAGGTGCATGAGCTAAAAAATCTCATAACACACATCATACCCACTGAACTAAAAAATCTCAATACAGAAAATCAAAATTATTTCCCATTTTCAAATTACCTCTAAAAAATATAAAAATCTAACTTGTTTCCTATTTCACTTTCTCCTCATTCGCTTCTTTCGTTTCTTTCGCAATTTCCACTTTTTCTTGTTCTAATTCATCAAGAGCTTGTTTTCAACCAAATTCTCAAATTGTAAAGTAGGAGCATAATAATCTGATTAGCTTCATATCCACCCACCAAACCACAACGCGTTTAGCAAAACCCGACTCAAAACGAATCAACTCGGCGATCAAGTGTGTGTTGTTGGCCTTGGCGAGTAAAAGAAACGAGGGTGGTGCTATGGTGGGGTTAAATGGTGCTGCATGTTTTTCTAGCCAAACCCATGTTTTAATATCAAACCCGACATGTGACCCATCAACGAGTTACGGGAAACACGTCAAAACTCGTGGGTTTTAACCTACCTTTGCTTACAACACAAAAAGAGAACCGGTGGTGGCGTTGTGGTGAGTGGTGGTGGCACGCTGAGTGTATACCAAGAGGGGGGAGGGTTCTTAGGCGTGACTAGTGGATCGAAAAGAGGAGAATGGGGAGTGTTTTGAGGGGTGTGGTGTAGTGTGGCGGTGGTGGTGGTTTAAGGTCTGGTCGGCTAGGTTAAAGAGAGAGAAATGGTGATGATGATGATGTGTGTGTGTGGTAAGTGGGTTGATATACCACTTTTGGACGATTTGTGTGGTAAGAGAGAGAAATGCTAGTTGCTAGGAAATGACGGATATACCCTTTAAAACCTTAGTTAATGGGCGTTAGTGGGAGCAGGCCCCGGATGGATGGAGGGACTAAGCGGTGCATAACGCTTCACACTTAAGCCGACTGACGGATGCAACTTTTTTGGTCAAAGGACGAAACCATGCGGTCAACGCAAACCACAAGGACGAACGGTGTAATTTACTCTTTTAATTACTAACAACATCATCAAAAAACCTTGTGCAGTATCCATGATGCTTTCATACTCCACTCCTCTCTTTTTAGATCAACATTGACTTCAAATTAATTACCAACTTGTCATCTTAATTATTATGCGCTTAATAATATCTACACAATGCTAGATGTTGATGCATAATCTGGCGCGGGCAGGATTCAACGACTCTAAGCCTGGCGGTTTCTTATCCGAGCCCTAGTAGACCCGTCAACAAAGAGAACCCGTTAGGATGGATCCGCATAGCCGGGGTTGGCACCTCAAACGGTCACTCTTTAGTATGCTGCGTTGTATAGCAAAAAGTGTTAGGTTTAGAGATAATTTGCGTGTGTATATATAGGTATGGATTAGGGTTTAGATGGTGTTGTTGTACGATGCATTCCGACCCATTCTGGCGACCGATCCGGACCATACATCCACGCCAACAAGCCCCCAAGTTTAGTATGAGATAGCGCATGGCTATGTATGCTAGACTTAAGTTCGGGCGCGTAGGTGAAAGTGGAACCCGCATTGCGCGATCCTGGTGAGTACCTTTTGTACCGTCGCGAACACATGTGCGATGCGCGTGCTTAGTAAGAAGACGCAGTATCCTTGCCCGACGATGTGCGCTTAAGATAAAGATTAGTGCAAATGCTTTGCGCGCAGCAAGTAATAAAAGGTGCGCCGCGACAAAGATGCTGCCGAGCGTACGCGCGCGCCAATAGTGTGCGCTGAAGCGACAAAGTGCGACGGAAGACGCGCTTCAGCGCGCATAAAAGGTGCCGCTAAAGATGTGCGAAGGCGTTAGCGGCGTGCCGCTGGCGTCGCCTTCACAACCGCCTACGAGGAGGCGTTCCCTACGGCAGTTGGTGCTAATATTTAAATTGGTCTTGATCGCTTAAATACACCGTGCGAAACGTAGGTAGCGTTACCTCGTAGTAGCCCCCAAGTTTGATGGTGCTACTCGTGTAGGAGCGTTAAACTTATTTAATCTGCGAAAAACACCAATGCAAGATTAAAAGTATATGCCGCTAATCGACATATAAAACCTAATAAAGTGAAACAACAAAGCGACACATAGCGAAAAATATATATAGCACATAGCTTATAAGAAAATTGGCTGTCACGCTGCGTCGTGGGATGCATTTCAACTAAATAATTAATTGTGTTTTTAATGTATAAAATAAAAACTCTGGCGGATGGATGTACCGTGACGCGACTAATAGACACTGGGGATTTATCTTAACCGCATAGACTCGAACGTTCGATGATCGCAGATGTTTATACCACGGATTTTGGTCCAGTCGCATCATGGCGATTATTGACTAGGTAGCGTTTCGCATCTGCTTGTCTCGAACAAACGCACGGTTCTACAGCGGTAGATTTATCGCGGACGATTTATTCGAGCGAACAAGATACCAACCGTAAAAACATTATGCGCGCGTAATTTATCAGCGCGGCTAAAAGATAAAATAGCCCGATCGTCGCCGGGCTTTTTCTTAGGTCCGATCGTCGGGATTAAAAATAAAATAGATCCGATAATGCGGATGTTTTCAAATTGTATCTTATGTAAAGAAGCATCATGATTATTAGACTTGTACGATCATGAGAATATATAATATAATGCATGTACAGAGAATATCTATATTAGAAATATATTCACGTGAAGGAATAGTATTCATTTGCATCTAAAAAAGTGCAAATATTATCAAATATTTATGCGAATCAAAGTTATAATATTCCGTATCCTAATATAGGGCAATTTATAAAGTTAAGATGCTTTTACTCGTTATCTTGTTAATAACCATAAAGTTGTACGCATCTAAAATAGTTTTACGCATGATATGATGCAAATAAAATAGAATTACCGACTTGAGAAATTATTAACTAATATAGAAACACGAAAGCATGATTTTAGGGATGGCCAATCATTGTTGATCGATAATCTGGCCTTGAGGCGGGGATTCAACGACTCTTTCGTTATGCTTCGATAGTTCTTACCGGGCCCTGACACTTTCACGAAAAGGCAGTTAGGAGGACCAATAGGCGGGGTCCACCTCAAACGGGTCCAGAAAGTATCTTGTTAGGCATAGCAAAAAGTGTTAGGTTTAGAGATAACCTGCGTGTGTATATATAGGTATGGATTAGGGTTTAGATCGTAGAAATGCGATTCGGGCCGTGGCCACCATTCACTGGCAGTCCGGATGCGGGCATACGTCAACACTAGATATAACAAAAACTTTTTCTACATAGTTTGTCACGTTCTAACAAATAGCAGTATTTAACAGCTATGTTCTGAAATATTTAAAAGCACTACTAAACGTCAATTTATTTCAGGGGAACGAACATATTATAAAGTTAAGTAAATGTCTTCGATAAGGACATAACGTCTCGCTCTTCTTCTTTCCTTCCTTTTTCTTTCTTGTGGTTCTAGACACATCTCGTTGCGAGTATTAGTTCATGATTGTGGTCCTAAGATAGGACTATCGGCAGTTTCCTAAGACCGTCGTTGTATTTGACGATTAAGCTAGGTTATGTTTTAAGCAATTATAAAATGTAAGATGACAAAAATTAAAAACGTTAGACATTCCTACAAATACTTTTTAGAAGTAGCGTTTAGACTTTATAAAAATTAAGTCTTAAATGCTGCTTGCTACTGACATATCAGAGTCAATGCATCGGGTTCAATCTTGGAGTGACATTGTGGATCATGTGCAAGCTCGACTCTCTGAGTGGAGAATAAAGATGCTTTCAATTAGAGGAAGATTAAATCTCCTTAAGTCTGTCTTAGGATCGATGCCTATATATCACATGTCTATTTTTAGAGTCTATATGAGTGTGCTTCACAGGTTGGAGTCTATTCGCAACAATTTTTTAATGGTCATGATTTTAATAGTAAGAAAACGTCTTGGGTAAAATGGAGAAATGTTTTGGCTTCTAAAGAGAAACGGGGTCTTGGTGTTTCAAGTTTATACACATTGAATAGAGGTTTTATGTTCAAATGGGTGTGGAGGTTCTTTACTCAAAATACATCTCTATGGGCTAGGGTTATTAAGGCGATTCATGGAGAAGATGGGAAAATAGGAACGCAAGTGAAATCTGGTTTTCTGTCTTATTGGATGGATATTGTGCATGAGCTTAATGTTTTGAAGAGACAAGGTATTAACTTACTCAACTGTAAGCAAATTAAGTTGGGTAATGGAGATAAAACTGCTTTCTGGGAGGATGTTTGGATTGGAAGTATCAGCAAAGACCTTTTACCCTCAGATGTATGCTTTAGAGACATGTAAGGCGGTCAAGATTGATACACAGTTGGCTCAATCCAGCTTGTACTTTCGCCGTCAGTCCTAGGGTGGTGTTGAACAGGAGCAATTTGAAGCATTATCGATTAAGGTTCATGACATTACTCTTGTTCCTTTATCTAATAGATGGAAGTGGTCTTTGGAGAGTTCGAGAGATTTTTTGGTTGCTTTAGTTAGAAAGATGATAGATGATAAAAGGCTTCCGGATGTCACAACCAAGACAAGGTGGATAAAATTTGTTCCTATTAAGGTGAATGTTCATGCGTGGAAAGTCAAGATTGATTCGCTACCAACGCGTCTTAACATCTCTCGTAGAGGTATGGATATAGATTCTATCACCTCTTCTATTTGTGATAGTGGAGTGGAGTCTTCGAGCCATTTATTTTTCACTTGTCGTATGTTTAGAGATATTACCCGTAAGATAACTTGTTGGTGGGATGTTTCATATATAGAGGTTGAATCATATGAAGATTGGTTAAATTGGCTTGTGAATCTTCGTCTAGCTTCTAAGCAAAAGCAGGTTCTTGAAGAAGTTTTCTACGTGATATGGTGGCATGTTTGGTCTTGTCGTAATAAGTATATTTTTGATGCGGAATCTCCACCAAGAGCGATGATTTTTGAAGATGTAGTTTCTCGGTCTTTTTATTGGTGTTTGAATAGATGTAAAACTTTGTTTAGTTGAAACGATTGGCTTAAAAATCCATACCTTGTATCGGTTAATTTCTAGCTTTTTTAGTGGTTTTAATATAATAGCCGTTCAAAAAAAAAAAAAATTTCCATACCGGCTATATCAATCCTTGTATACAACCTATCTGTCACCCAATTTTCCATCCACCACAAACCGTCCAAAGCACATGAATTCATTCACATTCAGGCTATTTTTTTTAGATAATAACAACAATAATATATATATATATATATGTGTGTGTGTATATATATATATATATATATATATATATATATATATATATATAGGAATATATTATTACTTAATTAATTGTTAATTATTAATTTTGTACTAAAAATGTGGGTCCCGATTATTTTTGGGGTCCTGATTCTTTTCGTGGTCCCTGAATGATTGTTAGTGTATTAATAAAAAGGATTGTAACGTAACAAAATTGTATCCATTATATATATATATATATATATATATATATATATATACTACATAAAATGTAAAAATAGCCAAAGGGGAATTGTGAAAACTTGAAAGTTGAAAAAAAAGTCAAGGTGAAAGTTTGAAAAATGCTAATGGGGGAAAGTTGGAAAACCTAATAAGAAATATGTTTAATGGAGGAATGTGTTTAATGAAGGAATTTTTTTTATCCATTCGATTGTAGTTGGTTTTGCACGAGGTAATATATTTGTTTTTCAAGATTTTTGGAAGTGTAGCAAGCTGCTATTCTACGTGCACTATATTAATCCCATCTAATACTATTTGGTTCTGCACTTGTAGCTCCTAGATGAATAAGATGTGTTGACAAACGGAAACTACAAGTTTGGTTCATGTCACATATATATATATATATATATATATATATATATATATATATATATATATATATGTATGTATGAATGATTACGTGACATTAGAATTAGTGATTTTTAACTCATATGAGAAATGATAAATAGACAATTGCAAGTATGTGACGAATTAATGGGTGATGGTGGATGTGAGTATATGATAGATTGATAGTCAACGTCAAAACCAAAGAAAGAAAGCACTAATTTATAGTCCACGTTGGTGGAGAAAAAATAGGGGTTAAAAACAATAAAAGGACGTAATGGTCCATCTATAATAATTATATGTGTATTAATCGAATTGGTATATGTACGTATCAATTCTCTAAAATGAATTATTGAATATTGAAATCAATTATTTTTAATGCATATGTTTAATATCATGCGTGGTTGTATCAAACAAGATCATAACTTTTGAATAGATAATTATATGTCA
>OU343221.1:191529188-191763933 GCA_910596185.1 Chrysanthemum makinoi
ATCATTTTCAAAGTATAAATCGAGAATTAGCGAATAAAGTTTATAGTTAACTACCACGAGCGAGAAACAAATATCGGATCATAATCATATTCACATAAAGGCAACATTTGTAGGGAGACCTACGAGTTATGAAGGGCGTGCATGCGCGGCATCAATCATCGATAACATATAACGATAACATATAACGGTCTAGGATGCATCCATACGCCTGAGATATTGGTCATATAACATAATTTGAGCTCATAACAGATAACAGATAAGGGGCGTGGCGGAACATCACTCTAACGCCCTAGAGTCGTGTCGAGAGGTGCATCAGCGGACATGGAACCCCATGACTAGTGAAATATTTGGCTCGGTGTCAAACTATCTTAGGTCAATCCGTTATGTCAATGACCACGGATCATACTTTATCATCGGGTTAATCATATTTCCAAAATCAAAGTTTCATATCTTATGGTTCAAATCGGATGTTTCATAATTAAATCGAGGTTCGGATAAGCCTTACTCAAACAAAGCAGAATGGGGTTCATAGCAAAGGCTTAGGAAACCTTAATATAAAAGCTTGAAAAGCGTTATAAGGCCTTTCTTGAAAAGGTCCGAGAATATCGTACCTTATTCCAAAGCAAATGACCGCCGAAATCTGAAAAGCAAAGGATTACTCCTTAGCACAGAACCTATACACATTACGATCGTTACATGTTATTTATGATTCCATAATCGTCGAAATGATCTTTTAAATGTTTGGTGTTTATACTTAGTATATTTAATGATCTTAATATTTTAGAGATTTATGATTAGATGAGACTTACGTATTTTATAACCAATATTGTAGATTAAGGTTCATTATGTCATTTATTAAAGTTTAGGGTTAAATGTGAAAATAGTTTATAAGTCATAACTCACACATGAAATAACGAATGAATATACCTAGCTTCAAACCTTAATCGACTCTCATTTATGTTCTAGGGTTTTCTCATTCTTTTAATATCATTAATGCTTATTTACTTTACATGCTACGTCATTTAATGACTCAAACAACTCATTAACTCTTGTTTATTTTCAACATTTGATGACTTAACCATACGTTACTTAAATACATGTTATCGTCAACTTTATATATCCATGCACGTTATGATTTCATGTGACAACAAAAAGTTACTTATTATCCGGTTAGATACACATCTACACACATGCACACTAGCCCGAATAGATGTGAACACGTACTACGTTTACACATGCGACAAGCTCACGACTCACAACACGTGTGAATGGTACACGGTTCACAAACCATTTAGGGTTTAGGTTTTGCATGTTTCGACTCACACATCACTTAGGGTTTTCGTTATGCATGTTCTACCTTGGCTGATTCATGATCTATGTGGTTCGGTTTCTTTTATCTCGACATACTTAATATCACATCTGCAATACATATAACATTACATGCTCTCTAATTATATAAGATCCGATTCATTATGTTGTTTTGTTTTCATACGGCTCGACCAAAAACACAAGATTCGATTAACAACAAAACATGATACAACATAATAACGTTAGGTGTTATCAAGGTAAAGGCGAGAAGACGTTTATACCTTAGCTTGCTCACGTTGGGACTAAACTCGACACGGGGAATAGCTCTCGGTAGAAAGAAAAAAAGAAAAGGGAGGCAAGCAAAAATACCGAGACTTGTAACTATTAGGGTTCCAAAATTTGTGTAAATGTGTTGTTTATATATAGGTCCGATCGGATGTGGCTTGGGGTGTGATGTGGAGCCGCTTGGGTCCAAGCGAACAAAACAAACACCCACGTCTGGCTGGCGATCAACAGAACATAAACAACCGCCCATCTGGTCCCGATCAACAAAACAAGCGGCCCAACTTGGTTCACCATTTAAGCGAAAGCAAGGCCCAAACGATTTACGCGAGACGTTAAATCTTTCGTCGTACAATGTCGATCACGTACACATATTCGTTAAGTTTTAATTATAGATAAGTTAAGTTTTTAATTTCGTTAAATGAATATAAATGTCTTTTACGTATTTTATAAATTTCGATTCCAAGGGTATTTTAGTCTTTATTCATGTTTTAGATTTTCAGCTTTTACATTAATGGACAATAAATTAATAGACGTGTGTTAGGATCGAACTCGAGATCACGGGATTGTACACTTTGCGTATGAGAATTAAAGTTAATAATTAAATATAAATGTTATACTTATTTATTAATTAAACGAAATAACAATGACGGACGTTAAATAATTAAGTGTAATGGACTAACGGTCGTTAAATGTAATTGGAAAGGACTAAATATGAAATTAGAGATCGAGAAGGTTCTAGAATCCCTTTGGGAGTCCTAGGCCGATCGTTTAAGGGTTTCCATAACCCAATCCATAGCCAACTTGTTCACCAAGTTACTTTGGGTATAAATATAAAACTAAAGGTGTTTGTAATTTATCTCTTTTACTCATTAAGCTAAACTTAAAAATACTTTGTGTGTTTCTTGCTTAAATTCGGTCGACATACACTCTTGAGTGTCGATCCAAAACTTTTTCCAACTCAAAGTTATTTGGTTTGATTAAAACTAGCATTCCTTTAATTCGGTATAGTACGTGTGTAAGTGGTACTAACACATTATTGTTAGTATTTTTGGATTGAATTACAAAACGGTAAGGGGTAATTCACATAATCCTATAAACCCTAATTAGGGTTCATCCAATTGCTAGTTTTGTGGATTTGATTCTTGTTTGGCTAGAATCAAGAAAGGTACGCATATTCTTGTTTATGTTAATTAATTATTCGTTAATCTTTCCTACACGCTTTCGCATGTGTACTTGATGTTTATTGTTTATATTTATGATTAGTCATGTTATATAATTCCAACATATACGTCATGTATGTAGTTTCTAGTGTCTTTAAACCTATGGTTCATGAGTCTGTACTGGTTTTTGTGATGATTAATTATAAAAGATTTGGTAGTTTTCAAGTAATTTCATAACAATATAAGTTGTAATGTAACGCTGCTAAGCTTATATAGTATTATTGCATTCGGACTACAATGGTTCCCCAAAATATCAGCGTTAATAGTTTTTACAACCTTAGCAGTTGCTGGTTACATGTACATAGTGCCTAAGACTGTTATGTTACTATGCCCAAAAGCTTTACATAGAGCATTTAGAGTAATGGGGGATCTGTCTTCCCAAGGTTGGCGACTGCAGATCTTCAACAAAATTTGTGCAACTTTACCATGTTGTCACTTTTAGCTTAGTAGATATATATACATAGAGTTTAGGGTCGTTCTATGGCAAAAAAACCTGCTGCAGCTTTTTTATTAGGTTGCTGCCTGGTGTTGGCCTAGTCAGTCCTGGCCCTTTCGGTGTCTTGTGTTTCCGCTTCCTCTGTCGGGGTCTGAAAGAGCTGTTTTCGTGTTGTCGTTGTTGCTACGGTGGCTGCTGGGTGTTGCTTTTCTGTTGGTTCAGTTGAAGTGGGTAGGGGAGTCAATGTGTCAGCCGGTATTTCTGTGATCTTTGCTATTTGGAGTTTCGATTATTGCAAGTCATAAGAAGACAATTTTACTATTTAACAATTTTTCATATAGTTTTGTAAATAACAATTTTGAATTTTGATTAATTAAAGGTAATATAATAAGCTTAAATAATTTCAACTATCACAAATAGTTGTGGACAATTATTTTGAGACAAACCGGAAAGCATGATAAACAATAAAATTGTGACGGACAGAGTAAGGCATATGTAAGTAATTAGTAAGAATTATGAAGTTTAAGTGATTGAGTTAGTGTAATGGCGAGAAATGATATTACATATATGTGGACCAATGATGGGGGAAAAAAATAGAATTACGGATAACCTGAAAATATCATGATGCCTCTTTGACCTCGGGGAGACACATCAAAAGTTCAAAACTAATAGAACTAATAAAAATCAAACAACACAAAGAAGAGAGAGAGAGAGATTTTTTTTTTTGCAAAAGGGTGAATTTTATTAATTATCGAACAAGATTACAACCATAAAACAAGCGCTAGAATTGGACATGCCGAAAACAGCAACTAAGCTATACATTTGGAAACCAAATATATATATTAATATATAGATAATATTAGTTCAGATTAAATTATACATCATAATTTGTTAAGTTAGTTAAATCAGATGATCGCAAATTTGACAATGAAGGGAGAACCGAAAGTGAAAGGGGTTGTAGATGGAAGCAATGACGTGGGTATTTTTGTCCATTTCCATTTTCATCGTAGACTAGAATTAACAATAATATATAATCTCTTGACTTGGAAAAAGAAATACCAAATTTTTTATTTATTTGATAGCAGCCTCATATTGTAGGGATGAGTTATTCATACGGGGGCTATATTTTTATATATACCCCCCTATGTATTTTGTTTTTTTATTTTATTTTATTTATTTATTTATTTTTTTTATAATTTTGTTTATATCAAAAAGCTATACATTTGGAAACCGAATATATATAGGTGATATTAGTTCAGTCGTCGCATACGTCATCATAATTTGTTAAGTTAGTTAAATCAGATGATCGCAAATTCGACAATGAAGGGAAGGCGAAAGTGAAAGGGGTTGTAGATGGAAGCAATGACGTGGGTATTTTTGTCCATTTCCATTTTCATCGTAGACTAGAATTAACAATAATATATAATCTCTTGACTTGGAAAAAGAAATACCAAATTTTTTATTTATTTGATAGCAGCCTCATATTGTAGGGATGAGTTATTCATACGGGGGCTATATTTTTATATATACCCCCCTATGTTTTTTGTTTTTTTTTTTTGTTTTTTTTTATTTTTTTTTTATTTTTATAATTTTGTTTATATCAAAAAGCTATAAACCCGAAAATGCGGAACTGTAAATATAAAGTTTAATAAGCAAAACGCTTAAAACGAAATCTAAAATAAAGCAGCCTGTGTTGTCTTGAAAAAAATGAGGGGGACAAAGCTGAAAAAGTGGAGTACTGGGTGAGACCCGTCAATAGTAGGACCCTATATTAATCAGATTTTGCTGAAATCACATAAATCATCTGAAAAGTTTCTTTTTGTATACTGTATTAATCTCCTCTTTCAAATTCTACTGGGAGAGGTTTATATGCACGAGACTTTTTTAAGGTATGGTAAAACAAGTCTCTACGTGAGAGTACTGATTCCGTTATATATTATGATTGTTTTGGGGATGTACTATTCATACGGTCCCTATGATTTGACCTCATAGGGAATATTTCTTTTATATCCTACTTTTCGATCTGTACAGTTTTTTGTCGGTTTACATTCAGTATTTAGACGGTTTAAGCGTTTGGCTTATTAAACTTTATATTTACTGTTCCGCATTTTCAGGTTTATAGCTTTTTGATATAAATAAAATTATAAAAATAAAAAAAAAAAAAAAAAAATATAGCCACCGTATCAATAACTCAACTCTTGTTTTGTTTGGATAGTCAGAATATTACTACTAGTATATATCTTTTTTCAACTTTGTCGTCTTTCATGGCTTCATGCATCTCTTAAATTAGTGTTATCATAGTACGTAACAATTTGAACATCAAATGAATTTCATTTTATCATAGAAAAAGAAATATCGTATAGTATATAAATAATAAATATAGGAATGTTATAGGTTAGTGATTAGAAAACTTAGAAGAAGAAGATGCATGGTGCATTAATGAGATTTGAGTAATTATGGGAGATTATTTGTTTCCTTTAATTTTTAGCATCAACCGACCTTCAATTCAAAGAGAATTTTACGCCCTGTTAATTTGGTATCGACCGTCCTTCGTGTATGCATTCAATCATGCTACTTAAATACGATACAGCATATTATATGGGGTAGTAGCTCAGAGACCCGTTGACACCGGGTTAGTTTTTAAAAAAATACGTAAATAAATGAGATGATAATAAAAGTAATAACGTAAATTTGTTAAATTTAAAATATATGTGAGTCACAATCGATTTACAACCATCGCGTTGCCAATCTAAAATAGATTGACTCGAACATAAAATGATGTGTGATTTCAATGATCAATTAAGTTGCTAACAAACCTTGTATGTGAAATACAAATGTATCATTTAATGCAAAATACTAGGAGTAATTGTGTTCGTGCAATTGACACTCAATAAGTAGAGGTGCACAAGACCGGTTAACCGGTCCGGTTTGGTAACCAGTCAATGCCGGAATAAACCGGTTTGGCCGGTTAACCGGTTCGGTTACAAACCGACACCTGTGAGTAAGAAACCCAACCGGTTGAAACCGGTTTTGATTTTTTTTTTTTTTTTTTGGCATTCGTTTTCGTCGTTTATCGTCATTTATACAAAGTAAACTAAATAAACTTCAACTTTTATTTAATACAACGGAAATACAACTGAAAAGAAATACATCAAACATAGTACATAAACTTAAAACATAATACATAAACATAAAACGTCGAAAAGCTACTCAACATAGTCCCGGGCAATACTTCACGTTGAAATGAGCCCTCAACGTCAAGTTGGAACAAACATTCATTAAACGTAAGCAATGCTTACATTGAGCCTTTCTCGTGTCATCCCATTAGGACGTAGTTGAAGTTATCCCAATGATCTGGTGCACGGTTGCATGGTAAAACCGAAACAATCACCGGTGCAATTGGTGCAACAGCCTCGGGTCCTTGATTTGCATTTGCCATTGGTGAAATACTTTCGATTTTGATTTTTTAGAGTATATTTTGGTTGTATAAAAGTCGTAAATAAATAAAAACACAGCCTCTCTATTTATACTAAACATACAATAACAAAATGGTAAATTTGAAACCAGAAAATTCAAATTTTCGGACCCGCCACGTTTTACCCGCCTCCCCGCTCAAAATTTAAATTCAAAAGTTGAAAATTCAAAAAGTCCATCAGTTTGACGGATTTTTAACCGGTTTTATTCATTTTTTTTTGCCCGCCAACTTCAAATTTGAATTTTCAAAAAATGGTTTGACCGGTTTGGGACCGGTTATTAACTGGTTAACCGGTTATAACTTTTTTTTTTGTTTTTTGTTTTTCGTCATTTATACAAAGTAAACTGAATAAACTTCAACTTTTATTTGATAAATCGGAAATACAACTGAAAGGAAATAGATCGTGAAAGGAAATACATCAAACATAATACATAAACTTAAAGTATAACACATAAACATAAACCATCGAAAAGCTACTCATAAATGTCTTCATCGGATTCGATGGGCCTAGCTTCGTTAGCGACATCTTGTCTTATTTCTTCATCGAAAGGTAGTTCAATTTCACCTGTTTGCACCTCTTCCTCGTAGATCTCTTCTTCGAAGTCTATGGCGTTTTCAAGATTTGATTTGTCTTGCATTCGCTTGGTTACATAGTGATCTTTCAAACACATACACATATCTAAAGAAGCCAGTGTGAGCCTTGTTCTTTTGTTTGATAACACCATTTAATTCAATTGAGGCCATACTTGAACACATTAAGTATAGTTGCTCGAGTGCCAAATGAGATGTTGGATAATAAACTCCCGGTAATTTTTTTGTGACGTTGAAAAACTAACCGACCTTCAAATGAGATGTTTAATTCAAATATTACTAGTATATATCTTTAATTCAAGCAATCCGGTTTGGTAATTTACCTTTCAAATAGTTTATTCTTATAATTTTCTCAAAATTGTAAGATAGATGTGGAGCGACCGCCTAATTAACCTTATAATGCATTGGCGTGCACGACAAATTATGATATGCTAATGAAGAAACCTGGATGACCCATTCATTAGTCTAAATCATAAAGAGCTTGATGCTGGACTTGAAACCAAACGACTTAAAAGTTGTTTACGAGTATTAACAAGTAAGATATGGCATATGATAATGATACTAGAGATATTTAAACGTAGTTAATGACTCTTGATTACCAACTCATTAATTCCATGCAACATCCAAAAGAAAGGAGACAGATTTGTATACAACAATTATTTTTCATTTCGCAGACAGTGATGCTCTCATTATGGGAGAATGGTCTCTCTAATGCCAAAAACCTATCTAGGATTCTCACTAGCTTCCAGTCTTACAGTAAACTTTAATAAAAGTAAGCTCTTCGTAATGGATGTCACAAACTTGAAGCTCAACACCATTGCTTCTTCCATTGGGTGTCATGCCTCAATTTCCTTGTACTTACTTAGGCATCTCTATTGGTGCAAAAATGACACCGTGTTCGAATTGGAACCCACTTATTGAACGATTTTTTAAAAGGCAATCTAATTGGAAAGCTAATTCTCTTTCTTTTGGTAGTTGACTCACTCTTATTAGATCCGCACTTGGTAGCTTGGAAGTTTACTACTCCTCAACATTCAAAGCTCCGAAAAAGATCCTTTGCAAGCTTGAAGGTATTAGGGGACGATTCTTTTGGAGTTGAAGCTCTAATGAAAATAAAATATTATGGACTGTATGGGACAAAGTGACCTCTCCCTTAGAAGCGAGATCTAAAAATTGGTAGTCTCAAAGTAAGCAATCAATCTTTGTTAGGTAAATGCTGGTGGAGAATGAAGTAAAGTCATCTGCTCTTTACATGGTCCTGTGAAAGGCTTAGTTAAGGATTCCAATTCTACAAATTCCTCGGGTACTTGGTCACAAATAAGGAAGTTGAAGTTTCATCTTAGATCTTGAATTAACCTTCCATTAAAGTGGACAAAGAGCGTAATACAAGCTTTTGGCCGTAAAGTGGCTAGGTGGATCACCCCTTCACGTTACTTACCCGAGATTGTATCATCTAGAATTGAATCCTCATAGCTTTGCTTTTTTTTTATAGGAACACCTCTGTCCCCCAGGTTCCACCAGACGAGGCTTGATAACATCAAATAGTCCTGATTATTAAGTGTCAATTTTCCCCGATAATGCTTGTAATTTATATCATTTATATGGATTTACGCTTATTTTCCATTATTTTCCACTTTCAGGTAAATTACGAACATTAGAGCTAAGCGGCGAATGGAGAATTATCAAAGATTTATCACGGTATGCTCACTTTGAATAGTTCGGTAACTCATCTCTCACATTCTGCCGTAACTAAAGTGACTCAGAAAGCCAACTCATCAGAAGACTACAGCGTAGCTCTCCCAAAAGACTACGGCGTAACTATATTAGGTCAAATGAGTATCCGCGCGTGATAACTCGCCGTAACTCTTGTAAACTCTGCGTAACCATGAAATATTGAAGATACGGCGTAACTACTTATAGATTCGCCGTAACCAGCAGAATCTAGTGCAAATTACGTGAAATAGAGGATTACGGGTAACTATTCTATTGGTTCGCCGTAACCGTCGGCCTATAAATACCATACGATTTCCAGCATTTCAAAGCATCCCATTTCACACACCACAACGAAAGGATGTAGGAAGAAGCCAAAGGCAGGTCTAGAGGAGCATACGGAGCTGTCTCCAAGGGAGAAATCACTCCCCTACTATATATATATATATATATATATATTTAAGTGAACGAAACTTAATGTTTATCGATAAAAAAAATAAAATTCTATTTTTTAAAATTATCTTAATTTTATTTTTTACGTAAACTTAATGTTTATCAATAAGTTGTTACTCCTTTGTATATTTAAGGTAAAAAGTCACGTATTATTTTATCTAAAACTATAACATAGGCAAAAATATTTAAGGTAAAAATTGTCAAAGAAAGACTTAAAATGTCCACTTCTATTATACATTAGACGTTGGATGTTCAACGGATAAGTCGATATGTTAAGGTTAGACATTAGATGTTCAACAGATGCGTCGATATGTTATGGTTACACATTAGACGTTCAACGGATGAGTCGATATGTTACGGTTAGATATTAGACGTTCAACGGATGAGTCAATATGTTATGGTTACACATTAGACGTTCAACGGATGAGTCGATATGTTAGGGTTACACATTAGGCGTTCGCGGATGAGTCGATATGTTAGGGTTAGACATTAGGCGTTCAACGGATGAGTCGATATGTTATGGTTACACATTAGGCGTTCAACGGATGAGTCGATATGTTAGGGTTAGACATTAGGCGTTAAGCGGATGAGTCGATATGTTATGGTTACACATTAGATGTTCAACGGATGAGTCGATATGTTATGGTTACACATTGGGCGTTCAACGGATGAGTCGATATGTTAGGGTTAGACATTAGACGTTCAACGGATGAGTCAATATGTTATGCTTACACATTAGACGTTCAACGGATGAGTCGATATGTTATGGTTACACATTAGACGTTCAACGGATGAGTCGGTATGTTATGGTTACACATTCGACGTTCAACGGATGAGTCGATATGTTAGGGTTAGACATTAGATGTTCAGCGGATGAGTCGATATGTTATGGTTACACATTAGACGTTCAACGGATGAGTCGATATGTTATGGTTAGACATTAGACGTTCAACGGATGAGTCGATACGTTAGGGTTACATTAGGCGTTCACGGATGAGTCGATATGTTATGGTTACACATTAGACGTTTAACGGATGAGTCGATATGTTAGGGTTGGACATTAGACGTTCAGCGGATGAGTCAATATGTTACGGTTACACATTAGGCGTTCAGCGGATGAGTGCGATATGTTAGGGTTGGACATTAGACGTTCAACGGATGAGTCAATATGTTACGGTTACACATTAGACGTTCAACGGATGAGTCGATATGTTATGGTTACACATTAGACGTTCAGCGGATGAGTCGATATGTTAGGGTTAGACATTAGATGTTCAACGGATGAGTCGATATGTTAGGGTTACACATTAGGCGTTCAGCGGATGAGTCGATATGTTAGGGTTAGACATTAGACGTTAAACGGATGAGTCATTATGTTATGGTTACACATTAGACGTTCAACGGATGAGTCGATATGTTATGGTTACACATTAGGCGTTCAACGGATGAGTCGATATGTTAGGGTTAGACATTAGACATTCAACGGATGAGTAGATATGTTATGGTTACATTAGGCGTTCAGCGGATGAGTCGATATGTTATGGTTACACATTAGGCGTTCAACGGATGAGTCGGTATGTTATGGTTACACATTAGCCGTTCAACGGATGTGTCGATATGTTAGGGTTAGACATTAGATGTTCAACGGATGAGTCGATTTGTTATGGTTATCCATTAGACGTTCAACGGATGAGTCGATATGTTAGGGTTAGACATTAGACGTTCAGCGGATGAGTCAATACGTTACGGTTACACATTAGGCGTTCAGCGGATGAGTCGATATGTTATGGTTACACATTAGGCGTTTAGCGGATGAGTCGATATGTTAGGGTTGGACATTAGGCGTTCAGCGGATGAGTCTATATGTTACGGTTACACATTAGACGTTCAACGGATGAGTCGATATGTTATGGTTACATATTAGACGTTCAATGGATGTGTCGATATGTTAGGGTTAGACATTAGATGTTCAACGGATGAGTCGATATGTTATGGTTACACATTAGACGTTCAACGGATGAGTCGATATGTTACGGTTAGACATTAGACGTTCAACGGATGAGTCATTATGTTATGGTTACACATTAGACGTTCAACGGATGAGTCGATATGTTATGGGTACACATTAGGCGTTAAGCGGATGAGTCGATATGTTAGGGTTAGACATTAGACGTTCAACGGATGAGTCGATATGTTATGGTTACACATTAGACGTTCAACGGATGAGTCGATATGTTACGGTTACACATTAGACGTTCAACGGATGAGTGGATATGTTATGGTTACACATTAGATGTTCAATGGATGAGTCAATATGTTAGGGTTAGACATTAGATGTTCAGCGGATGAGTCGATATGTTATGGTTACACATTAGCCGTTCAACGGATGAGTCGATATATTATGGTTCCACATTAGACGTTCAACGGATGAGTCGATATGTTAGGGTTTGACATTAGACGTTCAACGGATGAGTCGATATGTTAGGGTTACACATTAGACGTTCAACGGATGAGTCGATATGTTATGGTTACACATTAGATGTTCAACGGATGAGTCGATATGTTAGGGTTAGACATTAGACGTTCAACGAATGAGTCAATATGTTATGGTTACACATTAGACGTTCAACGGATGAGTCGATATGTTATGGTTACACATTAGACGTTCAACGGATGAGTCGATATGTTATGGTTACACATTAGGCGTTCAACGGATGAGTCGATATGTTGCGGTTACACATTAGACGTTCAACGGATGAGTCGATATGTTATGGTTACACATTAGACGTTCAACGGATGAGTCGATATGTTAGGGTTAGACATTAGACGTTCAACGGATGAGTCGATATGTTATGGTTACACATTAGACGTCCAACGGATGAGTCGATATGTTAAACAACCAAGTATAGGTGCATTGGTATACGTATCATGTTAAACAACCAAGTATAGGTGCATTGGTATACGTATAATGTTAAATGACCAAGTATAGGTGCATTGGCATACGTATCATGTTAAACAACAAAGTATAGGTGCATTGGTATACGTATAATGTTAAACGACCAAGTATAGGTGCATTGGCATACGTATCATGTTAAACAACCAAGTATAGGTGCATTGGTATACATATCATGTTAAACAACCAAGTATAGGTGCATTGGTATACGTATAATGTTAAACGACCAAGTATAGGTGCATTGGTATACGTATCATGTTAAACAACCAAGTATAGGTGCATTGGTATACGTATCATGTTAAACGAGCAAGAAACAATATCACATTTAACAAACACGAATTAAGAACCATATTAGTTCATCATAAATTTAATATTTTTGTTTTTCCCATAGCTATATATCTACTATGTTTCGTCAAGTCTCATCAATATATATTTTTTGTTGAAGTCAACAAAGTCAAAGTGAATCCCCGGCGACATGTCGCTGGGGAAAGTGTCCAATAAAAACAGTTATCCCAAAACATAAGCCCAATTGCACAACTTAAAGCCCAAATAGTTATCCCCGGCGACATGTCGCTGGGGAAACTATTAATCACGTCACGATAATAATCATTAACACTAATTACATATTTTTAAGCGGGAAAAGTTCCCGCCACGTTTTACGAAGAAATATTCGGTCAAAATATAACCACTCTATCCCCGTGACATGTCGGCCGAAAATCGTAATAATTTAGTTGAATTTTCAACAAGATTTTGTGCCACGTAGGATGTATTTTTGTCGTTTAGTGTAGATTCCCCAGCGACAAATGTCGCCGGGGAAAACTTCGCTGGGGAAACTGGTAAATGTTGTAGTGCTCCCTTAGATGCGATATCTAAAAATTGGTAGTCTCAAAGTAAGCAATCAATCTTTGTTAGGTAAATGCTGGTGGAGAATGAAGTAAAGTCATCTGCTCTTTACATGGTCCTGTGAAAGGCTTAGTTAAGGATTCCAATTCTACAAATTCCTCGGGTACTTGGTCACAAATAAGGAAGTTGAAGTTTCATCTTAGTACATCTTTAATTAACCTTCCATTAAAGTGGACAAAGAGCGTAATACAAGCTTTTGGCCGTAAAGTGGCTAGGTGGATCACCCCTTCACGTTACTTACCCGAGATTGTATCATCTAGAATTGAATCCTCATAGCTTTGCTTTTTTTTACAGGAACACCTTTGTCCCCCAGGTTCCACCAGACGAGGCTTGATAACATCAAATAGTCCTTATTATTAAGTGTCAATTTTCCCCGATAATGCTTGTAATTTATATCATTTATATGGATTTACGCTTATTTTCCATTATTTTCCACTTTCAGGTAAATTACGAGCATTGGAGCTAAAGAGACTTGATTGGAGAATTATCAAAGATTTATCACAGTATGCTCACTTTGAATAAGTTACGGCGTAACTCATCTCTCACATTACGCCGTAACTAAAGCGTGACTCAGAAAGCCAACTCATCAGAAGACTACAGCGTAGCTCTCCCAAAAGACTACGACGTAACTATATTAGGTCAAATGAGGATCCACACCGCTGATAACTACGCCGTAACTCTTGTAAACTCCTGCGTAACCATGAAATATTGAAGATACGGCGTAACTACTTATAAGGTTACGCTGTAACCAGCAGATCTAGTGCAAATTACGTGAAATAGAGGATTACGGCGTAACTATTCTATTGGTTACGCCGTAACCCAGATCTGGCCTATAAATACCCCACGATTTCCAGCATTTCAAAGCATCCCATTTCACACACCACAACGAAAGGATGTAGGAAGAAGCCAAAGGCAGGTCTAGAGGAGCATATGGAGCTGTCTCCAAGGGAGAAATCACTCCCCTACGATAAGCATTAGTATTTTATCTTTTCTTTACTTTCGATTCATGTATTTCGTAACTTTGAATATTGAATTGATTTGTATGGTTAAAATGAGCGGCTAAGCACCTCTTAGTGCTGACCTAGTTATGTCTCCTTAATTGTTTTGTCTGCGTTTACTTTACTTTCGTATAATTATTTCTAAGTGTATGCATGCATAGTTTATTGGTAGCTACCCTTGTTTCGGTAGTTTTGAATGGCGGTAGAGGCCAATTGCCTAGGAGATATGACCAACTGACCCTAGGTGATCGGACTGAGACGGGAAGGTGATGAGTGTGTAAATACTCATCATTTTTGTACAATATAAACTGCAAAATCATCTGAAAACACTCAGAAACACATCAAAATGATCAAAATATCACAAATCAGTGTTTTATGTGTTTTAAAAGCAAAAATATCAAAATCAGATGAAAAACATATCAAATTTGCAAAAATTGCAGTTTTAGTCCCCCAAGTTTATAAAATTGTCAAAAATAGTCCCTGAGCCAAAATTTTAAAAGAAAAATCATCAAAGGTCCTTTTTAAATCATAACTTGTCAAATTTGGTCCTTTGGTGAAAAATCTAAAAGTTTTGAGAAAATTACAGTTTAGTCCCTGAAAATCCAAAAATGCTCAAAACTAATCCTTGGAATTTCACAATTGGCAATAATAGTCCTTGGATTTTTGGAGATTGTCAAAACAAACCCTTGGATCATAAATTCAGAAAGTACATGTTTGGTCCCTGGGGTTTCAGTTTTACAAATTTGGTCCTTTGGTTTTGAGATATTACACTTGTGGTCCTTATGTATTACTAAGCCAAACCATTCGGACCTAATTACAACCCAAGCCCAATCAAATCCCCAGCCCAATACCTTTACCCGGTTTTAAACCCGAAACAAACCCACCTTTGTTATTAAAATCCGGTCAAACCCCTTTGACCCACCTGTTTCCCTCTCTCCCTCACGTGAATACCATTTCCATCATCACCATGCCTGCTATTTTCTCTGCCACACTCCATCTCCACCCCCCTCCTCCAGCTCATCCCACTCACATGTCTCCCCTCCAAACACTACATCCAAGATAACATTCATTACAACCTTTCCCACACTCAATCTCTCCTCAACTGCTCATATCATTTCCCGCCAAAAATTGACATGTTGGCCAAAAGTCACAAAGTCTCCCAATTCCAGGTGGAATTCAATCAGAGAGGAGAGAGAAGCAAGGGGAGTATAAAAGAGAGAAGAATGAAGCAGTTTAGGGAGTAGATAGTAGTTTAAAATTTCCTTAAATGTCGTTTTTTTTAATTAATGTTTTAGTTTAAATTAAATAATGTAATATCAGTTTCTATGTATTGGATTTAAGCTAATTAAGAGTTTGTAATCAAGTTTCAGTCTTAAATTAAAGTTTCATTTGAGTTTCATAAATTTCTGTCTACTGTTGAAAAATTGAATTTGCAAATCTGGTGTTGAAGCTTCTACTAGCTTATATTTAGCTCACTCAAGTTTGTTTAAGCTTGTTAAAGCTTTTCATAAGCTCTCATTACATTTTCCAACAATTTTCCATTATTAGTCAACTAAAGTCAACTGGAAGCTAGAATTGGAAATGCAGATGGAATTGGGGTGATGCAGTGACAGGATTGGGTTGTTTTAGATTCAGTTGGTGTGATATTGAGTAGATTCATGGTTCATGGTTCATGGTTCAGTTTGCTAGCAATAGTTGCTTTGGACTCTTGTAAGTAACATTCACAAGTTCTATGCATTATATGTAATTGTAGTGTAAATCTGTTAACACCTGTTTTAGTAGAAGTATTTAGGTTGTCTCAAGTTAATTTGATCAAATTTATAAGTTGTTTCTGTGTTTGGACTTGTATCAGTTATAAAACAGTAGTACAAGGGTGTTTGGTTTTGCTGAATTTTCTGTCTCAGAAGCCTATTAAGTAGTTAAGTACTGTTGCATCATGTTTCTTAAATATAATTGAACTCATTTTGGTCATTTTGGTCATTAAATTGGGTCTGCTAGTGCTTAAAGTCAAATCTCAACTTGAATCTGTCTTACTGCCACTGTTGGGGATTTTAGGACTTGCAAATCATTAATTTGTGTTTGGAAATCATCATTCTCACTTGCATTAGGTTTATAACATCAAATAACATCAATCTCTGTTTTAAAATTGGATCCAAAGTTGGCAAAAGTCAAAGTTCATCATTTCATCAAAAAGTCAAAATATGAAAAACAGGTTTTGAGCCAACTGATGGAGATTTTTCATTGATTCATTTGTGGGTCAAATTTAATGAGGTTTGGTGTTTCAAAAACTTCAACTGGTCCTTTTCCTTATTAGCATTTTTGGTGAATTTTACAATTTAGTTTAAAGCTTCAAACAAGCCCCTCATTTTGGGTCTTTCTCCCCTCGCCACTGCTCTCATCCCACTGAGCTTGTTGTGCAGTTCTTGCATCTTGTACACTGAGCTCATCAGATCTTCAAAAGGCCTAGATTTTGGTTTGCTAACTCTGGACCAGGTCTAGTTTAGGCTTTCAGAATTGGTTTTTGGTTTGTGGCTTATTTGAGTGCTCATTCTTTGGTTGAAAGTAGCTGCCAAAATCTGTTTTCAAGCAAAAAGCTTAAATCATCAAATCTATTAATCTTGCATTCCAGTGTTTAAAGCTTGTTTATTTAAGTTGCATTTAGTCATTTTAAGCTCATAGTAGCTTCTGTTTCAGTTGGGTGACCTTGGGTGTCCATTTGCTTAATTCTAGTGCTTATTGATAAGCACTTTGGATAGCAGATTCATATTTCTCCACACAAGGGCCTGTTTTTCCATTTTTCTCATATTCCTAATATTATTTTAAGCATTTCCTGAATTTTTCAGATTTTTCCTAGCTTATTTGGTATTTTTCTGCATTTAAATTAGATTTTAATCATTTTTAAATAGCATTTAATACAAAAAATTAGAAAAAGGTTCAAAAAAATAATTTTTCAATTTTATTAAGATTAGATAAATATAAAAAGCCAAAAAAGTATTTTTCCATATTTTTCTTAGTTAAATTTGTATTTTTAAATATTTTAATTAGTTTTTAATAGTTTAAAATTCATAAAAAATAGAAAAATAACCAGAAAAATACAAAAATAGTTTTTAAAATTCTCTTTTGATATTTTAGACTTTTTCATTTCATAATTTTATTTTCCTAGCTTTATTTCCTGATTTCTTGTATTTTAGGTAATTATTAAATAGTTAAAATTAGTTTTTAATTTATAATAATTAATTAATTAGTTATAAAAATAATTTTCTATTTCCAAATATTTTCTTTTATCATTAGGATTGTAAAAATGTATTTTTCATATTTTTAGGACTTTTATATCTTAGATTTCACTTTTTATTTTGTACGTTTACGTTATTTTAATTTAAACGTACGTTTTAGGATTTAAACGTTCATCACTTTAAATATAGTGATAGCGTTTATTTAATATCTTTTATCTTTTTAATTTTCTTTAATTTGCATTTAAGTCGCTTTTATTTATAAACTTTTTCAGTAGTGTAATATTCAATCTAATCTTTTCTGATCACTATCATTAGTGATCATTCTATCGTCTGAATCAGTGTTGCACACACCATTGAGTCTCCGTGGGACTTAACGACCCGGGAATCCACTGTATTCTCTGATCTTTATTTGCATTTGTGTCTGAGCTGTTTTAAGTCTGTAAAGACTTGACGGTTTGGACCGGATCAAATTTTGGCGCCGCTGCCGGGGAGGCTTTAGCGTGTGTTTAGCCTTTTTCAGACCCATTCTTGCACATACCCCATCCTTTGTAAAAAGTTTTTTGTAATGTTTTTCAAAAACACCAAAAATATTCCTCTTTACCCTCTCACATATTTGATTCTTCATTTCTTACCCTCTAAAACCATTTGATTCTTTCTATGTCTTTCATTTCTTGTCCCATTTCCGACTCTTCCATTTCTTCTCTCACTCCTGATGAGGAAGATGACAAATTTTGGAAGGAGGTCGATGATTTTCTTAGTGATGAGTCGATTCCAACAGGAATTGACAATACTTACTTTGATTCGGAAGGAGACATCCTCTTTCTTGAAAATCTATTGATTGAAGAACCGTTTCCAGCTCTCCCTCCCGGAAATTTTGTTACCAATCACCATACAAGCTTCAAATTTAAGCTTAAAATGTCAAAAATGGTGATTTGCTTCTTTCTGATGAGGAATGGACATGCATTGTGATGCACATATTTATTCCATTCTTCACAAATGGTGTGGTTGCTCTTTCCCTTTTCTCCTTTGGGAATGAGGACACTATTTTTGATCCAGGCATTTTCATTTCTCATTTTTGAGCGGTCTCTCTATATCTCATCGGTGTGGAACTTTCACGTGCTTCAAATGTTTATTCAAACATCTTTAATGAAAGTCCGATGGAGATAGTTTCTTCCACTTTGCTTCCCCATGAACCAATTAATGCGGGGTCGAGTCAAGCTAGCGACTCGGTAACCAAAAACAGTAGCACACACCATATGGGTTTTCACCCATATTTCTGTCTTCTTTCTATCTTTCTACCACCCTAGTGTGGGGGGGTTTGTCCCACATGTTATATATATATATATATATTATTATTAAAAAAAAATTGGATGATTATGTCTTGAAACTCAATTGTGCTTTGAAAACTGTGTTAACTGTCATTTTACATAATCCTTGATAATCATAGGTCTTGACTATTTGACCCTAGTTTAGACTAAAAAAGGTTTAATTTGACACTTTAAATCTTCTGGATTGGATAGGATTTGTTTATGCAGTGGTATGGTATGGGAAGCTCAGTTTGGTAACATTTAAGGGTTGTTTGGATCTATGGGTAAATCTGAGCTATTGACTGTTATGAGTGTTGTCATTGTTTGATTTAGACTCAATATAGCCTAAGAAACTCAGCTGCACCTTAATCAATGAGTTTAGCATGGTAGATAGTCAATTTGACACTTGACTGTCTCATTATGAGAATTTTGAGATTGGTAGAACCTAGAATCCTGCATATATATATCTGGTTAAAAAAATCTTTCTAAATAATGGCCGTAGTATTTCCCTTTCACGTTCTTTGTTTCGGCATAACCGCCGGTACTTTGAATATTGAGGGCAATATTCATTTCTAAGTGTGGGGGGGAATTCTCACGAATTTTATCACATAATTATACCAATTCCCCCGTTTTTGGCCAAAATTTTTTTTTGGAGTAAGTGTTTTACACTTACTCATTTGTTATCATCCGCCATGTCGTAAGACAAAAGGATTGGCTAATCCAGGAGCAAACGGCTCTTGGTAAAGATTTCTCAAATCCGTTTATATGGCTTGCAATTTGCCCAAAATTGTATGGTATTTAACTCACCATATCCTAAAAAGTGAAGAGTTGGCTAGCCCGCAAGATTATGGCTTGTGGTAAAGGCAGTGGAAAAACCATAATTGGTAATCAGCTCACCAAAGATAATGTTGATAATTTAGCTAAGAGTTGGCTAGTCCGAAGGTACGGCTTCTGGTAAAGACAAATCAAATCCGTTGGAAGCTGGTGGTTTGCTCAAAATCACATGGTTATCGGTGTACCATGGTTCTTACTTGAACTGAAACATTTGGCTACTCCAGAAGTAATGGCTTTTGGTAAAGAGATTAAAATCCATTATGTTTTCTCAAATCATTGCTAGGGACTAGCAATATCTCAGTGTGGGGGATTGATGAGTGTGTAAATACTCATCATTTTTGTACAATATAAACTGCAAAATCATCTGAAAACACTCAGAAACACATCAAAATGATCAAAATATCACAAATCAGTGTTTTATGTGTTTTAAAAGCAAAAATATCAAAATCAGATGAAAAACATATCAAATTTGCAAAAATTGCAGTTTTAGTCCCCCAAGTTTATAAAATTGTCAAAAATAGTCCCTGAGCCAAAATTTTAAAAGAAAAATCATCAAAGGTCCTTTTTAAATCATAACTTGTCAAATTTGGTCCTTTGGTGAAAAATGTAAAAAGTTTTGAGAAAATTACAGTTTAGTCCCTGAAAATCCAAAAATGCTCAAAACTAATCCTTGGAATTTCACAATTGGCAATAATAGTCCTTGGATTTTTGGAGATTGTCAAAACAAACCCTTGGATCATAAATTCAGAAAGTACATGTTTGGTCCCTGGGGTTTCAGTTTTACAAATTTGGTCCTTTGGTTTTGAGATATTACACTTGTGGTCCTTATGTATTACTAAGCCAAACCATTCGGACCTAATTACAACCCAAGCCCAATCAAATCCCCAGCCCAATACCTTTACCCGGTTTTAAACCCGAAACAAACCCACCTTTGTTATTAAAATCCGGTCAAACCCCTTTGACCATTTTGTTCCCTCTCTCCCTCACGTGAATACCATTTCCATCATCACCATGCCTGCTATTTTCTCTGCCACACTCCATCTCCACCCCCCTCCTCCAGCTCATCCCACTCACATGTCTCCCCTCCAAACACTACATCCAAGATAACATTCATTACAACCTTTCCCACACTCAATCTCTCCTCAACTGCTCATATCATTTCCCGCCAAAAATTGACATGTTGGCCAAAAGTCACAAAGTCTCCCAATTCCAGGTGGAATTCAATCAGAGAGGAGAGAGAAGCAAGGGGAGTATAAAAGAGAGAAGAATGAAGCAGTTTAGGGAGTAGATAGTAGTTTAAAATTTCCTTAAATGTCGTTTTTTTTAATTAATGTTTTAGTTTAAATTAAATAATGTAATATCAGTTTCTATGTATTGGATTTAAGCTAATTAAGAGTTTGTAATCAAGTTTCAGTCTTAAATTAAAGTTTCATTTGAGTTTCATAAATTTCTGTCTACTGTTGAAAAATTGAATTTGCAAATCTGGTGTTGAAGCTTCTACTAGCTTATATTTAGCTCACTCAAGTTTGTTTAAGCTTGTTAAAGCTTTTCATAAGCTCTCATTACATTTTCCAACAATTTTCCATTATTAGTCAACTAAAGTCAACTGGAAGCTAGAATTGGAAATGCAGATGGAATTGGGGTGATCGTTGCAGGATTGGGTTGTTTTAGATTCAGTTGGTGTGATATTGAGTAGATTCATGGTTCATGGTTCATGGTTCAGTTTGCTAGCAATAGTTGCTTTGGACTCTTGTAAGTAACATTCACAAGTTCTATGCATTATATGTAATTGTAGTGTAAATCTGTTAACACCTGTTTTAGTAGAAGTATTTAGGTTGTCTCAAGTTAATTTGATCAAATTTATAAGTTGTTTCTGTGTTTGGACTTGTATCAGTTATAAAAAGTATGACACAAGGGGTGTTTGGTTTTGCTGAATTTTGTCTCGAAGCCTATTAAGTAGTTAAGTACTGTTGCATCATGTTTCTTAAATATAATTGAACTCATTTTGGTCATTTTGGTCATTAAATTGGGTCTGCTAGTGCTTAAAGTCAAATCTCAACTTGAATCTGTCTTCTGCTGCTGTTGGGGATTTTAGGACTTGCAAATCATTAATTTGTGTTTGGAAATCATCATTCTCACTTGCATTAGGTTTATAACATCAAATAACATCAATCTCTGTTTTAAAATTGGATCCAAAGTTGGCAAAAGTCAAAGTTCATCATTTCATCAAAAAGTCAAAATATGAAAAACAGGTTTTGAGCCAACTGATGGAGATTTTTCATTGATTCATTTGTGGGTCAAATTTAATGAGGTTTGGTGTTTCAAAAACTTCAACTGGTCCTTTTCCTTATTAGCATTTTTGGTGAATTTTACAATTTAGTTTAAAGCTTCAAACAAGCCCCTCATTTTGGGTCTTTCTCCCCTGCTCACTGTCTCAGTCCACTGAGCTTGTTGTGCAGTTCTTGCATCTTGTACACTGAGCTCATCAGATCTTCAAAAGGCCTAGATTTTGGTTTGCTAACTCTGGACCAGGTCTAGTTTAGGCTTTCAGAATTGGTTTTTGGTTTGTGGCTTATTTGAGTGCTCATTCTTTGGTTGAAAGTAGCTGCCAAAATCTGTTTTCAAGCAAAAAGCTTAAATCATCAAATCTATTAATCTTGCATTCCAGTGTTTAAAGCTTGTTTATTTAAGTTGCATTTAGTCATTTTAAGCTCATAGTAGCTTCTGTTTCAGTTGGGTGACCTTGGGTGTCCATTTGCTTAATTCTAGTGCTTATTGATAAGCACTTTGGATAGCAGATTCATATTTCTCCACACAAGGGCCTGTTTTTCCATTTTTCTCATATTCCTAATATTATTTTAAGCATTTCCTGAATTTTTTCAGATTTTTCCTAGCTTATTTGGTATTTTTCTGCATTTAAATTAGATTTTAATCATTTTTAAATAGCATTTAATACAAAAAATTAGAAAAAGGTTCAAAAAAATAATTTTTCAATTTTATTAAGATTAGATAAATATAAAAAGCCAAAAAAGTATTTTTCCATATTTTTCTTAGTTAAATTTGTATTTTTAAATATTTTAATTAGTTTTTAATAGTTTAAAATTCATAAAAAATAGAAAAATAACCAGAAAAATACAAAAATAGTTTTTAAAATTCTCTTTTGATATTTTAGACTTTTTCATTTCATAATTTTATTTTCCTAGCTTTATTTCCTGATTTCTTGTATTTTAGGTAATTATTAAATAGTTAAAATTAGTTTTTAATTTATAATAATTAATTAATTAGTTATAAAAATAATTTTCTATTTCCAAATATTTTGTTTTATCATTAGGATTGTAAAAATGTATTTTTCATATTTTTAGGACTTTTATATCTTAGATTTCACTTTTTATTTTGTACGTTTACGTTATTTTAATTTAAACGTACGTTTTAGGATTTAAACGTTCATCACTTTAAATATAGTGATAGCGTTTATTTAATATCTTTTATCTTTTTAATTTTCTTTAATTTGCATTTAAGTCGCTTTTATTTATAAACTTTTTCAGTAGTGTAATATTCAATCTAATCTTTTCTGATCACTATCATTAGTGATCATTCTATCGTCTGAATCAGTGTTGCACACACCATTGAGTCTCCGTGGGACTTAACGACCCGGGAATCCACTGTATTCTCTGATCTAAATTGAATTTGGTTCCAAGCTGTTTTAAGTCTGTTAGGACTTGACGGTTCGGACCAGATCAGAAGGGTAAGATATGACCAACTGACGACCCTTTCTACTTGTGCGATTTGACCAACTGATCACTTACCGTTTGGATGAACTTAAGAATTAGGGGGTGAGTGTTTAAGTTGCTAATGCCCGGGCACTCACTATTATAACTCTAGCATGTAGCGGTACTTAATGACTCGGCTTAGGGGACCAGGAACAACTGAACTTATGAGGGGACACCTGACTTATCCAGTGGTGGCATCTTTGATGATAGGTTAGGGCGAATTGACCAAATGCTGTCCTCTCGCCTTTGACCCCACCTGAAGTAATTGAAAGTAATTAGATGTAGACATTACTAGCTATGATGATTAACTAGGTTAGCACCACTCTTCTCTATTGATTACACCTTTTCCTTTATTTGCTTTTATCTGCCTTAGTAGTTAATTAATTATCATAATCATATTAAAATCTGTGACACCTATACTTAGTAATAATCCAACACACATAGCTCTTGGGATGACCTCGGTTTTACCAAATACTACACTACACATGACCGGGTACACTGCCCGTTAGTGCATTAGGGTAGACCATAGGTATAACGAGACAATATAAATATTAAAACCTGGTCAGTAAAACCTGCATCAAGTTTTTGGCGCCGCTGCCGGGGAGCTATTTTAGGATTTTTTGTTAAGTCTATTTTTAATTTTTTTCTCTTAAATGTCAGGATACAAGACTCGAAGCTTGACGCCTTTTCTGGCCACCCCATTCGATGATCCGAAAAAGCAATTTCGGACAAGGAAAGTTTACTCTTCGGTTCCTATTCATAACATCATTTCATTTTATGAATCAGACCAGTCTGACGCTGAACCGGAGGTCATTGATGAAAATAATATCGATGACTTAACCATGGAGCAGTATTTGGAACGACCAAATGAGAAGCGCCAACAATCTTCTACACGGATTCTAGTACTGAAAAATACTCTATTCCAGACCAATTTATTCGAGAGTTACACGTACTTAAGTTTTCTGGAGATGAAGATGAGGACGTTTAGAATCATGTAGAAGAAGTACTCTATTTATCTTCTCTTTTCAACGTCCGAGGCAACCCGAGCTATTCGGTCACCGCAAGAATTTTTCCTATGACTCTTACTGGAACTGCGAAAAGATGGTACAATAAACTCCCTAACGAATGTAAAGGAGCATGGGATAAATTAAGATGAGAGTTCATCCAGCAATTTTGCCCTCCTTAAAAAATGGCCAAACTTCTTGGTAAAATCTATCAATTCGTTCAAGTAGGGGAATAAACGCTTTATCAGTCATGGGAAAGGTTTAATGAGCTACTTTATCGATGTCCCACTCATGATTTGAACAAACATCAGATCGTCTACATCTTCTACCAGGGAATTAATGCGCTAACACGAGAACTACTCGATTCTCCGAGACCTATTCCTAGCATGACCCCTGACTAAGCCTTGGAATGTATTCAACGGATTTCTAAACATTGCTACAAATGGCATATGGATACAGGGTACGGACCTAGAGACAATTTTGATCATAAGGTAATGAAGACATTGACAAAGCAAGAATACAACTATGGGGAAATTTTCAAAAAACGAAGGTTAGAAAGAGAAGCTGAAGCATGTAGGATTGAGAAGGTTAAGAGTGTATTTGGTACCAAAACCGGGATCAATCTTGAAAAAAAATTCTTGACCACATCAAGGAATCGAGGGAACGAGAGGAGAGAATTGAAAAGATGATGAAGACATTCGTGGAAAATACAATCTTTTCTCTCAAAATTCATGAAGATCGGATTAAGGAATTGGAAAAGAGTGTGAGCTCATGTTCGCAAGCCATCACTGATTACCTAGCGGATCGGGAAGAGGAAGTTGTCAACACAGTGGAAACTATCCTTGAAGAACCAACGACCTTTTCGGAAAAAGTTAAGCGACGAATCAACATGGAGAGACAATCACTTCTGGACCAAGCTCTACCGGTAAACTCCCCTATTACTAATTCCATTAAAAATAATCATGATGATATTCCGCAGGAATCAAGAAATGATGAGACAATTCAACTAAACGAAAGATGTTCAGCGGTTTTGAGAAACGAGCTACCACATAAGGAAAAAGATCCAGGTTGTTTCACTCTCCCTTGCTTGATTGGGAGTCTCAATATGTGTAATGCCCTAGATGATCTTGGAGCAAGCATAAGCATAATGCCTCGTTCGATGTTCCTACGTATGGGTATTGGTGACCTTAAGACAGCCAAAATGAAAATTGAAATGGCCGATCGATCCATGCAGTCACTGTAAGGCATTGTTGAAAATGTGTTGGTAAAGATAAAGAAATTCCTTTTCCAGTGGATTTTGTGATTCTTGACATTCCGGAAGACAACAGAATACCTGTCATTTTAGGTAGCCCAATGCTTGCTACTGCCCATACAAAGGTGGATGTCTTTGCTGGAAAACTAACTTTTGAAGCTAATGGAGAAATTGCAACGTTCGGACCTAATGAACTCCTTTCTACTCCTCAAAAGGTATGTGCGGTTGACCCAGTAGGCAATTTTGGCGACGCTCTAGAAGAATTTCTTAGTGATCCCCCGGACCCTGTCGAAATTGATTACGGAGAGATTTCGAGGAAGAAGATAAGTTAGGAATCAGTACTGATGAATTTTCAAGTGACGTCGAAATGGCTCATTGGCAAGATAACTCTGAAAAAACATTTTCACAATCTGACCAACCACAGTTTTATGAGATGGGTGCGCGTATCCATCATATGAACCCCAATTATCTAAAGATTTCATGCAAAATTGGGTTCATTGATTTCCATCCATTTATCGACACAAATTCTCCAGTTAACATTATTTCTAAGGAATGATACAACCAGGTCATGGAGAAAGAACTTGAATATAGAGGAAACAACTTCCTTGGGATTGCAACAAACATCCGTGTCTTTGTATGGACTCACTCATTTTTTGTCGATTTTGTGGTTTTGGATGATGTTAGCGAATTCGTGGCCGATGGGCTAACCGGGGTTATTTTTGGGAAACCCTTTCAAGAAATGTCTGGGTTAGATAAAAACGAGAAGGAAGGACTGGTATGGTTAAAGATTGGAGATGATAAAACAATGTTTAGAATGCCAAGGACTGTCAAGAATTTTAAAAATTGGACTGAAAAGCAGTTAAGTTATGCTCGGCCGCTGCTAGGCATTAGTGACGAAGATAAGGCCAAAGGTTTTGACCACCCTTACCAAAAGATCAAGAATTTTTACTCAGGGTGTTTAGAACTAGGCAAGGGATACAAACGGGACGAGAATCTGATCAGCTGGCTTCAACGTGGAGATTGCCACATCTACGAAATGAAAAACAAACACTTTTAGCCCCAAGGCTCTGAGTCTAACTTAAAGACTCGTAAATAAAGAAAAGTGCTCTTTCGGGAGACAACCCAAATTATCCCTTTCTTTTATTTTTTTTCATTTCCATAGGGTTTTATGTTTTTAACCATTTTTGCAGGAAATGTGGAGTGATTACTGTTGTAGTTTGCTGATCTGACCATAGTTACGGCGTAACTCATCTCTGTAGTTACGCCGTAACCTACCCCTTGCAGCAGAATTTCAGATACATTATCGATTACGGCGTAATACCATCTCTGTGGTGACGCCGTAGCTACACTTTTGCAAGCGTATGCCAGGTTTTGCCTAAGTTACGGCGTAACTCCATCTTAAGAGTTACGACCTAACTATCATCTGTTTTAATTCTTTCATTTTAAAAAACAATAACCTTGTATTAGTATTTTAAATGAACTTTGTGGGTATGTTACTTGTAAACCCTCACGAGACTTCACTCGTCCACTTGGGACACTAAGTGGTTTAAAAGGCTTGTTGCATATGCTAAATGCAACCGTGATTCCTACGAAAGTGAGTTAGGTTTGTTTTTCATTTTTCATTTTTTTCTTTTTAGAATTATGCTTGTCGGTAGTTTGATTTCAGGGATTGAATTTTTTTCATGGATGCTTATACGAAGGCACGACTCTTTTTCGTGGGCCTTCTTTCTTTTTGGAGCAAATTTCAGGGAAGTTCTCGCTCTAATTCTACTTTTCTCTTCACCTTTATTTAATGCTTAGTACAAAAGGGACTTTGTACAATTCAAGTGGGGGGACGGGAGTAGAATTATCTCTTGAACTTTATTTTGCCCTCGTTTTTCTAGTTTATTTTGAAAAATTATGCCATTTTTTAAATTTTGACATGTTTTTCTTAACCTAACTAGATTAGTGATAAGGTTTTAAAATGTACCTTTTTGAGGGGTCGTTTAAGCCCTTATTTGATCACTTTTGTATCCGTTATTACTTAATATTGTTCCTTTTCACTTTTTAGGTCTCTTGAAGGCAAATTGCTGGAATGACACTTATTTGGACGAAAAGGCGCGGATATACGAAGAAAATGGCCAAAGTCAAGAATCGAGCCACTCAGTCTGCTTGAAATACAAGGGGCGGCGTCGAGGTTCTACAAGTGGCGGCGTCAAGTGTTATCTGTGACGCCATCGCATAACTTTTGTGACGGGCGAGTAGCCAAATTTCTTATTTTCAAGTGCGGTGTCGGGCTTTAAAAGAGTAGGTCGTCGCCTTCGAGGCGGCCTAGATTTGATCGAGACGGCGTCAGAGGCTGAAGGGGACCGGCGTTACAAGCATAAGGTGACGCCGTCACAAGACTAACGTGGCCAAGACGAAACCCTAATGACGGCTACCCGACGGCGTCACTATTCATAAGGTGACGCCGTCGCGATTGTAATCTTATATATAGAATCCGAATTTATCAGTTTTAGTGTGTAGTCTTTTGGAGTAAAAACCTAAACCGAACCAAGGCTGTCTTGTACAGTATTTTAGGGTTCCAAACCCTATCTTACAACAAGATAAGTGTTTTACTTCATTAATTCAATTATGTCTTCAATTATTTGTGTGTATGCTTGCATGTTCTCCATGTCCGGCTAATTTATTTGTGTGTTTGCTTAGGGAATATGAAACTTAATTATTGAATATTGATCGGTTGTCTCTTATCTTAATTGTTAATGATCTAGTAATGCGATAGGTCATTCGTTGTGTAGTTAATGCTTGATTAATCTTTGTGAACCTTAGACTATAACACATAGAGTAGTTGTAGGCTAAACCACCCAAAGAGTACCTTAGAGTTAGAGTTTATAATTCCTAGAGATTTTGTAGACGAGACCCTTTGGTAGTTTCAAAGAGTTAGGGATAAACGCATACCCTACGACTTTAGACACACAACGCGATTAAGAATAAGGACGTGACAATTCAACCATCAATAGGAGATAATTAAGGAGTAAGAAAACCTAAGTAAACACATCTTTAAACCATCATACGAGCACACAATAATTAGACATAGACTACCATCACCTTAGATTAGATAATTAGACAAGTAGAGTAATCGGTAGAAATACCAACCCCCAAATCCAAACCCCGAGATTCGTACCTTTCCATTTCCAAAAAGACATAAAAAGATAAAAAATAATCTTCCTCAACCCCAACCTTAGCGTAGTAACTCCTTACTAGAATTCCTATTCCCCTAGAAAACGATATCAATACCCGTGGCTTACCCTAATACTACACTACAACGATTAGGTTCACTGCCTAGGGTGTTATAAAACTTGCTCGAAGAAAAGGAAGTTCCTTTGACCCCGAACGACGCGTGTAGTGTTATCAAGTTTTTGGCGCCGCTGCCGGGGAATAGATTAGCTAGTTAGTAGTCCACATCGTTTAGGTTTCTTTGCCTGATTCCTATCAAGTAAATTTTTTCTTATTTTTAGCTTTCTCGTAGTCTATCCCCCTTCTTCGTGACCTTTGTTCGTAACCCCATCACTTTTCATCATAGAAGGTGATAACCACCCACCATTCATCAACCCACCACCAAATGACCCGCCAAGAGGCCGTACTCTTGGTGAATACTCGAGACCAAGCCACCTAGGCTATAGGAACACCATTGAGCTTCCCGATCAAGCCCAAACTATGGCCCTGCGATCCGACACCATCCGGTTGGTGCAAAACGGATGTGCATTCCATGGACTTTATTCCGAAGATCCTAATCGATCTTAAGGATTTCCTTAAAATTGTCGATTCCATAGACCTTGATGCTACTACTTTCGGGAGACCAGCGTCTCACGTTTCTTCCAATTCTCTTCACGGGACCAAGCTAGTAATTGGCTTGAGCGACTTCCCGCAGGATCCATCTCAAGATGGGATGATCTCACCTCTCACTTCCTTGCTCGAATTTTTCCACTGGAGAACCACTAAGCTTAGGAATGACATCTTGATGTTCCAACAACGTCAAGGTGAATCTCTCTATGAAGCATGGACTCGATTCAAGGACTTACTTCATAAAGTCCCTCATCACGGCATTGATCTTTGGCTTCAAGTTCAAACGGTCTATGATCATGTCAACTTCCCCACCAAGCGATCCATTGACCAAGCGGCCGGTGGAAAACTTAGTGATCTCACCGCGGAAGAATCGTGGGGTATAATAGAGGACCTTGCTCTCTATGACAACGAAAGTTGGAATGACCCCCGTGAGTTGCCCAAAACCGTTAGGGCAATATCCTTGCCTTCCCTTGACTCACAATCTTCCGACCATAGGATGCTTGAGCTTGAAGATCAAGTAAAATTCCTAATGAGCTCCTACGAAAATCCTAAGTCTTCGCACCAAGTAAACAAAGTTTCTTCCTCATGTGAGCAATTTAGTGACCCTCATAACACTCATGCTTGCATAAGATTCCCCGAACATGCTTCCGTTGACTATGCATCCTCGTGTATTAATGGAGCGGGAGGAAGATTCCCTACAACAACCGGACCTAGAACTTTCAATGATGCCCGAGAAGCATGGAAGAACAAGCCCGACTTCTATTGGGGACAAACCAAAGAATTCACTTCCAATGATTTCTCATGGCCCCCATCTCATGGCCCTACCCAACAAAGCATTGAGGGGATGTTGCAACACCTAGTCGCATCCCAAGAAGCTCAAATTGCTAAGCTCTCGGATTGTTTTAACCAACAACAAGCCGATATGGAAAGGAAGATAGATAACCTCTTGAAAGCAATGACTAATAGTGATAGGAAGGTTAATTCTATCTCAACTCCCGAACCTTCCGGTGTAGAGATTAAAGACCCAAGTAAGTTAGCTAAGCATGTTCAATTCGTCAATACTATCACCTTAGTGAAACCTAATGGAACAAATGACGAAGCGAACCATGAGATGATACTTGAGGTTAAGGAAACAGATGATTGCAACAACGAGAAGTAAATCAAGTAGACAATGACTATTTCAATAAGTTTCCTACGGGAAGAAGAACTATCTATACCACCCTCACTTAGTGTGTGACCTCCTCACACATGCGTTTGGAAAAGCCCTAGGATCAAGTTTGGGAACCCTTGGAATCTTAACATACCATGTTGCATAGGACACCTTTTAGTGGCAAAGGCCTACATTGATCGCAAGTCCCCAATCAATATAATGACTAGCACCTACTACAATTGGGTAATGAAGAAGCCTGTCCTAACTAGGCAAGACCCCGATAATCCTAGGGATAGTTGCAATTTTCTTGGTAGAGTTAAGGGATTGCTCGTCCATGTAGGTAGTTTCATGTTTCCTACAGATTTCATAGTGGTAGATGATATTAGTACGGCCATAGATCCTAGCTTGTCCCCGAGTTATTCTAGGAAAACCTTTCATAGAAAACACGGGATGACTTATGATCCCTCATTAGGAGCAGATGCGATTCAAGGATGAGACCAATGATGTAGCTTACCAAATGCCGTTTAAGATTGAGAAGTTTTCATCACTCTCCAATGATGAAAAGGAACTTAAACTATCGGTCTACTATAGGAATGAGGAAGATAAGGAGAATGGAGTAGATTATGTAATGGCCAAGATTCTAGGTTTCTATAAGGATTGCTTGAACTTAGGACAGGAATATAGGACCAATTGGGGAGAGGACGACCTCTTAGAAAGGTGCACTATGGGCACTTTTACAACATGGAACCCCCAATGGAGACCGTCATAAGGAAGAAGGTGATGCTTGAAGTCAATGAGGAGTTAACACTACGAGTCTAGCTACAAGACTCATAAATAAAGAAAAGCGCTTCGTGGGAGGCAACCCATGCTTAATTGTTTGCTTGTTAGTGTCATATATCTTTTATTGATTGTTTATTCTCATGTTAAAATTTGTAAAAATGCTTTATTTTATTTTTAACCTCGTCTTAATCACATATAAAGGTATTTTACATAAATGATAAGTGTAGGGAGGATTACACACGTTTTCAAAAGAGACGTGAACATGAGAATTTCAATTAATTAAAAGATATATATGTGTGTTTGTTCGAGTCAAATGCCTGTATCGATTCATAATGGATGTTTTGAGAAATTTTTCCGATTCTAAAGATGTAAATTTTCCAGAATTTTCCTAAAATCGTTGCACGCTTTTTGTCAGGATAACTACTCACGTCAGATCGAAACTACGGCGCCGGAAGGAGTAAAACACGATTACTTTTTTCTTTTTCTGAGTTACTTATAATTTTTGGAATTTTCCGGTCTTAATTTTCAAGAAATTTCTCAACATCCATTCCACAAGCATTATATCCTAGTTTAATAGAGTCTTATATATATTATTGTCACGATTTTACGCTGGTTGTTTCGTTTGTTTTCTTCAAGTGTGCAGGTTTAATTTACTATGAAGAAGATACATAAGATTGGAAGGAGCTTTTCACGCATACATTCTTCTTGGAAAGGATTTAACCAACACTTTACACGGATCCTACCGAGCTAATCAGGGGAGTATTAGTTTCTTTCGTTTTTAATTACCTTCTATTATCATAACTTTGATACTTTCGGGGAACATTGGGGACAATGTTCAGTTTAAGTGTAGGGAGGGAAAATAAAACGGGAACTTTGAAACTATGCTTATCCTTGAATATTTGCTTTGTCCAATTGTATTTGTGTAATAAACCATGAGAAAATGTCGGTTAGGGTAATTTTGGCACCAAATTTTTAATTTTTCATGACATATAGGAGTGGGCCATTAGTCTTAATAAAGCGTCTCACGGATAGGAAGTTATATGACTAGCACAAAAAACCCTTTACCACCTAAATTCCACCCAAAATGTGAGGATCACCCTTAGATTAGTAGGAATTAAAGCATTCATCTTTAATGCTTAGTGTGAACCGGTAGTATAATAGATTCTAGAACTTGTTTTGTGATGCATCCCGAGATCGCTAGTAAGACTACACTTGTGTAGTTAGGAATAACTAAATGATAAGAGGCATTAGGATAACCCTTGTTTGATACCTGTAATATAATTACTTCTTCCACATCGGTTGAGTAATTCCCCACACCTTTGCGTTGTACTCACTTTTAGTACACGATACCCTAGTTAACCCCTCTGAGCCTATCCTTTTATCGGTTCTCTTGATTTTTCGGTTTTCCGGAATATCAATGAAGAGCATTGTTTACACCCCACCCCCAAATGTACACCCAAATCGCTTTAGCCTACCTTGTATGCACTCACTTTTAGTGCATTATTGTTATCACACTAAACCCTTAGTTCAATTATCTAGTTGCTTGCATGAGTTGCTAAGTCAAGTCATATCCTTTGTACACAGTTTTGGGACGATTGGGACTCATGGGAAAAGTTAAAGTTTATGAAATGACTGAAAGGGAACGTTATTCAAATTCCCTTATTTGCATAATAATGTACCCCAAGTGTTTTAATCTTTTCAATTCGGGTCAAATTAGTATTAGAGTAATAAAAACTCAAATGTATGGATGTGCCTATAAATCCCTATCATTTTGATGTTACCGTAGAGGATGGTAGAGTAAAAGTGTATGAAAAAAAATCAAAAAAAATAGAAAAAGAGAAAAAGAAAAAATAGAGTGTAAAAAAAAAACATACGGGCTACTATCCTACATCTATCCTTTAAATTCATGTTTCTGTATTTCAGTTATCTAGAGTTTAGAGTGTCAAGTCTTGGCTTAGCAACACCATTCTGTGATGCTTGTAACATAGAGATTTTGACTTGCCACCACTAAATAGCCTATCCCACCAAACCCTTTGTTTCCCTACCGTAAGCCTAACATTACAACCCTTTAAAGACCTCTTTGATAGTCTTTCCTAGGTGCTTACGCCAAAGCGATGGAGGTTTGATCTAGTCTCAAGCCTATGGTAATCTATGTACTAGGACCGGTTAATGAGTGTTTATCTTCCATTTCCACTTTGATATATTTCATATACACCCTAGAGATGTGAGTATCCAAACACCCCATGTGAGGTGATAGTATGTAATTTCCGCTTTTGTGACTTCTGGCAGGCTTATATGTGTTGTGGACTGTTTTAAACCAATGCTTCATGACCCCTAACTTATAAATTAATTTTCTAAAAGCACATTTGCTTGAGGACAAGCAAATACCAAGTGTAGGGATATTTGATAAGGTTTTAAAATGTACCTTTTGAGGGGTCGTTTAAGCCCTTATTTGATCACTTTTGTATCCGTTATTACTTAATATCGTTCCTTTTCACTTTTTAGGTCTCTTGAAGGAAAATTGCTGGAATGGCACTTATTTGGACGAAAAGGCGCGGATATACGAAGAAAATGACCAAAGACAAGAATCGAGCCACTCAGAAGTGAAATACAAGGGGATGGCGTCAGTTCTACAAGTGACGGCGCCGTGTTATCTGTGACGCCGTCGCATAACTTTTGTGACGCAAGCGTAGCCAAATTGCTTATTTTCAAGTGATGGTGTCGCTTTAAAAGAGTAGGTCGTCGCAACTCGCATCGCCTAGATTTGATCCGCATCGGCGCCGAACGGGGACGGCACAAGCATAAGGTGACGCCGCAAGAATAACGTGGCCAATACTGAAACCCTAATGACGAAGCACCCCCGGCGTCACAATTCATAAGGTGACGCCGTCGCGATTGTAATCTTATATATAGAATCCGAATTTATCAGTTTTAGTGTGTAGTCTTTTGGAGTAAAAACCTAAACCGAACCAAGGTTGTCTTGTACAGTATTTTAGGGTTCCAAACCCTATCTTACAACAAGATAAGTGTTTTACTTCATTAATTCAATTATTTCTTCAATTATTTGTGTGTATGCTTGCATGTTCTCCATGTCCGGCTAATTTATTTGTGTGTTTGCTTAGGGAATATGAAACTTAATTATTGAATATTGATTGGTTGTCTCTTATCTTAATTGTTAATGATCTAGTAATGCGATAGGTCATTCGTTGTGTAGTTAATGCTTGATTAATCTTTGTGAACCTTAGACTATAACACCTAGAGTAGTTGTAGGCTAAACCACCCAAAGAGTACCTTAGAGTTAGAGTCTATAATTCCAAGAGATCTTGTATATGATACCCTTTGGTAGTTTCAAAGAGTTAGGGATAAACGCATACCCTACGACTTTAGACACACAACGCGATTAAGAATAAGGACGTGACAATTCAACCATCAATAGGAGATAATTAAGGAGTAAGAAAACCTAAGTAAACACATCTTTAAACCATCATACGAGCACACAATAATTAGACATAGACTACCATCACCTTAGATTAGATAATTAGAGAAGTAGAGTAATCGGTGAAACTAACCCCAAATCCAAACCCCAGATTCAGACCTTTCCATTTCCAAAAGACATAAAAAGATAAAAAAATAATCTTCCTCAACCCCAACCTTAGTGTAGTAAACTCCTTACTAGCATTCCTATTCCCCTAGAGAACGATATCAATACCCGTGGCTTACCCTAATACTACACTACAACGATTAGGTTCACTGCCTAGGGTGTTATAAAACTTGCTCGAAGAAAAGGAAGTTCCTTTGACCCCGAACGACGCGTGTAGCGTTATCAATTAGACCTTAGCCGAGCACATACAACCCTTGATATTACATGGTGAGATTAGCCTTATCCGTTTCCAATATTTTACCCCAAATCTACCAAATTATGAGTGTGCCGGTAGCTTGTAAACTTTAGAACTTGGTCTTTGCATCATTTCGAGACCATAGAGGAGGTATGTTGAGTTAGCTCGATATATTTGGACTTTTCAGTTTAAGAAGGCAATATTATAGGATTATCACCCAAATATCCTACCATTGTGTGTCTATCGATTAGTCACCTCGACTTCTCGACCACCATGTGAAACCCTTTTGTTGCACTCATCTTTAGTGCAAGATACCCCTAGATACATCCATCTGAGCCATTCCTTTCATTTTGTTAACCCTATATATTGTTTCGATACACCTATACACCTTAGCCTACCCTGTCGTCTTTATTTGTGATTGAGAAGTCATCATTTGCCTAAGTTCAAGGTTCAAGTGGAAAGGTTCGGAAATCACGCTTTTGTCGATGACATATTCTTAAAGATCATTGAAGACCCCCCGAATTCCCATTGTTCATCTCAAGTGGGGGGATATTATGTTTAATTGTTATTGTTATGTTGAAAAAAAAATAGTTATGTTATTGAGTTATTGTAAAGTGCAATTTATAAACACTATGTTAAGAGCTTTATAAAGATTTAGTATCGAGGAGGCCACCTCGGTCACATTTGAAGATTGGAGTTGGTGAATGCACCAACAGTTGAAGAAAAGGTAGTGTGCCCATCATGACGTCCTCTAATGACACATCTACCTAGTATTTCATGATCCGGTTTCTTAACTTCAAAGCTTGAAATTTGGGCGGACGGCAAGTGGTGATGACTTACTTATGGATTTAGACTACCTGCTTGATTTTTATTTTACACCATTTATATATCCCATGTTTTATCCTACCCTTTTAGTCATAAAGCGTGTCTAGGTGATGCAGCGAGCAATCTTTGGTGTCTTGGCCATGGATTTGGTCATGTATTATTGATTTTGTCCACTTCGCCGTGACATGTTAGTAATGACGATTCACCCCTTAACCTTTGTCGTGTCTACCCATATTTCCTTCGAAAATTGTTTAGCCCTTAACTCTAGTGGTGGAGATTTGTGTAACCGCCAAGTTTATGATAGAATACATGCTATGACTGTGCAATTAAGTGATCACCCCAAAATTGACACTTAGAATAGTTGAGATATTTGAGTGTTTCGTTCCTATTTCGTGAGGTGTTCGGCTTTGTTTTATTCTGGCATAAGGGATTTATAAACTTATATTTTCCAGGTATGGGAGATATCTTTTTAGGAATCATTCTAATAAGGTCTACTTGAGGGCAAGTAGAGTTCAAGTGGGAGGATATTTTATAACATCAAATAGTCCTGATTATTAAGTGTCAATTTCCCCCGATAATGCTTGTAATATATATCATTTATATGGATTTACGCTTTTTTTCCATTATTTTCCACTTTCAGGTAAATTACGAGCATTGGAGCTAAAGAGACGCCGAATTGGAGAATTATCAAAGATTTATCAGAGTATGCTCACTTTGAAGAAGTTACGGCAGAATCATCTCTCACATTACTGTAACTAAAGCTTGACTCAGAAAGCCAACTCATCAGAAGACTACGGTGTAGCTCTTCCAAAAGACTACGACGTAACTATATTAGGTCAAATGAGGATCCACACCGCTGATAACTACGCCGTAACTCTTGTAAACTCCTGCGTAACCATGAAATATTGAAGATAATGACGTAACTACTTATAAGGTTACGCTGTAACCAGCAGATCTAGTGCAAATTACGTGAAATAGAGGATTACGGCGTAACTATTCTATTGGTTACACCGTAACCCAGATCTGGCCTATAAATACCCCACGATTTCCAGCGTTTCAAATCATCCCATTTCACACACCACAACCTAAGGATGTAGGAAAAAGCCAAAGGCAGGTCTAGAGGAGCATACAGAGCTGTCTCCAAGGGAGAAATCACTCCCCTACGATAAGCATTAGCATTTTATCTTTTCTTTACTTTTGATTCATGTATTTCGTAACTTTGAATATTGAATTGATTTGTATGGTTAATATGAGCAGCTAAGAACCTCTTGGTGCTGGCCTAGTTATGACTCCTTAATTGTTTTGTCTGCGTTTACTTTACTTCCGTATAATTATTTCTAAGTGTATGCATGCATAGTTTATTGGTAGCTATCCTTGTTTTGGTAGTTTTGAATGGCGGTAGAGGCCAATTGCCTAGGAGATATGACCAACTGACCCTAGGTGAGCGGACTGAGACAGGAAGTGTAAGATATGACCAATTGACGACCTTTTCTACTTGTGCGATTTGACCAACTGATCACCTACCGTTTGGAAGAACTTAAGAATTAGGGGGTGAGTGTTTAAGTTGCTAACGCCCGGGCACTCACTATTATAAGTCTAGCATGTAGCGGTACTTAATGACTCGGCTTAGGGGACCAGGAACAACTAGACTTATGAGGGGACACCTGACTTCTCCATTGATGGCATCTTTGCTGATAGGTTAGGGTGAATTGACCAAATGCTGTCCTCTCGACTTTGACCCCACCTGAAGTAATTGGAAGTAATTAGACGTATACATTACTAGCTAGGATGATTAACTAGGTTAGCACCACTCTCCTCTATTGATCACACCTTTGCCTTTATTTGCTTTTATCTACCTTAGTAGTTAATTAATTATCATAATCATATTAAAATCTGTGACACCTAGACTTGGTAATAATCCAACACACATAGCTCTTGGGACGACCTCGGTTTTACCAAATACTACATTACACACGACCGGGTACACTGCCCGTTAGTGCATTAGGGTAGACCATAGGTATAACGAGATAATATAAATATTAAAACCTGGTCAAGAAACCTGCATCAAGGCTCCAGACTATGCCTTTGTTCACGGCCATCTTTTTTTTTGGGGGGGGGGGAGGCGGTTTAGGCCTATTAGGCCAATTCTGTTGGAAATTTAGTTCAATTGAGGGATATGATCATACTTGGAAATGGGTTTGGAGGTACGGAGTGTACACCCATTAAGTCCCTAATTACACTGACTCTTATAGTGGTTAAGTAGTTACTACTGCTAGTAGTAATGTTAATACTGCTGGGTAGAGTTACTAGTGCGAATGAGATTGTTAATACTGCTGGCATAAGTTAGTACTGTCGGGCATAAGTTCATACTGCTGGGCAATTACAATCTGGTTATTAAGACCATATTAATCTGGTCTTGTAAACACTATGGCTATAATGGAGGAACATTATGAGGAGAGTAATTGGCTGATTAATTATTATAATTCCAATGAATAAAGAGTAAATCTATCCTATAAATAGGATTCACATTTTCATGGAAAAACACACGAAACAAAAACACTTGAAAGCAAATAGGTTCTTGATTTGTGCCTAAAACAAGAACACTACTGGGTCTTATCCCATAGAGATATTCGAACCCAGTCATAGGGTTGAATAGTTTCTATTGGAAAGTGATAACATGATTTCAAGTGATATCCGGTACTCAATGATTATCTACACCTAACTAGGAACAACTCTTTCAAGAAACCAACAAATTCATCCTAGCCATGTGTCTAGTGAGCTTGATGAATTAATGAGCCTCCTAATATACCTTAACCTATCTGATGAACATGACTCATGGGACTTTATTATAGATCCATCAAGATATATATATATATTTTTTTTGTAACGGCCATTCGCAACCACATCTCCCTCTTGACCTAGCTTTTACCATCACATCATACACACTAAAACAAAATGCTACCATCTAAGGTAAACATCATTCTTTTGATAGTAATGAACAGAAGAATTCCAACCAAAATTAATCTAGAAAGGCGTGGCATTGATCTCGATACCATATGTTGTCTTGTATGTGATGATTATTTGGAATCAAAAGATCATATCTTCGCAAAGTGTTGCATTGCAGTGGATACATGGAGGGATGTTCTTATTTTGTGGCACATCACGGGTATCACCATCACATCCCTTTAAGACATTCAAGCCTTGGCTGATCGTATCCCTCTCAAAACCAAGTTTCATCAATATTTTGATTTGGTGGTTTGCATTACCGTTTATACCCTCTGGCACTTATGGAGTTTCAGAAACAAGTTGTCCTTCTCTCAGAAGCATCCTCAAAAAGATCTCATATTTAATGACATCAAGGTATCGGCCTTCACTTAGATTTCAAGCAGGAAAGTGTCTCCTAGTTGGTTGGAGTGCCTATGTAATCATGTAATTCTTTTTCCCTTGTGTAATTGTTCTTCTCTAGCCCCATGCTAGTTTAATAAAAACAGTCTTTCAAAAAAAATCATCTGATAATTTATCTTACATACTTTCGCATAGTTCAAGACCACATCTTCCAGTAACTTCCAAAACTACCTCTTGAACTCTTAAAACCAAATCAAACAAAAGTTTGATTGCGATGATGTATAATCACAAAAAAATTGTTAAAATTTTGCAGGATAACAAAATAAACTTAATTAACAAAGAGATGGATGAAGGAAGATTTCAACAAGATTAAAGAAAACGGGCACAAACATAGCAAAGATGAGTAACAATGGAGATCATGGCTATGATAACCAATTTTGTTTACTAAATTTGGGTGATGTATCAAAAAATGACTAATCTTATCGTCTTATGCATGGTCTTAACCTCATTGGGGCTTCATTAGGTATCATGTTGGATGGTAAATGAGTATAAAAAAGGACTTATTTAGTGACTATTTATCCCAATAGAGCAAAGAAGACACACCACATCCCGCATTATGAACAAGTTACAACACATATATAGCAACAAATGTATGGCTCTTCCTCAAGACTATGGGATCAAGATTAAAAAATCAATATCGTTGAGTTGAAGTAAATAACTACTTCTCAGCTCGAGCACGTGTAGGTTCTTTTAGATTAAGTAAATGATGTCCTTTGAGCACCTACATAGATGGCAGACACGCGTTAGCCACACCTTGGGTTTGACCCCAAGACCAAGCTCCGACGTAAGATTAAGAAACGGATATAGGCCAAATGGTAAAGTAATAAATGTGAGAGTAAACGTGTGTGAACTATCTTTATTGAACATTGAATGAGGTTGGGGTATTTATACTACCTCAACTACTGTACTTGTCAACATAGCGATGGAACGAGCCGAGCTACACCTAGTCTAGGTACTTGGCGTCAGTCCATGTGGGGGAGAGTATCCCGCAGTATCCAGGTAATGCTGCTTAAGTATGGTCCTTTGTACGAACTGTTGGATAAAATGATCTTTTGGGTAAAAGAGTGTTCTTCGATCCACAATTTTGGTCGTCCGGCATATTTCCTTCATACACGTGAAAACCTTGGTCGTTCGTCAGGTGTCCTTTGGACATATACACCAATCGTGTACATAGCCCACTTTCCTAATACAATATTTCGACCCTATTGTGCCTTGGGTTACAGAAAATTCGTATTGAGATAAGACAAGAACGAACACTCTAATTCTAGGCACAAGAAAGAGAGCAAAAACATTGATTACTTTGTGATATTTGTTGTTGATATTTCCAGCAACAGTTTTGTAACAGAAAAAATTGTCGCTAACTGCTACAATTAAAGTCATATCTATGGACAAGTTGGTGACCACATAAATTCTGTTACTATATGCCCCTTGACTTACATACACAATCATTACCATTATTTGTATCCGAAATCAAGTTAATAGTTTATACAAGCGTGCACTCCGCACCTCCAAACTCGTATTATAACTTAACTTAAAATCCATTTGGTCTCGGGCAAATCACCATTAAACAAAATGTATGATTACACTAAAATCACCAACAATAATAGTTCTTTTTTGCAAGAAATTTAACAAAACGAAGGAAATAAGAAAATTCATCAATCACAGGTTTTACTATTGGATTGATATAGTAATTAACATGAAAGTTTTTAACTTCTTTGTACATTCTACAAACAACACTCTTACCGGATTGAAAGATCAAGCAAACCTTGATGTAATAAAAAATAATCTATCATGCCTCAAAATCTGTACATACATACATATATAAATCACGAAAGGTTCACGTAGAAACCAAAAACTCATATCATGAATTATAATCTGAGTAGTAAATTAATTATCACAGCCTTCGGCGTTTTCATATATTGTAGACAACTTAAGCCTGAAGGATCGAGCAGCCAATCTCGCTCTCTTTGATCTTGGCATCTTCCTTATAGATCCTGATCTCGACACTCGTAAACCTCCATTCTTGTAACTCTTGATTTCCTCTTCCTCGACTACAACATTAATCTGACTCGCTTCCATCAACACCATAGGCGATATACGAGCCTTGTTATTCTTTTTCTTTTTTACATGGGAATTTGAATTTGAATTGGAATCAAGAGCAAGACTGGCTTTGACAGCCAGTGAAGCCATATCGGAGGCACCAAGACGACGAGCAAGCATTGTTTTCGGGAGAATAAAGTATATCTGACCAGCATCAAGCTCGTATTCTGAATCCAAACAAGGGATATCTTGGTCTTGATACAAGTTGTCGGAGTTGCAAACAAAGAAAGAAGGTTTTTCAAATTGAAGAACCTCAGAAACAAATATGGGAGTTGGATATTGTCGTAATTCGCCTTTTGTTGATATAACAAAGGCATGATTAGTCGATTTGTGTATTGAGTTGCCTGCCGAAGACATACAAGCACCCATATCGAAAGTCGTTTTTGTGCTATTCAGAGATTGATGATCCAAGAGTGAGTTTGTGGATGGTGAATTGGAAATGAGTGAATTTGTAGGAGTTTGAGGAAATGAAATGAAGGTGCTTGTTATTTATAAGATGGAAAACTTTTGGGTCCAAATAGGTGTTGTATGTGTGCAATGACGTGGTTTTAGTTATTGGAAAATGGGAACCTTCCAATATCATTTTTTTATTTTATTTCAAGTGTTTGTATTTATGACAAACGTGCCATACTATCGCGAACCCTCCCAAGTACCCCTAAATGCCACCTTGTCTCCCTTTGTCCCAATCCGCTTTTCCAAAGACAACACGCTTTTTCAAGCCGTTCAGATTTTACGTTTTAAGTTTGGCTTTATTAAACTTTATATATTTACAAATTCAGATTTTCGTGATTTATAGCTTTTGATATAAACAAAATTATAAAATAAAAAAATAAAAAATAAAAAAAAAATAAAAAAAAAAAAAGGGGGGCGGGGAGGGGGGGGGGTCTTAATAACCAAATAGGAGGGGTCTTAATAACTCAACCCTTATGATTTGATGCACGTGAGTTATTGTCGGATCAAAACATGTGATGTGGGTCAGCATCCATTTTGCTCCTTCCTTCCTAGGAACAAGTAAACATTGGTGTTCTTCTTATGTTTGGGAAACAAGTAATTTACTTGTCAAATTTCTGTTTGGAAAATTGACCGGTTACTAATGTTCAAACATTTCAACACACTTGGCTACTCCACTGATTTCAAACATATTAAAAAACCATGTAACCAAACATCACTATAAATGTTGCATCTTTTATACTCATTTTAGTTTTGGCCTTTTTGGTTTATATACTTTAAAAGGTGATGATCAATAAATCCGTTGGTTTGTGGGAGTATTAAAACACGACAAAACAACTAATTGTGTATGAGCCGATAGGGGCACACGTGATAAACACGAGTATACGTGTAGAACGTAAAACTATACTTGAATAATATTTACATGTTATGCATGATATTGACCCGAATCATATATTTGACCCATGGACTGACTTTGGTTCTTAATGTGGGTCGGTTATGGGATGCCTTGGGCCTAGTTAATCCTAAACCGATCGGGTACTAGAGAATGAATGTGTTTGGGTTTGTTTATTACTTGTCGACTGAGCCATGTAATTCGTCTAGGGTTTGGATTGCTAGACTATATAAACAAACACACCTTACACAAAAACACACGCATAACATTGACTTTTTATCCCTAAAACCGATCACAAGCTTCGCTTATTGCTTCTGGTCGCTTGGTAAAACAAACAAGTCGACAAAGGAGTGTTTGTTTTGGTTCTAAACTTGTATTCGTGAACAAGTGTTTAGATAGATTGATTGGTAACTGCTTCTTGTCTCCTTGTCGACACACAACAGCAGCAAACAAAGAGTTTTACTGCTCCTGCTCGTGACTCTTCTTCTCGGACAGAAAGTGGTGATATCGGACAAGGCGTGTCCGATATCGGGTAAAGCTAAAGAAGCTGTTTTACAGCTTGTTTATCTCGGACAGAAAGTGACAAGTTCCTTGATGGTTTTCTCAGACGTGAGTATTGATTCAAGATACAAGGGTTGTTTGGTTTTATTGTTTACGTTCTCGACTAGCGTTAATCGAACGTATACGTGAATTGGGTTTGTGTGTGATACTTTTCGAGGTATCTATTTTAGATACTGATGCGCGCAAAACAGTCAAGCTAAATCACACAAGCCCGCCACTTGTGAATGACGGACCGAACTCTTTTAAACTGCCTTAAGTTTAACGAAATCAATGAAGATCCGAGAGTATAGAGTCTCCCCGGTCGTTATGTCCCCGAAATGAAATAGTGCAATGGATTACCAAACGATAGTGATCGCGAGATTTGAACGGAAAGGAGAATTCGATTTATTATAACACGGAAAAAAAAAACATAAACTACAAGGGCTAAAATGAAAATTAAAGGAAATTAGAAAGATAAAACCTATTAAATAAACGCTATCACTATATTTAGAATGATGAACGTTTAAAACTTAAAACTAAAAACTTACGTTTAAATTAAAATTACGTAAACGTGAAAAATAAAAAAGTGAAATCTAAGAAGAAATAAAAGTCCTAAAAATATGAAAAATACATTTTTACAAACCTAATGATATAAGAAACTCTATAGAAAAAGAAAATTATTTTTATAACTAATTATCTAATTATTATTAATTAAAAACTATTTTTAACTATTTAATAATTAACTAAAATACAAGAAAATAGGAGATAAAGCTAGAAAAATAAAATTATGAAATGGAAAAGTCTAAAATATCAAAATAGACTTTTCAAAACTATTTTTGTATTTTTCTGATTATTTTTCTATTTTCTAGGAATTTTAAACTATTAAAAACTAATTAAATTACTAAAAATTACCAAATAAACTATGAAAAATCTGGAAAATTACTTTTTTCACTTTTTATATTTATCTAAGCCTAAGAAAAATGAAAACTTATTTTTTTGAACCTTTTCTGAATTTTTTGTATTAAAAGCTAATTAAAAAGTGCTAAAAACTAATTAAAATCAAGAAAAATAGCAAAACAGCTTATAAAAATCTGAAAATTTCAGGAAAACTCTAAAATAATACTGAGAAGCTATGAAAATTGGAAAAACAGGCACTTGTTTGCAAGAAAATGAAACTGATGATTCAAGTGCTTATGAATAAGCACTAAGATAAGCTAAGTGAACCAAACAAGCTACCAACTGTTAACAAAAGTTATGATATACTAAAAAGGACCAAATCAAACAGAAATCAACAAGTTACAGCGCCTTGATTTACAAGATAAAACAGATTGGGTGATTATGATGTTTGTTAAAAACGATTTTGGAAATTACCCACAAGGTATGCACTCAAAAATAAGCACCCAAATAAGCTACAAATTAAAATCCAACTATTAAGACTTAAACTACACCTAGGTAACTACTTGTAACCAAAAGAATAGACCTTAACAAGCTTATACAAGCTCTGGTGAAGCTTGTTTACAACCGAGAAAACCACTCAAGAAGATCGAAGTGGGTGCAGGGCACCAGAGGCTCACTTTGAGCTTATGCCCAAGCTTATCCAAAGTAATTGAGCTAAAAACAGTTATGGGAGCTCAAATACAACCAAGTAAACTATTTGTAGACCAAAAATCAGGACCTCAAAACCTTGAATGAATCCTATGCGTAAGTACAATATCTCGCATAAAACCAATTTTTGACATTTTGACTTTTTTTGAAAACCATTTACCATTTGACTTTGGTGAAATTTAGATCCAATTTGATGACTGAATATGAAGTAATATGGTGTAATGAATATAAGGCAAGCTATGGTTAACACTTTTAAACACAAATCCAAAGATTTCAAATCCAAATCCACAACACCCGACAAAGAAGACAGATTTCAAGAGAAATTGACTTTTGCACTAACAGTACAAGATTATGACTCAAATGAGTTATCTAGAGTTAAAGAAACTTGAACTAACAAACATCAACCACTGCATAGACTTGAATGACAGTTAAACTAGTTGAGCCAAACACCCTTTTGTAAACTGATTTTTGCAACAAAACAGATCCAAACTCAGAACCAACTTATAATTATGATCAAATTAAGTTTAAGTACCCTAAACACTACTATTAAGACAGATTTGAGCAGATTAACACTACAAAACTCGATTATGCATAAAACTTGAAAATTGCTTACAAATTGTCCAATGGCCACTATGGCCTGCCAAATTGAAACCAAGGAACCACTAACCTAATCCAACCCATCAAGCTTCCAATTCAACCCATTTCCACTTTTGAACCAATCACTCCATTTCTCTGCATCAATACCCATTTAGCTCCAACTTTGACTTTCATTGACCAATGTCCAATATTGCATGAAATGTATAAATAAGCTTATACAAAGCTTTTGACAAGCTTATGGAGCTTGTTTAAGCTTAAAACTACACTGCTAAAAGATTTGACAATGATTTTGAGAATAGAAAATTCAACAAGCAAAAAAAAAAAATGGAAACCGAAAGCTTAGAACTCGAATTGGTGCTTAAATTAAGTTGAAATACACTTGAGTTGCTAAATTGAGTACAAATTAACTTTAAAACAATACTGAAAACTAGTTAAGATGATACAAACTAAAAAAACGACATACAATTTAAGAAAACTAAAAACTAACTCCCTCTTGCTTCCCTTCTTGGTCTTTTATAATCAAAAGTCTTTCTCTCTCTCTTCCGGGTCAAACCAAAGAACAATAATAGCCATTGGATTGATATTGAGCCATCTTGACCGTTGAGAGGATTTGGCCAAAATTTTTGATATTAGGAAAGGGAAAGAGATGTAATTAATGCCTTGGTAGGTAGGTGAGGGGGGGGAGACAAATGGTGTAGTGGTTTTAAAGGGTAGAGGTGGGTCGTAGAGCGCATATGATGTCTAGGGGACAGGAAAGGTTTTTGGCGGGTTTTGTTTATGTTTAAACACCGGGTTGGTTTGCCTGTTGTGGTTTGTTGAACGGTAATGAATTTGGGCCTAGTGTATAGGATGGGCTTGTAATTATTTAGGTCCGCTTTGGTTTGTTTAAGATAATAACAAGGACCATATTTGCAACTCTCAAACCAAAGGACCAATCATGTAACTTATGAAAATGTAATCAAGGGTTGGTATTGCCAACTTTAAATAATCCAAGGGTTAATTTTGACATTTCGAATTCCCAAGGACTAATTTTGAACATTTTGGATTTTCGTGGACTAAATTGTAATTTTCTCAAAACTTTTAGATTTTCTACCAAAGGACTAAATATGACAATTTATGATTTTAAGAAGACCTTTGGTGACTTTTCTTTTGAAATTTTGGCTCCGTGGACTATTTTTGACAATTTTATAAACTGGGGACTAAACCGCAATTTTGCAAATTTGATATGTTTTTCATCCGATTTTGATATTTTTGCATTTAAAACACATAAAACACTGATTTGTGATATTTTGATCATTTTGATGTGTTTTTGAGTATTTTCAGATGATTTTGCAGTTTATATTGTATAAAAAATGAGTATTTACACACTCATCAATCCCCACATCGAGATATTGCAGTCCCTAGCAATGATTTGAGAAAACATAATGGATTTTAATCTCTTTACCAAAAGCCATCACTTCTGGAGTAGCCAAATGTTTCAGTTCAAGTAAGAACCATGGTACATCGATAACCACGTGATTTTGAGCAAACCACCGCCTTCCAACGGATTTGATTTTGTCTTTACCGTAAGCCGCACCCTTCTCGACTAGCCAACTCTTAGATAAATTATCAACATTATCTTTGGTGAGTGAATTACCAATTATGGTTTTTCCACTGCCTTTACCACAAGCCATAATTCTTGGGCTAGCCAACTCTTCACTTTTAGGATATGGTGAGTTGAGAACCATACAATTTTGGGCAAATTGCAAGCCATATAAACGGATTTGAGAAATCTTTACCAAGAGCCGTTTGCTCCTGGATTAGCTAATCCTTTAGTCTTACAGACATGGCGGACTGATAACCAAATGAGTAAGTGTAGAACACTTACTCCAAAAAAAAATTTTTTTTGGCCAAAAACGGGAATGGATGGATAATGACATGATAAAATCGCGAGAATTCCCCCACACTTAGAAATGAATATTGCCCTCAATATTCGTGAGTACCGCGGTTATGCCAAAACAAAGAACGAAAAGGGAAATACTACGCCATTATTTAGAAAGAAGAAGATTTTTTTTTTTACACATGTGGCAACCCCCACACTAGGGTGGTAGAAAATAGAAAGAAGTCGAAATATGGGTGAAAACCCACAAGCAGGTAAGCATCGTTTTGATTCCCGAATCGCTAGCTTGACTCGACTCCGAATTAATTGGTTCATGGGGAAGCAAAGTGGAAGAAACAATCTCCATCGGACTTTCATTCAAGATGTTGGGATAAACATTGAAGTACGTGAAAGTTCCACAATCGATGAGATATATATACGAATGCACTTACCACAAATAATAAATGAAAATGCCGGGTCAAAGATAGTGTCCCTCCCGAACGAGGAAGAAGAGAGAGGAAGTCACCGTAGGTGAAGAAAAGAAGGAAAATCATGCATTATCGATGATAAGATCTTCTTCCTCGTGGTCAAGTGCGCTTGCACTCGTTTGGATTATATCGGTTGAGCTCTTAGGTTTGGAAAGCATCTCGGTGGGAGGGTGGGAAGATTTGTCATAACTATGCAAATTGAGATTCTCTCCCCCTGATCATGATCTTTGCCATCCAAGCAATCATACTCCGAGGATATGATATGAGAGAGTTCACCCTGAACTCCTCATGAAGAGAATCATTCACATAATGTGAATTTGTGAACTCTTGTTCCATTGTGGGCTCATCACTATCCTCGACCAGTATCAAAGAGTGGATTCAGAATTGAAGTGAATTGTGAGTCGAATTCAAATAGAGGATTGGTGAAAGTAGCTTTGAATGTTTCGGTAACAAAGTGATCAACATTCTCTATTGACCGTTAGGGTAAGAGTGAGAGAACGATCATTATCAATGAGACTTTCGCCTCTGCATCGGCTTCGAAATCAAAGAGGATTGATGTTGATGAGTTCACCGGAGAACTCCTCAAGAAAGGGATCGCATCGATGTGGAAGTGATGCCTCAACGCACTGGTCTCCATATGAAGCACAATCTTCGCTAAGATCGAGAAAGTTTCAAAATGATCTGAGAACACTCAAGAGAGAAGAAGAATCACATATGATCGAATTCTCGTGACTCTTCGATTGGGACAAGGTTCTCAACACTAGACTTTATGAAGTCGTCCGATTCCTTTCGTGAACAAGGTCGGATGCTCGCCCCCATGTTCTGCAGAGTGAGTGGAGCTGTGATAGCAGCTGTTTGAGATGGAATCTCAAATCAGCTGATATCAACCTAACCGAGGAGGTTGAGAAATATTATTTCTAAAAGGATAAAACCCTCCTCGCCATCATCATAGAGTCAGCTTTAAGAATTCAACTTTAGCCGCATGCTCTAGGGCTAATAGTTCTTCCTTGATCATGGCCTCACGCCTTCTAACAATTCTCCTATGGTCTTTTCACCACTCACTTGATTCTTAAAGTTAATCATCATATCCTCAAGTGTTTTCATTGCGGTTTCAAAATCATGGGAGATTTTCGAGACAACGGCGTGGAGTTTGAACCGTATAGTGTTGTGGAGGTTGGAAATTGTCAAACATGTGAGAGTCATGATTGTTACAAGGAAACCGGGTTCCCTACTTGACAATCGAGTGAAATGGGACCTCCACAAGTATTCACAACAAGAAACTCTGAGTCCGACAGTGAATCATATGGATTTTGGTCATAGCTGTGTTCGAGCATCACCGAAAAACTGCTCATGACAAACGCGTCCTCGGCTTGACACTCAAACCTTGGTGAGGACCTCCACAAAATTCACAAATGAAAACTGCTGGTTATATGAAGATAAGTCTGGCCGTGGTGGGTAATCGGAAAATTTGAGGGTCGTTAAATGAGTTCGATAAGGATCATAATCAAATGAATTCTAACCACAAAACAAACAACTCCCATTATGGATATCATTACCACATTGCACACAAGTACACCAACCACAGGTGAACCATAAAGAGGCTCACCACAACCGACACAAGGAATAAACGATTGCATTTGAGAGTTATGAAGAGGAATCGGTTTATTCAAAGAATCATCAAAACCAACATGGTGATCCGAATGACTATCAAGTCTCAAGAACATTCAAAAAATCGAGAGGTGGGGCAAGTGTGTGCTCGAGAGCTAGCAATTTCCACCACTTCCGCTATGGTCTCCGGCTCGTTCTTGAGAAATTAAGATTAAAGTCATGCTTGCTAGTCATCGGTGTTTGAACGGGTTCATCGTAATCAATTCTAATTTTTGACCTTTTTTCATCAACATAAATTTGTTCGATTAGATTACGGGCTCTAGATTCAAAGAGGTTGTCTTCGTAATCCTCGATGGGCGCGGGGTAGCTCAGACGCTTGAACCGGTTTGTCAAGATTAGAATGTATTTTGCTGTGCGGTGGTCGAAATAACTTTGAAAAGCATTTTTGATGGATAATTGCATCAATTGCAAAATTCGCTGAACTAGCCTCCACACCGCCACACACATTTCATCGACATGAAGTTGACGCATTGCGCATATAAGAATTAAACATATAGAGGATTAAGAAGAGAATCAAATGGTTGAGAGGATACGAAAAATAGAATTAAACGGCCAAAGAGGGTAAGAGAAATAGAATCAACGAATAAGAGGAATGAGAAGAATATTTTTGTGTTTTTGGATAAGAAAATATAAACATATACAGATGGATGGTATGAACAAAGAGTGAATATCCAAATCACTAATCCGCTAGACGTGAAGATAAGCCGCATCAGACCTAGTCAAGCGCAATGGCCTGTAATTTGATGTCGCCAAGAAAACAAATGCCCGGCTAAATCACACAAGCCCGCCACTTGTGCTTAATGACGGACCGTAATCAGCTTAAAACTGCTTAAGCACGAAATCAATGAACAACAAGATCTGAGGAGTATATGAGTCTCCTGGTCGTTATGTCCCAAATGAAGGCCGCAATGGATTACCAAACGTATAGTGATCGCGAGATTTGAACGGAAAGGAGAATTTGATTTATTATAACTACGGAAAAAAACATAAACTACAAGGGCTAAAATGAAAATTAAAGGAAATTAGAAAGATAAAACCTATTAAATAAACGCTATCACTATATTTAGAATGATGAACGTTTAAAACTTAAAACTAAAACTTACGCTTAAATTAAAATTACGTAAACGCAAAAAATAAAAAGTGAAATCTAAGAAATAAAAGTCCTAAAAATATGAAAAATACATTTTCACAAACCTAATGATATAAGAAACTCTATAGAAAAAGAAAATTATTTTATAACTAATTATCTAATTATTATTAATTAAAAACTATTTTTAACTATTTAATAATTAACTAAAATACAAGAAAATAGGAGATAAAGCTAGAAAAATAAAATTATGAAATGGAAAAGTCTAAAATATCAAAATAAACTTTTCAAAACTATTTTGTATTTTTCCTCGATTATTTTCTATTTTCTAGGAATTTTAAACTATTAAAAACTAATTAAATTACTAAAAATTACCAAATAAACTATGAAAAATCTGGAAAATTACTTTTTCTACTTTTTATATTTATCTAAACTTAAGAAAAATGAAAAATTATTTTTTTTGAACCTTTTCTGAATTTTTGTATTAAAAGCTAATTAAAAAGTGCTAAAAACTAATTAAAATCAAGAAAAATAGCAAAACAGCTTATAAAAATCGAAAATTTCGGAAAACTCTAAAATAATCGAGAAGCTATGAAAATTGGAAAAACAGGCACTTGTTTGCAAGAAAATGAAATCGATGATTCAAGTGCTTATGAATAAGCACTAAGATAAGCTTGTGAACCAAACAAGCTACCAACCTGTTAACAAAAGTTATGATATACTAAAAGGACCAAATCAAACAGAAATCAACAAGTTACCTAATGATTTACAAGATAAAACAGATTGGGTGATTATGATGTTTAAGCTAAAATGCATTTTGGTACCCACTTGTTGCACTCAAAAATAAGCACCCAAATAAGCTACAAATTAAAATCCAACTATTAAGACTTAAACTACACCTAGGTAACTACTTGTAACCAAAAGAATAGACCTTAACAAGCTTATACAAGCTCATGCAAGCTTGTTTACAACCGAGAAAACCACTCGGTGTTAATCGAGTCAGCGTAGGCACCAGAGGCTCACTTTGAGCTTATGCCCAAGCTTATCCAAAGTAATTGAGCTAAAAACAGTTATGGGAGCTCAAATACAACCAAGTAAACTATTTGTAGACCAAAAATCAGGACCTCAAAACCTTGAATGAATCCTATGCGTAGCTACAATATCCGCATAAAACCAATTTTTGACATTTTGACTTTTTTTGAAAACCATTTACCATTTGACTTTGGTGAAATTTAGATCCAATTTGATGACCTAATATGAAGTAATATGGTGTAATGAATATAAGGCAAGCTATGGTTAACACTTTTAAACACAAATCCAAAGATTTCAAATCCAAATCCACAACAACCCCGACAAAGTAGTGATTTCAAGAGAAATTGACTTTTGCACTAATGTGTACAAGATTATGACTCAAATGAGTTATCTAGAGTTAAAGAAACTTGAACTAACAAACATCAACCACTGCATAGACTTGAATGACAGTTAAACTAGTTGAGCCAAACACCCTTTGTAAACCGATTTTGCAACAAAAGCATCCAAACTCGTAACCAACTTATAATTATGATCAAATTAAGTTTAAGTACCCTAAACACTACTATTAAGACAGATTTGAGCAGATTAACACTACAAAACTGATTATGCATAAAACTTGAAAATTGCTTACAAATTGTCCAATGGCCACTATGGCCTGCCAAATTGAAACCAAGGAACCACTAACCTAATCCAACCCATCGCTTCCAATTCAACCCATTTCCACTTTTGAACCAATCACTTCCATTTCTGTACCCATTTAGCTCCAACTTTGACTTTCATTGACCAATGTCCAATATTGCATGAAATGTATAAATAAGCTTATACAAAGCTTTGACAAGCTTATTGGAGCTTGTTTAAGCTTAAAACTACACTGCTAAAAGATTTGACAATGATTTTGAGAATAGAAAATTCAACAAGAAGCAAAAAAAATGGAAACCGAGCTTAGAACTGAATTGGTGCTTAAATTAAGTTGAAATACACTTGAGTTGCTAAATTGAGTACAAATTAACTTTAAAACAATACCAAAACTAGTTAAGATGATACAAACTAAAAAGCACATACAATTTAAGAAAACTAAAACTAACTCCCTCTCTTGCTTCCTTCTTGGTCTTTTTATAATCAAAAGTCTTTTCTCTCTTTCCGGTCAAATCCCAAAGAACAATAATAGCCATTGGATTGATATTGAGCCATCTTGACCGTTGAGAGGATTTGGCGCCAAAATTGCTTTTGATATTAGGGACAGGGAAAGAGATGTAATTAATGCTCTTGGGTAGGTAGGTGAGGTGGGGGGAGACAAATGGTGGTGTAGGGTGGTTTTAGGTGGGTAGAGGTGGGGGTTGCGTGTGGAGCATATAGATGTCTGGGGACAGGGAAAGGTTTTTGGGGCGGGTTTTGTTTATGTTTAAACATTGGGTTTGGTCGGTTGTGGGTTGTTGAACCGGGTAATGAATTTGGGCCGGGGTGTATAGGATTGGGCTTGGGTAATTATTTAGGTCCGTTTGGTTTGTTTAAGATAATAACACCAAGGACCATATTTGCAACTTCTCAAAACCAAAGGACCAATCATGTAACTTATGAAAATGTAATCAAGGGTTGGTATTGCCAACTTTAAATAATCCAAGGGTTAATTTTTGACATTTCTGAAATTCCCAAGGACTAATTTTGAACATTTTGGATTTTCGTGGACTAAATTGTAATTTTCTCAAAACTTTTAGATTTTCTACCAAAGGACTAAATATGACAATTTATGATTTTAAGAAGACCTTTGGTGACTTTTCTTTTGAAATTTTGGCTCAGGGACTATTTTTGACAATTTTATAAACTTGGGGACTAAAAGCGCAATTTTGCAAATTTGATATGTTTTTCATCCGATTTTGATATTTTTGCATTTAAAACACATAAAACACTGATTTGTGATATTTTGATCATTTTGATGTGTTTTTGAGTGTTTTCAGATGATTTTGCAGTTTATATTGTACAAAAATGATGAGTATTTACACACTCATCAGATACTTAAGGTTTCGTTAGGTTTCTTGTTCCGTTACTAGAGATCAATTGCCAAGCAAGGTTAGCCTTTCTTTATCCCTTTTAATTAATTAATATTGTATTAATTTATTTATTGTGTGCTTAACATAATTGCGTTAACTAGATCCAATATCCGCTGCGTACTCGTAGAGGTTAATGGTTAACTGGTTCTAAAATCCCAACAGTGGCATCACGAGTCAACTCGTTTTTGCGATTATGGGCTACACGTTTCCGAATTAATAAACATATTTTAAAAGGCTGCATGAAACCTAGTTTAGTTATTTTGTTTTATTTTAATTTTGAAAATTACATGCAATACTTGTCAATTTTTAATAAATAATAACTAGTCACACTCAAACTAAAATTATATTGATAATTAGAATTAATTTGTTAATTGGAATTAATTTGTTAATTAGAATTTAATTTACATGTTAATTATAATTACCTTGTTAATTAGGAACTACATGTTAAATTAAAATTACTTGCTAATTAGAATTAAAAGTTAATTTGTATTTATTAATTGTTAATTAGAATTATTATGATAATTAGAATTACATATTGGTTTATAAATACATAAAATTGCGTTATTACTTGATAATTGAGATTGCCATGCTCTTCATATGTTTTTCGGCCACAAGACCCACTCAATTGCTTTTCTCAGTGATGTATGGGGCGATCTAGGTATTACACCCTAGTTACGGTCTTATGGTTCTCCGTTTGGGGAAGACTCGCAAGAGAACTCGGAACAATATGGTTTATTTCTATTGATGTTTATGCTTGTATGTTTGTGATTCCTATATGTGCATTATTACTTGCTTTGACTCCTAATTGTATGCAATATGGAATAATACATATCGTAACCGTAGCATTAATATAGGTCTTTATTTACACGCCTAAATACCATGCTCATTTTGACCTGCTATTTGATTCGTGGAAAATTGTTTTTGTAAAATAAAGTGACCTAATATATGAAACACGGTTTCAAGAATTTAAAACTAGACGCTATGGACACTTGGGATGTACGGCTCACCCACTAGAACAAACTCAAAAGGGGGGGGTTCAAAGAAGTGCGACAAATCATACACCGAAAGGATGTCTAAGGTTATACTTCACGCTTACCCGGTCCTCTGCTTCCCTGTGTTCGATTAGAGCTACCGGAACCATGATGATCACTACGTTGTCATTACCAAAAGTTTTAAAATTAGTGTTACAAAGTTGTTTTGCATGCTTCTTTGTACACGACTTTTACCACATTTATGTGTGCATACCTATTTGTTCATTTTAAGTCTATGCCATCCAACTATGAACACATGCACTTCGATTGACTTCTCTGGTCAAACCTAAGGGCCTTTCCAACCCATGGTAATTATTTCTCACCGTGGTGACCTATGGTTATTTTTACACGTTCATACTTGGTCGAATTTATTTCGAGTTAACTTGGTCAGACCTTGAACCCGAGGCATAAGATGAGAACTAAACATGCTTTTGACATTATTACTTGATACTAATGCCTTAAACAATCTCATAAAGTCTAAGAGTTGCATTATGCAATTAATGCTCGTCGCTTACCTCTTGTCCTATTTTTTATACACCGGTCGAACTATGGTAATTAAATGGGGTTGCAAGATGGATCTTAGTCTTATTAGTAATTAATTGGGTAGTTAATTCTTTTAAGAATATAATTATCGAAAATACTAATTATTTGAACTTTTCAATTGTAGATGACTACTTCAATCGAAACAGCTCTGGTACTCGTGAGTTTTTGAGAAACAAAAACTCATCGGACCTAATTTCATTGATTGGTATTGTCAGCCAGATTATACTATCACCAAGATAATGAAGCTTATCTAGAGCATCCCATACCGCAAAGACTTGTTGCTACTCCCGCCACCCCTGCCCTACTGAGGCTCTTGCAGCTCACACTACTTTGGTCAAAGGTTCAAAGGACATAGCTTCCTTCATGCTCATGACCATGGAGTTAGAGATCAAATGAAATATAACTCATCTTGGTGCTTATGACATGCTTCAGGAGTTGAAGTCTATGTTCGCACAACAAGCAGAACAAGAGCTTCTACAAATCGTGACGCGAATTCCACGCTTGCAAGCAGGAAGAGGGTCAATCGGTTAGCTCGCATGTTCTCAAGATGAAGAGCTACATTGAAAATTTGGAACGTCTTGGTCACCCCGTTACTCTGAACTATGGAGTCAGTTTGATCTTAATTGGTCTTTCTAAAGAGTACATCTCGTTTGTGCAGAACTTTAATATGCACAACATGGGGAAGATCTGAATGAACCGCATGCTATGCTTAAGCAACATGAGCGACGCTGCCAAAGAAAGATGCCGCACTCGCACTACATTATGTACGTAGCGTGCGGTGGTAAGGTCCGTAAAAACCAAAAGAAGAATAAACCGTTTAAGGCTGCTAAGGGGAATCGTGGGAATGGAAACAGCAAGTTTGGTTATGCTCATGAGTATAAGCCATACAATGCTTCTTCCTCTAAATCCAAACCCAAGATTCATCCACCACCTAAGAAGGATAATCCAGCAAAGGACGCTACCGCCACCATGGTGAGACAGACATTGGAGAAGGAATTGTCCCAAAGATCTCACGAAGTTAACGAAAAGAAGAAACAAAGCCTCTTGCACTAGTTCTTCGTGTATTTTCACTATAGAACTCTACTCTTTCCCTAAATCATCCTTAGTATATGACACTAGCTGTGGAACTCACATCCTGTAATAATACCGTGGTCTAAGGGGTAAGCAAAGACGGCCAAAACCGTGAGCTTTAAGTCCAGACGCTGGGCAATGGTCAACGGGCATAAGTTAAAGCTATTAGAAGTTATCATTTATCACTCTCTAGTGGATTAGTTATTGTTTTAAAAGATTGTCATTATGCTCCCTCTATTACTAAGGGGATTATTTCAGCTTCTCGCTTGTATGACGATGGTTTTATTAACAGTTTTGAATCGAATAATTATATTTCAGTTTCTAAGAATAACGTTGTTTATTTTATTGCTATTCCTCGTGATGGTGTTTATGAAATTGAAATGTCTTGTTCAAATACAAATGAAAGTTCTATGTTTGTTGTAAGCAATAAAAGAGCCAAGACTAACTTGGACTCTCCTCTTGTGGCATGGTCGTCTTGGACACATAGGCAAGAAACGCATGGAGAAGTTGCAACACGATGGACTTCTCAACTCATCTGACATTAAGTCTCTTGAAAAGTGTGTTGCTTGTATGTTTGGTAAGATGGCTAGAAAACCTTATTCACATCAAGTGGAAAGGGCTAAATATTTACTTGGACTTATACACTCAGATGTATGTGGCCCATTTAGAATCACATCAAGACAAGGATCAAATTACTTCGTGACTTTCACTGACGACTATAGTCGGTATGGTTATGTTTACTTATTGAAACATAAACATGAAGTGTTTGAAACATTTAAAGTGTTTTAAAAGGAAGTAGAAAATCAACTCGGGAAGACCATAAAATCACTACGCTCGATCGTGGAGGTGAATATACGAGTCAAGAGTTTTGGATCATCTCAAGGAGCATGGGATTATAGCCCATCGAACTCCTCCTTATACCCACAACACAATGGTGTATCTCGAGAGGAGAAATCGAACCTCGCTAGACATGGTGCGCTCTATGATGAAACAAACTACTCTTCCAAAGTCCTTTTGGGATTATGCCCTTGAGTCTCGCACGATTCTCAATATGGTTCCAACTAAGAAGGTTGAAAAGACACCATATGAAGTATGGCATGGGCAAGCCCCTAAGCTGTCTTATTTAAAAGTCTGGGGTTGATAGGCACTTGCTAAACGTGATACACTTACCAAACCTGACAAACTTGAACCTAGAGCTATTAAGTGTATCTTCGTAGGATACCCTAAGGAAACTATGGGATATTCTTTCTATCTTCCATCTGAGAACAAAGTTTTTGTTGTTCGAAATGCTGAGTTCTTTGAGAGTAATCTTATGGATCTTAAAGCAAGTGGGAGTATGGATGATCTTGAATTAATTCTTGAAGAAGATACAAATCCTTCTTTAGACACTAGGATTCATCATGATGAGAATGATCAAGAAATTAAAGAACCTCAAAGTGATATTGTTCCCATTCGAAAGTCCAATAGGACACGCCGTGTTCGACAATCAGAGTATGTGTTTATACATTGACGCTGAGGAACATGAATTAGGGGATCTTGGTGAACCCAATAACTATAAAGTCGCATTGCCGATCCCTAATCCAAGAAATGGCTTGATGCAATGAATGTGGAAATGCAATCCATGAAAGATAATGATGTCTGGGTTTTAGTTGAGCTTCCTCCTAAGCGCAAGACAGTTGGCGCAAGTGGCTCTTCAAGAAGAAGAACGCCATGGATGGTAAGGTATACACCTTTAAGGCTCGTCTCGTAGCAAAGGGCTTCACTCAAACCTACGGGATTGATTATGAATAAACCTTTTCTCCTATAGCAGACATTAGAGCTATAAGGATTCTCATAGCCATAGCTGCATACTATGACTTTGAGATATGGCAAATGGACGTCCAAACCGCCTTCCTCAATGGACATCTTTACGAAGAGGTCTATATGGAGCAACCTGAGGGTTTTGTTGATCCAAAATATCCTAACCGTGTGTGCAAGCTCAAGTGTTCCATTTATGGACTTAAGCAAGCATCAAGGCAATGGAACAAACGTTTTGATGATGAGATAAAGAAATTTCGATTTTCTTAAAATCAAGATGAGCCATGTGTATATCAGAAAGCTAGTGGGAGTTATGTCACTTTCCAAATTCTGTATGTTGATGACATATTGATTATGGGAAACAATATTCCAATGTTACAAGATGTAAAATCCTATCTTGGAAGATATTTTTCCATGAAAGATTTAGGAGAAGCTGCAAATATTCTTGGAATCAAGATCTATCGAGACAGATCTAGACGATTGATTGGTTTGAGTCAAAGTGCTTACATTGAGAAAATCTTGAAAATATTTTGTATGGAGAACTCCAAACGTGGTGCGATCCCAATGCAAGAAAAGCCAAAATTGATTAAGTCATAAGGTACTGAAACACATGCTCAGAAAAAGCGCATACAAAGAATTCCTTATGCTTCGGCTATAGGTTCTATTATGTATGCTGTGAGATGTACTCATCCTGATGTTGCGTTCTCATAGAATGTGACAAGCCGATTTCAACAGTAATCCGGTGAACTTCACTGGACTTCTGTGAAAAATATTCTTATGTATTTACGCAATACTAAGGATATGTTTGTGATTTATGGAGGGAAAGATGAACAAGAGCTCGTGGTTTCTTGCTACACCGATGTCGGATATCCAGATGTTGACGACTTAAAATCTCGTGACCGATATGTATTTGTTCTTAATGGAGGTGTTCGTTGATTGAAAAGCGTAAAGCAAAGTATCTTTGCTACTTCATCATCCTGAAATCAGTATATTGCTGCTGTGATGCATCAAAAGAGGCTCAGATGGATTCAGAATTCATTTCGGTTGAACATTGTTCCCACAATTGAAGAACCCATAAACACGTATTGTGATAATATCGAGCCATTACTATAGCTAATGAAAGCGGAATCACTAAAGGTGCTAGACATTATCGCGCTAAAGTTCATTATATTTGAGAGACCATTGAAATGGGCTTATGAAGATATTAAAGGTTCACACAGATGACAATCTAGCTGATCTATTTACGAAAGCTTTGGATTTCCCTAAGCATTATAAATTGACTAGAGAAATAGGTTTGGTACCTGCTAGTAGTCTCATGTAAACTGTGTGTTAATTAGTATTTGGATAATTTGGAGTTGTAAGACAGTTATTATTTTCTGATTAATAAAGATACGAGGTATTTGTTATTATATTCATATAATTTGTTATTTCATATTTGCATGTTTAATCCATGAAATGATTTATCATTCTAAATATGTCCATTGTCGGTTAACAATATAGGAATATTGTTATGATAAGGCAAATGCGAGAGTTGGTTATAATTCTAACGAGAATTCGGATTGGTTCCCGCCAAACTCACATGTATTCACTAGAGATGCATATTGGATTCCCCAAACTTTCAAACATTTACTTTTGGATCCTCGTCATAAGTAAAATATTGAAAATGGTTTGTTATATTCGTCCTTAGACTTGAGATGCAAGTAAGTTCTGTTATGTGTTGATATCATTTTTTGTAAGTATACGCAAAATGCTATCTGAACAAGGTAGTTATAAAAGCTATAATTCGGAGTGATGTGGAGCAGCATCCACAACACTTGTAGTCAATAAAGGATTTGTTGCTCCACTTGATATGTGCAGAAAAGATACCATGCTTCCGCATTTAATCGATAACCGTCGCCGGACCTAAAGAGTAATGCAAGATGATTCTTGATTACATTTGGTATATCTTAAGTAAAATCTATAACGAGATTCTAAATGGTTAAACTATATGGAATGATTTGAAATCCATAATCCATGGTTTAACGGTATCTATAACAAAGGATGATTACCACAAGACATTGAATGACCATGCTACTGAGAAACTTTACTAAAACTATTCTCTCGCTACACTTTAAGTTAAAAAGCGAGTGAGAGCATTTGCTAGGCGTTTCCATCGTTAGTTTTGTGTGCCATTCGACACACCAACTCCCAAGTGGGAACTGTTGGTTTATGGGAGTATTAAAACATGACAAAATGACTAATCGTGTATGAGCCGATGGAGGCACACGTGATAAACACGAGTATACGTGTTGAACGTAAAACTATACTTGAATAATATTTACCTGTTATGCATGATATTGACCCGAATCATATATTTGACCCATGGACTGATTTTGGTTCTTAATGTGGGTCGGTTATGGGTTGCCTTGGGCCTAGTTAATCCTAAACCGATCGGGTACTAGAGAATGAATGTGTTTGGATTTGTTTATTACTTGTCGACCAAGCCATGTAATTCGTCTAGGGTTTGGATTGCTAGACTATATAAACAAACACACCCTACACAAAAACACACGCATAACATTGAATTTTTATCCCTAAAACCGATCACAAGCTTCTGCTTATTGCTTCTTGGTCGTTTGGTAAAACAAGTCGACAAAGGAGTGTTTGTTTTATTTCTAAACTTGTATTCGTGAACAAGTGTTTAGATAGATTGATTGGTAACTGCTTCTTGTCTCCTTGTCGACACACAACAGCAGCAAACAAAGAGTTTTACTGCTCCTGCTCGTGACTCTTCTTCTCGGACAGAAAGTGGTGATATCGGAAAAGGAGTGTCCGATATCGGGTAAAGCTAAAGAAGCTGTTTTACAGCTTGTTTATCTTGGACAGAAAGTTACAAGTTCCTTGGTGGTTTTCTATACGTGAGTATTGATTCAAGATACAAGGGTTGTTTGGTTTTATTGTTTACGTTCTCGACTAGCGTTAATCGAACGTATACATGAATCGGGTTTGTGTGTGATACTCTTCGAGGTATCTATTTTCGATACTTAAGGTTTCGTTAGGTTTCTTGTTCCGTTACTAGAGATCAATTGCCAAGCAAGGTTAGCCTTTCTTTATCCCTTCTAATTTATTAATATTGTATTAATTATTTGTTTATTAATTATGTTCTTAACATAATTGCGTTAACTAGATCCAATATCCGCTGCGTACTCGTAGAGGTTAATGGTTAACTGGTTCTAAAATCCCGACATCCATGAGTTAGCTTGACTTATTCTTTGTTCCTTCCATTCCTTTTGATGGTGTTAAGGCTAAGGTCACGATGTGGATACGTACAACGGGTCCACATGCATTCAAAAGGGTTGGTTGGACAGTGATCCATGTTACAAAATTGTGTGTCTATGGGAGCACCGAAGCATAACTTTCAACACAAAAACTCGACAAAAAGTACCTTCATCGATGATGTAAAGCAGTGAATTAAGGTCCATCTTTTATGAATTATTACTTGAAAAATAGTCAAAAAATCGTGCTATAAAGGAACCTCTTCCAACATGGTAAAGGAACCTCTTCCAAACCTGCATTAGCGATAAATGAGTTGAACACATTAGCACCTTGAACATTAAACAACGACCCGAATCTTTCATATTTATACCGCACCTCATTAAAATCCGCCATTATGATCACCTCGCCTTTCCAATTATTAATCACTTGAGTCAAATAATCCCACAACATCTTTTTTTCATTTAGTTCTTGAAGGGCATAAACCGAAATAATGAGAAGATCATTACCAGTTTTCATCCACACGCCGCGAATTATAATAAAATAATCAGAAATGGTAACGTCTATTTTGTGAAAAGAACTGGGATCCAAACACAAAGAATACCTCCCGAGTTACCTACTGAATCACTATGAAAATAATCAAACACAAAATTACCCCAACACATCTTAACACTGAAAAGCTCCATACTCTCCATTTTTGTTTCTTGTAACGCCAGAAAATTCACCTTATTTTTTTCACAAAGCTTCTTAACCCAATCTTTTTTAGCCTTTTGGGCAAGGCCTTGAATGTTCAATAACAAAAAAATCATCGATAACCCTCCTTCACTCCTTGTGATTCAATAATCTCTGTCATATTATTCATGCAACCATCCATATTATATCCCATAGTTTGTCCCACTTTCACCAGTTCTTCCATCAAATTCAATATTGAACCGCCTGTACGAGCGTTGCAGCGGGTATTATAATTTTTATTTTTTTATGATTTTGTGTTTAGGCCGAGAATCTTTTAGAAAAAAAGTAAAAATTATGGAATAAGGTAACAAAGAATAAACAATGGTCTATTTATCTTTTTTTAAACGATAGTTTGGAAAAACCGTGCCTCAAACTTCTTTCTATCGTTAATTTAAACACTTTTTTTTTAAGTTAGCAAATAAGTTCTAAAGTATGGAATTCGTGGTATATCTGGTTATGTTTGAGTTGTATTAAAAGTTAACGTTAAAGTTTTTGTTGGTCATAGAGGGTATTTTTTTAGCAAAAGATGTAAATGCGGTGGACGTAGTTTTTTAAAAGAAAATGTATTGTGTCCAATTTTTTTTTATGTTTAGCATATTCTAGTTTTTTTTCTTTTTTAGTAGCTTATTTAGTGACGTTTAGTAAAGTATTTTTTTGACGAAATTATATTAACGTTATATCTCCCTTTTTTTTCTACCCTGCCTTTTTCTATCTCTACTTTCACTTACTACTTCATCACCTAACAATGGCGGCAAGACCTAACGTCGAAGAACTTCAAGAGGCCTGCGGTTCTGATAATCTTGCGACAGCCTATAAGTTCCTGTTTGATAGCGAGGTTAGTGAGGATCGTAGTTTCTTGAATCGCATGGAGGATGAGCGGGGCCAATTGCGCTATAAAATTGAAAAGCATGAGCAAACTATTATGGAGACTCAATGGTTCGGCCCGTTGATGGTCTCATGGGACTTGTTGAACTTCAACGTGTCGATCGTGAAGCGCTTCTTGCGCTCAGGGTTCTTATCGATAGGATAGGTGATGGGATAGCCGAGAAGGAGAGGCAAGCTAGGTTTATGAAAGTTGATGAAGATCTCTCTGGTGGTTAGCAGCTTCTTTTGTTGGTGTTTTGATCTTGATCAGTTTATGTTAATGGTAGTTTCTAATCCTTGTTAAGTAGCTTAGCTTTTGTGGATGATGAAGGGTTTTATTGTTTTTAGCAACTTATGTACAGTTAATAGGTGGATGTAATCTTTAGTAGATTACAAATTTGTCTTGTTTATGATAGTCCACCTGTTGTCGAAAAAATGTTGTAATCAACATTTGGGTAATGAAAAATTATGGTATTTAGTTTATCCTAATTTTATTTGCTGCAATTTTGTTTTTGCGATTTTAGTGTAGATGTTGTTTATGTTTAGGTTTAAAATTTTTTAATTTGGCATGAACAAGGATGTTTTAAGTGGCATACTTTCATTAATCAGCATTGACATCGTGTGCAGTTCATTACCCAAATGTGAGCGAAAAGGTCTGCATTGACATCGTGTGCAGCTCAGCGTTTGTTGGGATATGAAAGTGCTGAAGATATCAAAGTACTGAAGATATCAAAGCGTATCGTAAGTTGCAAAGTACTGGAAGGAGTTAAAGACTCAAAGTACTGTTAAAGACAAAGTCAAAGTACCGCAATATGAAGTCAAAGTACTGCAAGAACAAAAGAACTGTTATATTCGCTTATGGAAAGAATTGTATTCTATGTTTAGATTACTTGTCGTATAAGGTTATCAATTGTAAACCGACTAGGATATCCTTGAGCCTATAAAAGGACTCCTAGGTTGGCATTAGATATATGACTTACGATTTCGCAATTAGAGTTTTAGAGAAAAGTTCGATTATCTTAGAGTTGTATTAGAGTATCTCTGATAATAAGCGATTTAGAGTTTATAATAAAAGGTTATTCTTCTTAGCTTTGTTAAGTAAATTCCGCGTACTTAATAAAGATTACTCCGTGTTTCTTTGTTAATAACTTAGGATTTATCCGAGGTTATTAAACCTTAACAAGCTAGTTAAGATAGTTTGATTAAAGTATATCGATCCAACAAGTGGTATCAGAGCTTGTGTGGAAACTCTCGACTAGAAGAAACCCTACTACAACAATATTCAAGATGTCGACTGTCATCAACTCCTATCACAGAGGTATGTTCTAAGTGTCATGATTTTTATCATAAATTACTTAGCTATGTGATGAGAGAGATAATTGTGTTAAGGCGGTAGGGTCGAGGTAGCAGTGTTATCAAATAACCTTAGAATCTATGGAAGCCAAAATTTTAGCACATGAAACTAATGAAGTAGCTTGGGCTGAGAAATATGCACAACAGATTATCGCTTAAAGCTTAGTGAATGGAAATTAAACAGTAAAATTGCTGAAATTGAGAAATTAACTAAGGAAAGAGATGATTTGTTAGCTAAGTTTGTTGCTTGGGGTGAAGCCGGTTGTCACATGTTTCTTATGTTCAAAAACAAAGAAAGAGCTTATCTTAAAACTGGATTAGGTTTTGGTATGGATTTTAGTAAGATAGAAGAAAACCAATCTAGTAATCACGATGAAGGTGAGTATGAGGATATAACCACTAGTGATGAAGAACTCATTAATTATGTAGATACATCTAGTAATGATGGTTCATTAAGTGACTCACCTCCCGCATATAAGAAAGCTAATGATTATCATGTCGCTCCACATCCCATCGGCATTCATCAACCCCTTAGGCCTCGATGTTTCGCTTTGGAATAGACAGTCTAGAGTTTAGGAAAAAGCTAGTTGCTAAATCTAGGTCCGAAACACCCAAAGAAACTGTTGAAAACGGTGTTCAAAATCAAGCAAGACTTTAAATCAAAGTATCTGCTCCACAAGCAAGATCTTCTTCAAAACCTTTTCAAAACAAGATCGCTAAACCTTTTGGGATAATTTTGGTCAAAACAAGTTTAATCACTCACCAAGAAGGCAAAATAATTTTGGGCATAGACATAGGAGATGTCACTTTGACAAGATGGGTCAAAGCTGTGTTTTGTGTGTTTCAGTCCTACTCATCTAATTAAGGATTGTGAACATCACTCAAAATACCTTAGAAAATTTCCAAAGAACAGGACCGCCAACCAGTAAAACCTAGAGAGTACAAACCAGTTGGACTAATTCAAATAGGGTTAATCACGAAACTTCACATCGATCATAGATACCCACAACAGAGAAGACCTTCAAGATCTCCAAGACTTTCCAAAGTATCGTTAACTCGCCCAAGATTTCACAAAGTAATCGTCGACAAAACAAGGTATCGATCACAATACTTGGTATAGAAATTCTAGGCAATCTCACTATCAACCTAGAAGGTATTCTAATTCACATAGGAGATTTAGATCAGAGGCACCAAGTGTTAAAAAAGAATAGGTTAAAAGGGAAAGTAATGCAGAGGGACAGCATGACTTTCAACTAAAAGTGAATCGATGTTTTTGTGATGACGACAAAGAGATTTTTGTTGAAAAACCGTAAAGTTTTGAAAATCCACATGCTAAAGATCAAAAGATAATATCGGATCATGCTTTAGAAAACAATGGAGATTATGTACTCAAAGAATGTGAGTATGTCACTCCACAAGGGGAACACAAGTCAATAATGGCTTGGGTTCCTCAAAGCCACTAACTTTTTCCTCTTATTAGACAGGGCAACCCAGCAGAGGAGCTTAAAGATCATTTTTGATAGTGGTTGTTCTGTGAGCATGACAGAGACAAGGAGTTTCACAAGTGTTTTGGAGTATATTTAGCTACTAAGCTATGTTTAAGGGGAGGACTATAAGGTGTTAGTATAGTCCTGTGTATTGCTTGAGGGGAGGATGTTTGTTGATACTTAGTTTATATGAAGGAATTTTGGCAAAGTATCGCTTTTCCCTGAAAGTACCGCTTGGAAAGTACGCTTGGGAAAGTACGCTTATGGAAAGTACCGTTTGTCGTATTAAAGTACTGTTCCAACGGTAATATTGATGGGTAATTGATAATAACGGTAAATTTGTTATTATAGGCTGTGATTTTTCAAATCCTACCTATAAATAACTACTTTCCGAATTTTCCTCTCATATTATTACTTTACATCTTTTCCATACTTATCTCCCGATCACCATCTCTTTATTCTTCAATAAAATCTTTATTGTGCTCCCTCATTCAAAAATGGAGAATCGTTTAACTGTTTCTAAGCACAATATGATGGCTAATTTGGACAAGACTGAGGCGAATATGGCTTTTTATGATATTGTTGATTATCTTCACGGGTCGCCTATTAGTTATGCTCTTTTGGTTGAACCAGATGTTATTGAACCATGGATTCAAGAATTTTGGGCTAATGCTAGAGATAACATGGAGGAGGATGAATAGTATATTAGATCTACAGCTGTGGACTGACTATCAAGATTACAGAAGCCTCTATTCGAGAAGATTTATTATTTGGAGATGAAGATGGGTCTATTCGATTTGACAAGCAACTGATTTGGGATACTTTTCGGAATCTTGGTTATGAAGGATCTTTAATAGAACAAACATTCAAGAAAGCATTATTCTGTCCTCAATGGAAGTTCTTGATTCATGTACTGCTTCATTGCATAAGTTCTAAAAGCACTTCTTGGGAGCAGTTGGGTCTAATATAGCATCTGCAGTGGTTGGACTAGCTACCCATGAGTGTTTAATTTTTCAAACCTTATTTTGGATGGGATGCTATCACATATATCCTCCGGGTCAAAATGGCTGATGTACCCAAGGTTTGTACAGGTTTTCTTAAACAAGCAATTGGTCGATGTTCCAAAACCCGCCGCTTTGTTACCTTATGCAACAAGCCAAAATCTTTACATTTATGGCTAGGCGAAGTGCTTTGTTCAGAGGTGGAGATATTCCATTAACTTCTACAATGATGAAAGTTGTTCAAGCTGCACGAATGAAGCCGAGAGGATGAAGAAAGTGAAGCTCCCCGATTCTCAGCACATGGTAATGCTTCACAAAGTGTCTGCTTCACAAGGTAACGTGATCCGAAAGTACCGATTCCATTGAAGGTACTGCGATCTTTACAGGGTAATCGCTTCTCCAAGCCCGAGGTTCAAGCAGAGATTGAAAGAACACCTACTCCATCTCACAACATTCTCGCCCTCGCTTCGTAAGAACATTCACAAGGATTGACTTTGGATAATTATGCTTTGACAAGGGAGCTTGTTAGATTGAACAAAACTGTTGAGTTTCAAGCTAAAGCACTTAGGAAATTGAAGCGTAGGTATGTTTGGTTGAGGAATTTTATTAAACCATATATTCAAGGTTTCAACTTATGGGTTAAAGAGGAAAACAAACGCCGTAAACAACTTCGAAAGGAATTAAAACGAAAGAAGGTTCCTAAATCATCTTCTCTCAACTTGGGGAGGAATTTAGAAAAGGAAAATTTGAAAGAAGATGTTGCGAAGAAGAAAGAATCTGTAAGTACTGCAAAAAATATTATTTCAGATTCTCGAGGAAGTAAGTTCAAAGCAATCGATATTCAAAGTAATCGAACATAAGGTACCGATGTTCAAGGTACTGAACATCAAAGTAATGTTTTTCATGATACATCTAGTCAAGAAGTAATTACACCAAGGGTATTGAATTTTGAAGAAGATGCTGGTCCTTCTACAATTGTTATAGAAGAAGAGAAGGAAGCTACATTCAAACCCATTTACTCAAGCAAGTGATGATGAATTAATTGCTACAATATTAGATTTGTCACAACCAAGAGGAGGAGTTACTATTAGAGATGTACAAGAAGAAGAACAACCAAGAACTTCTCAACCTTCAATTGATCCAAACGATAAAGGGAAAGGTATTCTCGTTGAAACAAAGAAAAAGAAACTCACTTTGGCAGAACTTAGAGCAATTGAAGTTGCTAGGAATGAAGTTGCAGCTAGAAAAGTTCAAGAAGAGTTAGATGCTCAAGATAGAAAAGAACATGAAGCTCAAGAAGCTCAATAGAAAAGCGTCAAAAGGTGCAAGATAAATTAGATGTCAAGCTATCAACCTTCTTACGCCCCTACACCTGTTAGATATATGCCAAGAAGACCTAATTTAACTAAGGATAGGAATGCTATGATGGCTTATTTAAAAGGTCGAGGATATAAGGGTTTGCAGAAGTTAAACTATGTTGATATGAAAAGACTTTATGATGCCGAAATAGCAGCTTATAAGAAGAGTGTTGCTGATATTAAAGACTTTAGAGAAGAAGCTCATTGACTGAACTGAAAGGAAGAAGAGCTTAAAGAGAAAAAGAAAAACTGAGGTTACAGATGTTCAGTTTTCAAAGAAAGAAAAGGTTGAATTAAGATCTGAGACTAGAGATGAATTGAAGAATTATCTCAGAGTGGTAGATTTTGATTATACAAAGGAAGATGATAACATGAAGATGAACAGATCAAAGATCAGCGTTTTTAAAGTTGTGAAATCCAAGAATGGAGATTATATGATTTTTCATAAAGAAGATGAAAGCTTCAAAGTTTTCAAAAGGCTATGGGATTTTCTGCATATTATAGATAGAGTAGACCTATTCTACTTATATCATGTTGTGAAGGCTTACTTTGAAAATAATCCATTGGAAGGGATTGGTTTGATTTTACATGGTGATCTTATAACTTTATGGGAAAGCCTCAAGAAGAGAAAATCGATGATATCCTGGAAGAATCAAGAAAGCCGGGAAATAGTTTTTGCGGAGATTCTTTGAAGAATCTAGAGTTCATGTTTTGGAGCTAGAAAATGGAACAATGATACACATGTTTGCATAAAGAAGATATCCTCTCACAGTTGAGCTCATGAGAAGAATGCTAGAGCATGGATTGGAAGTAGAAGAGGATAATGAAACTGCTTGCATGGTTATCAACTTGTTTATAAACTGGACTACCATTGCCGAGAATGATCAATAACTGGTATGAATTTTATTTGAATAAATACTTTTTGATATATCAAGATTTCTTTTATTCAAAGTACAAACGACAGATTTCATCAAAGTCGCTTTGCTGAACTAAATCAGTTAAATAAATTTTAGAAGAAACCTTGTTGCTAAGTAATAAATATTTTGAAATAAAGGTTTAATAAATGGGTTTTGTGATGATAACATCAATAGGTTATCAATCCACCATGGTTACAAAAGGATTGACTAATCCATGAGCAAACGGCTCTCGTAAAGATATATCAAATCCGTTTTTAGTTGACAACTTGCTAATAAGTTGGATGGTCATCAACTCACCATATCAAGAATGTGAGAGTTGGCTAGCCCACAAGAAAATGGCTTGTGGTAAAGGCTGTGGAAAAACCATTATTGGTAATTAGTTCACCATTATATAAAAGAACTAACTAGTCCGTAAGGTGTACGCTTTTGGTAAAGACAAAATAAATCTGTTGAGCTGGTGGTTTGCTAAAAATCATATGGTTATCAATGTACCATGGTCTTACACACCAAAACATTTGGCTACTCCACAGATAATGGCTTTGGTAAAGAGTTCTAAATCCATTAATTTTTCAATGATTCACTTGAAAGTGATGAGAATAGTATGCAACTTAAACTGAATTAAATGTATAAATTGTCATATGTTGTCGTGTTGTATTCTTTGAAAAGATGGAGCTTGCCGGATGTCTTCAGAAGAAAACAATTCTAAGAGATACTTTGACAAGAACAGATGTTACAGAGATAAAAGCTTAAAGACTAAGAAACAATCCGCTTTTAAAAAGATGAAGCTGTTAAAGATATATTCACAAAGGAACTTGAAGTCAAGCAAGTAGAATTCAAGTTAGGGAGGATTGTTGGGATATGAAAGTGCTGAAGATATCAAAGTAATGAAGATATCAAAGTACTGTAAGTTGCAAAGTATCGGAAGAAGTTAAAGACTCAAAGTATCGTTAAAGACAAAGTCAAAGTATTGCAATATGAAGTCAAAGTACTGCAAGAACAAAAGAACTGTTATATTCGTTTATGGAAAGAATTGTATTCTATGTTTAGATTACTTGTCGTACAAGGTTATCAATTGTAAACCGACTAGGATATCCTTGAGCCTATAAAAGGACTCCTAGGTTGGCATTAGATATATGACTTACGATTTCGAATTAGAGTTTTAGAGAAAAGTTCGATTATCTTAGAGTTGTATTAGAGTATCTGCATAATAAGCACATTTAGAGTTTATAATAAAAGGTTATTCTTCTTAGCTTTGTTAAGTAAATCCGCGACTTAATAAAGATTACTCAGTGTTTCTTTGTTAATAACTTAGGATTTATCCGAGGTTATTAAACCTTAACAAGCTAGTTAAGATAGTTTGATTAAAGTATATCGATCCAACAGCGTTTATACATGTGCACCTTATATAACTGTGTTACAAAAATTGGTGGTCCATTCTTCGCTGTCATTAGACCGGTGGGTCAATTCGATAGGTATCTGTCGGATGGTTAGCATAGATGGGTAAATAACGTTTCGCTTTTGGGTGTCTAGCAGCTCATGTAAGTTATCATTTTTTAGTTAATTAGCAAGTAGTTGGGTTTCTGTGGTTTAGTGGTCTATAGTTTCAATGTACTTGGTTTGAATGTTTGAGTGTACGTTTGTATATATACGTCATGTACATAGTTTCTAGTGTCTTTAAACCTATGGTTCATGAGTCTGTACTGGTTTTCGTGAGGATTAATTATAAAGATTTGGTAGTTTTCGAGTCATTTCATAACAATATAAGTTGTAATGTAACGCTGCTAAGCTTATATAGTATTATTGCATTCTGACTACAATGGTTCCCCAAAATATCAGCGTTAACAGTTTTTACAACCTTAGCAGTTGCTGGTTACATGTACATAGTACCTAAGACTGTTATGTTACTATGCCCAAAAGCTTTACATAGAGCGATTAGAGTAGTGGGGGATCTGTCTTCCCAAGGTTGGCGACTGCAGATCTTTAACAAAATTTGTGCAACTTTACCATGTTGTCACTTTTAGCTTAGTAGATATATATACATAGAGTTTAGGTCGCTCTACGACGAAAAAACCTGCTGCAACTTTTTTATTAGGTTGCTGCCTGGCGTTGGCCTAGTCAGTCCTGGCCTTTTAGTGTCTTGTGTTTCCGCTTCCTCTGTCGAGGTCTGAAAGAGCTGTTTTCGTGTTGTTGTTGTTGCTACGTGGCTCACTGCGGTGTTGCTTTTCCGGCTCACGTTCGCTTGAAGTGGGTAGGGGAGTCAATGTGTCAGCCGGTATTTCTGTGATCGTTGCTATTTGGAGTTTCCATTATTGCAAATCATAAGAAGACAATTTTACTATTTAACAAATTTTCATATACTTTGGTAAATAACAATTTTGAATTTTGATTAATTAAAGGTAATAGAATAAACTTAGGTAATTCCAACTATCATATATAGTCGTGGACAATTATTTTGAGACAAACCGGAAAGCATGATAAACAATAAAATTGTGACGGACAGAGTAAGGCATATGTAAGTAATTAGTAAGAATTATGAAGTTTAAGTGATTGAGTTAGTGAAATGGCGAGAAATGATATTACATATATATGGACCAATGATGGGGGAAAAAAATAGAATTACGGATAACCTGAAAATATTATGATGCCTTTTTTACCTCGGGGAGACACATCAAAAGTTCAAAACTAATAGTACTAATAAAAATCAAACAACACAAAGAAGAAAATAGAGTTTTTTTTGCAAAAATGGTGAATTTTATTTATTACCGAACAAGATTACAACCATAAAACAAGAGCTAGAATTGGACATGCCCAAAACAGCAACTAAGCTATACATTTGGAAACCGAATATATATAGGTGATATCAGTTCAGTCGTCGCATACGTCATCATAATTTGTTAAGTTAGTTAAATCAGATGATCGCAAATTCGACAATGAAGGGAGAACTGAAAGTGAAAGGGGTTGTAGATGGAAGCAATGACGTGGGTATTTTTGTCCATTTCCATTTTCTTCGTAGACAAGAATTAACAATAATATATAATCTCTTGACTTGGAAAACGAAATACCTATTTTTTGTATTTATTTGACGGCCACTGGTTAGCAGCCTCATATGTTAATCAGATTTGCTGAAATCACATAAATCATCTGACAAGTCTATTTTTGTATATATAATCTCTTGACTTGGAAACTTTTCTATTTCTAAGGTATAGTAAAACAAGTCTCTACGTGAGAGTACTGATTCGGTTATATATTTTATGATTGTTTTGTTTGGATAGTCAGATTATTACTATATTTTTTCAATTTTGTCCTCGTTCATGGCTTCATGCATCTCTTATATTAATTCGTACTATCATATATAGTAACAATTTGAACATCAAATGAATTTCATTTATCATAAAAAGAGAAATATCGTATATAAATAATAAATACAAGAATGTTATACGTTAGTGATGAAAACTTAGAAGAAGAAGATGCATGGTGCATGTGAGATTTGAGTAATTATGGGAGAACACTTATTTGTTTCTTTTTATTTTTAGCATCAACCGACCTTCAATTCAAAGGGAATTTTACGCCCTGTTAATTTGGTATATATCGACCGTCCTTCATGCATTCAATCATGCTACTATTTTTATATTACTCTGTATTAACTTAAATACGATACAGCATATTATATGGAGTATGATACATAAAATACACTCTTTGGCATGTGAAATACAAATGTAACATTTAATGCAAAATAATTGTGTTCGTGCAATTGACAGTTAATAAGTAATACAACAAGGCACACGTGAGATGTTGGGATTTATGGTTCGCAGGTTTGCAACTTGCATCATAACACTTGTTTCGTTACTTTTAATTTCACATTAGTACGTACAAGTGGGGCTAAATCACTTCAAAGCCAGCTAGCGCCGCTTAATAAGGGATATATTAGGGATGATCATTTCGACTCGAATTTCGAGACCGAACCGGAAATAATTCGGTACGGGATCGGTACCAAATCGAGAAATTCTCGAAAAAACGGGAAACCCGATTCCCGATAATCTGCACTCTCCGTATCCAAATCCCGTTCGATACCGGTACCATTAATTTACATCTCCGGAAAAATCGACTCCTAATTCGTACGGACCAAACCGCGCCATCCCTAGGTTATACTATAAAGATCCTCCAATGAGGCTATAAAAGGGGTTGAAGGATAAAGATTTCTTTTGTCCCCACTGTTTTCCAGTATAACACAATTTTTTTTTCAGTTTCTATTCCATATTTCTGACACGCGTTTGACTTATTAAACTTTATATTTTATGTTCCGTACCTTCAGGTTTGTTGTTTTTTTATATAAAAAAAATTAGAAAAATAAAATAAAATCAAAAAAAAAAGAAAAAAATAAGGGGTTGGGGGTCTCCTTTGTATTTTTTGGGGGTCCGAATAACTCACCACGCTTAATAATCCGTGAATAATCTATACTACATTATAATCATTTGAGACATTCCTAAAATAGAATGCTTAAAAAATTAAGATTTAACACTTGCTTATAATGATAAATTTTAATAAGTACATTCATAATAACATTGGTAGCAACACTTTAAAACACTTTTTATAGACATATTTAACAAAAAATACAAAGAATTTAACATAAGAATAAATATATCTAGAACAATAATTATCTAATAAATATTATTTTTAAAACACCCCTTGATTGTACAAAAGGATGCACATACCAGGGCATCAATGGTGATTGACGGAGTTAGGGGTGATGGTGGTGATGCCGAGTGCAAAATAACCTGAAAGTAAGAAATAGAAGACACTACGTTAGACGGAGCGCATGGGAAACCCCCGCGAACCGCCTCCGGTGTGAGAATCAGTCATGGTGATTATGTCATGAAAGTATTGAGGTGGAGAAGATGATATCTCATGGGTTAAGTTAGGTTCCATACCTCTGTGATGACTTCCTTATTTATAGGCATAATAATCGACGGGACAAAGTAAAGACAGAGGGTGTGTGGAGGCAGCTACAAAGGTCATGGCGATCATGAGGGTCATGGCTAAGATCATGGCTAAGATCATGGTTGTTGACCGTTTTGTTTGACCGCATCTTATTTGACCACCTAATTTCAGCCGATCATACCCACGCTCACGGTAGAGAGGCTATGACTTTTAGGCTTCAACCTCGGAGGTCGGGTGCCCAACAGTCTTCGAACCTTGACAGAGTTCGGCTTGAACCTTGTCGAGGCCAAGCTCCGATCGGCCTTGGACGGAGGCTGCTCTCAGGACGGAGGCCAGTTCAAACATGACAGAGGCCTGACGGAGGCCGAGTTCAACCCGTAGGTTGAGCGTTATAAGTGCTGTAGGGTGGATTCCCTTGTGATAGCCATTGTGAATGACTTTATGCCAACATTATGTGTAGGACGAAAGCATAGGTTTCGTCCTTTAGGAGGGTACATCATACCCTTTGTACAAATGGTAAGCTAAGTACCGAGTGACGGTGAACGCCAAGTTAGCGAACGGAGGGTACGCCATCAAGCCCCAGCTGATCTAATGTTATGTATGCGAAGAGTGCATGGCTTTAGACTTATCATTGCTTTGTTAAAAAAAACTTGGTAACAATTTCTACTACTTTTGTTTTGTCAAATCAAATATAAAAGTAGCTATACTTGTTTTTAATAGTCCACATTTGACTCTATTGTGGTGGATACCTCATTAAGCCCCCCAGTTTATTGTTATGACTTCGTAAGAGGCATGAGATTAGACTTAAGTAGTACAGAAATTCTTTGTTATATAAGGAGCGTGTGTATTAGGTTTTTCCATATAACCAATCTTGTTTACTAAATCTGGGTGATGTATCAAAAAATGACTAATCAGATCGTCATATACGTTGTCTCAACCTCATCGGGGATTCATTAGGTATCATGTTGGATGGTAAACGAGCTCGTATAAAAAAGGACATATTTAGTGACTATTTATCCGAATTGAGCAAAGAAGACACACAACCTCCCGCATTATGAACAAGTTACAACACATATATAGCAACAAATGTATGGTTCTTCCTCAAGACTATGGGTTCAAGATTAAAAAATCAATATCGTTGTGTTGAAGTAAATAACAACTTCTTGGCTCGAGCGCCTGTAGGTTTTTTCAGATTAAGTAAATGATGTCCTTCGAGCACCTACATAGATGGCAGACACGCGTTAGCCTCACCTTGGGTTTGACCCTAAGACCAAGCTTCGACGTAAGATTAAGAAATGGATATAGGCCGAATGGCAAAGTAATAAATGTGAGAGTAAACGTGTGTGAACTATCTTTATTGTACACTGAATAAGGTTGGGGTATTTATACTACCTCAATTACTGTACTTGTCAACATAAGGATGGAACAAGCCGAGCTACACCTAGTCTTGGTACTTGGCGTCAGTCCATGTGGGGGACAATATCCTGCAGTATCTGCTTAAGTATGGTCCTTAGTACGAATTGTTTGATAAAATGATCTTTTGGGTAAAAGAGTGTTCTTCGATCCACAACTTTGGTCGTCCGACATATTTCCTTCGGACACGTGAAAACCTTGGTCGTTCGTCAGGTGAACTCCGGACATATACACCAATCAATAGGCGTTGAGGTAAAAGTCTAGTTTCTTGGTCCGGTTCATGGTCTCATGCTTGCATGCTTTCTTTTCGATAGATAATCGTCGCTTGATTTTGACTTTTCTTCTTCTTGTAATATATTTCATGATACTATACTTGTTGAGTATAATAATAGTTCTTTTTTGCAAGAAAATTAACAAAACGAAGGAAATAAGAAAATTCATCAATCACAGGTTTTACTATTGGATTGATATAGTAATTAACATGAGAGTTTTTAACTTCTTTGTACATTCTACAAACAACACTCTTACCGGATTGAAACATCAAGCAAACCTCGATGTAATAAAAAATAATCTATCATGCCTCAAAATCTGTACATACATACATACATATATAAATCACGACAGGTTCACGTAGAAACCAAAAACTCATATCATGAATTATACTCTGAGTAGTAAATTAATTATCACAGCCTTCGGCGTTTTCGTATATTGTAGACAACTTAAGCCTAAAGGATCGAGTAGCCAATCTCGCTCTCTTTGATGTTGGCATCTTCCTTATAGATCCTGATCTCGACACTCGTAAACCTCCATTCTTGTAACTCTTGTTTTCCTCTTCCTCGACTACAACATTAATCTGACTCGCTTCCATCAACACCATAGGCGATATACGAGCCTTGTTATTCTTTTTCTTCTTTGCATGGGAATTCGAATTTGAATTGGAATCAAGAGCAAGACTGGCTTTGACAGCCAGTGAAGCCATATCGGAGGCACTAAGACGACGAGCAAGCATTGTTTTCGGGAGAATAAAGTATATCTGACCAGCATCAAGCTCGTCTTCTGAATCCAAGCACGGGATAGCTTGGTCTTGATACAAGTTGTCAGAGTTGCAAACAAAGAAAGAAGGTTTTTCAAATTGAAGAACCTCAGAGACAAAAATGGGAGTTGGATATTGTCGTAATTCGCCTTTTATTGATATAACAAAGGCATGATTAGTCGATTTGTGTATCGAGTCACCTGCCGATGACATACAAGCACCCATGTCTTGATTTTGTTATTTATGTTACTTAGAGATTGATTATGTATAGTATGAGTTTGTAGAGAGTGAATCGGAAATGAGTGAATTTGTGGGAGTTTGATCAGGAAATGAAATGAAGGTTATTGTTATATAGGATGGAAAACTTTGAGTCCAAATAAAAAGGTGCTTATGTGTGCCATGACGCGGTTTTGTTGGCAAATGGGAACCTTCCAATATCATTTTTCAGATAATTGTACTTTATTTAATGATGTGATTGCACGTGAATTATTGTCGGATCCAAACATGTGATGTGGGTCAGCATCCATTTTGCTCCTTCCTTCCAAGTAACAAGTAAACATTGATGTTCTTCTTTTGTTTGGTAAACAAGCCAGTTTACTTGTCAATCCTTCCTAGTAAAACACTGATGTTTTTCTTTTGTTTGGGAAACAAGTAATTTACTTGTCAATCCATGCGTTAGCTTGACTTATTTCCTCGTTCCTTCCATTCCTTTTGATGGTGCTAAGACTAAAGTCATCGATGCCAACAGTGGATACATACAACGGGTCCAAGTGGCATTCAAAAGGATTGCTTGGACCGTTTATCCATGTTACAAAATGGTGCGTCTATGGGAGCACCGACGCATAAGTTTCAACACAAAAGCTCGATACAAAAATAAAGTACCTCCATGGATGATCTAAAGCAGTGAATTAAGGTCCTTATTTAATGAATGATTACTTGAAAAATAGTCAACAAAATCGTGCTAAAATGGGTTTATCCTGTTAAATGGTGTTCAATCCTATTATTACTTATTATTACTGTGATATGTTTGTTATATGTAATTAACATCTCGCTGGGATGTTTAGCAGACACTAATAACCATTAAGTTCTTTATATCTTGCGTGAGTCATTACTCATTTGTATGATAGATTGTGAGAATTATATGCCAAAATTAGACGATAAATAGCTCAAGCCTGATTGTAGGTTTGAATCAATTAAGGTTTCATGCTATGTACTTTCTACACCATATAAACATGTTGAATAATGTAAATCCCGTAAGCTTATTTTATTATTAGACAAAGGTATATATAAAAAAGCCAATTACCTAAATAACCTATTTAAATAGTTATATTACCGATCTGAACCATTTTTCATTGTTTTACGAGAATGAACAAAACATTTCAACATCATAGTGGCCCACTCTATTTATTTATATTTGACCATGAGTAAAATTTATATCCATAGGTAATTCATAGGATCATGTGATGATGCTATATTGCATTTGTACTTGTATGTATGCTTTGTATATTGTATTTCATGAACTATAATAAGTGAATACTTCTATATTTATGCAAAACATATCACTGCCTGAATTTTTTTCTCCTCCACGCCAGGCACGCAACTTGTATGTATGCTTTGTATATTGTATTTCATGAACTATAATAAGTACCCTACTTCTATATTTGCATGCAAAACATATCACCGCCCCCCTTTGCCTGCATAGTGGCACTCAAGTTGTTCACCAGTACCGCACCCTACATGCCAATGCTTAGGCACGCCTACCACCCATGCCAACAAGTTCCAGCCTGTGCAGGCCTCATTCCACCAGCACGCTTTAGGTCATTCCTCCCCGCCCATCAATGCTTCTGGATTGGTGAACACGTAACGGTTTAAACGTACTATGAGGTACGAATCTAACGTCTAATATTGAAAAGTTCATTTTAGAAAATTGTATAGGCGTGATTTATATGTGTAAAGTACTATAAAAAAGTGTTCATTTCAAAAATTTTCTCTATATAAAATACATAGCGTGAAACCCTAATTTACCCAACCTTAAAATCGAGCTTGGCCATATCTATCTTCTAATAAATATATGTGTAAAAGTGTATGATTGATGTTTGTATTAATAAATAATATTAGTGAATGATTAGTGTATGACTTTTTGTAAAGTGATTTTGTTATCCGCTCAAAATTATAAGTTAGTTTCGATTTCGGTTTTCAACATTAAATATTTTTATTTATGTTTTACAATAATTGATAAAAATTATACTAATAAAAATATATTTAAAAACTCAATCAATTCATATATATTGCATCAAATATTATATAACACAAACAAAAATACTCACACAAAGTTGTAATAGAAAGACCTAAAAAGTAAAGAGACTATAATTTTAGGACGGAGGGAGTATATTTCATGCTAATGAAATCATGGAAAATATGTATAGTGATTAATATATTATTCTTTGGAGACATGGTGCGGCTTCCTTGTGAAAGGGAAAATTAACATGCACGAGCTAATACTTAATTTGAGAACCAACAAGCTAGGTTGTCATGTCTCATTTTTATATATTCTCAAAATATTTTAATCCGCATTCAATAATTCGTCTGGATTCCCGACAAAATATTGTTTAATTTAATACATAAATAACGTAACGAAATTATTAGGAATACATATATAATAAAATAATTATTATATTGGCTCATGGGAATTATATGAAATCGATTAAAATAATTATTTAAGGATTTTCTAGGTGTGTTTACCACAAATTGAAGATCCGACTATCAGTCTAGTTAGTCGAATGAAGTGAAAATAAAAAATACGTGTTAGATATACATATGCGCGCGCACACACTTGTAATACACACACAAATAGTTACACTAATGAAAAAAGACATAATACGAAGCTATAAACATATATATAAAGACATACTGTTGGAATCACTCCTAAACATTAATTCAAGTGTTAGTGATTCATATGTATAGTTTATGCCTTTATGTTTGTTATTGCCTAAGGCTAAGGTAGGCATCCATAAGCTCCCCGTCATAAGAAGGAAGGAGTCAAGTGTTGCCCCTTTCCCTATAAATACTTTGTATAACCCTCACTACTGAGGGTTGGTTGTTCAATTTATCCTTCATACTCTACGATAACTATTCATATTATTCATACGGTGTGTTTGGTATTGTTCAACCGATCTCTTCTCCATTTTTATATCGATGCTTGTGTTACTAATATGGGAACATAACACATGGTATCATTCGCCAAATAGTTGGGTGAAAAGTTTATTTGTTTTTGAAGTTTTGGTTCTCTCGCGTAACTCACGGTTCAAAAACTTGGTCACGCTTAAAAACTCATTTTTACACTTTTCAATCCAAGATTCTTGTACTTTCAACGTTTTTAAGTGTTAAAATTTCGTTTAAGCAAAAGTTTTGAACTTTACATGTTTTTCCTTAGTTTTAAGCTTTATTTTTATATGCTGTTCATCTTTACGTAAGGTGTTTTGAAGTTTTGATCATCAAGTTTCACACTTTTGTGTTATTTTGTGATATAAGTGTTTCATCACAAAAATCTTGCTTAGAAACATCTTTGGGCGTAAAAATCAATTTTGTTGCACGAAGAAAACCCTATTCTTACGCTTAACTCATCCGTGGATCGATCTTCGTTTTGTGGTTTACTCGATGTTTTCTTGCTTGGATAAGCCTGAAAACACTTCGACTTTGGATATCTCTTACACTGTGATAGTGTAAAAGATTTTTTGGGCTAAACCCTAATTTTACTTAAGCTCAAATCTTACGTAGAACTCTTTTATGCCTAAGCTTATTCTTACGCTTCAGCTCGCTTACGCCTAAGATAATCTTACGCATAAGTTTTCACGCTAACTTTCAGCTTTACGATAACTTTAGTGTTTCTCAATTCTACGCGAAGCTAATCCTACGGTAACTATCACTTTTACGCGTAAGTTTTGTGTTTTTACGCTTAAGTTTTACTTTGCCTACACTTGGTTTCTACGCCTAAGGATACTTCATCAACAACGTTTCATTCGACTACAAAGATCCATTTAACAACACAAGTTTTCAACATGTCACAACCACCATACTCTAGTTATTTTCCTTACACTTATAATCAACAACAACAACAACAACTAAGTCCACAACATCAAAAATTTAATCAACAACAACAAATTTATCAACAACAATTTAATCAACAACATACTCCACAAATGGTTCAACCACCACCTAGTCTTCAAGTACAACCTTACACAAACATCTACAATCAACATCCATCAAGAAATACTATGAAGGAACCGTCATGGTTTGGCAAGATGTGTGAAGCCTTAAGTAGCCAACAATCAATTCATGAAGCTGGCTCACTTGATAGACCTCCAATGCTCCCTCCTGGGAATTATGATCAATGGGTGATAAGGTTCTTTAGGTTCGTGGATCTAAAGAAGCAACATGGAAAGTTCTTAAAGAAGGTCATTATGGAATGTCCATTTCAGATGCCTACTGTTGTCACACCGCAGATCCTAATGCCAATCCACCAAGAGATGCTGTCACCAACATTGCACTATCTCGCACCTCACAGTGATGAACTTCTATATTTTGAAGCCGATGAACTAGCAATGCAATACATCCTTTTGGGATTACCCAATCCGATCCTTCGAAGTGTTGATGCTCAAAAGACTGCTAAAGCAATGTGGAAACATATTCATCTTCTTATGGAAGGCACAACACTCAATCAGAAGATATGGAATCCAAAATCTACTTGGCTTATGAACACTTCATGATTGAACCAGAGAGACATTAGAGTCATATCATCATTTCTTTTCGACATCATCAATGATTTGGACAAACATCATATCATCATGCCACGAATTGCTGTCAACACTAAGTTCCTAAGTAGTCTTGGTCCGTAATGGGAGAAGTATGTCATTTTTCTTCGTCAAGCTAAGAATCTTCATCATGCTACATACGGATTGTTGTACGACTATTTGAAGCCTCACCAAAAAGAAGTTGACAAAGAAATGGCTATCCGTGGACTCCCGGCTCCACAGTCACTTTCGGACAATCAACAACTTGCTTTGTGGGCTCAAACAAGTGTTCCTCCTCAACTCGCTCCTTAGCCAACTGCAACAATTACAATATATAATCCGTCACAGCAACAATCTCAAGAAACTCAATTGGTTCCATACAACAACAACACCGATCAAGCACTTTATAGTGAATCAAATGTGGATAAAGCTTTTGATGCCTTGCAGCAAGGATTTGTCATGATTGCTAGAGCCTTCGGCCGATATTCCAACAAATCCAACAATCGCATTTGTACCTCATCAAACACAAGGAATCAGGCTGTGGTTAACAATGGACGAGTTGAAGTTCTGAATCGTGGTAATGTTCGTCAGATGGGAGGTGGTCAAGGGTTTAATGCTATGTGAAGGAATAACATGGTGCTCCAACAACAAAGGGCTCAAGTGGTTGAACAGGGAATGCTCGAATGAGGTTAATGGTCTTCGTTGTTATAACTGTAATGAGAAGGGTCATCGGCTAATGCCCTAGCCGAGGACAAGAGGCAGTGCTTATTTCAAAGAGGCTATGCTCTTAGCTCTTAAGGATGAAGTTGGTGGAACTCTTACCAACAAAGAAAGAGCGTTATGGCGGATGCGATTCGATGATGATATGGAGGACTTGCAGGCTAATGCAGCAGTGATGTTGATGGCACAAATGCAAGCTCTACACATGAGTGACACTGGCCCAGTGTATGCACACCATGGCTTGTCTCATGTATCGAACAAAATACACTCATTCATGATCGATCTCCGCCAATTTCTCCATCCGACAGGATCGAGAGTTTAACATGAGCCATCTACATCTCATTCCGATGATTATCAAATAGATCCCGTAGTTATATTTGACGATCAAGATAACCTTATGGTTAATATTGATAATCAAGTTGACTCCGTGGTTATATTTGAGGATCTAAATAATGATCATGTTGAGACTCACGTTGAACAAGATGAGCTTTTGTCTAATAGAGAAATTGAGCTCCTGACCTTAATTAAAGACCAAGAATCTCGGTTGGAAATTTGCAAGCAATTAATGGATAAAAATGCACTGTTAACTAGGGATAACGAATGCTTAATAAGGCAAATCAACGTTTTTAAAAATCAAGAAAAACGGGAGGCTAATGCAGCAGTGATGTTGATGGCACAAATGCAAGCTCTACACATGAGTGACACAGCCCGGTATGACACTGATGGCTTGTCTCATGTATCAGAACAAAATACACTCATTCATGATCTGATCTCTCCGCCAATTTCTCCATCTGACAAGGATCAGAGAGTTTAACATGAGCCATCTACATCTCATTCCGATGATTATCAAATAGATCCCGTAGTTATATTTGACGATCAAGATAACCTTATGGTTAATATTGATAATCAAGTTGACTCCGTGGTTATATTTGAGGATCTAAATAATGATCATGTTGAGACTCACGTTGAACAAGATGAGCTTTTGTCTAATAGAGAAATTGAGCTCCTGACCTTAATTAAAGACCAAGAATCTCGTTTGGAAATTTGCAAGCAATTAATGGATAAAAATGCACCCTAACTAGGGATAACGAATGCTTAATAAGGCAAATCAACGTTTTAAAAATCAAGAAAAACGGAACATGGTTTTGAAGTCGCTACAAATCTCATCAAAACGAAAAATCATTAGAACGACAGATACTTGATCTAGCCGCATCCAAGAATGCTTTGTTGTCTCAAATAGAACAACTGAAACATGAATATAAACAACAACTTAATGCTCTCCTTCCTGGAAACTCAAAAGCCAAGTCCGAGTTGTTAACTTGTCAAAAACAGTTCTCGAGTACAAAAGCATTCCACGCTAAACGAATAGATGCCTATCTTGAGGAAATTTCCACTTACAACACAAAATCAAAAGTTTCAACTGTTTTTATAAACATGGTGAATCAATCACAACGATTCAAAAATTTACTTTCAAACCAAATCCAAATGGATATGAACCGAATCTTGCTGATTACAAACCTAAGTTTTCAAACAGAGCATTCAAACCAAATCCAAGTTTACAGCAGAACATAGAATTGATGATTCAATTATGACTGTTGTTGAATATAATCGCATGGAGGAGTTAGATGCAGATGACGAGAGTCGGTCAAAAATTGAAAATGTCGTTTATAACAAACCATTTAACTATTCAAAAGCCGTAACTTTTGTCACACAACAAGATTCTTCTAACAAACCTTTGGTTATCACACCAGCTTCTAATCCCCAACCTAATGGTGCACAAATTAATGGTCCTTACCTTCACTTAGTAAAGTAAAACGAAAGTCGAAAGTTGTCGCGTTATAAAATACTTTGACACTTTCTTATCCGACATCAAAATTTTGAACGTGAGATTGAATTTCATTCGAAATAAAAGTTGAACATTTTCAATCGCCTCGGCGAGAACAAAGAGATATTCTTCAGAAAAGAATTTTACCCCATGTCAAAAATTTGAAAACCTATGCACAATATTGGGAAAGGGATTTTCACAAGGAACTTGGTCTAATGAAAACAGTTTTCGGAAAACAAACATCGATTTCAAATACTAAACGTAAAAAGAAATTGTTAAGAAAAGATGTTGATCGACTCTTGAAAGATGTTATCTCGTGTGATATCAATAATCTTGTGTTATTACAATCGTTGCATATGCATCGATCATATCTTTGCCGATTCTGTTGATTCTCTTGATATTGTTGAGAATACCGATATTGTGCATCGATCGAGTCTTTAAAATTGAAAATGAACGACTGTTAAACGAGCTTTCAAATTCAAAACTTCGTCTTCAATGGTGTCAAAAAGATTTTCAAAATCATGAACTTGCTTTGCAAAACAAAATCAATCAGTTGCAATCCAAAACGTTTAATCCAAAAATTGAGCAACTGGATGATCAAAACGTGTCTTTGAAATGTCAAATCTCAAAATATGAACAAGAACTTGTAAAAGTGAAAAAGGAATATGGTGTCATATTTGATTTACTCAAACAGACTCATGATGAAGTATCAAACGAACTTGATCATTATCTTGCACACACTAAAGAAGTCATGAATTTTTCCGAAATCTTCGCTCAAAATCAAGATTTGGTGCACACTATCTTTAAGTTAAGAGAGATGTTAGGAAAGTATGAACAAGTTCGACCTAGCATCATTAAGAAAATTGCACCGTAACACTTAGCAAACGCGGAACCCGCATGCCTACCGACAAAACACAAGTTACTAATGTGCTTCCCCATCGAACAGAATAGTTGCCTCTTTTCCAAACGTCCCACTTCACAGATAGGAGCAATACAAGGAAGAATAGGAAGTTGCGACCAAAAAAAAGAACAATAAAGAATGTCAAGTATAAGAACACCCTAGGACTTTGAATAAGACCCAAGTTGCACCCACTTTAGATATTGCGTCTGAAAATGTAATGGAAAAAGTGTTGTAACGAATTCTGAACCTTTAAGTACTTATGATATTCTACCGATGCTTCTTGTGTTATTTTTCGTAAAAGTATGCTTTCTGATTGTCATGACAAATGTGTTGCTAGAGCTATCTTGTCTCATTTACGGAATCCTAAGACCCAGAATACCTCTAGGGCCACTAATGCTTCTAAGTCTCAGGCTTGGTAAACCGCCACTTTAGATTCTAAGAAACACATTGATGTCCCTGTAGCTCCAGTCTCACCTCCAAGGAATGTAGTACCACCTAGTGCATTCACTAAGACTAAAGCTAAGACTAGTTGGAGATGGCAGTAATGGATACATAATACACTAGGATTTAAATGGATGCCTAAAATCATTGATATGTGTATTTCTACTATAATCGCCGAACCCTCTAACTCATCTGGTTCCACATCTACTTCTATTCCATCCGTGTCGCCGCGCCTGTGTAATGCGGGTGATACAGATCATCCTTTGGATTGTTGATAGCGGATGTTCTCGACACATGATAGGCAACCTTAAACTGTTATCAAACTTTGTTTCAAAGTTCATTGGCACTGCCGATTCGAATGATCACTTCGCAGCTATCATGGGCTACGGAGATTATATCAATGGCAATATCGAAATTAGCAGGGTTTATTATGTGGAAGGTTTCGGTCACAATCTCTTTTCGCCGGTCAATTTCGTGATGGAGATTTGGAAGTTGCTTTTTGGAGAAAACTTGTTTCATTCGTGATCTACAAGGAAACGATCTTATGTCTGGCTTTCGCAATTCTAGTCTCAGACACAATCTCAATGCAAGACATGGTTGCTTCATCTCCCATCTGTTTACTTTCAAAGGCAACATCAACAAAATACTGGCTATGGCACCGCTGCGTCTTCACATTTAAACTTTCAAACCATCACCAATCTTGCTCGACATAAACTTGTTGAAGGTCTCCGAGATTCTCGGTATTCTAAAGATCACATCTCGCCTGTGAACAAGGAAAAAGCACTCGTGCTCATTTTCCTTCAAAGGTGGAACACGCTCTCGCATGTGCTTCATCTTCTTCACATGGATTTGTGTGGCCCGCGTGCTGATCGATTAATGGCAAACGCTACATCTTGGTAATTGTTGATGACTACTCAAGATGGACTTGGGTTTATTTTCTTAGAAGTAAAGATCAAGCTCCACAGATGATCATCACCTTTTTCACGAAAATTCAAATTCACCGGAACACCGCCGACAAATTCAACATACAAAGGAATTGAATTTGTGAATCAAACTTCGAATATTATGAGAAAGTGGGAATTGAGCATCAAACATCCATTGCACGCACCCCAGAACAAAACGGAGTTGTTGAAAGACTAAACCGACGTTAGTGGAAGCCGCTAGAACGATGTTAATCAATGCTAAACTTCCGTGATTACTTGTGGGCTAAAGTCGTCTCGAACCGTGCATGCTACACTCATAACCGCTCAATGATTACAAAACGCCATAACAAAACACCTTTTGAGCTTATCCATAACGAAAAACCTAACCTCAAACACTTTCATGTATTTGGATCCCTTTGCTACCCAAATAATGATCGTGATGACTTTGGAAAGCTCAAAGCCGACATTGGAGTCTTTATTGATAATGTGAGAACTCTAAAGGTTACCGGATCTGGAATGTCGTGCACAAAGCGGGTTATGGAAATGATTCATGCTAATTTTGATGAGCTTATCGAAATGGCTTTTGAGCATAACGCTTGGAACCCGGTCACAACCGTTTAAACTTCCCTCAAACCCCATCATCACCGAACCAAGCCCCATTACGTCAACAAATGGAAAAGCTATTTGCTCACTGTTTAGTGATGACATTGATGAACGTGCTCCAGTGTATCCGATGTTTCCACGACAACCCGATCATATTCCAATACCGATACACCTGCTACAACAACTACGGTTGAAGAAGCACCACCAGTTGACTCTACAACAACAGTTGAACAAACTGCATCCAACGACGCCGAACCACCGGTGATGATGTTCTTAATGAAGTACCCCCACCGCAGATTTTGATCCAAATGTTCTTTAACCCCGCTTTGCCAATGAAACTGCGCACTCGATGTCGCGGAATCATCTACAAGTCATTTGAATCCTCAAATTTTGCACAATGTATACCAACATCAACCCTCTACACATCGTTGGACAAAAGACCATCCTCTTGAAAACATAATTGGAAACCCGAATCAACCAAGAGTAACAAGACAACGTCTTCACATAGACGGTGAACATTGCATTTATGTTTCACCGTCTGCCAATCTGAGCCTAAAAACATTAAAGACGAATGACAAAGGACAACCGATTGAATCCATGCAAGAAGAACTCAACCAATTCAAACGTCTTGAAGTATGGGAACTGGTTGAAAGACCAACAGGGCTCTACGTCATTGGTCTCAAATGGATTTGGAAGAACAAATTGATGTGAAGGAACGTGAATCGAAATAAGTCACGCCGGTGGCTAAGGGTTATAGACAGAAGAGGGTATTGACTTTGAAGAATCATTTGCTCGCTGTTCGCTGTCTTGAGGTCGCTCGATCTTTTCGTTCACGCTCATATGAATATAACGGTCTTTCGGATGGACGTCAAAAGCTCAATGGTCAACTGAAGAAACGGTTTATGTCGACCAGCCGTAAGGGTTCGTTGATCCCGAGTTCCCAACCATGTCTACAAACCAACAAAGCTCGCACGGACTCAAACAAGCTCCTCGGCGTAACGATAAGTTATCATCCTTTCTCATTGCCAATAATTTTACCAAAGGTTCGGTCGACCCAACTCTTTTTTTCAAATTTACGTGGATGACATCATTTTTGGGTCAACACATAAAAGTACTCAATCGCTTTTGCAAAACTAATGAAGAAACATTTTGAAATGTCCATGATGGGTGAACTTACGTTCTTTCTAGGACTTTAAGTTCATCAATCACCCCGTGGTATTTTCTTGAGTCAATCCAAATATGCCCTTGAAATTCTTAACAAATTTGGAATGCAAATCTGTGACACCTATGCCACACCAATGGCTCATACCAAGAAGTTAGACGCTGATTTACATGAGAAATTGGTGGACCCTACCAAATACCATAGTATAATTGGGTCTCTCATGTATCTAACAGCTAGCGACCGACATTGTTTTTTGCCTATCTCTGCTCCCATTATCGGCCGAGACCGAAACCCACCTCTCGAGGCTAAAAGAATCCTCCGATACATCAAGGGAACCATTAATTTGGGAATCGGTATCCAAGGATTCTAGTTTTGAACTAATAGCTTTTTCGTGACACGATCACGCAGGATGCTTAGATTCACGGAAAAGTACTTCTTGCATTACAATTTCTTGGTGATAAACCTGGTGTCATGGCAATCGAAGAAGCAGATTGTACATCACCGTCCTCAACCGGCGAATATGTAGCCATGTCGGCGTGTTGTGCTTAAGTCATTTGGATGAGAACACAACTCAAAGACTATGGTTATGTATTTGATTAATCCCGATGTATCGCGACAATCGAGTGCTATTATGATCTCGTGCAACTCGGTTCAACATTCCAAATCAAAGCACATCGATCTTCGATATCATTTCATCAAAGACCACGTGGAACAGGTATGCTGTTGAATTATACTTTGTGGGTACAAATACCAATTGGCGATCTCCTCACCAAAGCCTTAGCTCCGCTAGGTTTAATGAGTTGGTCCACCGGATTGGTATGCGGTGTTTGACTCAAGAGGAACTGGATGAACTCTTAAAACATTCTTAAAACCAGTCAAACACCAAAACCTCTTTTGTAAATATTTTCAAAACAAAATACAAAAATATAAAATCTGATAAAACAACAAAAATATTCTTCTATCTATAGTTCTTTTAACGTGGCAAGTACAAATTCTTCCGTCCAACACTCAAATCTTTCAAAATTCAAGTATTTTTTTTTTGATCAAGTGTTGAGGGGAGAAAGCAAATATTTTCAAGAACATAAAACCTTGTACTTTCATGTTACCTTATCACGGTTGTTTCTTTAAATGGTGGTCACTTTTCGGTTACTCGACACTCCTCGGACTAAAATTTATAAAACTTCCTTATTTATTAAGTCGAGGGGGAGTGTCGTCAAAATTCTTTCCAAATATCTCTTGTTTGGTAACCAAAATGTAAGTTATGGACATTGGATGTAAATAGAAAGCGAGGGCTAAAATTGTCAAAAGCTCAAAGTTATTTTTAATAAAACTGCCACCTAATTCATTAACTCTTCACAATTAATACCACACCTACCAAATCCTACGCCTAACAATCAATCTCCTAATCCGTTTGTTTGATCATCATTTTGTAAGTAATTTCATAATCTAAACGTGTTTACAAACAATGGTTTTGATTCGTTTATTAAACCAACGGTTAGATTTGTTTCTATGGATGATTTTATGTTCTACGCAGAAGCGTATGAACACTTAATCAAGTTTATGTGTTTGTGGTGAAAATGATTGTGTCAAAACGTTTCTATAACATCACTGAAACCATTTTTATCATATAACATCATCCAGATACACGAATTGATTGATTTTGAAAACTAGGGTTTATGCGTGAAATTGGGTATTTTCATATGTGAACGTTTCTGGTTGAATGGTTGCTTGTAAGATGTTGTATTCATGATGAATTAATCATATCTAAGCTTTGAATCAACCCAGAAACATTAATTGGTTGATAATTAAGAATTAGGGTTCATGTTCTTGAAATTTGGGTATTGTTGATTCATGTTGAGTTTGATGTTAAAACTTGGATAAGACAACTTAATAGGCATCCTAGACTTCCGAGAATCTTTTGGTGCATTTCCTATGGCTAATTCTCTTAGGCGTAATTCTTGAACCTTAGGGTTTAGGTTTTACGCATAAGTGTTTTACGGTAACTTGTTTGAATGAAAAATTCATGATGTGATCTGAAAATAATTGAATGTATGTGTTAATATGAGTGCTATGACGAATTTATTTACGGTTTTCTATGCTTGAAAATTCAGAATCAAGGTTACTTGCAAACTACGCATAAGGATCACCTTACACGTAGCATGTTATGCGTAAGAGAAATCTACGTAACGCTTACTGCGAAGGTTCTACATGGGGACTACGCGATCCCGTGAAGGATATGCGAACAAGATGACCCTACGCGATAAGGTTGACTCACGAGTAAGCCTTACGCCGTAGTTCCATATACGCCACGCTTAGTAAGCTTTGCATAAGGCCCCCTTTTCCTACGCGTAATATTTCTACTGAAGTCAAGAACCTACGATAAGCTTATGCTTACGCGTATACCACTCTGCTACGCATAAGCTTCCATTTCTACGCTTAAGCCTAGTTTTAACCTTAATTATGAATTGTTAGGCGTGCAAACTTGTAAATAAATAAATCATAACGCCTACCGAAACCAATAATGTCACTTATAAGCTTAATCGTTTAATAAGTTGTGAAAAATAAGTGAAAACATGAACTTTAAAACTTAAAGATAATCAACTCACGAAACTTATCACGACGCGTCTTTGACTATTGGACAAACAAGTGACATTGGACTCGTAACAATCATCGACATATCACATTCAATAATTGGAGAATAAAACCATCGTTGACTAACGTAATGTCTTTCGATATGTTGGTTCTTTTGGCTAAATATCTTTCGGATCACGACATGGACGCTCAAATGCAAAACGTGGAAGCACCAAACCTTCTCACCGTTGAAGATATCTTCCCTAATGGCTATCCGATGAAGATTGGAAAGAACAACCTTCGTGTTGGTTTTGATACTCTCACCGCCGAGTCTTCTTGTTTAATTGTGTGGACATTCTGAAGAATCATCCTTATCGTAACATGCTTACCAATTCGCTAAATCGGAGATCTACATTCACCAGCCTCGCATACAATACGAAAGGTCAAAGGTCAAAATGCTGTGACGGTGACGCTTAACCACAAACAAGTCACCATTACATCGGAGATTTAGGTCGTTCTTCTCATTCCGCCATCGAAGCCAACAATACACCGCCTCACCAACGAAGAGGTCGTTCGCAATTCATGATCAATATTGGTTATGATGAAGCTTCGTGAGTAATCACAAAGCATTCATACGTGGATCTTAAGAATATTCCTCACCATGGAGAACCTCATTACATATCACCAAATCCATTTCGGACGTGATAGTGGTTATGAGCATCCAAGCTCGTTGAACTACGATCTTTTGGGCTTTGGTCAACATAAAACACATTGAAGTTGAAGCTCGATATAGGGACGACATGATGTCATTCCTTAAAAGCTTGGCTCCAAAATCCCATACATCGATATATACAAAACTGTTGATCCAAAGAGCTCTAGGGGTATAATCTGATATCCCCTTGAGAACCAATGACCCCAACAATCACTCCATGTTGTATGAGCCTACACTCACAGTCATATTTAAGGACTCTACAACAAAGAAACAGGTGCGATGTTGCGGATCACCTTCTAAGCGATGCAAATCAAACAACTCTATTCATACAAAAGGTATCTGGTAGCAGTTGATGAAGGCAAAGTAGGTTTTCTTGATGAAAAGTCCTCCGGTACACCCACTAGAAAAACCAGAGAGGCGCAGGAAGTGTTACAAGCGAGAGTCAAAGAAAGTTCCCTAAGAGGAAACACTGACTCAAAAGGAAAGTTCCCTCTAAGGAAGTTGTTCCTATTCCTATTCCCAAGCCCGAAGCAACAAAAGCTAATGGATGAAAATTCTCGAGGAAACCGATTAGGACCGAAGAGGTCACCTACTGAACCGCAATTGATGACACTCAACAGTAGCTAAGCCTCCCCAACCAATAGCTGATAAAGGAAAAGGGAAAACTCTTGTGCTTGAGCATGATAAGGAAAGTTCACGAAGAAGAACCATGAGGAAAGAGAATATCAAAAGAAGTTGAAGAACCTCAGACTCAAACACCTTGCCGATGAATTTGTAAAGGATCAAACTTCGTGGCTCCCAGGAGAGTCAAGTGGTGGAACTCGCGCACCCGGTTCCTGGCGCGTTAATCAACCCCATAAGGAACCGGTACCACCATCACCCACGAACAACAAAGAAAGGCGATTGAGGATTCCATCGACTTTGACATAAAGGAACCGCACAAAAAAGACCGAGAAAACTTCGGTGAAGATACTAAGGTTGATGAAACGGCTAAGTCTGGAAATGATGAAGAAACTGATTATGATGATTTTATTCTAGACAGTCCCACACGCTCCAAGGAGGAAACCTCGAGCCACCTAAGGACCCCCGAAGTGCTCACGCCTCCTCATCATCGATTTCGTCTTCTCACTCTTCACCTCCGCCATCCGTAGAAGAACAAGCGGCATCCACATCTAAATTGCGGAATAAACCAACCTGACTCTTGGATATCCCTAAAACCAAGATTGTCAAAGCTGCAACAAGGTACGGAAGAAGGATGTAACCAACAAAAAGTTGAATCAACTTGTCGCAGTAATCAACTTTCTTCAAAAAAAGGATAAACGAGTTGTTGAAAGAAAGGGAACAAATCCAGAAGTTTATCAAAGGAGATTTTCAAAAGGAATTGGAAGACGGCAAAGAGAATATACTCACAAATTCCTTCTACACCGTTCTCGGAGTGACAAGAGAAATGTTCAACGAAGAAAACTCTATCCGAACGATGCATTTGGCCAAGCAAACTATAAGATCAACACCCATGACCGTAACAATCAACCCAATTGATCCTATAGTGTTCTCCGAATCTTTCACGGTCAATTGGTTTCCAGTGGTAACTCAAATGTCTAAATGATCTGCAACATTTACTTCTTACGAAGGTAAATTGTTTGATGCATTGCTGGAATACCAACTCAAATCAACATGCGAGAAGAAGCTCAAGGCCTAAACGCCCAAGAGACGATGATGATGATAAGGATAAGGATAAAGATAACGAGCCTAAATGTCCAAAGAAGTCCGAGAACCTCCTCTCGTGCCACCACCAACCCTAAGGACTCCAACAACAAGACGATCTCCTCCACGCTTCACCGACAAACCTCGGACTCGAGTTACCACCCTAGACAGAGAAAACCTGGTGATCACTTTGAGTATACCGGTGGTGACGATGAGGAAGTCCCTGAGCCCCAACAACAACCCACCTCTCCCTCTTTAACAAAGAAACCATCATCCTCATCAAGGCCAAAGAAGAAGAAGAAGACGCTTAGGCTGGATGTCGCGCCATGGCTAGACGAAGACGACACCGAGTTTGATTGGTTCTCCACACTTGTTGATGCTAGTCCCGCCTAACCGATGATCCGTAGATATGGTAGAAGGTCGTGCGTTGGAGCATGCTAAGTTACCGCAAGAAAAGTTCGTGTGAAGATGACGAAATCGAGTTGAAACGAATCAAGAATGAAGCATTTCAACTACTCAAAGACAGCTCGGAAAGTGCTATTGAAGTTGAATATCACCTTGATAATATAGCATGAGCCATGTCTAACAACATTGATTGGCTCAACCTCAAGCAAACATCGATTCACCGGTAAGAGACAACCCTCCATACTACACCGACTAGTCTAGACCCTACCAACGATTGGCCAACCGGATCAACCTAAGATTCCATTTCGCTATTTCTTCAACAATGACCTGGAATTTCTTCTACACGCATGCGATGGTTCAAAGAAATACGCTACATCACTTACACTTCCGCTCCCGCACCATATACTCAATGCGCATAGCCATCGAGGAAAAGGCTACTCACATGTTTTCTAACCGCGGTGGAACAAGTATGACATTGATGCAATGTACGGGATTCATCATTGGCCAAACGCAATTAATCTACTACAAAGCCGCTGTGTTCGAAAGTCTCAACATGAAGTGTACAGTGATAAAGGGATCGTTGCTTTTAAGCATGTCACTCTTTTCGATAAATGGGACTACACCTTCCTCAAGACTATCGTGGTCAAAAGACAAGACGAAAGGGACTATGAATTTTGTGAAGCGGACTTTCGAACTTGTCTCAACGACATTGAAGATCGTATCTTGCCAAGGTACGGGAAGAATGAGACAATTCTGTGAAATTCAACGTGAATACATCAAGTCCTTGCTCATCTTCATCAAAGCATAGCGATCCAGAACGTGTAGAAGATTTACAACTTCTTTGTTGAATCGTATCGGACTTCGTGTCAACTTCACCGGACCTCTAGAACTTCCCGACATCAACCAGCTTCCACAATACACTCGGCCGAAACCATTCGAGTAGTTTACCGTAGTGAACTACAACGCAACCGCTTGATAATGGCGTGTAGAGATCTTCACAAATTTGGGGATCACACATTGAAGAAGGTCAGGGACGGATTTGCTTATAGATTGAAGGCGATACATGAAGGCATTGGGTCTCCATGCGATGGAATTTCAGGGATATGAGCGGGATGTGAAGAGGATCTTCACCGAATTGATGAAAGGTTGTACATACCCGACGGGACGTTCGTAACCCCGAGAGCTTCAGGTGGTCGCCCCGGGGATTACTCTCACAGCTATCAAGCCCATCAAGCATTCGAAAGATTGATGGACTACCCGGTACCCCTTAAACTGTTTCAATTTCATATTAATTTGGATGTGTGATTCTATAATGACTATGTTTTGTGCACACATAACAGTGTACAACCCGTACTTGTAATGAGAGGACCCGTAGTGCCTCAAGCCACAATCCTTATAAAATGAGCGAAAGCTTCTTACTTTTGAGTAAAACTTATCAAACCTTTCAATTTTTTAAAAGGTTTTGCTCAAAAGAACAAGTACTTCCCCTTATGTTTTTCAAAACCTCAACCGTTAATATCACTTGTTGAGGGGGAGTATTTGATTAAAAACTTTGTTCACAAATTGTTCTTTGTCGTAATCTTCCCACAAAACTCAAAATGGTCATATTTATTCTCAACATTTCTTCAAAAATAACATATTCATATGCCATTTTTGAGGAAGAGAAAAATTATGTGATAAGAAATATGTTGTGTTTTGCTATTGAATCCTCGTGTGAAAATACTTCAACCCATGAATTTACGAGATCCGAGCACCATACATTGAAAAGATTTGTCTTCCAAGACTTATCCAAGTAAATTGTACCCATTCGAGAAGCTCTTGATAGACATGAACTTTGACGGGTTTGACAACCTTTCGCGGTTGTCCACATCTTCAAGGTAGTTATTAGAGCTAGTTGTCACCTAAAAGCCGACAATGTATCTCTTTAACTATGCAACGTAATCGTGTCTCGCAAGGAATTGTCTATCTTGAGTAGATCAATTCAAAAGTAAGCGCTCTCTCACTCAATGCGATTTCCAAAATTCTTAAGCACATGTGAGGGGGAGTATTTTGAAAATCCAAAACTCTTGAAGTGTTCAAACATGGTTTTCATTTACAAACACTTCTAGAGATTTTCATGAAAATGGTTTTATGGCAATGGAGTTATAAGGTGATTAAGGTTAGGAATAACCGTCTTATGATCCGCCAGAGCCGGAGGGATCTACCCAAGGACACTACCAATAGTTAGAGTTAGAAGTCCTTAGGTATGATTATAAAAAGGAGAAAATGAGAATCGGAGAAAGAAGGAGTTGAAGAATTAAAAAGAAAAGCAAAGAAAAGGGTGAAAAGAAATAGTCCTCCAGATTATTCAACTTAGGGCAGACACCGGGTTCAATTCATATGCTACTAGTTGTCACTTGATGACACCGGTATTGAAGATTAAAAGTTGTCATGGACCAGTGATGCATGCACTAAACCTTCTTAGCCACTCAAGTTTCTCCCAAAAGAAGCTTGTTTCATTCTCACAGGGAACCCTACGTAAACTATCGGCTTTCTCTTAGAGATCGCTGGTATTGAAGAAGGAGACCCTCTCCCTAGTCTCTGCTCAAGAAAACCAAAACGCACTATTGAGTCTAGAGCCACGAGATTCATCAAAAGATCTCTTAGGTACACATGACATTTTTATCGCTTGACGTTCAATAATAAGAACGCAAGTGATACTTTATCGTGTCCTTCACGATCCTAGCAACTGCCGAGAACATTTATGAGAGGTTCACACATGTGATCCTCGTGATTGAATGGAAACTCCCTGCCGTGGTCAACATCAAACACCCCCGGACAAAGAGGTCACCCGGTAACTCCCGTGGATTACGCTTTAGTGTGTCTCAAACGGCTCTGTGAGGTGATGCTTCGTGTACCTCAACGACTCATTTGAAGTGTAGATGTACTTCGTACATCGTGTTATCTCACTTGTGGGACTCCAGGTTCAGAACGCCTTTGTGAGAATTAGAGTTGTGTTTTCACACTATGTTGTTAACACTCTCGAAGTTCGAACTTGTAAGTGTCGAATCGCTTATTACTAACCTTTCTTATGTTTTCTTATGGAAGCTCGGAGCGGTGATCGTCGATTCTTCACATGCTCATACCAACAACATCACTAATGGAAGTTCTCTCAAAAGGGCAACACAAAGTCATAATGATTCTTCGTCAAGTCAAAGAATCTACAAAGTTTAAAGACTAAGAGAACTTCATCGATCGAAATCCAACGTTAAAGAGCGTGCGAGCATGTTGAAGAAAGACGGGAGACACCGGAGCAACGGCGCACTGATGCGCATAACAACAACATACTATCACTACCATCACAAAGAACAAAGTAAATGATGACGCCAAAGCGTAATACTTCAAAGGAAACAATTTCTCTACACTAGGGAGATTGTTCGAATCAAGACACTTATTCTCACAAGAAAGAAGAACGTGAAGACGCCAAAGCTACTATTACATCAACACCTACAACGTTTATCACTCTTTCATTCATCACCAACACTTAGGGGGAGATTGTTGGAATCACTCATAAACATTAATTCAAGTGTTAGTGATTCATATGTAATAGTTAGCTTAATATGGCCTTTATGTTTGTTATTAAGCTTAAGCTTATGTAGAAGGCCCATAAGCCTTGGCCCAAGCTCCATAGAAGGGAAGGAGTCTAGAAGTGTTGCCCTAGCTCCTTTCCCTATAAATACTCTTTTGTATAACTCACTTGAGGGTTGGTTGTTCAATTTATCCTTCATACTCTCACGATAACTATTCTTATTATTCATATGCAGTGTGTTTGGTATTGTTCAACCGATCTCTTCTTCTCCATTTCTTATATTGATGCTTGTGTTACTAATATGGGAACATAAAGCGGATACATAGTAATTCGAGAGATTAAAAGGTAACAAAAACACAAAACAATATTATTTGTGGCCTTGTGGAAATCGTGGGTTAACAACTCACAAATTTTTCACTTGATTTATCGGTCGATTAGGTAATTAGTTGAATTTTTTGTCAACGACATTGGCCGGTAAAAGAGTAGTTAATCGGGGAAATTTGCGCAGATTTCCACAAAAAACTTGTCAACAAATTAGTATGTAACTTATCGCATAACCGGAAAATTTACAACAACTTTTCTACGGATGATTGGTCAATCAATTGGTGTGTAAATTGTAACTTATTCGTCGGAATTTACCACGACTATTCCCCTGTGAGAAAAATCGATGAGAAATGACAATTTTTTAAGTAGTGATTGGATCTCTAAATCAAACTCACTTTAACTCTGAAGTCACAAACCAATAGATGCTGATCTCCAATGTATCCGGTGGAGTTATCATGTCACCATCGAACTAACTTAAACCTACATCAATTACCTAAAGGTTGAGGTGGACTAAAAAATAGCTAAAACCTATGTTTCAAAACTCGAGGTAACCGACGCCGGTTCAACCGGTTGGAGAGGCGAATGCGATTGGATTTTTGCATGTTTGAGAACCGGATTGAACAATCGGTTTTTAGTTGACTGTGGTTGACCGATTGATAAACCCGACGGGTCATATCTTTTTGTAAAAAAAATCTAACAAAACCTTTTTTTCCCATCACCCTTTCTAAATTTAATTGACAAGTTGAAATGGTAACGATTAATATTAGTTAAATTTTATAAAACAATAAATAAGAGTTATAAACTAGTTTAGAAACACCAACTACTATAGTTTTAATATAAACTGTTATCACTTATAATTATAAGTTGATTGTTGTCGCAAATCTTTGTTATATTATTCTAGATAGATATAGAACTTAAAAATAAGGCTTATTGGTAGAGTCTCAATCTTCTTCAATGGTCTAATCAATGTTTTCAAACCCGGTTGATTCCCGGCCAGTTCAACTGGCCGGACCGGTGCCCGACCACAAAACGGATAAAAAATCGTTAATCGCTAGACCGCCGAGCTTTGAGTGACCCGGGTCTTGAAATCCGGTTGGGTTTGTTTTTTTTTCAATTTTTTTAATAAAACCCAGGTTGACCCGGCCGAAAAAAAATAGTAATAATAAATGGAAAACCGGGTTGACATGGGTCAAACCAAAGTGTTTCTACATGGCCCAACTCAAGTCGATTAAAAACCAGATTTTTAAAACATTGGGTCCAATCGAATATATAAATAAATTTGGACAAATCATGAGATCATGCAAAACTACATATTAAATATAGAAAAAATATATATCTATACTATATTATAAAAGACTTTGGACTTCCTATAAAAAGAAGTCTTAAATTTTAAAACAAAAAACATTACTCATAAAAGAAAATTAAAAAAATTAATGTAAAATTTAAAAATGTAAGTCTCGTTTAAACCATATAGTAACCTTTCCAATAAGATACATTTTAATAGAATTGTTTATAAAAAAAAAATAAAAGTGCTAACTATTTATTCTATTAATAATTTAGACATTTTATTTTTGAAAAACATATATCTACTACGTTATAAAGTATATGAGATCTAAATAAGAAATATTTAAAATGAAAACATTTACTCGTCACAAAAACATAGTCATTACATGTTGCGTATAGTCTTGGTGACTCTTCTAATAGTGTGTGTGTGTATATATATATATATATATATATATATATATATATATATATATATATATATATATATATATATATATATATATATATATATATATATATATATATATATATATATATATATATATATATATATATATGTATATAATCGGTTCTTCGATTTAACCGGTTAAACCGGTGACCGATAAATAGGTGACTAAGCCGATTTGATAAAAAAGCGGGTTTTAAAACATTTGCTAAAATTGTGGGTAGAAAATAAACTTCTAATGGCTCCAAAAACTCAAAATTAATAAGGGTTATGAATATAGAAACGGGTCCCCCAATATAACGTTGATCTTTCGATACACACAAAAGTATAAATAACTAAGGGCTCGTTTGGTTTGTAGATGAGTTTAGAATTAGGATTTAGATTTGAATTATGATTTGAAAAATTGGATTTGAATTTAGTATAGGTTTAAATTAAATGAGAGGAGAAAAATATATAATAAATGAATATATTATATATATATTATAAATGAGAATAATTTATAAGTATAAAAATATTATTATTGTAAAAATAAAAATAAAATTAAATATGAATGGTAGATATAAAAAAATAGGCCCATTTAAAATGATAATATTTAACAAAAAGTAGTTAAGTGAGATGGGTTTAGCACATGGACACAAATTTAGTACTCATCCCCACTGGTGAGACTCACTCCAACAAACGATACAACAATATTTTGCATCATTCCCAAATCCTAACCTTACCCCCTCAAACCAAGCATCTCTAAATCTAATACTTTGTACACTCGGACATGAATTTGGCCTTTTGGGCCACGGATCAAATTCAAGTCTATATATTCTACAACGGTTTGTGAATTGTCTTTGTAACACACCTCAAATTACCTTACAAACAATGAAACATGCCAACTTTTCGACGTGAGTCTTGAATTTTCAAGAGTAAAGCAGAAAATATATCCCTGTGGTTCGGATTTACAGTACCTTCCATCCTTGTCGAAACGATTGGCTAGTTACATCCTTAGTTAGCCAAACGTTAGCCATTCTACATCCTTGGTCACTAACTCGTTATTTTTCGAGCTACGGGTATAGGAGGGTTGCTTTTGGTCTTTTTACTCATATAAGGAATGTATTTTGTAGTTTAGTCTTACATAAGAGGATGTATTTTGCAATTTACTTTTATACTTTACTTTTTTAATTATTATTATTATTATTATTATTATTATTATTATTATTATTATTATTATTATTATTATTATTATTATTATTATTCACTTATATTTTATTTTCTAACGCTTTCTGTTCGTCCGTTTTTTATTTTTTGTCGTTTTCGTTTAGATCATTTTCCGTTTAGTCCAATTTTTCCTTTTTTCTTTTTCCTTTTAATTTGCCATTTTTTTATCCGTTTCATCGTTTTATATGCGATGAGTTTTGCCATGCGGAAACGTTTTTTTGTTTTCACCTTTTTTAAGTTTCGTTTTTTTTTTTTTTGTTTTCTTATGTTTTCATATGTTTTTATACTATTTCAACATATTGAAAATTTTTTCAAAAAATTTGAAAAAAGATTTCCAAAAAAAACTGAACCAAGAATTAAAAAATTCCAAAAAATTTTGATTTTGAAAAAAATTGGAAAATTCCAATTTTTTTTTCAGAATTTTGAAAGAAATTGGAAATTTTTTAAATTGTTTTTGGAAATGTTTTTATTAAAAATGGAATTTGTTTTTCAAATTAAAATCTTTTTCTGAATTTCAAATTTCTGGAATTTCAATTTTATTTTGGAAAATTATTTTGAAAAAATCTCAAACAAAAATTTAATAAAATGTAGAAAAACGAACAAAATGTAAAAAACAAACAAAACGGATGAAAATGGCAAACGTATAAAAATAAGCGTTAAATAAAATATGAGTGAATAATAACGCTTTCAACAACAACAACAACAACAATAATAATAATAATAATAATAATAATAATAATAATAAAAATAATAATAATAATAATAATCCTATGAGTTTTTATTGATATGGGTTTCTCCTTCTTCTTTTCTTTCTGCATGAACTTGAAGGATGCGAACCTTAAAAGCATTCGACGATTCTCTATGACTCAAGATATTGGAGCCAGCGCTGCGGTTCATATTTTTAATAGGATAGTTTTGCTAGTTTCTTATTCTAGAGGTGTGGGGGCCCAAAGTTGGTTTTTGAACTTCCCACTAATTTTTTGTAAATCCTATGAGTTTTTAATAAAAGTGTTGATTATAAATAATAATAATAATAATAATAATAATAATAATAATAATAATAATAATAATAATTAAAAAAAAGTAAAGTATAAAAGTAAATTGCAAAATACATCCATCTTATATGTAAAAGAGTAAACTACAAAATACATCTCTTATATGAGTAAAAAAACCAAAATAGCCCTCCTCTATTCTCCATTTAGCGGTTAACGAAGAAAACTAACAGAGTTAGTGACCAAGGATGTAGAATGGCTAAAGTTTGGCTAACGAAGGATGTAACTAGCCAATAGTTTCTGACAAGGATGTAAGGTTTCGAAAATCAAACCAAAAGGATGTATTTTGCAGTTTACTCAATTTTCAATATTGTCTAGAACTCACCGTGTACTTTTTATTCAATTCTACAATTCCAAAAGCTCCATTATTGGACCAATAGTCCAATACGTACCCTTATTTCGTTTGTTTTTATCTCATGTAAATAAATTGGTCTTGCTTTTCTCTCTAACTTATTAAATCATAATCAAGTCGTTGCTATATATTGGTCGTCTTAAATAACTCGAGTAGCATTCTACTAGTTGTATTTCTTTGCTATTCTATAAATGAAATACGTACGTCGTTCATGCTAAGATGATTTTACCATTTGGTTTCTGGTCTTTTGCAAATTGACAAATGGCCAACAAGATCATGAGAAGGCTGTTAAATGATGATAAAACTTGTAGATTCTTTTGTATTATTTATCGATATTTATAGATTACATAAGACTTAACGAAAAACCCTAATTGACCTAAGCGCACAATCTGGATTGCGCCAACTCATCTAAACACACTCTATACCCTCTTACGCGGTCCCGTAGCAAATCGCAAAGCTCAGGGTTAAGCAATGAAACTAAAATAAATAAAAAACATGGATAAAAAGCAATAATTTGTTGATTATGAAATCCAGCAGCACGCAGAAGAAATTTTGAAAGAAGCAAAAACAAACAAAAGCAAAATCAAATAGTTGATGAAGACAAACGAAAACAAATGGATTCAAATCTTCAAACAACAAAATCAAAAGGGAGATTAAAAAAAGGCCTTTTTGGCAGCAGTTACATTTCGGTGGCACGTCCATCGGTCAACGGAGGTAGTTTTAGTTAGGTTTTGTGCAGATTTAAAAATTGAAGAGAATGGCGCTGACGACGCTAGTTAATTCCAGACGGTTGAAAAGTTATGGCTAAAACAAGTAGAACCTAGCTTTTTAGCCCGAAAGGATAGTGTTAATGGATAAGTTTTGACGGGTGTCATAAAAGCAAGCGGTTCATGATGGCGTAACTAATACTCGGATCAAACAATGCTAATAACATGATAATAGAAACCCCATACGTATCATATATCATTGATCCAATATCTATAATGATAAATACATAAATCCTATGAACCCTAGCGGACCATAAACTACAAACCATGTCTGGGCTTTTTATCTTACAACTAATACTTCTCGGTAATTCGAATGGCGAAATCGCGAAAGTTCGGATCGTAATAGAAAACCAGAAATATTGAAGCAATAAATAATTTGTTGATGAAGATACCTAACAACAAACGAAGACACGTCTAGAAGCATAAGCAAAAGCTTAAACAACTAGTAAAAGCAAACAAATAGCAAATTGATGACGTACCCTCTGATCAGGTCGAAGGACTACCATTCGACCTCAGTCGAATTTGCATGACGAAAGGTCAAGTCTATCTTCCTGAGTCATCGATGGCGTAAAACCATTCATCATTTATATGGTTACCAGTTGGGAAGTCGCAAGTAGAAGGCCTAAGCCTTCGGTCCGGTGGCCACTTTAAGACAAAGGAGAACATTGACTTGGTCTTACCCACGTTCCCACTATCTCCTTAGATTTCCCGCCAAGACATAGATAGTGGGGATGAAGCCCTAGCGGTTACCACAAAATCATGGGACACCCCCATGATCTCCGAAACATATGCAAACACTCTCCAAGCTTATTTCTCCATCTATAAATAGGTTGGACGATTCATTTCAATGGTATGTTCACTCAACACAACATTTCACATTCTCTACATTACTTACAACAAATATCACATACTTACTCGCACGCCGGAGGTGGTTCGCAGGGTCCAACCCCCTGCTCATGCGATCACTTAACGGTGTCTTGTATTCTTATTGCGATTGGCTACAAGTTTGGCGCAAGCATAACACCCATCATACCCTTCATCATCATCGAAGGCCCGGTCGTCGATTTATTGTACAATCGGTGAAGCCATCCATGGGACCCGTTACAATTGGTCTCGTTATTCCAAACTTATAATCATTGAATCACACTTTACTACTTTTACGGCATGAATCAAGAAAGGAAGAAGATACTCGATGGATGGAGTCCCGGATAGATCTCAATAGCCTTTAGAAGAAGCGGATAGTAAACGTGTAATCACAAGCAAACTATAGAGAACCTCTAATAAACTTTACGTCCACGCCTTGAAATATGAACACAAGAGTTAAAGAAGACAATAGAACTAAACTCTTGATCCTCTATGGATCTATATTTAATTACTAAGAATGTGTTTTTCAAAAGTGTACATAAACCTAGCCATGGGGTTTCTTTTTTATACTAGTAAGAAACCTAATTATGCTTACAAACACCATTAGAAAAGATATGCATTATCTCTTCCTAAAATAACTCATGCATTAACTAATTACTAATATCTGAGGATACTACTATCTGCGGAAACAAATCTATGCCAGTAATGTTGGATATTGGATTTCACATACACATCAAACCATAACACAAAGTGGCGTATAATGGTGAGTTCTAGAGAGAGAAAGTTAGAGGTTTTGGGAACTTAGTGAGAGAAAGAAAAACTATTATTATGAGCTCCAACTCTCTACATTTGGAGGTAGAGAGTATTTATAGTCTTACATAAATACGCCACACAACGAGCGTGGATCGGGCATACAGATTGGGTAAAGACCCGTCCGTCCTCCACGGTGTTACTAAACTAAATACTACTTAACTAAATATAACTATGACTACGAGCATTCTAGCGATTACATATACTTGAGGTGACCGACTCTTTAATACCCGGAATTTCTAATTCCTAACAATCTCCCTCTAAGGGAGGTCACCTCAAACATATACTAAAATGACATTGAATACAATCGGATATTACATTAACAATTGATCTTGCATTCTTGATGTAGTACTTTGCTCGGCTTCGTAGTCATTGATTCCACTCATTGCATGTTTGGTTAATCAAGTGGAGGTCTTTTGATCACGTGATAATAATGTTGAGCCACTTTTGAGATCATCGGCTAATAGAAAATCTCGATACATCCATTGTGGTGTTGGTATTATGTGATGTTGTGACATTCGGACCGACATGCTCACATTATGGATCATGATATATTCTCATCAGAGTAGCGGAAGCATTCGTTGATTCATGATATTGGCGGCAGCAGCGAAGCATGGAGTGAAAATATCCGAGTCATTGATGCACTAATCATGATTTCTTTTGAGATGAATGTGTTAGGTGAGCATGCGGCTATGTATTGACCGCTTCATTCGATCACCGCAAGCGTGGGTGTACCTACGCATAAGACAGCGATTAGCAATAAAAGCGCACGAAAGTGTCTTTGATCACTTTCGATGAATTGAGGTACCACGCCCCGGTTCCCGTTGATCGGTACATAAGTACTACCTTTGTGATCGGTATAATTCGAAGAAGAATTTCCTTGACAGGGTTTTCGCAGTTGCTCTATTTGTTCTCAAACCGAACGTCTCAAAGAAGACAACACGAGTGAGTGAACCAAATAATTTACGTCCACCGATTGATGAAAAGAGATTTGAAAAACAATCGTGTATTGCTCAATAGAAATTGTTTTGCAATATAACGAAGGTTTTAATGAAAATCAATTATCAATCATAAAACACCTTTTGATTTGAAAAATTAGTACACGGTCGACGTGCTAATGAAAAGAGTTTTAAAGCACAAAGACCGGTTTTCAAAGGTATCCGTCAATCCATAACCTGAACCAGGATTGATTCAAAAGATTGAATCGCCCATTGTTTTACGTTCGGTTGTCACATGGTTGATCTATATAATAGATCTCACATGCCACCTACCGGGAGCTTGTTAGATGTTGGCTCCAGAAGGCTTTCCATCTTCATTGTGAATATGTAAACACATCACTCGGATGTTACGGCAATACCACAAGGATAATGCGTAGGACTCAAGATATAATCTCTCTTTCCACATTGTGTGAAACAGAGAGTCTTCATTGAAAGTGTCCTAATGAGATTTATTGATGATCTCGTGGCTCTAGACTCAATTTGTGCATATTTGGATCCTATATCCGAGACTAGGGAGAGGGTCTCCTCCTTCAATATCAACAATCTCTAAGAGAAAGTCGATAGATAATGTCGGTTCCCGTGAGAATGAAACAAGTCCTTTTAAGAGGAACTTGAGTGGTTTTGGAAAGTTGAAGTGCAAAGCGATGGGTCCATGACGTCTTGTCTTCAATACCGATGTTACCATCAGTAGCATATGAATTGAACCGGTTTACGCCCTAAGGTTGAATATATGGAGGGCTATTTGTTTTCACCCTTTTCTCATTCAATTCTTTTTAATTCTTCAACCCCTTCATTGCTTACCGAGACTTCATAGCAAGAACCTTGTTGGGTTTATTCCAGTACTAGCTCGGTCTTAGTCCGCACTCTTCCCATATCTCATTTTCTCCTTTTATCATCATACCTAAGAACTCTACACTAACTAGTGGATAGTCCCTTGGTAGATCCCTCCGATTCTGGCGGATCATGGGAACACATACCTAACCTTATCGTCCTTATATCACCATACATAATGTAAAGTTGGTCGGTCTTTTGGTATTGTTCATCTGCCATAGGAACCAATTGAAAACCATTTGAAAATCAATCCGGATACTTATGATATTTTATCAAAGCATTTTGTACCTGAATTGTTTTGATATTTTTAGAAGAAGAACTCCCCTCAACATGTGAATCAAGTATTTGAAATAGTTTTCCACACGGAGGCAAGAGAAAGAATTAACTTCTTTGATTACCATTTTAAAAATATCAACATCACTTCCCTAATCGAATCAAGTAGATAAAGCATTTTGGGGAAGGATGAGGTTTTCATGATTTTGCTCCCCTCAATATGTGCCTCGAGATTTGAAAAGAGTTTTGCACATACTAGAGGGAACCTGCACCTTGAGATAAGTTATCACGTTTCAAATCATAGGTTTAAGATAGATGCTCCCCTCAACATGTGCATGGAAAATTTGAAATCGTTTGTCACATGTGGGAAGGAGAGCTTGTACATCCTTATAAAACCATTTACCGAATTATCGGTTTAAATCCAATTTAAATCACACATTCTCCCCGATCACAATTATCAAATCATTTGAGATTTGTGATCTCTTATAGATTTAAATTGATTTTGAAAGCTTTTAAGGAGAATTGTGACTTGATTATGAAAGCGTTTTAAGTGATAATGATCGGATTTTAAGACTTTAAACTCCATTGATAAAACATGCATGAATATCTTTTGAAAACAATTGAATGCCAAATAACTTTTTAATTTAATTGAAATCATTCTCCCCTCAATCAATGACATAGGTTGTTGATTGAGAGATTGATATTTTGACAAATAAGTCCAGATGATTATCAAAAATAGAGACTGAGTTATTTTTCAAAGCGGTTAGTTTTCAAAGCCAGATAAATGTTTAAAGAATCCGAGCATGGAATTTTGAAAACATGATAAAGTATGGCTCTGTTCTTTCTTTGAAAAGCGGGTTCTTGCCGAAATGACAATAAACCATTGTTTCTCTTTCTCCCAAAAATATTTTTGATTTTTTGATTTTTTTTTTATTTATTTTTTTTATTTTATTTTTTTAACATTGAACAACATCTAAAGTCCCGTGTCATTCTTTGAATGACATCACAAAGACCGTAGATATTATCGAACCGAGAAAACGCATGACAAAATGACAATATTTTTGAAAATTTTTGAATTTTTCAGATTTTTATGGTTTTTGAAGGTTTTATAATTTTGTATTTTGATTTTTGAATAGATATATACAAGAGATAGATGAAGATAGACTTTTACTCCTCGTCTTCCTCACGAAGGACGTTTGAGTGTTTCTGGTTGAAGACTTTTCAAGCCAAGGCGTGGAAGAATAAACTCAAAACGTTCTCTTGGAAGAGCTTTGGTGAAGATGTCTACGCTAGCGATATTCAGATCTCACAAAATAGAGTTCCACCACACCTTTTTCCACTTGTTCCCCGATGAAATGATGTCGAATGTCGATATGCTTTGCTCTTGAGTGTTGAACGTTGTTGCATGAGAGAGCAATAGCACTTTTATTATCACAGTACAGAGGGATTTTGTTGAATTCAAAGCCATAGTCGGATAATTGAGATCTCATCCATAAGACTTGAGCACAACAAGATGACATGGCTATGTATTCAGCCTCTGTAGAGGAAATAGAAGTACTCATTTGCTTCTTTGAAGACCAGCTTACATGCTTATCACCCAAAAATGAAGCACCTCGGGGCATGTACTTCGCGAGTATCTTGACATCCTGCATGATCGGCATCGCATAGGGTCAGTTAGTGACATACCGGTGTCCTTCGCGTACCAAAGTCCCATATTGATGGTTCCTTGGAGATACCGAAAGACCCGTTTAACCGCTTCAAGGTGCTTTTTAGTAGGCTTAGCATGGTATCTAGCACACATGCAGACAGCGAACAAGATGTCGGTCTACTAGCGTGAGGTACATCGGGGATCCAATCATACTACGATATTTTGTTTGGTCAATCATGATCACTGAGTGGTCCTCATCTAGTTTGGTTCGATCAATCATGGGAGTGTCAACAGGGTCACTTGAATCAAATCCAAATTTCTTTAAGATCTCAGTTGCATATTTAGATTGATTTATGAAAATGCCTCCGGGACTTTGTGAAATTTGTAATCCCAAGAAAAATGACATTTGTCCCATCATTGACATTTGAAATTTTGAACTCATTTCATTAGAAAACGATCACATTCCATTGGGTCAGCCGAGGCAAAAATAATATCATCAACATAAATTTGAACGTGAATTAAATGTTTGCCTGACTTCTGGTGAACAATGTTGGATCAACTGCTCCTTTGCTAAATCCGGTTGATAGAAGAAACTTTGACAGCGTATCATACCATGCCCTTGGAGCTTGCTTTAAACCATAAAGGGCCTTCTTCAAAGCGATAAAGCGTGAGTAGGATGCTCTTGATTTACAAATCCTTCGGGTTGGTGGACGTGAGACGACTTCTTTAAGATCTCCGTTCAGAAATGCCGTCTTTACATCCATTTGATAGACTACCATGTTCTTACTTGCGGCATTAGCCAAAAAGATTCTAATTGCCTCGATTCGAGCCACCGGAGCAAAAGATTCTTCAAAGTCTATACCCTCCTCTTGACGGTATCCTTTAGCAACTAATCGAGCCTTGTTCTTCAACACATCACCATGCTCATCAAGTTTCACTTTGAAGATCCATTTTAGAGCAATAATCATAGCACAATCTGGAGCGGTACTAATTCCCATACATCTAGTCGATCGAACTCATGAATTTCATCTTGCATAGCATTGAACCGGCTATCTTCATTCATGGCGGTTTTAACATCTTTTGGTTCGATCTTAGAGAGTCGGAGTTGAAGAAGCACCATAAGGCATCGGTTGCAAGTTGTTTCCGTGTGGATCTTGGGCGAGAGGGATTTCCAATGATGTTGTCTAATGGATGATCGTGAGTCCATTTTTGAGGTGTTCATGTGGTAGTTGTTGAGGGTGAAGTAGCGAGTCGATGTCTCTGAAGAGATGGTTCGAATGAAGATTCAGGAGCAAATATGTTTTCAAATGGAGCATCTTGAGGTTAGCAAAGGGATTAACTTCATCATTGATGCGAGAAACATTTCCATGATGTACATTTGAAGAATGATGATTTGTTGATGAGGCGGAAGGATCGTGAGAGCACTTCTTGACTTAAAGATATTGAGGCGAGGGATTGACTTCATTCACTGGAATATGAGCACTCTTTGTAGGGATCAACACCTCATTAGTACTTGGATCATAAAGTTCATCAAACATAGGATCAAACAATTTCTTTAAATCATCTTCAGATGGAGGTACATATGGAGTTTCTTGAGAAGAGTTTGGAACAAGGGATGAACCAATTGGAATGTTTTGAAGTGCGGGTCCGAATGAATTGTTAGGAGCCGTTTGACCGTCGACTCATCAAACGTAGCGTGAATTGTTTCCATGATGTTTCCGGTTCTTTTGTTGTAGATTCGGTATCCCTTTTTGTTTGGTGCATACCCTACAAATACTCCAATGTGTGCTTTAGCTCTAAGTTTGCCTAAGTCTTGACCCTCATTAGTTGGATAGCACAATGCTCCAAACACACGAAGGGAAGAGAGATTAGGTTTTCTGTTGTGGACAAGTTCATATGGTGTCTTTCCATGAACAGTGTGAATCAGGGAACGATTTTGTGTGTAGCATGCGGTGGCAATAGCTTCAGCCCAGAGAAACATTGGAACTTTTGAGTAAATCGGCATTGTTCTAGCGGCTTCTACAAGAGTTCGATTTCGCCTTTCAACTACACCGTTCCGTTGAGGAGTTCGTGGAACACTTCTTTGATGGCTGATTCCAATGCTTTCATAAAATTCACTAAGTTTTTTTGTTAACAAACTTCGGTTCCATTGTCGTCCGGATAATTCGACGGTTTTGTTAAGTCGAACTCGCAGTACTGCTTGATGAGTTTGATGATGATATCAGGAGTTTCATCCTTTGTCCTTAAGAACTTGACCCCGGTGAATCTAGAGTAATCATCAACTATAACTAACACATATTTCTTCCCAAAGATATTGCTGACTCTCATTGGTCCACATAAATCCATATGAATTGTATGAAGAACTTCTGTGACGAGTTAGTAGGTTTGGGTTTATGGGCATACTTCTTGCTTTTTCCCAATTGACATGTTGAACAAAGATGATCCTTTTCATACTTTAGTCGAGGTAAACCTACAACTAAGTCCTTTCTGGAGAGATCATTGATGGTGCCGAGGTTCAAGTGATTGAGACGTCGATGCCATAACCATGACTTTGTTTTTGAAGCCTTTGACAACAAGCAAATTGGAGAAGACTTCATCATATCTTCTATAGAGATGGTGTAAAGATTTGAACCACGAGTTCCTCTTAAAAGTTCCTTACCATCAAGTTCTCTAACAAAACAAGTATGTTTTCAGAAGGCTACTTCTAGATCAGAGTCACAGAATTGACCAGACAGAGAACGCAGTTATGACCAAGACCTTCCACATAGTATACTCTAGAGATAACACTATCACCAACAACATAATCACCATAACCCATAATTACACCGAAATGATCATTACGAATCTAAGCGTCGATGAATTTGCTCACGAAGTTCATGAGCCGCGACCGGTCTCCAGTCATATGCTTGGAACGACCGAGTCCAGTACCACGTAACGATTTGAACGATCTGCAGTTGAACACAGACAAGAATGGATAACTGGTAATTGGGATCCCCATGCAAGAATGGGTTCCACTTGGTTAGTAACGAATGGTGGAACACCCACATCGAAAGAAACATCCATATCGAAGTAGAAGCAATGGAATCATTGGGAATAGATGCAATCTTTGGTGTCGTATTTGACCTATTCAAAGTATGTTCACTTCTTAAGGGAATAGTTCTACCAGGAGGCATCCATTTTCTAGTGGGCATAATCTTAGCAGTTTGAGAGCAAAACCGATTATTCTTATGGCCAAAAGGTATCCAATAATAACCTATCTTTATAAAAGTTCTTCCCGTGGGTTTCCACTGTTTTCTAACAATCTTTCGGTTTTGCCTTTTTGCCTTATTTGCACGATTATTAGCATTAACAATTTTAACGGGCATTTGACAGCATTAGACAAAGCATTCACACCACATTCATGATTAGCAACTGAATTCAAGCAGACATCATTACAAGGTTTGCAAATAGTATCAAAATTCGAATTAATTACTGACGCCTAAGGCTAATACTAGAATCAACACGATTCGTTTTATTCAACTCAAGCTTAAAGTTCCTAGATTGGTCTTCTACTCTCTTCCAATGCACATTCTTAGCTTGCAAGGTCCTATCATTCCTTGTATTGTCTTGAGACTTTGACATGCTTGCTTTAATGTCACTTGATTACTCTGTAGAGGGAATGGAAACATTAGTTGGTTGATCTAATTTTTGCATTCCTGAACTTGATGTGCAAGGATCTCAAGTACTAGAAGGCACATTAGTGTATACTTTCTTAAGACTGTGATTTGAGCTTTTTGCGGCACACTAAACGTTCACTTTCTTAGCACTAACATATCTGGAATCTAAACTACTTGAAGGCACATTAGTGTTTCCTTTCTTAAGACTGGGCATAGAACGGATTTCTGCTTGGCACTAGGCATAGAACAAGGCATCACAGCTTTGCCTTTTGCACCTAAGATTAAGGATTTGGGACATATGGCAATTACACATTCTAGCAACTCTTGAGATCGTTTGGCCTGGAGGCAAGCAAACCTAATTTCACTATCAAGAGGTTTGTTAATGAAATCCTCTTCGACAATCTCACGGAGACATTCTTGACTATCCTTAAGGTGAGCACAATATTCATGAAAAGCATGTTCATTATTCCTAAGATGAGGAGGAATATATTTAACTGTCACAGTGTATTTGCAGTCTAAGGGTGACTTTGAGACAACATTCTAATTGAAAACAAGTGGCGGTTCCCATTTCCCGACTTCTCGATTCTCAATTTCCTTTTGTAAAGACGTTATTTTTCGTTGTTTTGGTCACGGGTGACTTTTATTGAATCATATAACTCTTTAAAATGTCGTTTAACTTTTTCATTTTCTTCTAGAAAACTTTCGTTTTCCTTTTGTAAGGCATCAACTAAGTTTTGAAGATGAAAAGTTTGAGAATTCTGAGAATCTAAAGGAGGAGGCATTTGGGAGCTTGTCATATTGTTCGTTTGACCCTTTAATTGAGAGATTTGGGCTTTCAACTTTTCGATCGTGTTGCACGAGCTTGAATCGTTCATCACGTTTGTTAATTTGAAAAAGCGCATCAAACTCTAGGAGCATCCGAGGATGTCTTGATATTTGAAGTTTTGACATTTTCTTTAAGATGTTGATATTTTAGTTGTAAATTAAAATGCTCAACTTTCAGTTTAGAAAAATGTTTAACCAAATTGTCGTGATCATCCAGTTCAATTTTCTCGTTTAGTTCAGAATTAGTTTTTCAAGCTCAATGACACGATCATGGGAGACTTTCAGTGCAACCGATAATTCATGAAATTTGGAAGCATTAAGGGAACAATTTGTAGCGTTGAAAACACATCTGAGTAATACATTCGAAATAAGGTTCTCATTTAGTGTATGCAAGTTCTTCCTCTCAATCTCATTATATTTTAGTGCTCGCTCATAGTCACTAACTTCAACTATCATTGCATCAAATTCCTTTTCCATTCCCTTAATATCAGTTTCTATCCCCTTTTAAGACTCTCAAAGTGATCTTTTAGAAGTTTAAAGAAAGGCATGACCTCCGTTAAATAACATTCTTTCATTTGCTCAAAACCTCTTTCTCCTTCCGTAATACCAGTGGGTGTGATCCTTTTCTTGCAAGTTTTCTCAAAATCAGCAAATAGTTGAAGTATAACATATTGGCTAATTAGGGTCTTGCTTTTAGTGGCAATTGTTCTAGGAACAAGATGCATTGGTGTATTAGGAGGATACACAGTCGCTCTAGGCATTTTCCAAAGAGGAGGGTTTGTTTCAACAATATTTTCAGCTTTTCGCTTATCTAAATCCATTTTCTAGAAAACTTGTTCGGGAGTCAACAATGTCGAGGTTTAAACATGTTCAAGGAAATCCAGTTTTCCTTCTTGTAATCATGGGGTGTGATCTTTATTTTCTTCTCTCTACATTTAGGATCATCTAATTTCTTGTTCATCTTTTCCCTAGTGACTTCATCTGATTTCTTATCTTCCTCGGTGCACTCAACGCAACTAGGTTTCTGTCTAGGTTTAAGGATTTCATTGCCATCATAAAGAACCTTATGAGCATTTCTAGCCCTTTTTAATGACCTCTGGATTTGGTTCCTCAACAAGGGGAATGCTATGCTTATCGCTTAGGACCCTATGCTGAGTGATCATGTGAGCAAATGAATGGTGTTCCTTGTATGTACAACTTGTTTTCAAGTTTGTTTTTCAAAGTTTTCAGATTAGAAAAATCTTTCAAGAGTTTTGATTCCTTTGCATTAAATTCTTGCTTAAGCATTTTCACATTTTCTTGAAGTTCTTGTTTTTGCTTAGCAGTTTTAGAAAGTTTTTCTTGCAAGGAATTTAACTCTTGTTTTAATACTTCTTCTTGAAAATTACTTTTTCTAATAATTGTACGCACTTGGTCATCCATTTCCCGCTCACGAGTGGTCAACTCAAATTTAGCACGTTGTTCATAAATAGCAACACGTTCTTTATAGGCATTTAATTCAGATATTACAGACTCATCGGGGGCACAGCGGATGTATTCATCAAAAATATAGTCATTGTTGATTGCAGGAGATGCATCACTTGGTACAACTTCACTTTCACTTTGTTTCACATATTGATCATATGGGACAACATTGATATTACCCATATTTTCAATATTTGATACAAAAGTTTCATTGATAGTACTTTGTCATGCATCTTTTGCACATCAGCATCATCGTATAGTTTTAGTACCTCTGAGATGAGTGTGTCTTTGGATGGGCCAGTCTGTGTTGAAGAGGAGACCTTGGGAGAAACCATTGGAGAAATGCTAGCCATAAAGATTGTGTGTGCAGTAGGTCCATCATCCACATCACAGTCGTATGCATCACAATCAGCGACTTGAAAGGCATTCTGATGATTGTGACCTATCTCCTGAATAGGCAGCTCATCCACATCTGCATCATAGGTCTTGGCATTGCCCTCGAGAAGAAACAACAATTCCTCTTCATCCAAAGTAGCACCATTATCCCGAGCTTGCACAAGCAGCATCTTATCTCTGAAGTAATCGGCATTCGTGGACGCTTTGGAGATGTGCAGTTCCTTGCAATGTGTCCCTCACCACCACAATTATAACATTTGATCGGCTTAGCTTGACCTTGATTACCATTCCTTCCTCGATTCTGATTAACAACATAACCTCTCCCAGCTCCACCTCTTCCCCGATCATCTTGTCTTTCCTGAATGGTTGCACCACGATCCTCCCATCTTTAAAAGTAGCTTGATTGTGTGGGTTAGATGCTGTTCTGAGGTTGTTATTGGTTTGTGGGAGAGAATTCATGTTTTGACTAATCCGAAGAGCTAGTTGATTAATGAAATTACCCACGTGTGCATCAGCATCAGCTTGTTTGAACATAGGATCCGGAATTAGTTTGTGATTACCATTTCCCATGGGTATGACTTGTGAGGCTTTGGTTGTGATTCCGATGTTTGAGTAGAAGGCAGCTGAGTCATTAGACGAGCTTGTCTCTCCACGTTGGTTTTGAACTGATTAAGAACCAATTTTTCAAACATAGCATGTCTCTCATTCTGAAGGAGGAAGGCATAGAGTTGCTCATAGTTTGTATTCTTCAATCCTTTAGTGAGCTTCGCAGAAGTGACAAACTTGTGCCATTCGGGATTCATGTTGTTCACAAATTTTGAGTTCAGCTGAATGTTAGGCATAGTCATTCCGATGTTCCTCATGTCATTCACCAACTTATGAAATCTCACATAGTACTCATAGACACTCTCATCTGGTTTCATCTTGAAGTGTTCAAATTCATCATAGAGTTGTGATTCTCTGTCTTCCATAGTTAATTCAGCACCTGAGAGAAGCATCTTGACATTATCCCATACCGCCTTTGCCTCGGTGTTGTGATTGATCAGCTTGTAGATGTCTTTAGGAAGACCTTGAAGAACAATGTTAGAAGCCCCGATATCAGCATCGAATCTCTTTTTCTCCTTATCATCAAGCTCATCATACATCTTTGGTCGGTCCATTCCGTAAATCGAGTTCCATCTTCGCAGTATCAAGTACATCTCTAGTCGTCTCAACTCGATACGGTCCTTCATCAATGGATTTGAGAATGTTGACACCATTTTCCTTTCCAAGGCAATACAATCTGATTCGTTGAGCCCAAGAATCGTAGTCAGTTCTATCAAGCATGGGTGGACGAGTATCTGAACCAGCCGCTTGAACATCCTCGCAACAAAGTGGAGATGATAGTAGGAACGTTGGTAGACATGTTAACAGATTATACGGGATTTTATAACTCTATGATTAAACCGGAAATAGATTCTTTCACGAGATTTTACTAAATCAAGAGAAAACCGTAAACAATCACCCAGTCGCTAGAAGATAATGCACCAAGTCGCTAACACCTAATTCGCTACACCCCCAATTAAGCTAAAGTCCCAAGTAAGCTAGACAAATGCAAGTTGCTAAGTAGTAACTCGCTAACCCTCAAGTCGCTAGCAAAATTTTGGCAAAGCACTCAATTAAGCTACTCAAGTCGCTAAAATTCAAAGTAAGCTAAAGAGCAACTTACTGACCAAGTCGCTACCACCAAGTCGCTACCGTAGTGGAGAGTCCACTACTTGTACTGTTAATCGCTAGGTCTAAGTCGCTAGCTCCAAAGCGTAACTTCGCTACAAAATTGTGAAGCAAGTCGCTACGAAGAAAGAAATCCGTATATCAAGTCGCTAGCAAGAAAAACCACATAAACATCACTTTTCAATCCAAAAACAACCCAACCAAGATGATTCAAGCTTACCAAATGAAAACCTAAACACTTGTGATGATTCTAAACATAAAAGTACTAACAAAATCCAAGCTTTAACACAAGAAATCAACCAAATGATGCACAAAACACTAAACTTTTTCAAACTCAAAAACCACCTAAAAACCACTAGAAATCCAAAGATGTGCAAGATATGATCTAACCATGGCTCTTGATACCAATTGTTGGATATTGGATTTCACATACACATCAAACCATAACACAAAGTAGGCGTATAATGGTGAGTTCTAGAGAGAGAAAGTTAGAGGTTTAGGGAACTTAGTGAGAGAAAGAAAAACTATTATTATAAGCTCCAACTCTCTACCTTGGGAGGTAGAGAGTATTTATAGTCTTACATAAATCGCCACACAACGGGCTGTGGATCAGGCATAACAGTGGGTAAAGACCCGTCCGTCCTCCACGGTGTTACTTAACTAAATACTACTAACCTAAATATAACTATGACTACGAGCATTCTAACGATTACATATACTTGAGGTGACCGACTCTTTAATACCGGGAATTTCTAATTCCTAACAGTAGCAACTGCACTAACAGAAGAAACTACACTAGTAGCAGTAACACAATAAACTATCAGCAGGAACCATACTATTATAATAATTCCTAACAATCCTCCTTTAAACTTGAATATGACTTGGTTTACTTCAAGTTTCCAGATAGATCTTTGCACAGCACGAGGATTGAGTCTTTCAGCAACTGTTCAGCAGCAAGATAAGTAACCATCAAGAACACTAGAACCACCAGAAACCATCAATAAAGTCCAAGAATCCATCAGCAGCTCCTATGTCAGCAGCATCAAAATCCAGCAGCAACAGTAACCTGAGTAGATTTGATAATCCTTTACCAAGTAGCTACTCACTCTTGGGCTAGCTAGTTCTTCAGTGGAATCATGGCATCACCCTGGTGAACTAATAACCAGTCCAACACTTAGAACGTGAATCAACGGTGTGTTGGAGAACCATAATGGTTTTTGGCAAACCATCACAGCCATCAACGGATTTGACTTGTCTTTACCTAAAGCCATTAACTCAGGACTAGCCATGGTATTCCACTGCCTTTACCGCAAGCCATGAGCTTGTAGGCTAGCCAACTCTTCATCTATTAGGACATGGTGAGTTGAGTACCATACAATTTATTGGAAAATTGTCAACCATCTAACGGATTTGATGTCTCTTTACCAGAGCCGTTTGCTCATGGAGTAGCCAATGTTTGGTGTGTGAGACAAGGGTACATTGATAACCTTCTGATTTTTAGTAAATCAGCAACTATCAACGGATTTGAGAACTCCCAAAAGAGCCGTACCCCCATGGTGAGTTAACTCTTTGCCCTCCAAGACATGGTGAGTTAAAAACCATAAATGGAATAGTACAAAACTGCACAACAGGGTCCTCAAATAAAAGTTAGCACACAAATAATAATATATACAAAGTTTTTTTTATAACTAATATCAGAATAAAAAAAATCAGAAAGAAAGAATAACAATAAGATAGATACCAGAATTAAGAAGATGGAGTAGAATCAGTTGCAAGGAGTCTATCCTTAATACGTTTAGCCAACTGTTCTGCATTCACCAAGTCACTACCCACAGGAGCATTAGAAAATACCAACTTGAGTTTCAGCATTTGCTCCATGACTTTGGCAGAAAGAGGATAACCCATATCTAAAAACATATACACGTATACTCCAGACCAGGTCTGCATCACATGCACAATGGACAGAGGGTAAAATTTCCATCTATACACTCTCCAAGAATCCTGCCCTTCCCAAATCCTAAACCCTTTGCCATCCTGATAAACCGAGTCAAAAAGTACTTGAAGATCACCCAGCAATAGCATTCTAGCACTAGTAGCAGGATAGACTCAAAGTACTGTGACACCAATCCATAAAGCTTAAAGTGATCTTGTCTATCCACAAAGTTCAGAATCTCAGTAAGAATTGTAAAATGCTTGACAGACCCATCCTTCCTGTAAATAGTATTCATTGATCCCAAACCACCCTTACCAGTAGGTGTGACCTCCCACCTATCAAGCATAGACCATACTACAATCTCCTCATCAGAGTCATCTTCTGCAAACTCCTTGATAAAAGAACTATCAGATGCCTGCAAATCAAGAACCCTAGAACTCCTCTTCTTAGCACGAATCTTCTATCTTTTTCCAGGAGTGGAATAAGGAGAAGAGACATTGGACCCAGTAGCATCAGGAGTAGACATCACTGGTGTACCATCAGGAGAATCAGCAATAACGGTTACATCATCAGTATCACGATGCTGAGGAACATCAGTGGAAATGGGTTGAATACCAACAGAAGGAAGATGCTTTCCAGCATCAGTAGGAACAGGTATAGCAACTTCAGGAGGAACAAAGGTAGTATCGTCAGCAGAAACAGAGTCAGAAACAATAGAAGGAATCCTGGATGGATCTTCAGAAGGAACATTTTGAGGTTCTGCAGCATGTGTAGTTGTTTCTACTGGTGTCTCCAAAGATGTGGGAACTGGTGTGGGAACTGGGACCTCCTCATTCAGCACTGTGGAATCCTTAGGAGGCTTCTCAAAATGAACAAAAATATCTTCAGTTGTGAGCAGAATATCATCAGTAGCATCAGTATATTTTAGCTTCTTAGGCTCAGAACCTTCCAAAGTAGGTTGAGATCGTTTCATCTTTGCATAAGGATTAATTCTATCGCTGTTCAACTGCGTAAGAATCTTCTCATATTCAACCTTCAGCTGTTCATCCGTCAGTTTCTTCACATATCCCATATTCCAACCAGTATTGTAGATTGCCGAACTCATGTTTCTCACAAACTCCCTCATGTGTTGCCTTTGTTCAGCCTGAGTAGGAGGCTTATCTCTCTTTGCCTTTGCCTTCCTTTCTGCATCTGCTCGTTTCCTGTGATTAGCAAGAGCAATCATATGATCAGCAAAATTATCAGAATCAAAAGCACACCCCAAGATGGACTGAGCAAGGGATGCATTTGTAGTAACTTCACCCACAATCTGGTTCCAAGTAGCATCAGAGAAATGTAAAGAGGCCTCATCAAGCTCTTACTTTCTCTGTGGTGTTATATCAAGAACAATGTGAGATTGCCTTTGAAATTCTGCATCATATGCTGCTTTAACTTTTTCAGCCACCTCCCTGTCACTCTTTTCAGTTTCATGGAGCATGAACATCCTGTCCTGTTCAGCTTTGAGTGCATCAGAATACATTTCCTCTTCAACCATATGTGCCTTTCCCTTATCCACTGATGGTGTAGATACTAGTACTGCATCAGAAGTGTCCTTAGGATTAGAAGAAACAGAAACTGGTATCTTAGCAGCATTGGAAGGAGTATCATAAGGAATAGGCTTATCCGCAGCAAGGTTGTCAGAAGGATGAGACACTTTATCAGAAGGAACCTTCTCCTTATCAGCAGCAATAGGACTATTAGAAGAATCCATGGTACTACCAGCAACAACAGACTGAAACCTTTCAAATGCTCATAGCCCAAAAGAGTGCTTGGCTCTTTTCCTTTGAGTCCTTCTTCTTGTAAAGACCCTAAACTCTGGAGAGACAACAGGTTCAGGCTCATGATTTGTCTTTGTTGCTGTATCATCCAAAGAAACTAAAGCCAAGACATGTAATGTTTCTAAGTCAATTTCCTCCTCATCCTCTGACTCATAAACAACAACCTTTCTCCTTCTCTTATTCATCCTATTTTCTAACACTTACACCCTGCCAACCAATTTTATAATAGCACCACCAAGATTTTGCTTAGTCTCCTTAAGCTATGTCTCAAGATCATCAACCTTCTGTACATACCTGTTAAGCAAACTAGACATTTTCATTAGCATATCAGAATCCTCAGCTCCACCAACAGGTTTACTTGTAGTTTCAGGAGCATCATTGGTTCTGGGAGGAGACATAGAAAAATCATCACCAAAATTGGTGTCATCCTCAAAATTATGTCTAGGTGGACTAGAATAATGGTCAAATGGTTGGTCAACATTAATCTTAGGCTCAACAGGAGTTTGATCCTGTGAGGCAGAGGTAATGGCAGGCTCCTCAAGAGCATCAAATTGAGGTGAGGGTGGGACAACAGGTGTAGGGGATGGGGGTTGCTGGCTCTCAGTGGCAACAGATGCAGAGGCATCAGGAGCATTGGAGGCCCCAATATCAGCTGAAAATGATGCAGAGGCATCAGTAGCTTCAGGGATAGGTGGCACAGAACCACCAGCAGCCTCATCAATATAGGGCTCAAGGCCACCAGCAGCATCAGCTGCTCCAACAGGTACATTGCCACTTGGCAACATAGAAGTAAAAGGGGTCTATGTTCTCCAGAAAAATTTGTTTTCATAGTTGCAAACAATTTAGTAGACAATTTACTTATAGCTCTGGGAGTTTGATCTGAGGTTTCAATGCCCAATATCATCTGAAGAAATCTAGGATACATAAGAAATTTATGTTTGGTATCCTTTAAGTTTTTAAGCATTTCCTCAAAGATATATTTTGAAAAATTATAATCTCTCCCATGAGCCAAACAAATGATAGCATTAGCAATTGAGCTAGAGAACTGATCCCAACCCCCAGACTTGGGACTAAGACACTGAAGGAGGGTATGGACTAAAAATCTCCATTTAGGGCAAAATTTATTTTTATACCATATTAATTTCCCATCAGTGGGATACCCTAAGCTGGCCAAACCAGAGACTATCCTCCCTATTATTCTCAAATGCCCCTCCTTCATCATTCAAACTGAGTCCTTATAAGTGACTCAGTGATGACACATTCATGTCCATATATAGTGGCCACAATCTTCTTGGGTTGACCCTCCGGAGATCGCTCATGAGCTGTGGCCCAAAATTGCTTGACTAAAGAGTCATAAACAATAGACGGACAAAAAGTGAGTGCATACTTGAGTTTGGAACACAATAGGAACTCAATCATCTGATCATATAAATCACTTCCTTTGGCTTTTTCCAAGAATGCAACTTTGTTGTGATCCCCTTTGAATGCCAGTGTCGTCATTGAAAGATTTGGAGAAAGTTGCAGATGGATTTGGTTTCAAAATGAGAGGGAATTGAGCAATTAGGTCGTGGGATAATAATAATTGGTTATTTAAGTAAGATACTTAAAATAACCTTTTAAATCGGCAAAACACTCGCAATGAATCTTTGACCAATTTTGACTTATTCCCAATTATACACAACCAGCAGCAATCGAAAGTCAAATCAGCAGAAACCATTTAGTCAATCAGCAGAAACAACTGAAAGTTTGACCACTGTTATCAATACGATTCTACCAGCAGAAACCGTTTCCCCTCAGCAGAAACACCCATGAAACCATCAGGAATGAAGAAAAAGTCAAACCCTGCTGTACTTATCTGCGCATTAAAAGTCTGTAGTCTTAACCATTATTAGTTTAAATACCAAACATGTCATTACTTCCATAAATGCTAACAACCAAAGATTTCACTTGACCTTGTCTATTTAAACAACCCCTTGTCTCATAAATCACATACAACCCAAACAACACAATAATCAGTCACCACAACAACCACAATGAATAACTCTCCCAACCACCTAATCGATATCTCTTTTGACTCATCTGAGAGTTTGCCATCAGATCATGGATGGTCAAACTACTTTCCTCCAAACTATACCAACCTGAGGTTCATGTCCACAAACCCTCCACCATCACCAGTACCTCTTGGAACATCTTCAGAGGATCTGCCAACACCACCTTCAGGCTTGGGATATAGTGACACCAGTTCATAGCTTAACTCCATGCCCAACTTTGTCTCAGCATACTCAGATACTGATGATGAGAATGGTGGTTCTTCCAGGCCAGTGTTTGTACCTCCTCTTGTTGCTATGCTGCCTTCATCAGTTCCAGTTGCAAGCCCTTCCAATCCAAGACCAGGACCTTCCAACCAAAATCCTGAGAAAAGAGTCCAAGTGGCTGGTCTTGCTGCTCCCAGAGTGTGGGACTTTATCAGCAGAAGAGGAAAGTAGCATCAGAGGATGCTTGAGTGGGCAAGGAGGAGGCCAGAATAGGTGCCTTGAGGATGGAAGCTGATCTCTGGAGGATTCTTTTGATTTGGTGAAGCTCGTGTCATGTTATGTGGTTATTAGTAGTGATGGAAAGTCTTGTAACAATATGCTGCATCCTTGAATGCAGATTATAAATAAATAAAAGACTTTCTAGTTTCTTGTTTAATCTTTGCAATTAATTATGTGTTTGATACTTGATCTGTAAAAATGGTTAGTTGTACACGGAATATACAAGACAAATATTTACAAATATATGCAAAATATACAACATAAAATCCTCTCCTTAATCCAAAAACCTCCCCTTAGGCATAATCCTTCCCTCAAACACAACAATCAGGGGTTGATCATGCCAATATGGACAACCAAAAACTGAAACCTTGGACCATCAAAAGCTTTAGTCAACAAATCAGCTACATTATCATCAGTGTGAATTTTAACCACTTGAATAAGATGTTTTTCATTAGCATCCCTTATAAAATGGTGTCTGATTTCAATATGTTTAGTTCTCTGATGAAAAACAGGATTTTTAACAATGCAAATTATACTTTGGTTATCTATAAAGATTTTAGTGTTCATAAAATTGAACCCATAATCCAATAACTAATTTTGTATCCAAAGTACCTGACCACAACAACTAGCAGCAGCAACATACTCTGCTTCAGTAGACGATGTAGCCACTATGGTCTGCTTCTTGCATTGCCAGGAGATTAATCTCCTTCCCAGAAACTGACAACCCCTAGTAGTAGATTTTCGATAAAAGTTTGCACCAGCATAGTCACTATCACTATAAGCTTCCAATACAAATGAAGACTCTCTAGGATACCAAAGACCCAACTTAGGTTGACCTTTGAGATACTTGAAGATCTTCTTGACTGCATTCAAATGGGAAGTCAAAGGAGTGACTTGATACCTGGAACAAGCACTGATTGCAAACATGATATCAGTCCTTGAAGCTGTCAAATACATTAAGGAACCAATCATAGATCTGTACAGATGTACAGTAACAACATCATCTGGTTCAGTATTTGACTTAGGCTTTGGGGCTTCATAAGGTGTAGTTGCAGTTCTCACATTTTCCAAATCAAACTTCTTGAGGATGTCTTGCACATATTTCTCCTGACTGATGAAAATACCATCTGAATATTGCTTAACTTGGAGACTGGTATGTGCTAAAACACATACCTTTTCATTATCAAAACAGACCCAAAACAACCAAGAAAGAGCCGTTTATTGCTAATATTTGATGGTTTCTTGAGTTTATGCATGTGCAGGTACGGATATGTCAAAACAGACAAAAGAAAGCCAAAAACCGAAGAAAATCGAGCACGAGAGAGAGAAGAAAGCAAAAGCCGATGCTGGGGATGCTATTTATTGGACTTTGACGCTCAGAAGATCAAATTACGGAGTTCGGGACATGATTTGGGAGTTTTACACAAATAACCCCTCAACTTTCCCAAAATAACCGTTTCACCCCTCATAAATCTCACTTATCCAAATTTACCCTCACCATTTCATTATGTACACTATTGGTCCTTGAAATTCACCAAATTACATGTATGGTCCTTAGTGTACTAGTATCATAACATAACAAATCCATTACACCAAATCCAAAACTAAATATAACCCATTTTCCCTTTACACCCACTAGCCCAAGCCCAACAAAAACACTTAACTTGTCCATTTAAACCCACGGTCCAACAAATAACCTGGTCAATCCCTTTATCACCCTCGTCAAAACCAATATACCTAGTCAAACAAAAATAATCTCTTCCCCTCCCCTGTGCCAAACGCGCCTGAACCCCCCCACCTTTTACTTTTGACTGCAACCCCAATTACCAGCCACAAAAATAACCCAACCTCACCTCGTACTTAGAATCTTCCCATAACCTGACATGGCAGGTAAAATATCCACGTGGCCAATTGGAAGCATGGGATTGGTCTTGACACCTCACAAGGGTGAATTGAAGCATGTGATTGGAGGGAGTGACAAGATGGTGAATGAGTGGCTGTGAAGGAGTTTCTAGGCGTTTCTAAGGAGCATCCCAAGCAAAGCTTTTGGCTATAAAAAGACTCCTTCACCACAGTTGTGATTCGTCCAATTTCTTATGCTTTAGAGAGATTTTGACCATTTATTTTCTGTCATTGCTCTTTTATCTTTTAGTAGTTGTAATTTCATTTTGAAGTTGTAAGCAATCTTTTGTTAATGCAAATCTACTTTTCAGTTTGTTAAATGAATTTCTGCCATTGCTCTTTTGATTGTTAATCTGGTTTTAAAGCTTGTGTTGCTCAGTTGTTAAGACTCCACGAAGCTTATCTAAGCTTCTGTGATTTTGAGGTTCCTCAGATCTTGTTCTCAATTTCAGTTTTCCAATATAGTCAAACAAAGTCAAACATTATAGTCAAAATGTTTTTGGACTAATTTCTGTTCTAAAATCATTTTATAGCTGAGTTTTAAGTGGTTTTTGAGTTTCTGAATTCATTTGTGGTCAATACTAGTTGATGTCATCATGTTAAATTACATTTTTGAACTTGAAGGAGTGTTTGGTTTATACTTAATCCTTGGATTTTAGTCCATTTGCACAGCTGAATCTGAGAGTTGTGGTTTCAATTGATGTTTTTATAGCCTTAGTAATCAACATTTAAAGTTTCTTAGTCAAGTTTGTGAGTTTGCAAATGTCTCGTTAAAACTGTCATAGTCTTGGCTTGGTCTTAATAGTCATCTGTTCATCAAGTTGCTTAGTTGCTTAGTTGCTGTTGGTTTTACTTCTTCTGTTGTTGGTTTATTTAAGGACTGCTAGTGCCACATATTAGCTTATTTGTTGCTGCATTATGATGATCTGCTCCCATATCAGCAGGTACATAAGTTGAACTTTAGCGTATAATTATTGAATTTTGCTCCTAGTTGTAGTCTAGAGTTAAGAGTGTGCATGTCTTAGTTTATTGTTGCTGAAATTAAGCTTTTACTGCCCATTATTTCCCCTGTGCATCTGCATCTGATTCTGTCCATAGCAGCTTAATCAAGTTGCTTATTCCTTCATCCCTTTAATGTGTTAGTTTGAATTTTGTTTCATTAGGTACTCCCAGTGTAGAAGCTTATAGCAATAGCTAGTTTTAGGTCTGCAAATGTGTCTTTTTTGTTAATAACAGATCTGCACATCAGCAGCCTCATGTCCAAATAGCCATTTAGTTTTTGATCTCTAATTCCTTCACCTTTAGTCCTTACTAGCTGATATCTTAGATATAGAATCTCTGGTTGGTGGTCTTGAGAACCACATTTCTGGATTTCCCATTAGCTTCTTAGATAAGCCCTTGGATAAGCTCAAACATAGAGGTTGGTGGCTGTTTGGATAAGATAAGTAGTTAGCTTAAATCTAGGTAGATTGCTTATTAGGAGTTAGGATTAGCTTACATTAGTTGTTTTAAAGTAGTTATAATATAATCTAGCTTCTGTTTTAGATTGGTGCATGATAGTGCTTATTTGCTTATTTTAAAGTGCTTATTTCCACAACAGTTACTCTACAGCTCTCTTTTCTCTCACATAAGCCCATGTTTTTATATTTTTCATAGCTTTAGAATAATATTTTAGAATTTTCCTGAGTTTTTCTTTATTTTTGGTCACTGTTTGGTATTTTTCATTATTTAAAATAGTTTTTAATCCTTTTTAAATAGTTTTTATTGCAAATAATTAAGAAAAAGTTCCAAAAAATAATTTTTCAATTTTCCCAGTTTAAGAAAAATATAAAAAGCATAAAAAATATTTTTCCCTATTTTTCCCCTTTTATTTGGTATTTTTAACAATTTAAATTATATTTAAATAGTTTTAAATTTGTAGAAAATAGAAAAATAATCAGAAGAATACAAAAATAGTTTTGAAAATTCTCTTAGGATATTTTAGATTTTATAAAAATAGTTTCATATTTTTCCCTTTTATTTTCATAATTTTTAGTATTTTAATTTAGTTTTAATAGTTAAAAATTAGTTTTTAATTCAAATAAAATCCAGAAAAATCCTAAAAATTAGTTTTAATTCATAAATAATTTTCAAATATTATTTTTAGAGTAAAAGTTATTTTAGGTAATTTTTAGGATTTAGATTAGACGTAATTGCATTTTATTCGCGTTTCGTTTTAATCCCGTATTTGCATTTTAGTATAGATTTGCGTAGTTCTTAGGTTTTCCCCATAGATTTTAGTTCCATTTACTTTCCTTATCCCGTAGTTTAGATAACTTCATATTATCCCCTTTTCTTATTCAAATCCCGATAATCGAGACGTGAGTTGGAAATTCCATTCAACCCTCGTTCGGAACGATCTCGGTGCTCAAACCTAACACGTTTGAGTTACCCACCATACTACACACTTCTCTTATTATTGGTTCTGAACTGTTTTAAGTTTCTTACGGTTAGTCATTCACAAGTGGCTAGCTTGTGTGAGATAACTTGACAGTTTGGCATGCGAATCAGAGACCCAAGAAGAATGTAAGATCACCCATAGCACTCATTTCAAGTTCACTTTTCGTCAGTTCCTCAAACTCCCTGCACCAAGCTTCTTTAGTGGAACCAAAGATAATGTCATCCACATAAACTTGGACAAGGATGATATCCCTGGATTTCTTTTTGATGAACAGTGTCTTATCAATAGCACCTCTTCGGTAACCATGCTTCAGTAGGAATGAAGAAAGCCTAGCATACCAAGCTCTTGATGCTTGATGAAGACCATAGAGTGCTTTAACCACTTTGTAGACCATATTCGGATTATGAGGGTCTACAAAGCCCTTGGGTTGAGTAACATAAACTTCTTCCTCAATTTTACCATATAGGAAGGCACTTTTAACATCCATCTGATAAAACATCAAGCCCATATAAGAGGCAAAAGCCAAGAAGAGTCTGATAGCTTCAACTCTTGCTACAGGAGCAAACACTTCATCATAATCAATCCCCTCTTCTTGCCTGTGACCTTGAGCAACCAATCTAGCTTTATTCCTCACCACAATCCCCCTTGCATCTCTTTTACACTTTAGAATCCACTTTGTGCCAATAGCATACTTCCCAGCAGGAAACTATACAAGCTCCCAAACATTTTGATTCAAAAACTGTTGCATTTCTTGTTGCATAGCAGCCACCCAATCTTCATCTGCTAAAGCCTGTGCAACACTGGTAGGTTCAACTTAAGAGAGGAAACAAGCAAATAGACAATGTTGATAGTCAATATGATTGTTCCTATGTTGATCCTGAATGTAACTAAGAAATGCAGTTTCTCCAAATTTTGACTTCTTCACCTTACTTCTTGTTTGAACAGACGAAGTAGGGTCACCAATAATCAGAGATTGTGGATGAACAATGTTAAACCTTTTGGTAACATTAGGACTAACATCAAGTGAAATAGACAGGTTATTAAGAGTTGGGCCAAAGTCATCATCATAGGAAGAAGAATCAAATATGCCTGTTCTTGACAAATGATGAATGTCGTCCAATTCAGAACTTGAATAGTGGGAATTGGCCAGATCAGATAGACATGGAAATCTAGTAGGAGAATCATCTAAACCCAGAGTATCGAAAAATGGAGTATGTGAGGGAACCGCAGGAATAATATCACTAACAGGAGGAACAGGAACACTATCAGCAGAAACAATTTCAGCAGCAACTGACCCGTTACCAGGAGAACCATCTTTATCAGTAGCATTCTATCCAGCAGAATCAGTAACATTACCAGCAGGAATAGATGCATTATCAGCAGCTTCCAAGTTCCTGCGGGCTTCATTAGTTACCTGCCTTAAGAGTTCTTTAGTATCTTTGGAGAATTTATAACCGTAGTTTTCAGCATCATCCTTAGCTGCATGCTCTTGGCGTTGAAACTTCACAAGTTATTCTGCATACCCTAAATCACTGTATTTTTCACCAGAAGAATCTTTGTCCCCAGTACCTGAAAAGTGGTTAGTAGGAATGGAAGGAACAACAATAAGTTGTTCATCACAATCTGAATTAGAATCATCATCTGAGGAACCTGAAATATTAGTTGGTGAAACATGTGGACCTGCAGAATGATTAGATTTGAAACCAGTATAACCTAAGTGATCAGTTAAATAGTCAAGATCAAAGTACCATTCCTGACCAGCTCCCTGAACATTAGGCTTATCCTCCAGAAATCTTAGATTCAGTGTTTCTTCTATCCTCTTGGCAGATATATTGTATGCCATGTAAGCCTTACTATAAGCAGAGTATCTAACTACAAAACCCTTATCAACTTTCCCTTCAAATTTGCCCAAATGATCATTGGTGTTTAAGATAGTCACATGACAACCAAAAGGCTTAAAGTAACTAATGGTATGAATCTTCCCAGTCAGAAGTTCATAAGGTGTCTTATTGTGAGGATGAGTTATCAAAACCTTGTTCAAAACATAACAGGCTGAGCTGAGTGCTTCAGTCTAGAACATGGTAGGTAACTTAGAATCAGCAAGCATAGATCTTGCTGCTTCAATTAGGGTTCTATTTTTCCTTTCAGCAACTCCATTTTGTTGTGGAGTCCTGGCATTACTGTAATCCCTTTTTATCCCCTTAAATCCACAAAGTTCAATTAATTTGGAATTTTTGAACTCTTTCCCATTGTCACACCTTATGGCTTTAACCTTTTTATTCAGCTAGTTCTCAGCCAGGGAAATAAAGTTTTGAAGAACCAGAAATGTTTCATCTTTAGTTCCCAAAAAGAATACCCAGCAAAACCTGTTGTAGTCATCAGTAACCACCAGACAATAATACTTGTGATCAATGCTTCTGATAGATGTGGGACCAAAGAGGTCCATGTGAAGAAGCTGCAAAGGTTCTGAAATTGTGCTAACAGCAGTAATGGATTTGTAAGAAGCCTTGTGCTGTTTTTCCTTGTTGCAAGCCACACAATTATGCTCATTAGTGAAGACTTTGGAAGGAAGACCATGAACTAAACCATGTTTTTCCAGCTTGTTGATAGTTTTGAAAATTACTTGAGCCATCCTTCTATGCCATTTGTTAGATTCATCCACGGATGCTTTAGCCACCAAAAAAGCCAACTCTCCTTCAGGCTGGACATCATTAAGATTGAATGTATACAGATTATGTTTTCTAGGTACCTTCAGCATTACTTGACTGTCATCAGGTATCTGAAAGTCTTTAGAAAGCACAAGACATTCAGTATCAGTGAATAGAACACTATTCTTCTTGTCACAAATTTGAGACACAGAAAATAGATTGAAGTTTCTAAGCTCTTCCACATAATACACATTTTCAAAGTCCAGCTTGGAGGTTCTAATGGTTCCTTTCCCTTTAATCCTGCCATCTCTTCCTCCAAAAGTAACAGTCCCTCCATGAATAGGGACAAAATCATGCAATCTTTCCCTATTCCCTGTCATAATCCTAGAACACCCACTATCAACAATACCTAAATCTTTATTGGAATGAGGATCATCCTACAAGTTAGAAAAATATACAACAACATTAGTATGCATGGAGACCCAAGTCATGACTGACTTGGGCCTGCCTTGTGGACCATAGATGAATGACCTGTAGATTGATGAGATCCACTATTGTTCTTGGAATCCTTCCCTAAATATGGTTTGTATTTTCTCCAAGAGCAACCTGCTGAGGGCTTAACAGTAGTATCCCATCTGTTTCCCCCTTTAAAGAATGGGTCATTATTAACAAGCCGATATCCATTCTGAAAATAAGTACTGGTAGGTCTGAATAAAGGCCTAGAAACATTTCTTCTCCAACATGATGAAAATGGTCTATCGGCAGAAACTGGGTTAACAGTAGCAACTGGATTACCAGCAGAAACTGTTCTACGAGTAGCAACTGGTCTACCAGTAGTAACTGGTCTACCAGCAAGAACTGGTCTACTAGCAGGATTAGTTCTGCCAGTCCTCACATGTTTCCCAGTAGGAACAAATAGAGGAATATTGGTCACATCATTCCATATTGGTCTTTGCTACTGTTGATTAATACAAACACCCATTTGTTTTTCAAAAAAATCATAATCTTTAATAAGATGAAATGTACCACAAACAAAATATGATTTCTTCTTAAAATGCTTGTTCATAACATGAGAATTTTTACCAGAAACAAACTTATTCAATTCACAACCAAAATCAGAATTGTTTTTAATAGAAGCAACAGAACAAGAAATGTTTTTATAATAAACTGTCTTTGAATAACTTTCATCAACATCAACTCTTGGACCAGGGACAACAGGCTTGGGTGAGGCTGACTTGGGAGAGGCAGACTTGGGAGAGGCAAACTTGGTCCTTGAATCACAACTGGCAAAGTCTTGGGTCTCAAAAGGCCTATCACTGGAAAAACAAGAGACAAAATCATTAGTTTCACTGCCAGTGTCAGATAAGTCAATAGACTTTTGGCCATAGGTCATATGTGATTCATCCAAGTCTGTGTCTAGGGAGGGTGGTCTAACAATACCATTAATTCAGGAAGGAACAGAATGCATTTCACCTTTTTTTTATAAATTTAACAGGTTTTCTATATTTTTCTTCCTCATCATCAGTGACAGGGTCAAAAAAACTATAATCATTAGGATCATAAACTTCATCTGGACAAATATAGTCCTTGAAGACTAACCCCATCTTGGTTTTAACAGACATAGAACTTCTCCATAATTTATCTAGATTCTTAGCTTGTTCTTGCCATTCTTTATGTCTAGCCACCTCTTTTTCTAAATTAGCCTTTAGATCATCTCTTTCTACATTAACTTTTACATTTTCTTTCTCAGAGAATTTTAACAAGTTAGTGGTGTTCTCTAAATCTGTTTCTAGCACTTTAATTTTATCTTCAAGGGCCAATTAATTTTGTTGGTACCAAACCTTTTATTTTTCTAAAGTTTTACCAGTTTTCTTATAGGCTTGAACCTAAATAAAATTTTCTTTATATTGGCCATCAATGTCATCAAATTCTCTTTTAAGGGCATCATATCTATCATTACAACCAAATATACAATTATGTACCTGAGATGCGATTCCCATTAGTGCAAACTCCTCAGCATCTCTAGTCTCAGCAAGTAATCCAGTCTGAGGAGAACTGTCCTCCTTTCCTTCAGATTCATGGTCAGTCCAGTCAAACAATGAATCCACATACAACAGGGCTGTAGGTTTAGGTTCTTCACTCTTCTTGAGCTTGAATGCAGAATATCTTCTCCTGTCACTTCCCTTCTTGTCTGGACATTCTCTGGCAAAGTGACCAATTTGAGTGCATTCAAAACACCTAATCTTCTTTCTGTCAAACCTAGCAGCCTCCCTTCCCTGGTAGCTGATCTTCCTCCCAGACTTCTTCTCAAACCTGCTGACTTTAACAGCAAGCATGGCCATCTGCCACTTTATGTCCAACTCCTCCAAATCCCATTTATCCATCTGATCAAAATCCTCATAAGCCAACTGCTGTTGAGGATCAGTCTCAGCAACAAATGAGTAAAGTACATCCTCTAGCCCATTATTAGACGTTGATTTTCTTGTTTGACTGTAGAAGATGTGTATGTATGTTGTGTATGTTGAGGATCAGTCTCAGCATATGATATCTTGGTGTTAGCACTAGTAGCACTAACAAATGCTGAATTTGATGGAGTGAGAGAGTAGCTGGAATGACCCTTGATATCAATTTCAAGAGTTCTGAGCTTATTTTACAAAACATCAAAGCTTAAGTAGTCAAGGCCACCCTTTGCCTTGAGAGTAAGAGCAACCTGTCTCCAGGAAGAAGGTAGAGCACGCAGGAACTTGGTGTTGCACTCTTTATTGTCAGGTTTGGACTTCAACTGTTTAAGTTGGCTCAATATTTTCTGAAACCTGTCATACCCCTTGTGTATGCCTTCTTCTTCTTCATAAATTGTAAACTCCTGAAAGTCCTGCTTGAGCATAGTTTTCCTTATCTTCTTGGATTCTTCGTTACCTCCAAACCTAGCCTTGATTGCGCTCTAGATTTCTCTTGCATCATCAAGATAATGGAAGTCACTCATATGTTCATCAGGGAGTGCTTGGAGCAAGGTTGTCCTAGCCTTTGTTTCCCTCTGAAGTGCAATATGCTCTTCAGTAGTTGTTGCTGGAAGAATTATTACATTTCCATCAGTTTCTCTTTCAGTGTTCTTCTTGCTGTTACCCTTCAGGACAACATTCCAGAAATGGTAGTCACTATTAGTGATATAATTTTCCATCTTCATTGCCCATATTTCATATTCATCTTTCTTCGGATAGGGAAACTTTGCATTGTTGTTTGACACGGTGGTAACAACCTGCTGAATTATTTGAGACTTAGTACTGGATGACTCAGGCTTATCCTTATCATTGTCTGAGTCTGAAGTTGACATCGTTAGAGAATTTCTGAGAGTATTTTAGAGAATTAAGAAATCTTCTTTGAGAGATTCTCATCAGGCTCTTATACCACTTGATGGATCAGTCTCGGATAGATCTCACGAGCCTTTAGAAAACAGATAGTAAACCTGTGTAATCACAAGCAAACTATAGAGAACCTCTAATAAACTTATGTCCACGCGGAATATGAACACAAGAGTTAAAGAAGACAATAGAACTAAACTCTTGATCCTCTATGGATCTATATTAAATTACTAAGAATGTATTTTTCAAAAGTGTACATAAACCTTAGCCGCAGGTTTCTTTTATACTAGTAAGAAACCCTAATTCTGCAGCTTACAAAATACGTAAAAGATATGCATTATCTCTTCCTAAAATAACTCATGCATATCCTAACTAATTACTAATAATACGGATACTACTATCCGCAGAAACAAATCTATCAGTAGCAACTGCACTAACAACAGAAACTACACTAACAGCAGAAACTACACTACCAGCACTAACACAATAAACTATCAGCAGGAACCATAGTGTTACAATAATTCCTAACAATCTATGAATGACTTTTCTAGAACTACATGGGACAAGCTAGGATCTATAGCCGTACTAATATCTTCCACAATCAAGCTTGAGCCATATTTATCGTCTAATGTTAGCATATAATTCTCACAATCTATCATACTAATGAGTAATGACTCACACAAGATATATAGAACTTAATGGTTATTAGTATCTGTTAAACATCCCAGCGAGATGTTAATTACATAAAACAAACATATCACAGTAATTATAGGATTGAACACCATTTAACAGGATAAACCCATTTTAACACGATTTTTTTGACTATTTTTCAAGTAATAATTCATAAAATAAGGACCTTAATTCAATGCTTTACATCATCCATGGATGTACTTTATTTTTGTATCGAGCTTTTGTGTTGAAAGTTATGCATCGGTGCTCCCATAGACGCACCATTTTGTAACATGGATAAACGGTCCAAGCAATCCTTTTGAATGCCACTTGGACCCGTTGTATGTATCCACCCTAGGCATCGATGACTTTAGTCTTTGCACCATCAAAAGGAATGGGAAGGAACGAGGAAATAAGTCAAGCTAACTCATGGATTTATTGATCATCACTTCTTAAAGTATATAAACCAAAAAGGCAAAAACTAAAAAGAGTAAAAGAAAGATGTGTTGATACAAAAGTTGGGCGTTCCTTATTTGGAGCTCCGGCTCTCGTACCAATTGAGAATCGTTGCTTGAGACCTGCGCACTAAGAGACAGAAAACACCGTTAGGCTTACCGTGGGATTGTCTCCCACGATTATCCTCCGGCGTGAGAGTAAGTAATCGGTTTAGGGTTTAAAGAGAATTAGGGTTTGTAGATCGTACCTTTAACGAGGGATAGGATTCCCTTTATATACACACGGAATCCTTGTTGGTTCCGTGTTCCTCAACCTTCGGCGTATCCTGACTAAGTCGGTTGGGGAATGATTATCTCCATAATTAGGATATATCCGATATCGTGTTACGTAAATAACCTTGGGTTTGGGCCTTCGTGGGCCTAAACACTTATCGGCGTAGCCCAGTTCGTGCTGGGCTTATTAGTATTGGGCTTTGGTCGGGTTTGTGACCCGAATATAGACTATACGTCATCATGTCCCCCCAGTCTAGTATGCGCAGCGAAGGACTGCGGATGCTAGACTAATAACTGCAGAAAATGAAAAACTACGAAGCGTAGCTAAGAAGCCAAAAAATATACCCGCATATACATTGTATCTAGACATATTATTTTAAAATGGACGCCTCGTAATCGGGGAAAGTAACTGCAGCAGCGTCACATCAAGCGATCTGAACCACATGTTGAGGATAAGGGATCCACGTGTCACTCATCGCGTGGATGAGGACACTTATATAACAAGCCGCCTCATTTTAACTGTGTGTTTCACAGTGAGAAAAACTCAATCCGCCATTTTTAAGAAATCTTTCATTTGCAAAACAAAAAACTGCTTATTCTCAAGGTAACCACGCGTGCGCATTGAAAGAAAACAATACCATGGTCAAACAGTTATCCGATTTTACCTCTAATATGACTGAGGATGAACTTGTAGAGTTCACATCGGATTATTTTATACCCCTTGACTTGCATCCGGTTGTTCCGGGTGCGCGGGCATCTATTGCAGATTTCCCCGAAGGGAAAGTAGGGGTGTACACACGTTTTTTCGAGTTTGCGAATCAACGTGTGCCCATATCCCTATTTCTGTACGACGTATTGAATTATTATCATCTACATCTATCCCAGCTCCACTGCATCGGTGCAGCAAAGATCACCAACTTCGAGGTTAATTGCCGATTACTGGCGATTAACCCAACTATCCACTTATTTCGTGCGTTCTACCACACAACGTGGTCGCACGGGTGGGTCTCATTTGCTAAACGCGCTGGGCGCTACCAGTGTTATACAGAAAAACTGGACGCACTCCGGAACTGGAGAGAGTCGTTTTTCTGGGTAGACGATGTGTGCTTCCCGCCGTGTTATGAATTTTATACCCAGGGGACATTGCCGAAGGATGAGTGCCCCCTGCCTGGATCATATGTCGTAGAGGATGCGGAACTGATAAACGCCAACCGCATCCCTATCAGTTCCTATCCTGAGGAATTTCTGGTGCATATGGGCATTAGCCGTAATTAATTTGGAATGCCAGATGAGATGCCTATCTTCCTAGGCGCTAATGGCCGTTGGTGCTCGTCCTTTCGCATCCCCTTTCTTAATTAACGTAAGAGTTTTCTTTTCCTTTTTGCACATTATGTAACCTATGAATTTGTAGTCTTCTGTTGCGCAGAGATGGATCTGTTTACGGTTGTGCAACTAGCGAAGCCAGTTCAGGTTAATGTAGGGATACGGCCACTGAAGGAGGGAGAAGATCCCATACTGGAGGCTACTGGCGGGCGTACCCTGGAAATGCATATAGGGGAGACAGGGACCAGATCGTCGGTCGCAGTAGAGGCGACGCCGCTGCAAAGCGTGCCAAACCCCCAAGTGCCATCCCCCGTGGCGCAGCCACGACCCGTAGCAGTGGCGCAGCCTATGGAGGAAGAAGAAGAAGAAGAAGAGCAAGAGTCCGGGCTTAAGCGCAAAAGATCGCTCGGAGAGGGTGACGCTAGCTCATCGAGGAAAAAACGCCTTGTGGTCTTCACTGTTGAATCATCCCCCAGCAATGCTGCGTCATCTCACCCCTCTGCTAGTGTCGCTGGTCCACAGTAAGTAATATCATTAATGTTAGGAATTAGAAATTCCCGGTATTAAAGAGTCGGTCACCTCAAGTATATGTAATCGTTAGAATGCTCGTAGTCGTAGTTATATTTAGGTTAGTAGTATTTTGTTTAGTAACACCGTGGAGGACGGACGGGTCTTTACCCACTGTATGCCCGATCCACAGTACCCGTTGTGTGGCGATTTATGTAAGACTATAAATACTCTCTACCTCCCAAGGTAGGGAGTTGGAGCTCATAATAATAGTTTTTATTTCTCTCACTAAGTTCCCTAAACCTCTAACTTTCTCTCTCTAGAACTCACCATTATATGCCCACTTTGTGTTATGGTTTGATGTGTATGTGAAATCCAATATCCAACAATTGGTATCAAGAGCCATGGTTAGATCATATCTTGCACATCTTTGGATTTCTAGTGGTTTTTAGGTGGTTTTTGAGTTTGAAAAGTTTAGTGGTTTGTGCATCATTTGGTTGATTTCTTGTGTTAAAGCTTGGATTTTGTTAGTACTTTTATGTTTAGAATCATCACAAGTGTTTAGGTTTTCATTTGGTAAGCTTGAATCATCTTGGTTGGGTTGTTTTTGGATTGAAAAGTGATGTTTATGTGGTTTTTCTTGCTAGCGACTTGATATACGTATCTCTTTCTTCGTAGTACTTGCTGCTTCATAATTTTGTAGCGAAGTTACGCTTTGGAGCTAGCGACTTAGACCTAGCGACACGTAAGTAGTGGACTCTCCACTACGTAGCTGAATTTGGTGGTAGCGACTTGGTTCAGTAGCGAGTTTCTAGCGACTTGAATCTTTAGCGACTTGAGTAGCGAATTGCTTCCAAAATTTTGCTAGCGACTTGAGGGTTAGCGAGTTACTACTTAGCGACTTGCATTTGTCTAGCTACTTGGGACTTTAGCGACTTGGTGGTGTAGCTAATTAGGTGTTAGCGACTTGGTGCATTATCTTATAGCGATTTGGTTGATTTTTACGAAGAAGAGGTTTGACCAAAGTTGACTTTTTACGCCAAAACTTCAAACGGCCATAACTTTTGATCCAGAATCTGCTTTCAAATAAATAATTGCCAAAACGACGAATGCAGCCTGAATATTGTGAGGTTTCACAACGATGTTGTGAAACGAATTTTTCGAGGCCCAAATCCTCTCCGAAAGGAAGTTATTAAGCTTTTAAGTTTTTAGACCTAAATTTCTCCATAAAATCGCGGCAACAACCAACCCAAATCACAACCAAACAACATCTCTTATCCCACAAACAATCATAAGTCCTAACACACAATTGTCTATCATTGTGTCGATCCATCACCATCTTAACACATTCCATTGGTCATTGCTTAACGGTTTCGTCTTGATTTTAGTAAAATCCCGCGAAGATTCTATTTCTGGTTTAAATCATAGACTTGTAAAATCCCGTGCATTCTACCACATCATGTCTTACTCTAATGCACCGGTGATTTCGTATGCTTAAATTGTATGATGCTATGGACAATAATGTTAATGAATGCTACACCTAATCCATTAAAGATGTTTGAATTAAACAATGAGGATGTGAGATCTTCATGTTCTCGGTATAATGAGAATGAATTGCACCGCTACGAATGCCATGAAAATGGAATGCAAAGATTGAGCCCTACTTCATCCGCAGACCTCATACAAATGTTATCCATAGCCGGGATCGAACATGTAGTGCTCTCTTTTCCGCCAGACTTACCTACATTGACAAGAAGCTTGTGTTGAACTTAGAACATTTAAAGTCGCAACTTACCAATGAAGAGGTTCAAAAGGATGGTTCAAATGCAGCTCTTCAAGTAATCTACAAACAATTTCAGCCATTCATCAGTGGGAATATTCGCAGACATTTATCAACATTTGACTGAATTTCCTTCAAAAACATACTGGAATGGAAATTGTGAATTATTGAGACATTTATCCAACTCATGGATAATGTGAAAAAGTACATTGAAGAATCTCGCCAAAAGAATGAAAACGGAATGAGTGTCACGTGCAGTTGAAAGATTGTGTGATAAGTTGGGTAATGTATTCGTTGAAGTATCTGTTGTCAATGCGAATGTCGCTGACAACAAAAATTGATGAGTCGGATAATGCAAAATGGAATCTTCGTGCTCAAATTCACAAGAGAGAGAGGTGCACCGCACACAACCTGCGTAAGTTAATGCAAAGGAACACTCCATGGAAGCTTCGATGTACCCAAGATAGATGCACCCGCCACGTACCGTGCATGTCAATGCTGAGGTAAGTTGCATGGAAGTTTCTGCTGTACCTAGTTGTGCATCTTCTACTCAACATGATGATTATGAACGCATGAGTACTGCGATTTGTGCCTGATGATTCCTTTACCACGAGCTTAACATATATAAGGATCAAGTTGCCATCTATGAACATATGCTAAGTTTGAGTTAACTAACCCGCGAGCGTGAGTTGTTGATAACCAAATGCGCATAATTATTAGAAAAAGTAATTTAGAGAAGAAGTGTTAAAACAAGAGTTAAACTCCTTACATGAAAAGCTTTCTAAAACCGCTAAGCAAAAACAAGAACTTCAAGAAAATGTTAAAATGCTTAAGCAAGAATTTAGTGCTAAGGAATCAAAACTTTTGAATGATTTTTCTAATCTAAAAACTTTGAAAAACAAGCTTGAAAATAAGTTGTACGTACACGGAAATACCATTCAGCCGCCACATGATCACTAAGCATAGAGTTCTAAGTGACAAACATAGTGTTGCCTTAGTTGATGAACCAAACCCCGAGGCTTGTAAAAAGGCTAGAGAAGCTCATAAGGTACTGTATGATGGTAATGAGATTCTTAAGCCTAGACAAAACCTAGTTGCACTGAAAGTAATCGAGGAAGATAAGAAATCAGATGAAGTCACTAGGGAGAAAATGAATAAGAAGCTAGAAGATCCCGAGTGTAAAAAGAACAAGATAACGATAAAACCCCATGATTACACTAAGGAAAATTGGATATCCTTAAACATGTTTAAGCCTTAGACTCTATTGACCCCCTAACAAGTGTTCTCGAAAAGGATATGGACTTGCAAAAAGCTGAAAATCTTGTTGAAAAGAATCCCCCTTGTAGGAAATTCCCTAAAGCGACTGTGTATCCTCCAAATACACCAATGCATTTAGTTCCTAGAACTATTGCCACTAAGAGCAAGACCTTAATCAGTCAATATGTTATTCTTCAACTATTTTTCGATTTTGAGAAAACTTGTAAGAAAAGGATCACACCCACTGAGATAACTGAAGGGGAAAGGGGTTTTGAGCAAACAAAAGAATGCTATCTAACTGAGGTCATGCCTTTCTTTAAACAACTAAAAGATCATTTTGAGAGTCTTAAAAAGGGGATAAAATCAGATATTAAAGAAATGGAAAAGGAATTTGATGCAATGATAGTTGAGGTTAGTGACTATGAGCGAGAATTAAAATATAATGAGATTGAGAGGAAGAACTTGCATACCTTGAATGAGAATCTTATTTCTGAATGTATTACTCAAGATGTGTTTTACACTGCTACGAATTGTTCCATTAATGCTTCTCAATTTCATGAATTATCTGGTGCTCTGAAAGTCTCCCATGATCGTGTCATTGAGCTTGAAAAAACTAATTCTAAATTGCATGAGAAAATTGAACAGGATGATCATGATAACCTGGTGAAACAGTTTTCTAAATTGGAAGTTGAGCATCTTGCTTTGCAATTAAAATATCAACATCTAAAAGAAAATGTTAAAACCTCAAATATCAAGACATCCTTGGATGCTCCTGAATTTGATGCAGTTTTTGAAATTAGCAAACGTGATGAACAGATTCGAGCTCATTGTAACACGATCAGAAGATTGAGAACCCAAGTCTCACAACTGAAAGGTGAAAAGAAGGATGTGACTGGTTCCCATATGCCTCCACCTTTAGATTCTCAGAATTTCCAACTTCAAAACATTATTGATAACTTGCAAAAAGAAAATAATTGTTTTAAAGCTGAAATTTCAAAGGTTAATGATCAACACAAAGAGTTATGTGATTCATTTAAAGTTAATCATGATAAACAAATTGAAAAGATAACTTCTTTACTTAACGAGATTGAGAATCTGAAGCGCGAGGTGAAAGGAAAGTTGCCAATCCCCAATTGCAAATATTCTGTTCCTAAGGTTTCTGATTGTGATAAGTATGCTATCGATATGTTATATATTCCCCCGCCCATTAGGAATAATGAACTCGCACATAAAGCATATCTCTCATACCTTAAGGAAAGTTTGAAGGGTCTCCGTGAGATGGTTGAAGATGAAAGATTAGAAAACCTTTTGATAGTACTATAGCCTATGCTTGCATGGATGCCAAACGATCTCAAGAACTCTTAGAGTATGTAATTGTCACAAGTCCGACATCTAGCAATAGGCAAGATAGAATAGTGGTGCCTTGTTCTATGCCTAAAGCCAAGCATGTGACCCTTGATATGCCTTGTTCCATGTCAAAATTCAAGCAAACAACCTGTGATGTGCCTCCTAGAATTTCAGATCCCAGCACTTCTAGACCAAGAATGCAGAAAGTAGTGAAGCCATGTAATGTTCCCATCGTTACTTCTACAGATGTTAAGATTGACACTAAAGTTAGCGGGTCAAAACCTAGAAGCTATGCAAAGAAGGATAGGATTACACAAACTAAAAGTGATCATGATAAGGAAGTGAAAGAACACCATAGGGACAAGAAGTTTGATTTGAACAAAAGAATCGTGTTAGTTCTAGTATTAGCTCTAAGCTTACTAAAATTAATTCGAGGCCTTATGCTGTCTGCAAAACATGCAAAAAATGTTTAATTTCTGGTAATCATGATAAATGTGATGTGTTATTTCTGAGGTCTAAGATTCATAACCCAGTTAAGAAAGTTTGGAGAGCGAAACAGATTAAGCAATCCTGGAAACCTACAGGGAAGGTTTTACCAATGTAGGATTTCAGTGGAAGCCAACAAGTCGAATATTCACGAATGGCAAACCTTGCCCCTTAACTAGATCCACTATGCCTAGAGTAGTGCCTGTTAAGGTTTGGAAGCCAACTGGTAGAATAATCCCATTAAGCACAAAATGTCCCTCGACTAAGTCTGATGCTTCTACTAGTTTAGCTCCTAGTGACAATGACATTGCACCTAGGGTTTCTGCTGACTCAAAGATTGTTTGTGCTAACCAAAAGGACCCCATGAGCACGTGGGGATCCAATGTTTCCAATTCTCTGTCTTCGTCTGTTGTCCAAAGCAGGTCGTTCAAGTCGTCCCTTGGTATTTTGATTCGGGCGGCTCTAAACATATAACTGGGCTCTAAACAATGACGTCTGTTCAAATCAGTTCAGGCCTCGTTCTTCATCATTATGGCGTCTGCAGATAACACTTCAGGCCCCGTTCCTAAAAGAAAAGAAAAGTGTACGCTTCAGTGCGCTTTATCTTCTGAAGAAGAGAAATCTTCATGTTTATGACCATTCTCATCGACATTCTTCATCAACAAGCTTCATGTTTCTCCCATGCTCATTCAGTCATCAAGTGGATCTACATTCATTAATGTATATTCTTATTCACTTGCTAAATCAAGAGTGAATATACTAAATGATGATGGATGTTTGAATAATGGTTATACGACTTAAAGTTTGATGACTCTCCTCCAACGCCTAATGTTTCACTCACTAAGGATAAATGGGATTTATTGTTTGGGATTCATTGGTTCAAGATATGTTTGATGAGTATTTACAACCGCTAGCGAATATTTGATGATCATCAAAGAATATGTGATTCATGAGTTCAAGATATGTTTGATGATCATCAAAGAAGTACAACTCAGACTACTCAAAAGCCCTATCTCCAGTTATTCCTCAAGGCGTTGATAATGATTATCATAATATTGCAGTTGCACTCATGAATAATGATCCGCTCTTTGGTATTCCTTTTGCCAAATCTTCACGGATTATTGTTCATGAGTAATGATCCACTCTTTGGTATTCCTTTGCCAAATCTTCATGGATTATTGTTCCTCACATCGTGCATGCTATAAATCAACCACATGAACTTCAAGGAAAATGCCTACCTCATCCGCTCGAAGTTATTAGTGTATCCTCCAGATCAGTCTCTACATGAATACTTTTAGGAAGAATACATTGATGTTGAGGCATCATTTGTTTCGGTTCATTCAGTGGGTGAATGTACATCCGGTTGTATGTTTATTCACATGTTGGGCATTTGACACAAGTTGATTACTTCAGAGTTAATCATTTATCACTTATTTGAGATTGAAGTTGACCTTCATTCGACTTCAGTTTCAAGTTTGGTATATTGGGTTTTTCTTCAACAGTGGTCACTTCAAATTTTCTACATATGGGTTGATAAAGATAGTCAGAGAGAGTTTATGTAGCAGTTGATTCTCACAGGATTCAGTTGGGCTATTTGAGTTCTTCTCACATGATTTCAAGTTTATGGATATATTATGTTTTGCTGATTCTGAGGTATCAAAACCATTTGGGGGAAGGATATATTATTCCAACTATTTGGGGGAAGTGGTCTCTGGAGACCTTTGGTTTATGTTACTTCAGTGTTCAGTTGGAAGAAATGTGAGAAGAATATTTGGAACGTGAGATGATACTGCCTATCGACATCTTATATACGGTTTATGATAAAGTGCTTCCGGTTATATGCACAACATGGTCACTTGATCGAGCTAATTCAGTTATTTCAGAGTTGACATCCACAGAGATGATTAGTGACTTAACATGTTACATGGATGTCATCGTCTCTACTCTTGTTGGGTACATGTGTACATTATGTGCTGATTGGTTATATGATATATAACTGGAATGCACTTGGTAAATGAAGATGTTGATATATTGTTCCCCTAAATAGACAACTGGTCAATCTCGAAGAGTAAGGTGTACATCGGGGATGCACAACAGGTTCATGTGATCGTCGTATCAGTTAATCCGATTTGATAACCACTGAGACGATCAATGTTTCAACTTTACTCCTTACTGGTGTTCTCGTGTTCTTCAGTGTGCTGAGCTTCAATCAATGAGACCGCTTTGTATTCAACTCTACTTCTTAGGGAAATGGTCTTTATTCGATGTTTTCGGTTTGGGGGGAAGCTACCAAAGATTCAAATTGAGAAGGCTCATGTCCAGACGATTTTCTTAGAAGCCTCGAATTCTTTGGTGGCGAAAGTTTAAGAGATGTTGATTCCTTCCTTCTACACGTGCTGAACGATATCTTTATCTCGATACTCATTTCATCATTCTCTTAAACTAATTTATCTCTTGTAAATATTTATTCAAAAAACAAAATACAAAATTATAAAACCTTCAAAAAAAATCAAATAGAAAAATATAAAACTTTCAAAATCCATAAAAATTTGAAAAATTCGAAAAATCTTCAAAAAATATTGTCTTTTTGTCATGTTTCTCTCGATTCGAGAATATCTACGGTCTTGATGTTGTCATTCAAAGAATGACACGGGACTTTAGATGTTGTTCGATTTTTTTTATATAAAAAAAAAAAAAAAAAACAAAAAAAAAAAAAAACAGAAAAAATATAAAACTTTCAAAATCCATAAAAATTTGATAAATTCGAAAAATCTTCAAAAAAATATTGTCTTTTTGTCATGTTTCTCTCGATTCGAGAATATCTACGGTCTTGATGTTGTCATTCAAAGAATGACACGGGACTTTAGATGTTGTTCGAATTTTTTTTATAAAAAAAAAAAAAAAAAAAAAAAAAAAAAAAAAAATCAAAAAATCAAAAATTATTTTTGGGAGAAAGAGAAAAAATGGTTTATTGTCATTTCAGGCAGTAACCCGCTTTTTCAAGGAAAGAACAGAGCCATACTTTATCATGTTTTCAAAATTCCATGCTCTGATTCTTTAAACATTTATCTGCTGAAAACTAACTGCTTTGAAAAATAACTCAGTCTCTGTTTTTGATAATCATCTGCACTTATTTGTCAAAATATCAATCTCTCAATCAACAACCTATGTCATTGATTGAGGGGAGAATTTTCAATTAAATTAAAAAGTTATTTGGCATTCAATTGTTTTCAAAAGATATTCAAGCATGTTTTATCAATGGAGTCTAAAGTCTTAAAATCCGATCATTATCAGTTAAAATGCTTTCATAATCAAGTCACAATTCTCCTTAAAAGCTTTCAAAATCAATTTAAATCTATAAGAGATCACAAATCTCAAATGATTTGATAATTGTGATCGGGGAGAATGTGTGATTTAAATTGATTTAAACTGATAATTCGGTAAATGGTTTTATAAGGATGTACAAGCTCTCCTTCCCACATATGACAAACGATTTCAAATTTTCCATGCACATGTTGAGGGGGAGCATCTATCTTAAAACCTATGATTTGAAACGTGATAACTTATCTTAAGGTGCAGGTTCCCTCCAGTATGTGCAAAACTCTTTTCAAATCTCGAGGCACATATTGAGGGGAGCAAAATCATGAAAACCTCATCCTTCCCCAAAATGCTTTATCTACTTGATTCGATTAGGGAAGTGATGTTGATATTTTTTAAAAAAATGGTAATCAAAGAAGTTAATTATTTCTCTTGCCTCCGTGTGGAAAACTATTTCAAATACTTGATTCACATGTTGAGGGGAGTTCTTCTTCTAAAAATATCAAAAACAATTCAGGTACAAAATGCTTTGATAAAATATCATAAGTATCTGGATTGATTTTCAAATGGTTTTCAATTGGTTCCTATGGCAGAACAATACCAAAAAGACCGACCCACTTTACATTATGTATGGTGATATAAGGACGATAAGGTTAGGTATGTGTTCCCATGATCCGCCAGAACCGGAGGGATCTACCCAGGGACTATCCACTAGTTAGTGTAGAGTTCTTAGGTATGATGATAAAAGGAGAAAAATGAGATATGGGAAGAGTGCGGACTAAGACTGAGCTAGTACTAGAATAAACCCAACAAGGTTCTTGCTATGAAGTCTCGGTAAGCACTGAAGGGGTTGAAGAATGAAAAAGAATTGAATGTGAAAAGGGTGAAAACAAATAGCCCTCCATATATTCAACCTTAGGGCAGAAACCGGGTTCAATTCATATGCTACTGATGGCAACATCGGTATTGAAGACAAGACGTCATGGACCCAGTGACGCACTGCACTTCAACTTTCCAAACCACTCAAGTTCCTCTTAAAAGGACTTGTTTCATTCTCACGGGGAACCGACATTATCTATCGACTTTCTCTTAGAGATTGTTGATATTGAAGAAGGAGCCCCTCTCCCTAGTCTCCGATATAGGATCCAAATATGCACAAATTGAGTCTAGAGCCACGAGATCATCAATAAATCTCATTAGGACACTTTCAATGAAGACTCTCTGTTTCACACAATGTGGAAAGAGAGATTATATCTTGAGTCCTACGCATTATCCTTGTGGTATTGCCAGAACATCTGAGTGATGTGTTTACATATTTACTGTGAAGATGGAAAGCCTTCTGGAGCCAACATCTAACAAGCTCCTGGTAGGTGGCATGTGAGATCTATTATATAGATCAACCATGTGACAACTGAATAGAAACAATGGGGCGATTCAATATTTTGAATCAATCCTGGTTCAGGTTATGGATTGACGGATACCTTTGAAAAACCAGTCTTTGTGCTTTAAAACTCTTTTCATTAGCACGTCGACCGTGTACTAATTTTTCAAATCAAAAGGTGTTTTATGATTGATAATTGATTTTCATTAAAACCTTCGTTATATTGCAAAAACAATTTCTATTGAGCAATACACGATTGTTTTTTTCAAATCTCTTTTCATCAATCAGTGGACGTAAATTCGCTGGTTCACTCACTCCGTGTTGTCTTCTTTGAGACGTTCCGGTTTGAGAACAGCTAGAGCAGCTGCGAAACCCTGTCAAGGAAATTCTTCGGAATTATACCTGATCACAGGCAGTACTTGTACTGATCAACGGGGAACCGTGGGCCGTGTACCTCAATTCATCGAAAGTGTTCAAAGACACTTTCGTGCGCTTTATTGCTAACTGTCTTATGCAGGTACACCCCGACGTTTGCAGCTGATCAGAATGAAGCGGTCAATCCATAGCCGCATGCTCACCTAACACATTCATCTCAAAAGAAATCATGATTAGTGCATCAATGACTCTGATATTTTCAATCCATGCTTCTGCTACGCTGCTGCCAATATCATGAATCAACGAATGCTTCTGCTACTCTGATGAGAATATATCATGATCCAGAATGTGAGCATGTCGGTCCGAATGTCACAACATCACATAATACCAACACCACAATGGATGTATCAGAGATTTTCTATATGCTGATGATCTTAAAAGCTGGCTCAACATTATTATCACGTGGATCAGTAAAAGACCTCCACTTGGATTAACCAAACATGCAATGAGTGGAATCAATGACTACGAGCTTCGGAGCAAAGTACTACATCAAGAATGCAAGATCAATTGTTAATGTTATATCTGATTGTATTCAATGTCATTTTAGTATATGTTTGAGGTGACCTCCCTTAGGGGGAGATTGTTAGGAATTAGAAATTCCCGGTATTAAAGAGTCGGTCACCTCAAGTATATGTAATCGTTAGAATGCTCGTAGTCGTAGTTATATTTAGGTTAGTAGTATTTTGTTTAGTAACACCGTGGAGGTCGGACGGGTCTTTACCCACTGTATGCCTGATCCACAGCCCGTTGTGTGGCGATTTATGTAAGACTATAAATACTCTCTACCTCCCAAGGTAGAGAGTTGGAGCTCATAATAATAGTTTTTCTTTCTCTCACTAAGTTCCCTAAACCTCTAACTTTCTCTCTCTAGAACTCACCATTATATGCCCACTTTGTGTTATGGTTTGATGTGTATGTGAAATCCAATATCCAACAATTAATGTTTTTGTTTTTTGCTTTATGTTTTTACTTTTGCGCGCCAACTGTTTATATGGGAAACTGATGATTCTTTGTTTGTGTATGTAGGTTTGAGCAGGCTGCGGAATCGCCTCCCCAAGATATGCCAGTGCGTGTTGAATCTTCGGTGCCGAAAAGCCAAAGTACTGAGCCGTTGGTCTCAAGGGATGTGCCAATGGACAAGCTGGTTGAAGATTTGGAGCTGTCTACGGCGCATCAAGCGAAGTTGGTTGCGCAGATAAAGGTTAAATATTCAGGAGAGAGTAGCCAAAGCACAGAAAAAGACCAGCATATTGCGGCGTTGGAGGCTCGTTTAGCTAGTGCCCAGACTGAGATAGAGGCGGCAAATGCTTATTCGGAGAAGCTTGCAAGGGAGAAAATGGCATTACTATCCCAAATAAACCAGGAGCGTACTGAAGCAGTAACGTACAAGGCGTCGTGTAACTGGGCCCTTAAATATCTGGAACAGGGTAAGGAAGATTTGCTTACGCAGTTGGGAGATCTCGGCACTACTGTAGAAAGTGCCTTGGAGGTGCAAGAGGCCAAATTGCGCAAACTTAGTATCGAATACGACGAGGAGTTGTATCCCCAAATCTTGTCGACTATAGCTGGGCGCAGGTGACTTATAGCCCATGGTCTTCGTCTTGCTGCCCTTAGTACGTTGGAGTCACCAGAAGTGATTAATGCCTTTCGGGGGGGGGGTAGTTCAGTGCGCTCTGGAGCGAGGTAAAGCAGAAGCTGTGGAGAAGATGCATGAGGCAGATTTGCTAAAGGTGCCTGTTGAAAAGGTACCGGGATACAATGCTAATGCTTATGATGATCTGGTTGCAGCCATGGAGAAAATGAAGGTATTAGAGCTGCCTATGATTGCTGAATTAGAGCGCGACCAAGATTACCCTATAGGGGTAATAATGGAGGGGCTAACATTGGCTAGGCATCGATCCGAAGACGCGGGGGCGCAACAGGATTATTTTTTGAAACCCCATGAGTCACAGCTGCAGGTACCTGTATTTGTTCAACCTCAGGATATATTGAATCCGTTTGCTTTGGAGAAGGAAATTCCACTGAAACAGGTCCTGGAAGCTCACGCCACAAGGCTTGCCAAGAAAAAGGGTATCAAGGGCAAGGCCATTTTGTGCGGCGTTGGTGCGGCTCACCTTCCCCGGTCGGACGGGGTACCTGTTAGTGTCGCGACCGTATCTCAACAAGATTCCGACTTGTTGAAAAAACTAAGCGAGGCTAAGAGTGCCGTGAGTCACGTGGGTAGCTCATCTCTGGAGCGTTGTAATAGTTGGTAATGTGTACTTCGTAAAGTAAACATCCTTTTGTAATAACTTGTGGTTATTAATGAAAATCTCCTTTTGCTAAGTGCGCATTGATGTTATTGCAACTTGTAAGGTGTGTACTTATCTGTCTGTCTTTGCGTACAAGACATGTTATAAAGGTCAAAGTTGTACATAAGCGCGAATAATATAAGAAATTCGTGATCATGTATGAAGAGCATAAAATAAATACTAAGTATTTTTTATCATAGTCGTGTATGTTATGATATGCAGCGTGCTGTAAATATCACATTAAGAAATCAAGTGTCTTGGTTTCTAAGTTGTTAAACGTGCACCATATGCGATGTTGCGCACCCATCGTGAGATGCGCACAAACTTATTCCAACGTCTTGAGAACAAGGTGTTTAACAAGGAAACGTGATCCGGTGTTGATGGGTTTGCAACCCTCTTACTCAACAAGTTGTTTAGTAGGTTAACTTATCCTTTTACCATCGTGGGTTGATTTAGTGGATGCACACCATGTAGACAAGAAATAGAAAATTGTTAAGTCATACAGTATATGGAAATAACAAATTGAAAAGTGTCACGGAGTTAGCTAGAAACCGTGACGTTTTATTAATACTTGCAAGTGTTTATGAGAAACAAATAAGACATTACATTAAGGAAATAAAAATTAAATACATAGGTGTTTATTGGGTACTTTAGTAAATTGCCTGAGCGCTTGTGCGCTGGGCCTTAGCCACTCCTATAGGTAGCACCGTTTGAGGTTGCAGATATTCCATGTGCGCGGCAGTTCGCGACCATCCAAGCCTCGCAGCTTGTACGCGCCTGTTCCTAGTGCTTCAGTAACCTCATAGGGTCCTTCCCACTTTGGTCCGAGCTTGCCCGTGTCTTCTGCATGGCTCGCGTCATTGGCGTGGTAGACGAAGTCACCTGGTCTGAATGAAACACTACGCACTTTAGCGTCATAGTATCCTTTCATCCTTGACTTTGATTTTGCCTCCCGTATAGCTGCGCGTTCGCGCCTTTCTTCTAGCAGGTCTAAGTCGACCCGTCTCTCGTCATCATTGGTTGCCACATTGATTTCGGCGGTGCGGATAGTTGGCATGCCGATCTCGGCTGGTATGACGGCTTCTGTCCCGTAGACTAGAGAGAAGGGAGTGTCTCCCGTACTGGTTTTGATTGAGGTTCGATGCGCCCATAAGACATGTGATAGCTCTTCCACCCACCTTCCTTTGTGCTTTTCTAGGCGTGCCTTAATTCCTTAACCTAAGCTTCGATTCGCACGTTCGACTAAGCCGTTGGTTTATGGGTGTTTAACTGACGCGAAGTGCTGTGTGATGTTCAACTTCTCGCACCAGTCTTTGAAAGGGTTGTCACAGAATTCTTTCCCGTTGTCCGAGATGATTTCCCCAGGAAGTCCGAAGTGGCATACTATACTTTCCCAGACAAAGCGCTTGACCTGGTTGCCCGTGATTGTTACTACTGCCTTTGCTTCGATCCACTTAGTGAAGTAGTCGATAGCTACTAAGAGGAACTTTAACCCTCCTGCTGCGACTGGAAAAGGTCCTGCAATGTCGATACCCTACTTGTAGAATGGCCATGGTGATGTAATTGGCGTTAGCTCGTGCTGTGGTTGGCGCGGGACGGGTCTATGAACTTGGCAATCGTTGCACTTCCTTATTAAATCCCGCGCATCGCGGTGCATGGTTGGCCAGTAGTATCCTGATCTCATGGCGCGTGCCACAACGGACCGTGGTCCTGAGTGCTTGCTGCATGAACCTTCATGGATTTCTCGCAGCACGTAATTTGCTTGTAGGGGGCCAACAAAGCGGAGCAATGGTTGGAGGAAGGAGCGTCGGTACAGTATGTTGTCTCGAAGTTCAAATCTCTATGCTGTGCGCCGTATCCTGCGAGCTTCCTGCTGCTCTTGGGGTAACGTTCCTTTGCTTAGGAATTCCGTTATCGGTGTCATCCAGGTAGGACCTTCCTCCTTTATTATTGTGGAGACTTCCATCTCCGATATGGACTTGCTTTTCAGTGTTTCCACCAGCACTTGCTTTGATAGGTGTGCGAAACTTGTCGAGGCGATCTTGCTTAGTGCATCTGCTTTGCGATTTTCTCCTCTAGGAACTTGCTTGATGGTGAATCTGTCAAAGCCTTTGATCAGTGTCTTGGTCTTGTCGAGATACTGAATCATATTTTCTTCTTTAGCCACGTATTCGCCCAACACGTGGTTGGCCACTAGTCGGGAGTCCACATTTGCTTCTAGGTTACGTACACCCATCCGAGCTGCAATGCGTAGTCCAGCGATTAGAGCTTCATATTCTGCCTCATTGTTCGTCGCTGTAAATTCAAAACGCAGTGCGTAAGTGAATTCCATTCCCTCTGGGTTTGTGAGGATGAGGCATGCTCCTGAACCATCAACGTATGAGGACCCATCTGTAAACAAGATCCATGGGTCATGCAGTTCCGTCCTACTTGGTGCAGGTACCTCATCGGTATCTGGCTTTTCGATGATGAAGTCTGCCAGAATCTGTCCTTTGATTGCGGTACATGCTCTGTAAGAGATGTTGTGCTCACCTAGCAATATACTCCACTTCTGCAGTCGGCCTGATGCGTCAGGTTTGGAGATGATCTGCTTGATCGGTTGGTCTGTGATTACTGCTATTGGATGCGCTTGGAAGTACCTGCGTAGCCGTTTGGCAGCAAACACCAACGCCAGAACTAATTTTTCCATGGCGCTATAGTTCATCTCCGTCTTCTTGAGCGCCTTGCTTACAAAGTAGACAGGGGTTTGTACTGAATCCCTATCTGTTAGTAGCACTGCGCTCACTGCTCCATCAGTTGCGGATAGATACATAATTAACTCTTCCCCAGGTCGGGGTGCGACAAGTGTGGGAAGCGTTGCCAGGTGTTGTTTAAGTTGTGTGAAGGCTTCTTCTGCCTCTGTAGTCCACCGAAAATCTCATTTTTTGATACACTTCTTGAGTGTTTTGAAGAGAGGTAGAGACTTGTCTGCTGATTTAGAGAGGAACCTGTTAAGACCAGCTAGCTTTCCATTGAGAGATTGGACCTCCTTCAATGTGCGCGGTGAGGGAAGTTCGATGACAGCCTTTGTCTTTTCTGGACATGGTTTTATACCGTCGGGTTCTATTAGGTATCCGAGGAACATGCCTTCAGTGGCGCCGAAGGTACATTTTTTGGGGTTTAGCTTCATATTGATCTCTCGTAGAGTTTTGAACGTTTCTTCAATATCGCGCACTAACTCATCTTCAGTATGGCTTTTTATGACCAGGTCATCAACATAGACCTCCAAGTTGCGGCCCACCTGTTTTTCAAAAGCATTATCTACTAATCGCTGGTAGGTGGCGCCTGCATTCTTCAAGCCAAAGGGCATTTTTGTGTAACAGTAGACGCCTTGGCTTGTGTGAAAGGCCGTTTTTTCGTCATCCTCCTTTGCCATCTGGATTTGATGATATCCTTTGTACGCATCGAGGAAACACTTCAATGGGTACCCGCACAGAGACTCTATTTTCCAGTCTATCTCTGGTAATGGGTAGCAGTCTTGTGGGCACGCTTTGTTAAGATCGGTGAAGTCCACGCACATTCGCCAGCTACCATCGCTTTTTTTGACCATTACTGGGTTAGAACGCCAGTCGTGGTAGTAGACTTCACGCATGATTCCCGCATCCACCAGTTTGTGTACCTCTGCCAAAATCGCTTGCGCGCGCTCTGGGGCTTGGCCGCGCTTCTTTTGGCGTATTGGTGAGTACCCTTGTCGGATTCTCAGTTTATGCTCTGTGATTGAGCGTGGTACCCCAGTCATGTGTTTTGGCTCCCATGCAAAAATGTCCAAGTTCTTTTGCAAGAGTGCACACACAGCTGCTTTGCCGTTGTCCGACAGTGACCCTCCGATGGATATTTCCTGTTCCGGGTATTCTGGGTGAATCGCAACCTTCAGATTTGGAACTTTGGTTGCGCGCTGTTCTGGGATTGGTGCCGTTTCGCATGTAATCGTGTTACATTCTCTATGCGGTACAGTGGTATTGTAAAGAGTAACAATGCCCCCTTCCACTGGGAATTTAAGCATCCCGTGCGCTGTTGATGGCACTGCGCGCATAGCGGATATCCCAGGTCTCCCGATAATGCCGTTGTATGGCGAGGGAGATTTGATCACCATAAATTCCATCCAGGCCGTCGCAGAGTGTTTTTCGTTTCCGATGCTGACTGGTAATCGTATTTGCCCCATAGGCCATATCTTTTCGCCCGTAAAACCAGTCAACGCCGTTCTGACCGGGCTTAACTGACTGCGTATTTCAGGCCGCAGTCGCTTGAAGCAGTGCTCATACATGATATCCGCCGATGCTCCACCATCAACATACATGCGATGGATGTCGTGACCCCCCGCACTAATCTCAATGGTGAGTGGCTCAACCACTGCGTTGTCCGCAGTTAAGGCGGGGAAAGAGATCTCGCTTCCTCGGGAAAACTTTTGGCTGACCTTCTGTCGAGTGACCCGCTGCCATGATTGGATCATGTAGATGGTGTCGGCCTTTTCCTTAGGTGTCTCCTTCTTGTTTCCACTCTTCTGTCTATCCTTTCCCTCCTTGATATGTTTGACCAAATGGTCCAATCTGCCATCTTTAACCATTTTGTCAATCAGCTGGCGCAGTTGGGCACATTCGTTAGTGGTGTGGCCCTTCTGTGCGTGGTAGTCACAATATCCACTACCTACTCGCCGATCCTCTGGAGTGCGCATTTGTGGCGGTCTTGGGAAGTTTGCACCCTCTGTTGCGAGTATTTCCTTCGGCATTTTTGTTAACGGGGTATACTTGTCATTGTCGCGCCCACTCCCCTGGTTGCGATAGTTCCTGTTACGGTTACTATTCCGGTCCGTGGATTGTCTCCCAGGTTGTTCCTGTGACCGATAGTTTGAATAGCTTCTCTTGCTATCTGCCGCAGCAGCTTCTCCTTGGACGAAGGACCGTGTGCGTTTCATGACTTCATCAAAGGATTGGGGAATCTTGTCATTCAATCTTTTGATAAGTTCTGGGTTGCTGATCCCATTCATAAACCCTGCGATTTTGAGTACTTCGGGACATGCTTTGACTTGCATACATTCGTCCTTGAAGCGCTCCATAAAAGCGCTCGTGGACTCCCGTTGGCGCTGTTTGACCCTAGCGAGTTCAATGGGATTTTTCGCACACTTTTTCCGTTGTGTAAAATTTAGGCGAAACGCCTTTCTCAATTCTTCAAAACCATTTATGCTTCTGCGTGGAAGCTTGTTGAACCAGTTCCGCGCGCTTCCCACTAGTGTGGAATTAAACATGTGGCACCACACTGCTTGTGGCCAATTCTCAATAGTTGCGGCTGATTCGAAAATTTTTAGGTGATCGTCGGGGTCACCTGTTCCGTCATAGGTTTTGACATTAGCAGGCATGCGCCTCTTCTTGTTTTCTGAGAAATCGCTGATGTGTCTAGTGAACGCATCCACCTTCTGACGGCGCCACGGGAGAGACATGTCTTCCTCTGCTTGGTCACTCTATTTCCTTCTAGACTTCCAGTGTCCAGTCTCGCTATCCTCGTTGTCCGAGGAATTATCAGAAGATGAATCTTCCCTCCTTCGGCTTGTCCTCAGAATCTGTGCTTGAAGGGCTTTTACTTGGGGAGTATCGTCGCCCAAGTCTGTCCTGGATTCTGCGATTACCAAGTCTGTCGTGGACATTGGTGCGCTTTTCATCCTCCTCACTTTCTTCCACATACTGTGAGTCAGATGTATCATCTTCTTCGACTCTCCTTCCAATTCTGTTAAACACAGGGGGTCGGCGGTTGTCTTTTCCGCGCTTCTCCTCCTGACGGCGCGGTGGTGAGGTTTCGTATTCCGAGTCAAAACTGAGTCAGGTTTGTAGGCTTCGACCCGACCTTTTCCTAGTTTCCTCTCGCATGAGGGCAGTCAAGGTTTCATAATTTTGGGATACGAAATCCCTTGGTGTTAATTCCGGTGCGACCCCTTCTAGAGCAAGGGTATTTGCTTCTGCCGCTGTGTCCTTGTTTTTATCCGGTGCATCTGGTGCTTTTGTCAAGTCAGTTTCTAGTACCGGTTGAAAGGGAGTGGTAAGAACACTGCGCAGTGGATCCACTGTGCTGGTAGTGGTTGTGGTGGCCTGGGTTGTCCCCGAGCGCGGTTCCACTATAGGGTAGAGCAAGTCCAGGCCTAATCCCTTGTTTTTGGCAGTATTGGTTGTCCCAGGAGTTTGCTTGGAAGCCGAGCCAGTGTGCAGCTTCTTTCCAGTAAGATCCGCTTGCGATCGCTGGTTTCCATGCTTCGTCATTCTAGTCTTAATTCTTAGTGAATTGTCCCACGGATGGCGCCACTTGTTGATACAAAAGTTGGGCGTTCCTTATTTGGAGCTCCGGCTCTCGTACCAATTGAGAATCGTTGCTTGAGACCTGCGCACTAAGAGATAGAAAACACCGTTAGGCTTACCGTGGGATTGTCTCCCATGATTATCCTCCGGCGTGAGAGTAAGTAATCGGTTTAGGGTTTAAAGAGAATTAGGGTTTGTAGATCGTACCTTTAACAAGGGATAGATTCCCTTTATATACACACGGAATCCTTGTTGGTTCCGTGTTCCTCAACCTTCGGCGTATCCTGACTAAGTCGGTTGGGGAATGATTATCTCCATAATTAGGATATATCCGATATCGTGTTACGTAAATAACCTTGGGTTTGGGCCTTCGTGGGCCTAAACACTTATCAGCGTAGCCCAGTTCGTGCTGGGCTTATTAGTATTGGGCTTTGGTCGGGTTCGTGACCCGAATATAGACTATACGTCATCAAGATGCAACATTTATAGTGATGTTTGGTTACATGGTTTTTTAGTATGTTATAGCCGAGTGTGTTGAAATGTCTGAACATTAGAGCACACGCTATAATAACTGTTATAGGCACGTTATGCCTTAACGCTGGGGCGTTAACCCCCGTTACCCACACCGTCTGGGGCCTTAAACCCATGTTAACGAGCTAAAGTCAGCAGCATAATGCTGCGTTAAGGCAGTGTTGTTAAAAAAAATTCATTCACACCCCCCCAAACGGCTAGTAGCCGTTGGGTTTTAAAAAAAAATCATTTTAACCCCCACCCCCCCTCCCCCGGGTTTCAAACGGCTAGTTTGAATAAAAAAACAATTTTCAAAACCATTTTTTTACGACTATAAATACAGAAATAAAGCACCATTTTTTTTCACACTTCCACTACTCAATCCACTCAATCTTATACTTCCATTTGCTAAAAAAAATGTCGGGAGGCAACAACAACGATGACTCACTCATGAATCTTCTCGGTGGGTGGAATACCTCAACCCGGGTTCATCTTCAAACCCGAACGTGGGTTCATCATCACCCAACATCTCTTTTCCTAACCCACTAGGCTTGTCGAGCCAAGATCTTTACCTACAACATCAACAATTTATGTTTTGGCAACAAAATCAACAAAACACACTAAACACCAATTTCTAAAATCTACAATTCTCGCAACATTCACAAACTGAAACACATGATGTTCCCAAAACACCCACGTCTCCTCCAAAGCCCAAAAGTCATGGTAAACGAAAGTCCAAAAATTTTAAAGACCCCGAACCAATCGATGAGGATGAAGAAACTCTCAACTGCACCCCTAGACATTGGCTGCCAAAAGAGAAAGAATTACTTGCCACGTGTTATGTAGCTACTACGGAGGATCCGATTGTCGGGCGTGCACAAGGATATGATACGTTTTGGCATCAGGTCAAAAATGAGTTCAATCAACTCAATTTTCAACGACGCTACAAGGATATGATAACAAGCAAGTGGAAACGTTGAACCGTGATTGCTCAAAGTTCAACGCGTATTACAAACGTGCGCAACGGGAACAGAGAAGTGGGGAAAGTGAGATGGATGTCCTCAAACTGGCGAAACAAATGTATCGTGCCGAGCACAAATCCATGTCATTTGCTCTCGAGGAGGCTTGGGAGGTTTTGCGTAAGCATAAGAAATGGGACTCGCCGGATCCGGTTGATTTAACCGGCGATGTCCCAAGCCAAACAAACGAGGCTTTGTTTGGTCATGATGAACAACCACGCCCCATGGAAAAAAAAGTGATTCCAAGAAAGGCAGATTCGAGAGCACGACAAGTACTGGGGGAGCGAGCACCGGAGGAACGAGCTCGTCAAGCCAATTCATCGAAAATATGACAAACGAATATTGTATCAAACGGGAAACCGCCCAAGCGGCGTATCGGGCCGCCCAAGTAAAAGATGAAACAATAACAAGGTTGGAAGAGATGAAATTTTTGATGATTGACACTGAAGGCAAATATCCAAACGTTGTGGCTTGGATCAATGAAGAAAGACCGAATCATCAAAAAATATAACTTGCAACCTCATCACTAGATTGTATTTTCGTCATTTCTTTTATGTTGTAGTTTACTTTGCATTGTGTTTTTTATTTCGTATTTTTTTTTTCGTTGTAACTTTTTTTTTTTTTAATTTCGTATTATATATGTTTACGAATTAAAGATATGTTTTTTAATAAATGAAGTGTTTGTTTTAGTTTAGGGGTTGAATTTAAATATATTTAAGTTAAAGTTTAACTTGGAAATGTTATGATACGAGGTGTTTTTTTGTTAAGTTAAGATGAAATATTAAAGCTGATATAGCGCTGACGTGACAAATATTAAAGTTTACTCTAAGGGTAACATACCTTGTGCTATTAGTAACAGGTCAATTTTGTTGTTTCAATTCCTAATAGAAAATTTGACAAGTAAATTACTTGTTTCCCAAACAAAAGAAGAACATCAATGTTTACTTGTTACTTGGAAGTAAGGAGCAAAATGGATGCTGACCAACATCACATGTTTTGATCCGATAAATAACTCACGTGCTATCATACTTTCCACGTCACATTTTTATTGTCTACTTTCACTTTGACCAGTCTTTCTTGTTCAACTTTGATCATAAATATATTTATTTGTGTTATATAATACTTGATGAAAATTATACAACTGAAAATACATTTAAAACCCAATACATTTATATATTTTTTATCAAGTATTATATAACACAAATAAAAGTAATTATGGTTAAAGTTGAACAAAAAAACTAAAAAAATTAACTGGAGACAATAATTTTGAGAGGAATGAAGTATCATAAATACAACACTTAAAATTAAAAAAAAAATGATATCCGAAGGTTCCCATTATCCAATAATTAAAACCACGTCATTGCACACATAAGCACCTTTTTATTTGGACTCAAAGTTTTCCATCTTATATAACGATATCCTTCATTTCATTTCCTGATCAAACTCTCACAAATTCACTCATTTCCAATCTACACTCTACAAACTCTTACTATACATAATCAATCTCTAAGTAACATAAATAACAAAATCAAGACATGGGTGCTTGTATGTCTTCGGCAGGTGACTCAATACACAAATCGACTAATCATGCCTTTGTTATATGGAAAAAAGCTATAAATGCTTAATGCCCTTTCCATCATAACTCATTATGCTTCCTCTACTCCTAATATTGTCATTACACATATTGTTGAGGGCAATTTGGTCATTTTAACACTTCATCTTCTTCCTCTTTACATTTTCAGATTTTTTTTATTTAAAAAAAAGAAAACGAAAATTAGAAGCGTGGTAACTTCATCTCTACTATCATTTGGATATGCCAATCGTTACTAATAAACCACCAGACCCCCCAAACGAAGATCATTTCTTCACCCCGTCTTTGCTGACGTCAGCAAAAATCGCATTCTCTTTGGGCGATTCTAATGATGATTTGAGCAATTCTGATGCTGGGATTAAGGTTGGAAGCTTCGGAAAATCGTAGGGCATCAAAATTAAAGTTCCAACTCCTAATTCTGCTAAAGCTGGTGCGGGATCAATTTGGAGGCGTCTTAGGTCTTCGAAATTAATGGGTAAGTCTCGTAATCGCTCTGAATCTTCTCCTGTTGATGTAAGGGGTGGTAAACGTGTTGTTACCATTCCTGCTGATGATTCAATCAACATGGTTCTCACTGATTTGAAGTCTGGTTGTATTGATAGTCACTTGAAATTTGCTTTGGGTAGTTCTAATGATAATAATGCTACTAATAAGTCATTGTGTAATGTTAGTGACTCTATTAACACTTGCAATGGTAATGATGGATCTTTTATTATTTGCCCTTGATATTAGCCAATTCATTCAATGTATGCAAAGTAGTCCTGTGGCTAAGAACTGTGGTCTTGAAACTAGCTCTGGCCACACTAGTGCTGGTGATGTAGATAGTGTTAGTGGTGGTAAGACTGGAAGTAGAGATGGCATAGTTGGTGCTAAGACAGGGATCCATTTTTAAAGGAGAAATAAGCATCAAATGGTGTAGGGAAGAAGACAAGAGTATTTGCGTCTTTTCATGTGAAAGGGGTGAGCTGTGATATGTATAATGATATATTGACCGTAAACAACGTTAAGTGTAATGACAATAAATAAAGTAGATAAAGCATAATGAGTTATGATGGAAAGTACATTAAGCATTTATGGCTTTTTTCCTTGTTATATCAACAAAAGGCGAATTACGACAATATCCAACTCCCATATTTGTCTCTGAGGTTCTTCAATTTGAAAAACCTTCTTTCTTTGTTTGCAACTCTGACAACTTGTATCAAGACCAAGCAATCCCGTGCTTGGATTTAGAAGACGAGCTTGATGCTGGTCAGATATACTTTATTTTACCAAAACAATGTGCTCATCGTCTTAGTGCCTCCGATATGGCTTCACTGGCTGTCAAAGCGAGTCTAGCTCTTGATTCCAATTCAAATTCGAATTCCCATGTAAAAGAAGAAAAAGAAAAACAGGCTCGTATATCGCCTATGGTGTTGATGGAAGCGAGTCAGATTAATGTTGTAGTCGAGGAAGAGGAAAACAAGAGTTACAAGAATGGAGGTTTACGAGTGTCGAGATCAGGATCTATAAGGAAGATGCCAAGATCAAAGAGAGCGAGATTGGCTGCTCGATCCTTTAGGCTTAAGTTGTCTACAATATACGAAAACGCCGAAGGCTGTGATAATTAAATGATTAACTAGATCGATCATATGTAGTATAAATTCATGACATGAGTTTTTTGTTTCTTCGTGTACAGATTTTGAGGCATGATAGATAATTTTTTGTTACATCGAGAATTGCTTGATGTTTCAAATCCCAAAAGAGTGTTGTTTGTAGAATGTACAAAGAAGTTAAATGCTCTCTCTTGTTAAATATATCAATCCAAGAGTAAAATTAATGATGGGAGGTTATTTGTACACTCTCAAATATGATTGGGACACTCAAAATATGAGTGTTTGGACATTTATATGAGTGTTTGGACATTTATACTCTCATATTATTTTTAGTTATGTTTATCCTGTAAAGGGTATAAATGTCCAAACACTCATATTTTGAATGTCCCAATCATATTTGGGAGTGTACAAATCACCTCCCAAAATTAATTAATATGATTGATGGATTTTCTTATTCGCTTTGTTTTATTAAGGTTAAACTTTTTTTTTTTTTTTTTTTTTTTTTTGCAAAAAAGTACTGAAATTAGGTTTAATGGCATGTAATAGCAACATACTTTTTCATTTGTTCCATTATCAGATATGAACCTAAAATAACACAACAATGCCCATCCAACTTTATAAATTATTTTCATTATCATACATTTGCTTATGTGGCTTTACAGGCAACCGGCTACACCGGTAAAAAACAATACTTTTTTTTTAACTTTAAAACGTTAGTTAGATGTTGAATTAAATATTAACTATCATTTAAAACTCACAGACACCACATATCAACACAAAACACACACACATATCAAACCTGCACATGAACCCTAATTCTCTAAACCTAAAATTGATCTCCCAATTCGTTAAATTTCATAGGGCTTTTTAAAGTTAAGTCTTTTAATTAACTTATTAATGCATTTGATCAATTCAATTTTGTTTTTTTTTTTGTTGTTCTAACCTGTAACCCTAAATTTTGATTTTTTTTGTTTTTATTGCAGAATGGTTATCCTAACAGGTACGTTTTATCATGATGGAGTCTTTATTGGGCCTCCATTAGAGTATACTGAGGGCAACAAAGATATAATGCAAGATTTGGATTTTGAATCCATGACATATGGTAAGTTTTTTGATTTTATCGGTTGTTCTACCGAATACCCTCCTGTTGGCCTTTTTTATTGTCTCCCTGGTAGTGACTTAAGTGATGGGATTAGGGAGTAAAAAATGAACAACAATTTGGTGATTTTATAGTAGTAGCTTTAGGAATGGGTGGGAAAATTGATGTATATGTTGAACATCATGGCTATGATATCCATGATTGGTTTGCAAAAGATGATGCTAATTTAGAGGATTCTGATGAGGATGAGTGTGAATTAGATGATATATCAGCCTTTGTTGAACCACAATATGTAGGAGAAGAAGAAGTTATCATACCCAATAAATGCACAAGTGATCCCTTTTTAAGTAGGTTATGCAAAAACAGATCCTAACAAAACCAATAGGAACACATTTGGTAAAAATGAAGGGGATACAAGAGCACTTGTGGAAGATGAAATAGAGGATCAAAGTGTGGATCCTATTTACAAAGTAAAACCTGAAGTAGTCTATCTTGAATTTAATCCAAACCAGCCATGGAATGAAATGGTTCCCATATTAGGAATGAGATTTAAAGATCATGAAGAGATGAAGATTATGTTGGCCAATTATGGTGTAGCTAACGGCTATCAACTTTGGTACAAAAGGAATGATTATAAATCATTACTTATTTTGTGTGGTAGGAATGTAGAAGAGGGAAGGTGTGCTAGTAAGGTAGGTAGGAAAGTTAAAGAGACTGCACCAAAGGGTAAGGGTAAAGAGACTGCACCAAAAGGTAATGGTAAAGAGACTGCACCAAAGGGCAATGGTAAAGAGACTGCACCAAAGGGTAAGGGTAAAGAGATAGTTGCAGAGGGTAACAATAGTGGACTAGGAATGAAATTAAAATTTCAAAGTCACTTTCTAAGAAAAAATCAGGTAATGTATGCAAGTTTAGGTTCTGGGGTTCATGGATGTAGAATGAGGCATCCTTTCAAAAAAGACTCTAATTCCAGATCACATTTGTGCTAGGGTATTTGATTTTGGGTCATTGGTCACATACAAGTGGATTGCAAGTCATTATGTTAGAGAGATTGTTAGTAATCGTAAGATAACTTAGAGAGATTTACAAAGCCAAATTAGTGATAAATTCTTGATCAATGTTAGCTTAGGACAAGTTAGAAGGGCAAAACAAAGAGCTTTATATGAGTATGAAATTGGGTTAATAGAAAACCATGGTAAACTATGGAACTACAAATCCAGATTATTAAAAATTAACCATGGATCAACTATTAAGCTTGATGTTGATGAAGGCTCAGGTGGTAAAACCTACTTCAAAAGGTTTTATGTCTGGTTGTGGAGATGGTGTAGGAGTAGCTAAAGTGAGGTTAGTGTCATCCCTTATTGGAGATGAGATGGTGAGTGGAGATGACTCGGAGGAAGAGCTCAAGTTGAGGAAGCAACAAGGTCTTACGCTAATCCTATGATGTCATGTGTTGTTTTTCTATTTTTAGAAATATGCAAATACATAAGTAATGTTTAGTTTTTAAGAAACTAAAACATTCTAAAAACTACTATCATACATTATGGTTTTGAGTCATATGAAGATATGATTAATCACAATGTAAATGCTTGAGTGATGAAGATATTATTTGAAAAGGCTTGTTTTAATATCTATTAAACTTGACAAGCTTTAAGCTTTAAAAAAATTAAATTTACTTTTGTCGTTAATAAAATTTCGGTAAAGATAAAAAATATAAATAACTTTTAATGACAATATTTGTATTAACAATCTCCCCCTTTTTGTTGAGGACAAAACATAAATTTTATTTTTATGAAAGATGTAAAGATTGTACAAAAGTTATAAAAATATTAGTTTTAGAACTTGAAAGAGAAATGATAATGCAAGTATATGATGTTTGACTTTTTTAGAAAGTCAAAGTATGCAGTTGACTTTTTCAGAAAGTCAAATATTCCTAATGATGTATCATGTTGACTTTTTCAGAAAGTCAATATATGCAGTTTGACTTTTTCAGAAAGTTAAATATAACCAAGTTCTATATATTTCTCCTCCTTTTTGTCTCAACAAAAAAAAGATGCGAGGCGGAATGTGTAATGAGCCCAGCCATTATCTCCCCCTTGACCAAAGCTCCCCCTAAATTGGGTGCCAATGGGAAGATACATGGATTGTGAAAAAGCTACAAAAAGATTTGTTAGTAATAATCATCATTCACAAGCATATCCAAACACTTATGTAATAAGCACCAACAATATAGAAAACAATATTCATTTGTTAAAATTTTTCATGATCTTCAAGAATCATGAAAGGAGAACACAATGAAGTGTTTAGTACAATGAGAAAATCTTAAAAAAAGACATAAAAAGAAAAATCCCAGAAAAGAAAAAAAAAGATGCTTAGAAGAGCTATTCTAGGACCATCCTATTGAGGTGGGTGAGAAAGAGCATGTAGGCGCTCAAGGATGTGATTGAGGATGAACCTCATTTCCTTTTGGAACTCATGGACCATCACCCGGGTCCGATCGATTGTTTGGGTGGTTTGCTCACAAGTTGAGCAACCATGCCTAGGAGGGTAGTAAGGTTGATGAGGTTGTGGTGGTGGAATGGTAGATGTGTTGGTGTTGGTGTTGGTGTTGGTGCTTGGTGTGGTGATTATGGAGGCTAGCAAAGCACTTTGCATTTGCATAGTCTCACTTAGGTGAGAATCCACCATATTTAAGAATTGGTGGAGATGTTGGAGTTCGGCTTGAATCTCCTTTCTTGTGGGATGATCTTCCCACATGAACTCCTCAATGTCCTCTACGTGAGGAGACATTGATTTAGAGAGTGGTTGATCCCCATATAAAGGACCATGGATGTCTTTGTGGATGGGGTGGAAGAGAAGAGGTCTTGGCCCTAACGGGGCATTTCGGTCAAAGGATGGTCTAGGAGACTCATGAGCAATACGCTCAATAGTGCCAAATGATGGCAATGGTGGTGGATGATTTGGCCTAGGAGGTAAATCTTCCAAGTCCTCCAAGAAAGGATTTGGTGAAGTGAGTGGTATAGAGAATAACTTCAATGGGATGAGTGTGGAGATTTTTGGAGGTGATGTGTTTTGATGTTTGGATGGGAGCCGGTGGTGGTGAGCTTGGAGTCTTTGTTGGTGGTGGAGTAGTGATGATGATGGGTGGTTGTGGAGATGGTGTAGGAGTAGCTAAAGTGAGGTTACTGTCATCCCTTATTGGAGATGAGATGGTGAGTGGAGATGACTCGGTGGAAGAGCTCAAGTTGAGGAAGAAACAAGGTCTTACGCTAATCCTATGATGTCATGTGTTGTTTTTCTATTTTTAGAAATATGCAAATACATAAGTAATGTTTAGTTTTTAAGAAACTAAAACATTCTAAAAACTACTATCATACATTATGGTTTAGATTCATATCAAGATATGATTAATCACAATGTAAATGTTTGAGTGATGAAGATATTATTTGAAAAAGCTTGTTTTAGTATCTATTAAACTTGACAAGATTTAAGCTTTATAAAAATTAAATTTACTTTTGTCGTTAACAAAACTTCGGTAAAGATCAAAAATATAAATAACATTTAATGACGATATATGTATTAACAATCTCCCCCTTTTTGTTGAGGAAAAAAACATAAATTTTATTTTTAAAAAGATGTAAAGATTGTTACAAAGTTATAAAAATATTAGTTTTAGAACTTGAAAGAGAAATGATAATGCAAGTATATGATGTTTGACTTTTTCAGAAAGTCAAAGTCTTCACTAGTTTAATCATGATGTTGACTTTTTCAGAAAGTCAAAGTATGCAGTTGACTTTTTCAGAAAGTCAAATATTCCTAATGATGTATCATGTTGACTTTTTCAGAAAGTCAATATATGCAGTTTGACTTTTTCAGAAAGTCAAATATAGCCAAGTTCTATATATTTCTCCCCCTTTTTGTCTCAACAAAAAGAAGATGCGAGGCGGAATGTGTAATGAGCCCAACCATTATCTCCCCCTTGACCAAAGCTCCCCTTAAATTGGGTGCCAATGGGAAGGTACATAAATTGTAAAAAAGCTACAAAAAGATTTGTTAGTAATAACCATCATTCACAAGCATATCCAAACACTTATGTAATAAGCACCAAAAATATAGAAAACAACATTCATTTGTTAAATTTTTTCATGATTTTCAAGAATCATGAAAGGAGAACACAATGAAGTGTTTTGTACAATGAGAAAATCCTAAATAAAGACATAAAAAGAAAAATCCTATAAAACAAAAAAAATAAAAAGATGCTTAGAAGAGCTATTCTAGGACCATCCTATTGTGGTGGGTGAGAAAGAGCATGTAGGTGCTCAAGGATGTGATTGAGGATAAACCTGATTTCCTTTTGGAACTCATGGACTATCACCCGGGTCCGATCGATTGTTTGGGCTGTTTGCTCACAAGTTGAGCAACCATGCCTAGGAGGGTAGTATGGTTGATAAGTTTGTGGTGGTGGAATGGTAGATGTATTGGTGTTGGTGTTTGGTGTGGTGATTATTGAGGCTAGCAAAGCACTTTGCATTTGCATAGTCTCACTTAGGTGAGAATCCACCATATTTAAGAATTGGTTGAGATGTTGGAGTTCGGCTTGAATCTCCTCTCTTGTGGGATGATCTTCCCACATGAACTCCTCAATGTCCTCTACGTGAGGAGACATTGATTTAGGGAGTGGTTGATCCCCATATAAAGGACCATGGATGTCTTTGTAGTGGGGTGGAAAGAAGAGGTCTTGCCCTAACGGGGCGTTTGGGTCAAAGGATGGTCTAGGAGACTCATGAGCAAAACGCTCAATAGTGCCAAATATGCAATGGTGGTGGATGATTTGGCCTAGGAGGTAAATCTTCCAAGTCCTCCAAGAAAGGATTTGGTGAAGTGGGTGGTGTAGAGAAATACTCTCAATGGGGATGAGTTGGAGAATGATTGTGAGTTTCTAGATGTTTGGTGTCGGTTTTTTGTAGGTGATCTTTTCTTTGTTGTGGGATAGTGATGAGATGTGTGGTTGTGGAGATGGTGTTGGAGTAGCGAGAATTTGGAAGGGTTGGTGTAGATGGTGGGTTGATGTGGTGGGGGAGGTGTGGTGGGTTGTATGGGTTGATGGTTTTCTTGATTTGTTTGTGTTGGATGCAAGCCATGTTGTTTGGTTGATATTGAAACACAACAGTCTTTGTTGGTTGGGTTGGATAGTTAGTCTATAGTAGTGAGTAATAGTAGTAAGTTAGTTGTCAATATTGATATGAAAAAGTTATTTAGTACTCTTTAAAATAGTATAGTATAATTTATATTGTCTAGTGGGTTGTATTGTGGTATGTGGAAAAGAGCATTGATTGAGAGATTTTTTTGTTTTGTGTTTGTTTGTATTTGTTTAAGAGATGGTGTTGTTAGAAAGTAGAGTAGATTATGTTAGTTTTGGGATTGAAGTAATGCTCTATAATTCTTGAAAGTGTAAGGTTATTCATCCCTTAGTGGAAATGATGATGTGTGATTTGAGTGTATGAGATGTGTGGGTGGGATATGAGATTACGGGTGATTAGATTGGATAAGGGGAGTTTTTTGTGGGGAAAGTTTTGTGGAGAAGATTCATGATTACTTTGGAGAATTGGGTGGCGTATTGGAGTTAGGAGAGACTCGGAGAAAGAGCTAAAGAAACGAGGTCAATTGAGGGGATCAGCTTTAGCTAAGATCTGTTAGGATAGAAACTAAGGTCTTACGCGATATAAATCCTATGATGTCAGGTTGTTGTTTTTATTTTTTAGATAATATGAAACAAAATACATAAGTAAGGTTTATTTTTTTTTAAGGATAATGAAGCAAGAACACTATAAACATTCGAAAAAAAAATCTTAAAACTAAATACTGTGTCATAGCATTATGGTTTTTGAAGGCATACCACAAATTTTAGATTATGATTTATGACAATGTAAATACTTGACGTGTGATGTTTTGTTCTTGGAGGTGATTTGAATGAATATCTATTGAGATATTATTTTGGAAAACAAAAAAAAAATAAAAAAAAATAAAGCTTCTGTGTCAAATCTATATTTTAATGCTTGAGAGCTAGCTGAAGCTTTTATTAAAAAATTAAATTAGAAATTTAATTTACTTTTTTGTCTTTTCGTCCCACAAACTCCCTTGGTAGTATTTAATTAGGTATATATTAGTTTCTTATGATGGGTTTTTTTATAAATTTTATTGGTTTTAATGTGGTTATTTTTTAATTATGTGGTAATTTTTGTAGTTTTATTGGTTAAAATGTGTGGGTGTTTTAAAGATCAAAAATATATAAATAAATAACGTTTCTTTTTTTTTTTTTTGTAATGACGAATATTTGTTTTTATCATTCAGAATATATTAAATCTCCCACTTTTGTTGAGGGACAAAGCATAAAATTTATTTTTTGTATTAAGAAGATTTTTGTTTTTAATAGATTTGTTATCACAAAAGTTTTCTTGTTATTATTAATAAAATATATAGTTTTAGAATTAAAAAAGAAAAAGTAAGATACCTGATTGTTTTTTTTTGTGATGCAAGGTAAGGTGTTTTGAAAGAAAGTATATGATTTTGTGTTTTGACTTTTTAAGTGGAAAGTCAATGGTCTTAACTAGGTTGTTTTGTTTTTCTGTTGAAGCATTTCCATGATGTTGACTCTTTTAAGGGGTGGAGGGGTGAATGGGGGAAAGAATGTATAAAAATGTGCAGTTATGTTGAGAGGTTTTGACTTTTTTTGGAAATAGAAAGTGAAAATAATCCTTAAATATGCTGTTTTGTTGTTTGTATCATTGTGGTGACTTTTTCAGAAAAAGGGGATGAGAGAAAAGTGGGAAATATGCATTTAATTGGGAGGTGATTGTCATTATATGCAGTTGTTTTGACTTTTTGGGAGGAAAGTTAGTCCAAATATTAACCAAAAGTTTCTATATATTTGCCCTTTTTGGTCTCTCACAAAAAGAAAGATTGCAAGGCGGAAGGAATATAGAGACAGAAGCAATAGGCGTGAAGTATAATAGAAAATGTGTTTGTTAGATGTATGAATGGGCGACGCAACCATTTCTCTTACTTTGATCCGAAAGCTCCTCCTTAAGATTGGGGGTTTGGTTATGTTTTTTTGGTTGGTGCAATCTGGGAAAAGAAGAAGATTAAGATAAAGTGAGTGGGGAAAGATGGAAGGAGTAATGGTTGTGAGTTAAAAAAAGTTGAAAAAAAGCTAAGATACAAAAAGTATTTTGTGGGACAAGGATTAAATGTGGAAAATGAGGGGGGAAAACTTGAGAACTCTTTTCATTTTGATTTGTTTTGCGGGGGGGGTTTTGTTGGATATGTGTTTGATGGGTTTTTGAAATTTTTTGTTATTTTGGTGTTTTTTTGAATAGTTTTTATTTTTTTTTGAACTTTTTCTGGTTGATTGAAGGTTTAAAACTTTTGTTGTTTGGTTGGTTTTTTCTTTGAAATGTTTTTAGATGAAGGGTTTTGTTGGTATTAATTGTTGATTGGATTGATTCTGGATTTTTGTTTGAAATGGTTTGGCGGAGAGGGGGCGGTGTTGTTCTTTGTGATTGTGAATTTTTTGAATAGGTGTTTTTAGGTTGAATAAACCCCAAGGGGGTTTAATTGTTTTTTTTTGACGGTTTTTTGTTCTTGTGTTAGTTTGGTTGAGTTTGTTTTAGTTTTTTTGAATTTTCTTTGAAAATGAATTTAGGATTTTTTTGAAATTTGATTTGTTTTTTGTTGGCGTGGTTGTTTTGGGTGTGGGGGTGATTATTGGTTTACGGGGTTTGAATTCGTAGGCAAGGGTGATTTTTGTGAACGTACTGGGTTGTTATTGATTTTTTGATTGCCCATTGTTTTTGGTTGAAAACGGATGTTGACTTGTATGTGTGATAGTTACTTGTTTTTTTTCGGTTGTTTGGTAAAATTCTATTGTGCGGTGTTTTTTATTGTGTGGGTCCATTCTGTTGTGTTGATTTTGAGTTTCTTTGTTCTTCTTTAACAGGTGTTTTTTTTTTCGTTGGTTTGTTTTGGTCTTTTGAGATACCGGCAAACTTGGTGTAGGTGGGCGGGGTGTGTGCCGTGATTAGAAGGGGTGCGTCTTTGGGTTGTTCTTACTGATTCTCCGTTGTTCTTTGGTGAGTTTTTTCTGTAGTTTGTGTTATTTTTTTTCTCTTGCCGTTTTTTTTCGTTGATGTATTTGTTTTCCTGGTTCCTCCCTCGCTTTGTTTTTTTTGAATTTGAATTTTTTTGTGAAGTTTCTCGATTTTCGTCCCGGCATGATTTGAAGAAAAAGATGCCCTGGTTGGGGTGGTTTAATAATGGTTGTTGTTGAATATTCTACCCATAGTTGTTGTTTGATTTTGTGTGGTGGGTTAGTGGTTTTTTTTCTTGAGTTTGCCTGTTTGTTTTTTTGACTTGATGTTTTTTCTGTGTTTTTTTTTTTTGGGAATAGTTGTTTGTGTCCCGTATGATCTTTAATGTTGATTTCAAAATCACTTTAGATTTTGATATTTGTGAAATCGGCTGCCAGTTTATTTCCTTCTAGGGATTTAGATGAACGGATTATGATTCTAATTGATAATGCAAGGGGCGAAACGAAAAGTAAAACAAGAAATCATAAAACTAAACGTTAAGGGGTAGAAAAAGTCATTCCCGCGTTTTATACCCTTGGCAGCAAGTCTAGCCTTGTTCCTAACCTACTCCTCGTTTGCACCTACATTTGTTTTAAACCACTATGTCCTATTAGGTTTGATTACTTGGTGGAGAATGTCCTACCTTTAACAACTTTGTTGCTTACACCTTTTTGCCTCTTGGGTATACCTCAAACTACGGTATAACTAGTCCTAGCACGGGTTTGAGACTTGAAACCTAAACCCACCTATTTTGAACTTTACTTAATATTGTGTTTTCGTTAATGAACTACTCAAATAATCACGAGCTTTCTTCTTTTTAACTTATCTCTTATTACTGGGGTCCTTTTAAAGTCGCAACGTTGAGTATAAGGGTGACGTGAACCATCAAATATCAATTATGACTCTCCCCTCCTTGCATTGTTTATTGACTGTTGACATGACCGTAATATTGCCCCTTACGCAGGACAGGGACCTATATGAGGTTTTTAGCCTAGACAATAGAAAAAGAAAGAGTAGAACAACTCCTCTAAAGATCAAGTGATTCTAATTATGTTAGAGAGGGAAGAAGTGTGTGTATGGAGGATTTTGTTTAGAAAAAAGAGGCGATTGAGATTGAGTTTGAATATTAACAAGGTTAGTTTTTTTTGTATGAAAAGAAATGCTGCCTCTCTATTTGTAGGCAAATTTCTTCTATTGTCCCACGGATCCTTCGATTGGGATCGTGTCTTAGTTGTATAATCCTAGGGATCCGTCGTGGGCTTGGTCTAACCCGCTCCTCTTAGCCCATGGGTTTTTTTTTTGGTTTGGCTTCAAAATGGGTTTAAGGTTTGGTCCTATACTTCAAACAAGGCCTTGTTCTATACAAAATAATAAAACCAAAAAAAAAAGTTGTAGCTCCATATTTACAGTGGGTATGTACTGCCACTTACAAGCATGTAAAAATAGGAGAAACATGTATTGTTCTTGAATACCAAATGACCCCTTTCACAAAGAAAAGAAAAATATACTAAAAGTAGTAAAAATAGTACGTAGGATTCCTTCATTATGCTTGTCTAAGTCGTTCATGGATTAGCCATGGAGATCCAAGGTTATGAATAGTAATGGTATTGATGCATCAAGATGTGAGGTTTTTGAGTTTTATGTCAAGTATTTTTTGACACGCACTGCTTTCCTTAACTTCTATTGCCAATTTCCCTAAGTGGATGGGATTGGAAGTTCACTTTTGTAATATGGGTTTTATCCTTAAGATTATTGGTAAAAGAGGTTGCGGAAGGTTTTCCGGGTTGTTTTGATCTTTTGCAGTTATGCGGAAGGAATGGATAGGAAAGCAGGAAATGATACAGTTATGGTGGAAGAACAGAAATATCCCTAAAAAATTTGGAAAATGTGGCATCGGAATATCCGGGGAATGTTTTTGTACCATGGTGGTGGAAACAACAAATGGTGGAAAAGAACCTAGATGTTCTTGTAATGTGATGGGAGCTAATGGTGGTGATGTTCAAGATCTGAAATATAGTATTTGGAGAGATATGTGGGTGGTGTTGAAAAGACTAATTCTTTTTCTTAGGTTGGTTTTAGATCTTGTTGGAGTCTTAAGAGTAGTTTCAAAAGAGTTAGCTTTAGGTGGTGATGAAGTTGGTTGTTGTACTTGTGTGATGAGGGACGGTGAGGAGGGTGCTTATAATGAAGCTCTTGTGGTGAGTTATTTGTTGAGGATGAACACATTTGAGGTTGGTTTTGCTAAACAACAAGATCGGATACTAATCCGTGCGGATATCCAAGCATTTGATTGTGGACTTTGGTGAATGGTGGAAGTACAAAGGTTTGGATATCATGATTGTTTGTACTAGATGATTCTCCTAAAGGGTTTTTGGATGACATGATGAAGTGTTTTTGTGAGATTCTAGGATGGAGGTATGCAAGCATTTTGGGAGTTATATATATAGAAAAACAAAGCATTTTAATGAATGCTTGACCCAAAATGTGGTTAAAATCTAAGATTAGATATGAATTCAGGCATGTGATCATGAGGAAACAAGCATTAAAGAGCATACTCCCAAAAATGAAATACAAATGTGGGATTTTCATCCCAAAGTGAAAAAAAAAATAGAAGTTGAAAAAGCTTCTGTTACCACGGACCCACGGATCCTTCACTGAGGATCCGTCCAGCATAAAGGCTGGGATACGTGGGTCTGGTGTTTCAGGCATCACAAAAATTTTCTTTTGGAAACATTTTGCCTAGTGTGTGCCTATATGCAAACTATTTGGAGTTTCGGTTATCTCGACCTCTAAAAAGAAATAGAAAATAAACTAGAAGTATAAAACCATCCTATTGAGATAACATGAAAACACATATTTAGTACAGAGTAGTTAATTTTGTGTTATCAATGCTCCTAATTCATTGTTGCTTAAATGAATGTACCCGAAAACACATATCAGTTATGTGTCTCCTTTAGCATTCAAAAGACTTGGATGCATGAAAAACGGGTTTGTTTTTACTTTGACTTAATAATGAAAAGCGATTTGTCCTAGAGGCGCGGTAGAAATTGCGAAATTTTGTGAAATTGATACGGGAAGGTATCATCCTTTTAGAAAACATTGTGAAAGTAGGTTTTCTTTGAAAATGTGAGAAAGAATAAGAAGACATAAGTTGAAAAAATCATTTGGGTTTTGAAAATTCCGTTATTGTTGTGAGTTTGTGTGTGAAATAGAAATCCTAGACTCAGAAAAGAAGAAGGCTAGTGTTTACATACCTTGTAGAGTCAAATAAGTTACGACGTTTGTTCAATTAGACCAAGACCAGACAAGTAGGTTTAATTGTTCCCGCTTCAAGCGGTTTGGTGAGGACGTGGCTATGTTGTCTTCGGATGCTACCATCTCAAATAGAGGTTCCCCTTTTGAACATTATTCTTAGGAAGTGATGACGAACTCTATATGCTTTGGGCGAGAATGAATACCGGATTCTTGCTAGGGTAGTCGATTGCACCTTTGTTGTCACATAGGATGGCTATGTAGCTTAGATGGATGTCGTAGTCTACTAACGCTTGTTTCATCCATAGTTCTTGTTGGCATGCTTTGCGGCAGGAGACGTACTCGGCTTCGGTTGTTGATATTGCAAGTGCCGTTTGTTTCTTAGAAAACCAAGATGTTAAACAACATCCCAAAAAAGTACATACCCCACTTGTACTTTTTCTATCAACGTAATCACCTGCATGGTCAGAATCTGCATATACAATTGTTTCTACTCCCATGCCCTTAGGATACCATAATCCTAATTGTGTTGTACCCTTAATATATCTAAATATCCTTTTACGGCTTCTAGGTGTGATGTTTTAGGGTCTTCTTGAAACCTAGCACATAAGCAAACATTAAACATGATATCCGACATCTTGCCGATGAGGTAGAGAAGGCTACCTATCATGCCACGATATTCAGTATTATCTACGGATTCTCCGTATTCATCTTTTGTGAGTTTGGTGTCGGATGACATTGGAGTCCTAATTGGTTTTGACTCTTCTAGACCGAATTTCTTTAACATTTCCTTGATGTATTTAGATTTTGAAATGAAGATAACTACTTACTTGTTTTATTGTAGACCAAGAAAGAAACTAAGTTCTCCCATCATACTCATCTCGAACTCGTCATGCATGATTTTATAGAAATCATCACACATGTCTTGACAAGTGGATCCGAATATAATATCATCTACATATATTTGTACTATGATTATATGTGACTCTCTTTTCTTAGTAAAAGTGTGTTTTCAACTAACCCCATGGTGTAGTTGTGTTTAATTAGAAATGACTTGAGTCTATCATACCAAGCTTTTGGAGCTTGTTTAAGACCGTAAGGGGCTTTCTTTAATTTATATACATGTTTGGGTTTTTCAAAATCAATGAAGCCCGGAGGTTGAGCTACATATACTTCTTCATTTATGAAACCATTTATAAAAGCGCTTTTGACATCCATTTGATAAAGCTTTAGATCATTAGCACAAGCATACGCAAGAAGTATTCTTATAGACTCTAATCTAGCCACGGGGGCGTAGGTCTCATCAAAGTCTATTCCCTCTTGTTGGTTATAACCTTGAGCAACGAGTCTAGCCTTGTTCCTAGACACTACTCCGTTTGCATCTAATTGTTTTTATAAACCCATTTGGTTCCTATTATGGTTTGATTACTAGGTGGAGGGACAAGTGTCCAAACATCATTAGAAACAAATTGATTTAGTTCTTCTTGCATAGCCTTTACCCAACTTTCATCTTTTATGGCTTCTTGTGTATTCTTAGGTTCTAAGGTTGAAACGAAACAAAACAAGCTACTTTGGTTTTGAACTTGAGAACCTTAATGTTCGTCGTTTAGTTTTCCTATGACTTTATCTAAGGGGTGATCTTTGGACTCTTTAATGTTTATTATTTCATCACTTAGAGGTTTTTCATCTTCACTTATCTTTTCTTTATTACATAGCTTCACTTTCTATAATCTCGTCATCGACAAGAGGTGGAGAGGGTTTGGGTGGACTTTCATCAAATTTTATATTTAATGACTCTTCTACCTTCATTGTTTCTTTGTTTAATATGACGTAAGCTTTGCTATTTGGCGAGTAACCTAAAAAGATACCTTCGGTTGATTTAGGATCAAATTTTGTAAGGTAATCTTTAGTGTTAAGAATAAAACATTTACTACCAAAGACTCTAAAATGATTTAACGTAGGCTTTTGCCTCGAAGTAACTCATATGGAGTTTTTCCTAAGATTGGTCCTAATTAGAACGATTGAGTATATACGTTGGAGTATCAACGGCATTACACCAAAAATTTTGAGGTATGGATTGTTCATTAAGCATGGTTCGACTCATTTCTTGTAGGGTTCTATTCTTTTTTTCTACTACCCCATTCGATTGTGGAGTGCGTGGAGCCGAGAAGTTGTGAGTAATACCATTAGCGTCACAAAAAAGCTCCGAATTGCACTTCATTATTGAATTCTCTACCATGATCCATCCTAATAGACACTATGGGACTTCCTAGTTGTCTTTGGATCTTTTTGCTTAATATTTCAAAATAGTTAAAGGTTTCCGTTTTGTTCTTTAAAAATTTTGTCCACGTATACCTAGAGTAGTCATCCACTATTACCAAAGTGTAGTAGTTGCCTCCATAACTTTGGATAGCGGATGGACCAAATAAATCCATATGTAGTAATTCTAGACACCTAGTTGTGGACACCATGTTTTTAGCTTTATGACTTGAATGAGCTTGTTTTCCTACATTACAAGCATCACAAAAATGATGTTCATATTTTAACTTAGGTAGATCTCTTACTAGATCTTTGGATGATAGCGATTGAAGAAGTCGCATGTTGGCGTGACCAATCTTCGATGCCATAAGGTCGCAGTATCATCCATAGAGGTAAGACATGGTTTGTTTTAGGTTCATTACCGATTTTAATGACATAGACTCCATGTTTCCTAATTCCTCTTCCTATGGTTATGCCATTTTAAGTATCTTACTACCGGTTTCGGTAAAAAGTACATTGCACTTTTATCACATATTTGTCCTATACTAAGAGATTAAAGTTTAGGTTTCTACGGACACACATCGTTAATGGTTAGAGATTTGTTAGAAATCGTACCTTTACCGATGATTCTACTTTTGCTATTTTCAAACACCACATTACCTCCATTTATGGATTCATATCTGGAGAATAGATCCCTATTGCCGGTCATGTGCCTCGTGCACCCGCTATCCTTGACCCATTCATCGGGGTCTAGGTCGACCTTTAAGCACACCTAAAACAATAATAAACTCAAAGTTTGGTCCCCATTTGTTCATGGGTCCATTAGTGTTAAACATTCCATTCATGTTAGACATGTATGGATAAGATGAGTATGCATTCCATGGAGCAAAGTTTTGAAAAGGAAAACCGGTTTGCATGTTTTGATTCCATCCCATTTGATGGTTACTTTTGGTAAACGTTGTAGGTCTCCTAAATGAGTTAGGTTTTGAAAAAGATGGAGCTTTGTTTCTTGCAAAAGTAGGATTATATTTGGAGGTGGTTGTCTAGTGGTGACATGATTTGGTTTCTTCCTATTAACTATGACAAACTCAATTCTAGATGAAGAAGCTACGTTATTGCTACTGTTTGCTACAGCAGATCCACGGATCCCTTTCTGTACACTAGCCGGTCCCTTTTTAGGGGATCCGTGGGATCCGCCACAACAGTGGCTGGTTTTTCTAGTTCCTTAACAAATTTTGTTTCTTTACTTTCACTAGTTGATGGATCAAGTTGTTGACTACCTAGACCCTTTTGATTGTTACCAATTTTAACGCTATCGAGTATTTTATCTAAAGTGTTCGTGCTCATTCTAGCAATTTTAGAATCTAAGTGATCCACTAGTGTTTGAAGTTGAACGCAAAATTCACATTCACCACTTGCTATTTTACCCTTCTAAACGTTTTAGTTTTGCTTTTAATTCTATGACTTCTTTATCTAAACGTTTATTTTGACTCTTTAAAAGCTTGTTTTTGTTAACTAGTTTTAAGCTAATATTGCATAGTTTATCATATTCATTATGCAATGAGTCGTCATCAAGTGATGAGCTACTATAGTATTCGTGACATACCTCGTCATTTGCCATGAGACAAATTTCTTCGTCCTCCTCGTCGCTCATTCCCCATGTGCCGCTCACAAACGCCTTTTGATCATCCCGTTTGGGACACTTACTAATAAAGTGGTTTGGGTCCCCACATTTAAAGCAAGTACGATCATCCTTTGGCTTTTCGTCCTCTTTGCTTTTCCGAAAGCCTTTCTTATCATCATACGGTTGTTTGACGTATCTACCCTTTCTTCTAAAGAACTTTTAAAGTCCCTTACCGCCATAGCGTACTCCTCGTCGTCACTACTCAAGAAGAGTTTTCCTCATCGCCAAGCCTTTTGGCTTTAAGGGCAAGAGATTTGTGTTTCTCTTTCACCTTTGAGGCTTCGGAATCTTTAGCAAGGACAAGCTCGTAGACTTTTAGGTTGCCTATGAGTTCATCGAGGGTGAGGATTGTCAAATCTTTTGACTCTTCGATTGCCGTCACCTTGGATCTCCACTTTGATGGAAGTGCCCTTAGATATCTCCTAACATGGTTACGGCTAGAAAAGATTCATCAAGTGCTTGTAAAGATGTAATAATAGTATTAAAGTTAGCAAATGAATGATCTATAGTTTCCTCATCCGATATTGAAAATTGTTCATATTGTTGAACAAATAAATCAATTTTATTATTTTTAACTTGTTGGTTGCCTTGATGAGTTACAACTAAAGAATTCCAAATTTCTTTAGAGGTTTTAAGCATAGAAATTCTTTTGAATTCCTTTTTCGGTAAAGCATTATATAAAACCATTTTTGCTTCACTATTTTTAGAAAGCTTTTTCTTCATTTCATCATTTAGTTTATCATGAGGTATGTGAACTAAATTTCCTTTATCATCATTTGAGGTAGCCTCAAAATCACCTTCAACAATAATGTACCAAAGATCAATATCTTTAGACTTCACATATGTTTCGAATCTATTTTTCCAATATATAAAACCATTAGTTTCAAGTAGTGGTGGTCGTTGCATAGATTGCCCTTCCTTATAATTTTCAGAACCCATAGTGATCGAAAAGTTTTTAAAATACAATTTTATTTTAAAACTTTTATAAACTTAGCTCTTGATGCCAATTATGGAAAACTAGAAGGGGGTTGAATAGTTTTGCCGATTTTAAGTTGATTTCAAAAACTTTAGATTCGATATTATGTGAAATCGTATGGATGTTGAGAACGTATAGATCTAATGATAATGCAAGCAAATAAATAAAGTTAAGGGATAGAAAAGACACAACCGATTTATAGTGGTTCGGCTACAAGGTCACCTTCCTTGCCCTACTCCACTCCCCGAGTCACCTACTCGCGAGTTCAAGCACTATGTCAACAAACTCCTTCACTTGGCGGAGAAGCCTTCACAACGTTGCTTACACTTTTTCCGTACAAAGCTAGATACCGAGTCCGTAGCACGGTGGACCAAACCAACACAACTATTACACAACAAATATGTGAAATATCAAATACAAGATCTTCGCTACGGAAATCTTGCGGAGTGACAAATCAATCAAGGACCCCTTGCTTGGATGACTTGTAGAATGCTCGTGATCTCGCCTTAGAGAAGGACCTATATGAGGATCACAAATAGAAAGAAAGAAGAACAACTCTCTAGATCAAGTGATCTATATGTTAGAAGAGAGAATGAGAGTGTATGAGAGATTTAGTAAGAAAAGGGGTGAGTTAGAATGAAGAAATGACTCTCTATTTATAGGCAAATTTCTCCTCTGTCCCACGGATCCCACGGATCCTTTCCACTTGGGATCCGTCTAGTGTAATCCTAGGGATCCGTGGTACGCTCCTCTTTGCCCATGGGTTTTTTGGTTATGGGTCTTATGGGTTGGTCCATGGGTTTTCTTTAGATTCAATGTATCTAAGTATACATTGTATCAAGTCTTCTTTGGTATGGGTTAAGATCCATGGGTTGTGGTTTTTACCCATCCTAATAAACTATTATAACAAATGCTTAATTATTACATTTTTGTATTTAAATGGCTATATGTAAATGCTTTACAAAAATAACATGTATCCTTATAATTATACTTAAGATAACATTACATTTGTTATCAACAAAACACGAAGAGATCGCAAAATATTAATAAACGTTTTTACGGTTTATTTGTATTAACAGATTTGTTAGTAATAATCATCATTCACAAGCATATCCAAACACTTATGTAATAAGCACCAACAATATAGAAAACAACATTCATTTGTTAAAAATTTTCATGATTTTCAAGAATCGTGAAAGGAGAACACAATGAAGTGTTTAGTACAATGAGAAAATCCTAAATAAAGACTGATTTGTTTGTAGCGAATGGCAGTTTTAAATTTTGTTTTCCAGATTAAGATTTAATAATCACTTGAGGACAAATGATAATCAATCCGGAGTCGATTCCAATGGCTAGATGAATTAAGATTTACGATATTGTCTTTTGTTTGATGCTTGATTATCGAATATTTGGTTTTGGATTTTATAAACGATTTAAAAACTAATAGAGAATATTTTAACTAATTAAAATTAGGCTAACAACTAATGACGAAATAAAATTAAGCTAAGAAAATGATAGAGAAAACTATGCTTGTCAAGTGAGGTGAAAAAGTAATTGAGTGTGAATAAACTATTAAGTCCTTTTTAATTATACCCATTAATTAAACTCTCACAACGTTATTTATATTGAAACAACTTTTCTCTTGGTATAATTCAATTACCTACCATTGCCCGTAAAACAATCAACCAATTATATCTAAAAATAACTGAAACTATTAATCAATAATTCGATACCCGTTAAAAACTATTTTCTGTGGTTTATTTAAGTCAGCTTCTTTTTCAAGATAAAATTACTAGATTTAATTAATTACCCTAACGGATTTTGCCCGTCAAAATTACCAAATTCAATCCAAGTAACCGAAGATTATTAATCAACAATTTCTAAATTTTCACACTTTATTCACATATCATCATCACTTAACAAGCATATAAAAATCTACTAAATGTTACAACTACTAAGCCAAAATGTAATAACTCTAACAATATAAGCATTTTAATGACTAAAAATAGAATCTAAAGAGAAAGTAAAGAAAATAGAACCCATCTAATGAGACGTAATAATAACCACCCGATTTTATAAACTTGACAAATGTAAAGTTTACTTTTAAGATTAATAATATAACCAAATAATCATAAAGTTTGTGACTTTTTAACTATTTAGCTTATTAAGACTAAAAAGCTAATAAACTTTATAAATAAAAGTTAGCTTATAAAACCCTAAGCCCTCGTCTTAAGGTTGAAATGATGAGAAACTAAGAAAAGAGCCAACTTAACAAGAGTTAGGACAAATATCTATATTATGATCAAATAATATGGAAAAGCTTATTGATTAAGAGAAAAACAATAAAATCAAACTTTGTGTTTTTTAAAAGTATTCCGTAAAATAAAAAGTAGATCTAAGGTTATAAAAGCTTTAAAAAGAAAGTAGTAAAGAGAGCTTATGAATAAAAGCTAGATCTAAATAAGCCACAATAAGCTAATGCTACACACTTATAGATAAGAAAAGTAAAAGAAAAAGGAAGATGAGATAAGCTTCAAATAACTTCAAATAAATTCATCATCTCATTAAGAAATAAGCTAAAAGTTGATTACAATAAGTTCTTAAATAAGCTACTAAAACTATTATGTCCTACTCTAAATTAATCTACTCCCTACACCTACTAAAATAAACTAAAATCTGGTGTGTAAATACAATGGGTTGACTATTGAACCGCCTACCATTCAACATATGAATATTCCTTTTGTTCCATTTTTTCTGAAGACAACACGTTTTTGTCGGCTGTCTGTATTTCTGACAGTTAAGCGTTTGATTTATTAAACTTTATATTTACTGTCTCAAAGATTTTCAGGTTTATAGTTTTGATATAAAAAACAAAATTATAAAAATTAAAAAAAATAAAAAATGCAAAAAAAATATGGGGGTCAATCTAAAATTATAGCCACCTTCAAAATAACCCCACCCATATTAATGTGTGAAATGATGTCTCGGATCATGTGAGGCATCTTGTATTTATAGCCTGATGATATTCTCGATCCTTCCTATCAAAACATTCTATATATCGATGTCCCCTATGATGTCTATCATAGGGGAATATTTCCTTTGTTCCTCACTTTTCCGTAGCATAAATGCTTTTTGTCGGCCTGTCCGTATTTCATAGTTTTGCTGCTTGACTTATTAAACTTTATATTTACTGTTCCGCATTTTCAGGTTTATAGTTTTTTGAAATAAATAAAATTATAAAAATAAAAAAAAAATAAAAAAAAAATAAAAAAAATTCAAAAATAATAGGAGGGGTCTAAATAACCCAACCCAAACATTCTTTGTATCCAATGTGATGGTGACCACATGAAGGCAAAAGATTGGGCTTGAGAAATTGAATGCTGCGAGTGGAGAGGAGTGGCAACATACAAAATATCAAGCGCTTTGTTGGAATTAATTTCCAAGCGTGGCATGCACTCGCTGTGATCAAATCAGATACAAAATGCATTTGCTCTTTCTCTTCATTTTAAATTGCAACTTTCATAACTATAATAAATGGGCACGTGTCTTCCATTGGTTCTTCGCAACTGGGCTTGATTTTGCGTTGGGCCTGAAGATAAATTGGAGCAGCTGGGCCGGGTTGAGATAATTAGTAAAAATTAAATGCCAATAGTAGAGGTTGAACCCTTGACCTCTTGTTTTGAAAGCATGCTCCCAACCACTATAACAAGAGCCTTTTTGTGTCAACTCTTTGCATTACATCTTTTTAGTCCTCTTTTACTTGACCCAAATTTTAGCCAATATCTTTAAAATAATTTTCGTTCGAGCTCCGTTTGATCTCTTCCTTGATGCTCCAATAAAATAGCCACTTGACTCGATATTCGTGCTCTTTCCAATGGTGTGCCTGTAATCTTTATGACTTCTTTTGAACTTTGAAAAACATGGAAATATCATCGAAACTCATCCGAAAATCACCGTTTTTGCTTTGTTTTCAAACCCTTATACCTGCAACACATAATAACACATATACAACATTTTTGCAATATAATTTGACATATTTCATGGTTATTAGTCCGATTTAGCAAATTTTTAGAAATAAAATGATGTATGTTTTAGCGCACATCAAAGACATAAAAAGAAAAATCCTAGAAAAGAAAAAAAATAAAAAGATGCTTAGAAGAGATATTCTAGGACCATCCTATTGAGGTGGGTGAGAAAGAGCATGTAGGCGCTCAAGGATGTGATTGAGGATGAACCTAATTTCCTTTTAGAACTCATGGACCATCAGCCGGGTCCGATCGATTGTTTGGGAAGTTTGCTCACAAGTTGAGCAACCATGCCTAGGAGGGTAGTAAGGTTGATGAGGTTGTGGTGGTGGAATGGTAGATGTGTTGGTGTTTGAGGTGGTGATTATGGAGGCTAGCAAAGAACTTTGCATTTGCATAGTCTCACTTAGGTGAGAATCCACCATATTTAAGAATTGGTGGAGATGTTGGAGTTCGGCTTGAATCTCCTCTCTTGTGGGATGATCTTCCCACATGAACTCCTCAATGTCCTCTACGTAATGACACATTGATTTAAAGAGTGGTTGATCCCCATATAAAGGACCATGGATTTCTTTGTGGATGGGGTGGAAGAGAAGAGGTCTTGGCCCTAACGGGGAGTTTGGGTCAAAGGATGGTCTAGGAGACACATGAGCAATACGCTCAATAGTGCCAAATGATGGCAATGGTGGTGGATGATTTGGCCTAGGAGGTAAATCTTCCAAGTCCTCCAAGAAAGGATTTGGTGAAGTGGGTGGTGTAGAGAATAACCCAATGGGATGAGTGTTGGAGATTTGGAGGTGATGGTTTTCTTGATGTTTGGATGGGAGCCAGTGGTGGTGATCTTGGAGTCTTTGTTGGTGGTGGAGTAGTGATGATGATGGGTGGTTGTGGAGATGGTGTAGGAGTAGCTAAAGTAAGGTTAGTGTCATCCCTTATTGGAGATGAGATGGTGAGTGGAGATGACTCGGAGGAAGAGCTCAAGTTGAGGAAGCAACAAGGTCTTACGCGAATCCTATGATGTCATGTGTTGTTTTTCTATTTTTAGAAATATGCAAATACATAAGTAATGTTTAGTTTTTAAGAAACTAAAATATTCTAAAAGCTACTATCATACATTATGGTTTTGAGTCATATCAAAATATGATTAATGACAATGTAAATGCTTGAGTGATGAAGATATTATTTGAAAAAGCTTGTTTTAATATCTATTAAACTTGACAAGCTTTAAGCTTTATAAAAATTAAATTTACTTTTGTCGTTAACAAAACTTCGGTAAAGATCAAAAATATAAATAACGTTTAATGACGATATTTGTATTAACAATCTCCCCCTTTTTATTGAGGACAAAATATAAATTTTATTTTTATAAAAGATGTAAAGATTGTACAAAAGTTATAAAAATATTAGTTTTAGAACTTGAAAAAGAAATGATAATGCAAGTGTATGATGTTTGACTTTTTCCGAAAGTCAAAGTCTTCACTAGTTGAAGCATGATGTTGACTTTTTTAGAAAGTCAAAGTATGCATTGACTTTTCGAAAGTCAAATATTCCTAATGATGTATCATGTTGACTTTTCAAATTCAATATATGCATTTGACTTTTCAGAAAGTCAAATATAACCAAGTTCTATATATCTCCCTTTGTCTCAACAAAAAGAAGATGCGAGGCGGAATGTGTAATGAGCCCGAGCCATTATCTCTCCCTTGACCAAAGCTCCCCCTAAATTGGGTGCCAATGGGATGATACATGGATTGTGAAAAAACTACAAAAAGATTTGTTAGTAATAATCAACATTCACAAGCATATCCAAACACTTATGTAATAAGCACCAACAATATAGAAAACAACATTCATTTGTTAAAATTTTTCATGATTTTCAAGAATCATGAAAGGAGAACACAATGAAGTGTTTAGTATAATGAGAAAATCCTAAATAAAGACATAAAAAGAAAAATCCTAGAAAAGATAAAAAATAAAAAGATGCTTAGAAGAGCTATTCTAGGACCATCCTATTGAGGCGGGTGAGAAAGAACATGTAGGCGCTCAAGGATGTGATTAAGGATGAACCTCATTTCCTCTTGGAACTATGGACCATCACTCGGGTCCGATCGATTGTTTGGGCGGTTTGCTCACAAGTTGAGCAACCATGCCTAGGAGGGTAGTAAGGTTGATGAGGTTGTGGTGGTGGAATGGTAGATGTGTTGGTGTTGGTGTTTAGTGTGGTGATTATGGAGGCTTGCAAAGCACTTTGCATTTGCATAGTCTCACTTAGGTGAGAATCTACCATATTTAAGAATTGGTGGAGATGTTGGAGTTCGGCTTGAATCTCCTTTCTTGTGGGATGATCTTCCCACATGAACTCCTCAATGTCCTCTATGTGAGGAGACATTGATTTAGGGAGTGGTTGATCCCCATATTAAGGACCATGGATGTCTTTGTGGATGGGGTGGAAGAGAAGAGGTCTTGGCCCTAACGGGGCGTTTGGGTCAAAGGATGGTCTAGGAGACTCATGAGCAATACGCTCAATAGTGCCAAATGATGGCAATGGTGGTGGATGATTTGGCCTAGGATTTAAATCTTCCAAGTCCTCCAAGAAAGGATTTGGTGAAGTGGGTGGTGTAGAGAATAACTCCAATGGGATGAGTGTTAGAGATTTTGGAGGTGATGGTGTTTTTGATGTTTGGATGGGAGCCGGTGGTGGTGAGCTTGGAGTCTTTGTTGGTGGTGGAGTAGTGATGATGATGGGTGGTTGTGGAGATGGTGTAGGAGTAGCTAAACTAAGGTTAGTGTCATCCCTTATTGGAGATGAGATGGTGAGTGTAGATGACTCGGAGGAAGAGCTCAAGTTGACGAAGCAACAAGGTCTTACGCTAATCCTAGCGGTTTTCTTGCAAGGCTTGGTTGATGGTGAAGTTTTTGTCATTTTGACTTAAGCTTTTGCTAATTGTTGGTAAGAATTGAGAAGGTGTGAGGATGATCATGGTAAAACCTCTCAATTTATAGGAATGGTGAATTATGGAAAAAATGTTTTTGATTTGATGTTAAACCATAGAAGAGATGAGATTTCTAATGATTTTGAAGTGGGTTTAATGCTAGTCATATCACCCAAGTCAATCCATACAAGAAGGATGGAGTGAAGAAGCAAAGATTTGCATTAAATGTGTTCTAATGATTGTGAGATCCTAACAATCAGATTACCCATGGATTTCAATGAACCAAATTTTTGGTTCCTTCCTTTATGCAAAAGGCCTCCTTGGGATGATTTTTCAAAATTTTGAATTTTGGTGGGAGATGGATTTCCTACATGCCTAAGTATGTTATACTAGTTCTAAAATGGATAATAACTAGTTAAGGTTAACTTACAAGAAATGAATGTTAATTTGGAATGTTGAAATAAGCGAAATTCAGAAAATTACCTGGAGAATCCACGGCACCAAAAATTTACACAGGCGGAACCAAAAAAATGGTGCCGCCTGTTTAGGTACGGCGGTACCAAATTGCATAACAGACGGTGTTGGATCGATGTACTCTAACCAAACTAACTTATATAGCTTGTTAAGGGTTTAATAACCTCGGATAAATCCTAGGTTATTAACAATGAAACACTGAGCAAACTCTATTAAGTATGCGGAATTTACTTAACAAAGCTAAGAAGAATATAACTTTAACTTTCAATGATTTTATTAAAACTTTAGAACCTGCTAGTTATACATATTCTCTAATAACTCTAAAACTCTAATATCGTACTTTAGGATTCTAAAACGTATATCTCTAATGCCAATCTAGGGGTCCTTTTATAGGCTTAAGGATAACCCTAATCGGTTTATAATTCCAATCCTTGTACGACAAGTATTACTAAACTATTCTTAGAACATTCTAGATAAACATTACTTTCTATAAAACAGTCTATTACAACCGACTTGCTTTACAGTACTTTGATAAACGAGCAGTACTTTGACTTTTTCCTTAGCAGTACTTTGACTTCTTCAGCACTTTCATATCCCAACAATCCTCCCCTAACTTGAATTCTACTTGCTTGACTTCAAATTCCTTTGTAAATTTATCTTTAACATCTCCATCTTCAAGGAAAGATTGTGTCTTTGTATTTAGATTGTATCTTTGTATTCTCTGTGCTTATATCATCATTATCAAAGTATTCTTTAGAAATTATTCTTTACAGCATCATTCAACAATCTCCATCTTTTCAAAGAACTCAGCAACATATGACAATTTTGTACATTAATTCTTTTAAGTTTTAGTCTATTCTCATCACTTCCAGGTGTGTAAACTCCTGTGAGAGGTGAATCATTGAAAATTTAATGGATTTTGATGTCTCTTTACCAAAGCCATTAACTCTGGAGTAGCCAAATGTTTTTGTGTGTAAGACCATGGTACATTGATAACCATATGATTTTTAGCAAATCATCAGCTATCAACAGATTTGATTTTGTCTTTACCAAAAGCTGTACCCTTTTGGACTAGTTAGTTCTTTCAATCATGGTGAACTAATTACCATATAATGGTTTTTCCACAGCCTTTACCACAAGCCATTTTCTTGTGGGCTAGCCAACTCTTCACATATACTGATATGGTGAGTTGATTACCATACAACTTATTAGCAAGTTGTCAACTATAAAACGGATTTGAGATATCTTTACCAGAGCCGTTTGCTCATGGATTAGCCAATCCTTTTGTAACCATGGTAGATTGATAACCTATTGTTGTTACCATCTCAAAAACCATTTATTTCTTTTAACTTTTGTTTTAAAATATTTATCACTTAAGAAAAGTTTTCTTTTCAAAATCATTAACTGGTTTAATGCTGCAAGCAGTACTTTGATGAAAGTACTGTTTGATCAGCAGTACTTTGAATAAAGTACTGATATTTAAAAATTTTATTCAATAAAGATTCATACCAGTTATTCATCATCATCAGCCATAGTTGTCCATTTGATAAACAATTTGATGACCATAAGAGCAATTTCATTCTCTTCTTCAACTTCCATACCATGCTCTAGCATTCTCCTCATAAGATCTGATATAAGCGGATATCTTCCATCTGCTAACATATAAATCATAGTTCCATCTTCTAACTCTAAAACATGTACTCCAGATTCTTCAAAAAATCTCCAACTGATAATCTCCCAATCTTCTTGGTTTTTCCAAATCTCATCAGTGCTTGTTTCTTCAGTTTCCCAAACAGTTGTGAGATCTCCAAGCAAGATTAAACCAACACCTTCTGATGGAATGTGTTCAAAATATTCTTGCACCAAATGATATAAATGAAATAAATCCTCTCTATCTATTATGTGCAATAGATCCCATAGCACATTAAACACTCTAAAGATTTCATATTCTCTGTGAAATATCAGATAATTTCCATGCTTTGATTCTACAACTTCAAAAGTAGTTATTGTTGACTTTTTCTTCTTCTTTTCTGCATCTTCTTTAGAATACTCAAATTCTACAACTCTTAAGTAATTCCTTAATTCATCATCTCAGATCAGATCTTAACTCAACCTTATTTGATGGTTGTTAATCTTCAACTTCAGTTGTTCTTTTTCTTTTTAAGCTTCCTTTTCTATCATCTTCTTTCTGAGCATCATCATCTTTAAAGTCTTTGATACTATCAACATGCTTCTGATAAGCTTCTCTAACAGCTTCATATAACTATTTCATCTCAACATAATTTAACTTCTGCAATCCAATGTATCCTTGACCTTTTAAATAAGCCATCATTGCATTTCTTTCCTTAGCACGATTTGGTCTTCTTGGCAAAGCAGAAACAGGAATAGGTTTCTTTATTGGTATAGCAACTTCAACATCCAACTTTGCTTGTAATTCCCTAGCAGCTGCTTCATTCTTTGCTTCTTCAATAGCTCTTAATTCTGCTAGAGTTGGCTTTTTCTTTTTCTTTGTTTCCACCAGTATACCTTTGCCTTTGTCTTTAGGATCTATTACTGGTTGAGAAACTTGATGTTGTTCTTCAACAACTCCTGGAATGCTAACACCTCTTGGTTTTGATAAATGAGGGGGATGACAGAAAAAATACGGGCGGCAAAAAATCAAAATGAAAAATCAAATGAGTCTTTCTAAATTCTTTAGTTGCGGGGTATACATAAAAATTTTGTTACTGATCGCGAGGTCTGTTTTATATATTGTGTTTTTATTTTTGGGACTCACTTTTGTTGTACAGCAATGGCACTAGTCGCAGGCTCCATAGAGGCGCAGGGCCTATCTAGCATATTGATCAAAATGGGCTGCTCTTCATCTCTGGCCTTCTTTTTAGGGCTCGCATTTCGAGCCTTCTTCACTACATGCAATATCTTAGCTATAGTTTCATCATCACTTGCTGTACGCTCAACCATAGGTGTATCAGCTTCTTCTTCTTGTGGAATTGTTGAAGGACCAACTTCTTCTTCAAAATCTAACACCCTTGGTGTAATTAATTCTTGTCGATATGTCCCTTGAAGAGCAGTACCTTGATCATCAGTACTTTTAGCATCAGTACTTTGTACAGTAGTACCTTGAACAGTAGTACTTTGAAATCAAGTTCTTTCTTCCTCAGTACTTTTAATATTGATTTGTGCTTTAGAACTTTGAGGTTCATCTTCTTTTTCTTTATGACATTCAGCATCTTCTTTCAAATTCTCTTGCTCTAAATTCCTCCCCAATTCGACAGAAGATGACTGTTGAACCTTTTTACTCTTTGAAGACTTCTTAAATTCCCGAACTGGCCTTCCTTGCTTCCTTTGAGACTTGACCCATAATCTATGATGTTGAACCAATGGCCAGACAAACTTCTTTAATCTTCTAAACTTAAGCTTCAACTTCTTAATCTGAGTGGCCTGTTCTTCAAAAGATTTCTTCAATCTGGTCAATTCTCTTGATAAAGCATAAGTATTTAGAACTGTACCCTTAGGTGCCACATCTCCCTCATCTCCTCCAGATGTTTGAAGCCCGTCTGTTGAAGTATAATCATTGGGAGAGTATGGTGGGTGTTCTTCTTGTTGAGAAACATGAGCAGAAACTTGTGGAGATGGTGGAGGTGAAACTGCAGTATCTGCTTGAATATCAGCACCTTTTGAAGCAGTACCTTGAGATGCAGTACCTTGTGATGCAGTACCTTCTCGTTCATCACTAGCTGCAGCCTCATCTCTAATAGCTTGAACAATCTCCATCATGGAAGCAGTCAATGGAGTGTTCCTTCCAGTGAACAAATCACTCTTCTTAGCCATGAAAGTGAAAATCTTGGCAGGTTGTATCACAACAGGTAATAGGCTTGAAGGCTTTGGTACATTAGTAAGTTGTTTATTCAAGAACACTTGAAAAAATCTTGGATACATCAACCAGCGCGAACCATGAGAAATATGAGATAACATTCCATCTAGAATTAGCCTTGAAAAATTGAAAATTTGATTTGTAGCTAATCCCACTATAGCAGATGCTATGTTAGAACCAAATTGTTCCCATGAAGTACTCTTAGAACTGATACAATGAAGTAAAACATGTACCAAGTACTTCCAATGTGGACGGAATAAGGGTTTCTTGAAAGTTTGTTCAGTTAATGACCCTTCATACCCAATGTCTCTGAATGTATCCCAAATTAATTGTTTATCGAAACGAACATCTCCTTCTTCATCATCAAACAATAGATCTTCACGAATTGAAGCTTCAGAAACCTTTACTATCTTCCCAGCAACTTTAGCTTGAATATACGATTCAGCATTCTCCATGTGAGCCCTAGCAGTTGCCCAAAACTGTTGAATCCATGGCTCAATTATATCTGGTTCCACTAAAAGTGCATAACTAATCGGAGATCCAGTGAGAAAATCAATGATGTCATGGAAGATAACATTAGCTTCAGTTTTATCAAAATACGCCACCATTTTGTGTTTCGAAACTGTATTACGATTTTCTATGGATGATTTGTTTATAAAGAAAGTGATTTGATGAATAGTAGATGTGAGAAAGGGAGATATGGAAAAGATTGATATTAATAAAGATGAGAGGGAAAATCGGAAGGTAGTTATTTATAGGTGAGATTTGAAAAATCACAGCCCATAATAACAAAGTTACCGTTAGTGTGTTTTACCCCTCAATATTACCATTGGAACAATACGTTAATAAGACAAGCAGTTCTTTCCACGTGTGCAGTACTTTCCAAAGAAGTACTTTCAAAGCAGTGTTTCATATAACCAAAAAACACTACTTTTCCATTCTCTTCTTTACAATAGCAAACACTTCAAATAAATATGAGATTGCCTCCCCTCAAGCAATGCATAGGACTCTAATACTCTAATTAGTCCTCCCCTTAAATGTAGCTTCGTAATTAATCATACCAATGCTCACCACCAAGTGATTGAATCTTGAAACATGAAAGCCTTTGGTGAGTAGATCAGCTACATTATCATCTGTGTGAACCTTAACAACATTAATGAGCCGATGCTCATAACAATCTCAGATAAAGTGATGCCTAATCTGAATATGCTTTGTCTTGGAATGATAAACTGGATTCTTCACAATGCAAATTGTACTCTCATTATCAATGTTGATAGGAGTATTCTTGAAGTTGAACCCATAATCCAAGAGTTGATTCTGCATCCATAAAACTTGTCCACAACAGCTTGCAACAGCCACATATTCTGCTTCAGTGGATGATGTTGCTGCAATTGTCTGTTTCTTACATTGGCATGAGACTAATCTTCTTCCAAGATATTGGCATCCTCAAGTGGTTGATCTTCTATCATAGTTATCACCTGCATAATCACTATCTGAAAAAGCTTCTAAGTGAAAAGGTGAATCCTTTGGATACCACAACCCTAACTTTGGTTGTTGTTTTAAATAACTAAAAATTCGTTTCACTGCATTCATATGGGAGACCTTAGGTGAGACTTGATATCTTGCACATAAACAAACAGCAAACATGATATCAGGCCTTGATGCAGTGAGGTACATAAGACAACCAATCATTGATCTGTACAACTTGACTTCAACAGGTTGTCCATCTTCATCCTTGCCCAATGAGTTGATAGATTTAATAGGTGTAGTAACTGGCTTCATAGCATCAAAATTGAACTTCTTAAGTATGTCAGATACATACTTGTCTTGACTTATGAAAATTCCTTCCTTTGACTGTTTAACTTGAAGCCCCAAAAAGAAAGTTAACTCACCCATTGAACTCATTTGAAATTCATTCTGCATCAGCTTCTCAAACTCCTTGACCATAGATTGTTTTGTAGCTCCAAATATGATATCATCTACATACACTTGAACTAGCATGATATCCTTCTTATCCCTCTTAATAAACAAAGTCTTGTCAATGGCTCCTCTCCTATATCCATGTTTCAATAAGAAAGTAGAGAGCCTTTCATACCAGGCTCTAAGTGCTTGATGAAGACCATAAAGAGCCTTAACAACTTTGTAGACTTTGTTTGGATGTGTAGGATCTTCAAAACCAGGAGGCTGTTTGACATAAACCTCCTCTGTAATAGTGCCATAAAGAAAGGAACTCTTGACATCCATTTGATAAACCTGAAATCCCATATTTGATGCAAAAGCAAGGAATATCCGAATGGATTCAATCCTGGCTACAGGAGCAAATACTTTATCATAATCTACTCCTTCTTCTTGTCTATATCCTTGAGCTACTAACCTTGCCTTGTTCTTAATAGCATTCCCTCTTTCATCTCTCTTAACTCTAAAAACCCATCTTGTACCAATTACTTTCTTGCCATCTGGTAGATCACATAGTACCCAAACTTCTTGAAGCTTGAATTGAAGAAGTTCTTCTTGCATGGCTTCAACCCAACTTTCTTTAGTTAATGCTTGAGCTACATTATTGGGTTCCTCTTGAGAGATAAAACAAGTAAACAGGCATGTTTGGTGGTCCTTATGATTTAACCTATTTTGTTTATAAACAAAACTAAGCAAAGCATTATGTGGTGTAGAGAATCCTTTAGCTTTTGTTCTAGTGATTATTCCAGAAGTAGAAGGTCTAATGAATTGACCAGGAGGATGATTCTTATGAATTCTTAAAGTTGGTGTCTGTGGAACTTCAAGATTATCACCAAGGTTTGTGAAATCAAAGATCTTCATAAGAATCTGAGAAAATACCTTCATCTTCAAATTCATCATCAGTATCTTCTAATCCAGGCATAGTCGGATCATCCAAATTATCCAAAGTGCTGTTATTAGGTGCAGCAGTACTTTGATCTAAAGTACTGTTATCCAAAGTACTGTGATCTAAAGTACTGTGAGAGAACTCTGCAGCCTTGTTCTTTTCTTTGCTTCCTCATAAGCTCTTCTTTGATCATCATCATAAGATTGTGCTAGTACATCTTGAAGAATCATCCTATTAAGCTCATCTTGAATAGCTTGTTCTTCAGCAGTTAATGATGATTTGGGTTCAAGCAGTACTTTTCTCACTTTCAACAGTTATAGGTTCTTCATTAGAAACAGCATCAGGTCTAATGTTGACTCCATGAACAATGTACTGCAAATCTTCTTCTTTATGATCAACCTGATTTTCTTCTCTAACAGGAACATAATTCATAGAAGGGGTCAAAACTTCAAGATCAAACATCCAATCAGGACCTTTACCCTTATGATTTTCTTGATCTTCTAAAAATTCAACATGAAGACAATCTTGAACCTTCTTGGTGACTCTATTGTACACTCTAAATCCCTTGCTGTTGGTGCAATATCCCAATAAATATCCATCTTCCGACTTGCCATCAAACTTTCCCAGATTATCAATTGTATTAAGAATTGTTAGAGGGCATCCAAAAGGTTTCATAAAATGAATATTAGGTTTTTTTCCCATCAGCAACTCATAAGGTGTCTTCATATGAGGTTTGGTGACTGATACTCTGTTAAGCATATAGCAAGTAGTACTTACAGCTTCAGCCCAAAATTGAATAGGTAATTGTGAATCTGCAAGCATTGTTCTGGCTGCTTCAATCAAAGTCCTGTTCTTTCTCTCTGCAACACCATTCTGTTGTAGTGTTCTTGCAATGCTGAACTCCCTCTTGATCCCTTTGTTGGCACAAAATTCATCCATAAGCTTGTTCTTGAATTCAGTCCCATTGTCACATCTAATACCTCTAACTTTGAGTCTCAATTGGTTTTCAAGTGCTATGATAAGATCATGAATAGCATCAAAAGGATCATCTTTAAATCCTAAGAAAAATACCCAACTGAATCTACTACAATCATCTGTCACAACCAAGCAGTACTTTTTCTTGTTTAGACTTGCAAGAGAGACAGGTCTAAACAAATCCATATGTAACAGCTCCAAAGGTTCTCTAATTGTTCTATCTTCAATCTTCTTGCATGAAGCTTTGTGTTGTTTACCCTTCTTGCACGCCAAACATGAGTGATCATTCTTGTATGTTTTGGAAGGTAAACCTCTTACTAAATTACCTTTGACCAGATGTTTTTGAAATTCACATGGCCTAATCTTCTATGCCACAGATGTGCTTCTTCAAGTGTTGCCTTTGCTACTAAACATGTAGCTCTTTAAGAAGAGTGAAGACTCTTCATATCCAAACTATACACATCATTGGTTCTTGGTACTTTCAGTATCACCAAGTTATCATCAGCAAGCTTGAATTCAGGTGAAAGAATGAGACATTCTGTGTCAGTGAATAACACATGGTGCTTTTTATCACAGATTTGAGAGACCTCACAAAAGGTTGAACTTGAGCTCCTTCACATATCTAACATTCTCAAAATCTATATACGCTTGATGGTTCCTTTTCCAGTGATTCTTCCTCTATTAGGATCATTCCCAAATTCAACTCTTCCTCCACAATAAGATCTAAAATCTGACAGAATCTCCTTGTCTCCTGTCATGCTTCCAGAGCAACCACTATCCACAATTAGATAATCTTTAAGCTCCTCTTCTGGGTTGCCCTATACAAAGATAAAAGAGTTAGCGTCTTTTAGGAACCCAAGCCATTACTGACTTGTGTTCCCTTTGTGGAGTAACATACTCAAATTCCTTGAGTATGTAATCTTCACAGTTTTTGTAAACAGAATCAAGCATTATCTTTTGTTTCAAAACTTGTGGTGGATTTTCAGCAAAACTTTCTTTTTCAACAAAAATATCCTTTTCTTTTTCAACAAAATCATCATTATCAAAAACCTCTGTTTCACCAGTACTTGTTGAAAGTACTATTTGTTCCTCATCAGTACTTTCTTTCTTAACCTATTTGGTTTTAACTTCTTGTGTAGAGTCCCTTGATCTAGCTACTTTCTTTGAGTTGTAACACCTTCTAGATTGATAGTAATTAGATCTCCTAGGGTTCCTATTCCAAAAGGTGTTTGGTGAAAACTGAGCAGTACTTTGAGAAAGTACTGTATTTTACTTAACAATACCTTGAAAAGTGTTTGAAGGTACTGGAGGTTTTGAAAAAGGTCTTCTCTGGTGAGGGTACCTATAGTCTTTTGAGAAATTGCTTTGGTTAACCCTATATGAATGGTTCCAAACTGGTCTATTTTCCCGTGGTTTTTGGTTGGCAGTTCTGTTCTTTGGGAATTTTCTTAGGTATTCTGAGTGAAAGTCACAGTGCTTAATCAGATGATCAGGACTACAACAAACAAAACACAATTTTTGACCCATACTCCCAAAATTTCTTCCTTGAGTTCTATGACCAAATCTAACCTGACTTTTTGGTGAGTTATGAAACTTATTTTGACCAAAATTATCCCAAAAGGTTTAGCAGTATTTTGAAAAGGTTTTCTTGAAGGTGCTGCTAAAGGTATAGCAGTACTTTGAGTTGAAGGTACTGCTTGACTTATGACATGATCATCTTTAGGTTTCTCAATTGTATCCTTTGGTGTTTCAGAACTAGATTGACCAATAAGCTTTTTCCTAAACTCTAAGTTGTCTATTCCAAAACGAGAAACATCAGGCCTAAGGGGTTGAAAACTTCCAGTGGGATGAGGGACTACATGATAACCATTATCTTTCTTAAACTCAAGAGGTGTTTCACTGACTGATTCCTCATTACTAGATATGTCTACATAATTAATGAGTTCATCATCACTAGTGGTTATATCCTCAAAATCAAGGTCATCCTTATCACTAGATGGGTTTTCTTCTATGTTATTAAAGTCCATACCAAAACCTAGGCCAGTTCTAATGTAAGCTCTTCTCTGTTTTTCAACATAAGTAACATGAGAAAGACCAGATTATTTCCAGGAATCAAACTTTGCTAACAGTTCATCTCTTTCCTTAGTAAGCTTCTTAATTTTAGAGATTTTACAATTTAATTTCCATTCACTTAATTTTAACTGATAATCCTATTGTTCATACTTTTCTGCCCAAGCCATTTCGTTATTTTCATGTGTTATTTTTTTGGCTTCCATAGACTCTAAAGTAATTTGGTAACCAGCTACCTCAGACCTAGCCCTTTGATAATTATCTCTTTCAGTCACATAATCATTAAGTACTTTTTGATAAAAGTCATGACACTTAGAACATACCTCAGAGATAGGGGTGAACTTGGTGAAGTAGCTATCATAGCAAGCAGAACAGGTTCATCTTTACTCTCCATGCTCCAATCAAAGCTTCCTAGACCATCATTGGATTCCAAAGTAGCATATCCAGATTCTTCATCAAAGGCTGTGCTCCAATCAAATTCTTCCACTGATTCCTCCACAGCTACCATACAATAGGTTACTGGTTCATCATCAAACTTAGCACTCCAGTCAACCTATGATAGATTCTCTTGAGCAACCAAAGCTTTTGTTTCTGTAATAGGAATTTATTTTAGCTCAAGCTTTGGTTTCTCAGTCATCCTGTTCGCTTGATATTTAGCAAACCTGCATTCCCTTGCAAAGTGTCTAGTCTTTTGATAATTGAAGCATTCAATTTTGGACTTGTCAAAGTTGATTCCCTGTTTTGGTTTGAAGTCAATGCCTCTTCCTGTCTTCTTCATGAACTTCTTGATCCTTGCAGTGATCATAGCAACTTGCCACCTGATATCAATTTCTTCAAGAGCATCTTCTTCAATTTGTGACAAATCTTCTTCATAAGTAACAGGTAGAGTAGCTTGCTGTGCAAAGAATGAGCATACGACTTCATCTGAGTGGATGGTATTTGTTGGTGTGGCTTGCTGAGCAAAGGTGGGGGTAGAGTAGGCAATAGTACTTTGAGCAACAGATTTTGAGTAGGAGAAGCAAAGTACTTTTAGTGAAGTACTGCCTTTCTTTCGAAGACAAAAAGGCAACACTGTGAGATTTTGAACTAGTTTGGCCATTCATCTCATGCTCATACACCTACAGATGATTGTAAAGATCATCAAAGTCCATGACATCCAAACCAGGTTGTCCTCTGATCATTGTAGCAATCACATGCCATGTAGATGGCAAACTCCTTAAGAACTTCAGATTTGCATCTTCAACTAAAACCTCTGCTTTGTATAACTCCAGCATACTGAGAAGATTTTGAAATCTGTCATAAGCAGCATCAAGGCCTTCTCTTTCTCCAACAATGAATGTTTCAAATTGCTGCTTCAATAGATTTCTGTGCATCTTCTTGGAAGCATCATTACCTCCAAACCTTGTCTTGAGAGTAGCCCAAAGTTGCTTTGCATCCTTAGCATCATGGAACTTGAGTAGATGATCATCTGGAATAGCAGACAACAATATGTTGAGTGCCTTTTCTTGATTCCTTATTGTTGCTGCTGGTAAGACTGCCTTAGGTGGTTTAGGTTGTCCGGGAATCTCTATAGGTTTTGGAACCACTTCATTACCATTGACAATTACATTCCATAGTGCATGGTCTGTAATAGCAATGTACTGCCTCATCTTCAGGCTCCATAGGTCGTATTCTCCCTTCTTGATGATTGGTATTCTGAGTGAGGTGATGGATGGGGGTGGAACAGCTTCAGTCAACATCTTTAGTTTTTGTTGTTAACTAGGTTTTAAGGTTTCTTCTTAGTCAGAGTTTCCACACAAGCTTGGATACCACTTTTTGGATCGATGTACTCTAACCAAACTAACTTATATAGCTTGTTAAGGGTTTAATAACCTCGGATAAATCCTAAGTTATTAACAATGAAACACTGAGCAAACTCTATTAAGTATGCGGAATTTACTTAACAAATCTAAGAAGAATATAACTTTAACTTTCAATGATTTTATGAAAACTTTAGAACCTGCTAGTTATACAGATTCTCTAATAACTCTAAAACTCTAATATCGTACTTTAGGATTCTAAAACGTATATCTCTAATGCCAATCTAGGGGTCCTTTTATAGGCTTAAGGTTAACCCTAATCGGTTTACAATTCCAATCCTTGTACAACAAGTATTACTAAACTATTCTTAGAACATTCTAGATAAACATTACTTTCTATAAAACAGTCTATTACAACTGACTTGCTTTACAGTACTTTGATAAACGAGCAAAGACTTTGACTTTTTCCTTAGCAGTACTTTGACTTCTTCAAAGACTTTCATATCCCAATAGACGGTACCAAGTTTTTGGTGCTATCTGATCCGTGGATACCAGAAAAGCAGACATAATACATTTTTAAGTGTCGGGAACTTTTCAAAAACCTGAAATTTTGCTCAAAACATGTGACATTAATTACTGCTAGTTAGGAAAAGTAAATAACACATACACAAACATAGTGGAGCATAGACTTTGACCAAGGCCTAGCGATTTTCACATTATAGTGAAAAAGGGTAAATATTTGATAGCATACTTGTGCTATCCCCCTGCATAAGATTGTTAGCATACATCATTGTTTGGAGTTATATTATCATCCTACAAATTAAAAACAACCAAATTGTATCAAACATTAAAGATAATGTATTGTTCCAAACACTCCTAAAAAGGACCTTTACTTGTCCAACTTCTTGTAAATCTTGCTCATCATCCTAGCAAGGCACTTGAACATCCCCTTGGTTTGCTTAAACTCCACTGATTCATTCTCGATCTCGGGAAGCGATGCATAATACTCATGAGGTGGTAGGTGAGAATTTGGAAGACCGTCCTCGGAGCTATTTGATGATGATGATGATGGAGTTGGCGGTTTTGCTCTTTTGCCTTTTGTCTTAGCCACTCGTTGGTCACTCAAAGGCACAATGATGTGAGGAATGAGCTCATAGTCAAGATTTAACCCTTTTGGGCTTGGTGGAATTGGTGCATATGCTCTATAGAGACGGGTGAGAAGCATCCCGTAAGGAGGAGCAACCGAACCTTGAGTGGGAATATCAATCATTCTCCTAGCAATGTAGTAGGCTAGATTGAATGGTTGACGAGTGGACAAGTTGTAGAGCATGTGACAAAGGCAAGCATTGACATGATCCCTATTCCCTATGGTGCTAATGATGTTGGCTCTAAGTAGTTCCTCCCATTTCTTAAATTCGGGCTTAAGTTTATTGAGCTCCATTCCATATGGATCTCGGTTCACCTCCTTTCCTTTTCGGGTGACTCGGGCTGTATCACCCCGTAGGATAAATAGGCGTTCACGGATGTCAACCTTATTTTCTAAAGGAGTTTGGTATGGAAGAGACCGGTCATTGATTGCATCAAGGACGGTGAGTGACCACTTATCCGAGTAGACACATGTTCCTTGGTTGGGGATTCTTAGCACTAGAGCAAATTGGGTCAAAGAGATGGTGTAGTCGTTTTGATTGATATTAAACTTAAGGCTAAACTCATCATCTTCATCAATGAAAGCAGTGACACTGGCATAAAATTCTAACACAAACCTAGGACAAATAGGTTCATCGATGACAAGGATACAATCGAATTGAATGGCTGCTAGTTCTTCACGAAGGTTGGTATTTTTGATAAAAGAGGAGTGAATGGTTCTACCCTCATGGAAGTACCTAGTTTCTAGACTTTTAAAGATTTCGATTTTCTCTTTGGAAAGTCCTTTGGTTTTGTGGTGTTTGGGAATGTAGTTAACAGTATCCTTGTGATCATAGAATCTTGCGGCTACCATGGTTATTCCTATGAGCAAGAATTTATATGTTAAAAATGAGAATAAACTCAACGTTTTGATTCTAGTGTGTGCCTATATGAAAACTCTTTGGAGTTGCGCTTATCTCGACTCATTTTATGCATAAAATAGTCTTTAGTGGGGGTGTTTGCCAAACATTATGAGATAACCCAAACGCTCCTAATTCAATATGGCTTCGTTTGAATATACCCGGGAATGCATATTAGTTATGCAATACCTTTAGTATTCAAGAGCATGCAAGTGATGAAAATTTAACGTTTCTATTTGTATTAACAATGAAAAGTTGTTTTCCTACATGCGAGAAACTTTTCAAAAATGGGGTGTTTGGTTATTTGAATAACGCCTTATAGTTATTATATTTTGATTAGTGGGAAACATGATTTGTTTATGCAATACGACAATGTAGTACCTAATTTCAATGACTAATTATGCAATTTGCCAATTGAATTCATGTTTTGTATAAGAAGATACACAAACCCCATGTAATGATTTTGTACATAAATTAGAATCCTAAACTCATATTAAAGAGATAAAATGTAGTTAGAATACTTACAATGATGTTATCTCTGGTGATTAGTGGGTGAGAAGATGTCAACAATGAGTTAGGTTTACTGTTTACACATTTTGGTAAAGTGGGTTGTGAGGAAGAAGATGTTTTGTAGTTATCATTTTTCTAGCTGCTGTCACCACGGACCAGACGGCACCATATTTTTGGTTCCGTCCGTATTGTCGTTTGGTGCCGTGGCTACAGTAGCAGGTTCAAAACAAAATTGTTTTGTTTTGTTTGTTCTAAGGTTTAGGCTATGTTTATCCTACATGTTTGGTTCCATTAACCCCAAACCAAGTCTAAGAAGATTAAATGGTTCTCGTTTAAGAGGCTTAGTTAGAATGTCGGCAATGTTGTCTTCGGAGGAAACTTTCTGGATTGAGATGTTTCCTTTTTGAACATTGTCGCGGAGAAAGTGATGACGGATTTCAATATGCTTTGTACGAGCATGTTGGACGGGATTTTTGCTGAGATCGATGGCTCCTTTGTTGTCGCAAAGTATAACAATATCGTTGAGATGAATTCCATAATCTACGAGAGCTTGCTTCATCCAAAGAGCTTGTTAACATGCTTTTCCGGCTAAGACATACTGGGCTTCAGTAGTTGAGATGGCTAAAGTCATTTTCTTATTTGCAAACCATGAGGTGAGACAATGCCCAACAAAAGTGCAAATACCACTTGTACTTTTTCTATCGACATAGTCACCGGCATGATCCGAGTCGGCATACACTATGGTTTCTTCACCCGTTCCTTTGGGACACCATAATCCGAAACACGTTGTTCCCTTAATGTATCTAAAAATCTTTTCAAGGCTTCTAAGTGTGATGCCTTTGGGTTTTCTTGAAAGCGAGCACATAGACAAACACTAAACATAATGTCGGGTCTACTGGCCGTGAGATAGAGTAGGCTACCAATCATTCCTCTATATTTAGTGTTATTTACGGATTCACCTTCCTCATCCTTGGTGAGTTTAGTGTCCGAGGACATGGGTGTCTTTGTTGGTTTTGAATCTTCAAGACCAAATTTATTAAGCATGTCTTTTATATATTTAGATTGGTTAAAAAATATGCCATCTTCTAGTTGTTTAATTTGAAGTCCTAGAAAGAAATTTAATTCACCCATCATGCTCATCTCAAACTCATCGTGCATGATTTTAGAGAAATCATCACATAGCTCTTGACAAGTTGATCCGAATATGATGTCATCAACGTATATTTGAACAATGATAATGTGTGACTCCTTTTTCTTGGTTAAAAGAGTATTATCTACTAATCCCATGGTGTATTTGTTTTCAACAAGAAAAGTCTTAAGTCTATCGTACCAAGCTTTTGGTGCTTGCTTAAGACCGTATAATGCTTTCTTGAGTTTGAAGACATGATGTGGTTTCTCAAAGTCGGTAAAACCGGGAGGTTGAGCAACATACACTTCTTCATTAATAAACCCATTAAGAAATGCACTCTTAACATCCATTTGAAATAATTTAAAGTCATAGGCTCATGCATAAGCAAGTAATATTCTAATAGACTCAAGCCTAGCTACCGGTGCATAAGTTTCATCATAATCAATCCCCTCTTGTTGATTATAACCTTGTGCTACAAGCCTAGCTTTGTTTCAAGTAACTAAACCATTTTCATCCATTTTATTTCGAAAAACCCATTTCGTTCCAATTATAGTTTGATCTTTAGGTTTTGGAACTAATTTCCAAACATCATTTCTAACGAATTGGTTTAACTCTTCTTGCATAACAATTACCCATGATTCATCTTTTATCGCTTCATTTATGTTTTTCGGTTCGATGGTAGACACAAAACAAAAATAATTACTTTGATTTTGGGCTTGTGACCTTAAGGTTCTTTGATTAAGTTTTCCTATGACCTTTTCTAAAGGATGACTTTTAGATTCTTTGATGTTTATAATCTCATTATTTAATGGTTCATTTTCCTTGTTATTTTTAATTATTTCTTGACTTTCTACAAGTTGACTTTCAACTAAGTCATCATCTACCAAAGGTGATGTCTTAGAGGGAGGTGGACTTTCATCGAATGTTATATTCAACGATTCCTCGAATATCATTGTTTCTTTGTTTAAGACATTGTAAGCTTTACTAGTTTAAGAATAACCAAGAAATACACCTTTATAAGACTTTGGGTCAAACTTGGTGAGATAATCTTTAGTTTTAAGAATGAAGCATTTACATCCAAAAACTCTAAAATATCCTAAAGTTGGCTTTTTACCTTTATAAAGCTCATATGGTGTTTTCTTTAAGAAAGGACGTATTAAGACTCTATTCAAAATATATGTAGAAGTGTCAACAACGTTACACCAAAACTTTTGAGGAATGTTTTGTTCATTAAGCATTGTTCTACTCATTTCTTGAATTGTTCTATTTTTACGTTCTACTACTCCATTTGATTGAGGTGTTCAAGGAGCCGAAAAGTTATGTGTTATACCATTTGTATCACAAAAGTTTCCAAATTGTGTTTCAGTCAAATTCCACACCATGATCCGTTCGATCAACACAATTTTAACACCTAGTTGATTTTGAATTTTCTTGCTAAGAATTTCAAATTTATCAAAAGCTTCATTTTTGGTTTTCAAAAACAACGTCCAAGTAAACCTTGAGTAATCATCTACTATGACCAAAGTGTATAAGTTGCCTCCATAGCTTCTTATAGCGGATGGACCAAACAAGTCCATATGCAATAGTTCTAGACACTTAGATGTGGACACCATATTTTTAGATTTATGACTACTATGGGTTTGTTTACCAATTTTGCAAGCGTCGCAAAAGTGTTGGTCATATTTAAGTTTTGGTAAATTCCTAACTAGCTCTTTTGAAGATAGGTTTTGTATAAGTCTCATATTAGCGTGACCTAAGCGTCTATGCCAAAGAGTTGAGCTATCATCTAACGTTGTTGTTAAGCAAAGTTTGTCATTAGATGTTTTATCTATTTTCATGACGTATATGTTATTTTTCCTAACTCCTTTAGCTATGGTGATACCATCTTTTAGTATTTTACTACAATTTTCTTTAAATAGCACTTTATACTTTTTATCACATAATTTGCTAATACTAAGTAGATTAAATCCTAACCTATCCACATGAGCAACATTTTCAATAGTTAGGGAGTTATGAGCGATCGTACCTTTGCCAATGATTTTGCTTTTGAGATTGCTACCAAAAGTGACATTACCTCCGTCATACTCTTGGTATGATGAGAAGAGACTTTTGTTGCCCGTCATGTGTCGTGAGCATCCACTATCTTTTATCCATTCATCCGGTTCCAATCCAACTTTCAAGCATACCTAAGAAGCAAATAACTCAAGCATTTGGTCCCCAATATCTCATGGGTCCGTTTGGGTTAAACATACCATTTATTTGATTCATGTATGGAAACGATGGGTAAGGGTTCCATGACATGTAATCTCGAGTTTGATATGGTCTAGGAAAGTTTTGATTCCAACCGTTGTGTTGGTAGTTGGGTTGTACGTTGTGGTTGCTCTTAGGAAAGGGGCGTTTGGCAAAAGGTGTTTTATGTCGTTGTTGAGTAGTTTTTGATCTAAATTCATTTTAGCAAGTCCTACTCCTGATGTAACAGCTGGTTTTAGTTTAACACTATCCTTGGTTTTCTTTGTTACTTTGACAAATTCGTTACGGTCCGTATCACAAACATTCTGACCTGCTGAAGTACCCATGGCACCATTTCTTACAACGGATGGAACCCTTATTTTGGGTTCGTCTGGTCCGTCAGGCCTGCATCGCAGCAGTTTTGACATTTTGTTTGTCTTTTTCGGCCGTTTTGTTTTGACTATTTGGAATTAATACCTCATTAAATCCTAGCCCATTCATGTCTCCAGGTGTTTTATGTATTCTAACTATTTCATCGGCAAGAGCGATGTTTTTGTTAAACCTTTTAAATTTAGAATTATGTTCGATTAGAACATCTTGCGTGAGCTTTAGTTTTTCTATTTCAAGATTAAGCTCTTGACATGATTTACAACCATCGCCATTTGCTTTTCCCTTTTCTAGTCGTTTTGCCTTTTCTTTTAACTCATAGACTTCATTTTCCAAAATTCTTTTTAGTTTTTAAAATTTATTTTTAGTTATGATTTTTAGACTTAGCTCACACAATTGATTGTATTGTTTTTGCAAAGTGTCATCATCAATGGAAGAATAAGAAGAGTTGGAATGTACCTCGTTTGACTCATGTGCCATTAGAGGGATCTCTTCCTTGCTTGACTCTTCATCATTTTCACTATCACTCCAAGCACCACTTACAAAAGCTCGTTGAGTTTTGTTTTTAGGTGGCTTGGGACAATCTCCTATTAGATGACTTGTATCACCACATCTAAAGCACTTTCTTTCACCTTTACCCTTTTTGTCATCCCGATATTTTCGGAATGGCTTCTTTTCTTCTCGAGGTTGTCTTACAAACTTTCCTCTTCTTCTAAAGAACTTTTTAAAGTCTCTAACGGCCATGGCATACTCCTCATCTTCACTACCAGAGCAAGATTCGTCATCATCACTTGATTCCGCTTTTGCTTTTTGAGTAACGGATTTGACTTTCTCCCTTTTTCCTTTGATGATCTCTGAATCTTTCTCCATCACCATTTCGTATACTTTGAGGTTTTCGATTAGCTCGTCTTGTGTCATTTTTGAGAGATCTTTTGATTCCTCAATAGCCGTCACTTTAGCTCTCCATTTCGGATGGAGTGCTCTAAGAAATTTCCTGACAAAGTTTTTACTACGAAAAGATTCATCAAGTGCTTTAAGTGATGTAATAATAGTATTAAAGCGAGCAAAGCCACAATCAATGATTTCATCTTCAGGGATAACAAATTGTTCATATTGTTGAACAAGAAGATCAATTTTGTTATCCTTGACTTGTGAATTTCCTTGATGTGTAACAATCAAAGATTCCTAAATATCTTTGGCGGTTTCACACATAAAAATTCTTTCATATTCTTTTCTAGGCTAAGCATTATAAAGCATAATTTTAGCTTCATTATTTTTAGCAATTAGTTTCTTTTGTTCATCAACGGAAATATCTTTTGTTGTAGAACTAAAATCCCCTTTAACAATAACAAACCAAATATCTATATCTTTTGATTTCACATATGTTTCAAAACGGTTTTTCCAATAGATAAATCCATTGTGTAGAAAACTAGATGGGGGGTTGAATAGTTTACCAATTAAAAACTTTGTTTTGAAACTTATTGAAAGATCAATTGATATTGATCTTAGATATGTTAATGAAATATGCAAGCAATATGTAAAGAGTAAATAAGGAAAGAAATGATCAAACCACAACAAGTTGTTTATAGTGGTTTGGTCTACAAGGACTCTTTTTCCTTGCTCTACTCCACTCCCCGAGTCTCACACTCGAGAGTTTAACTTCACTAGTCAACAAGCTCCTTTCACCGGCGGAGAAAACCTTTACACTTCGCTTACACTATTTCCGACACTAAGCTAGATGTCGAGTTCTTTCCAAGGGTACAACCACTCCCACACACAATGTATTTTGAGGACTAAAATACTAACCACTCACACTCACAAGATTATGATGGTTTAATACAACAATGAAGTATGAATCAACACAAGATCATACAACACTAAACAAACAAGACTTCCAACTTCTCGTTTGAAGCTTGAATGTGACTTGATCTTCTTTGCTACAAAAGAGATCACTAATATGATATGAAACTGAGTTAGAAAGGTTAGAGAGAAGATATGTAAGAGAGTATGATAGAAAGGGATAAAAAAACTACTTGGTTTGGCTTTGCTATTTATAGCCAAAACCATCGCCAAGCATCACGGACCGCGGACCCTTAAAAGGGTTCCCCATTGTGGATTTTGGTGCCGCCAGTCCTGACAGCAAGATATCAAGATCTTGCGAAAGTCAACCATATCTATGTAAGATTGTGTAAGATATGAAGAGTACAAATCCACACAAAATATCTAATGAAATATTCCAATGATTTCCATGATGCATCACATGACGTCATGTGTTGTTTTTCTATTTTTAGAAATATGCAAATACATAAGTAAACATTCTAAAAACTACTATTATACATTATGCTTAGACTCATATTAAGATATGATTAGTTACAATGTAAATGCTTTAAATGATGAAGATATTGTTTGAAAAAGCTTGTTTTAATATCTATTAAACTTGACAAGCTTTAAGCTTTATACAATTAAATTTAATTTTGTCGTTAACAAAACTTAGGTAAAGATCAAAAATATAAATAACGTTTAATGATGATATTTATATTAACAATCTCCCCCTTTTTGTTGAGGACAAAATATAAATTTATTTTTATAAAGGATGCAAAGTTTGTGCAAGAGTTATAAAAATATTAGTTTTAGAACTTGAAAAGGAAATGATAATGTAAGTGTATGATGTTTGACTTTTTCAGAAAGTCAAAGTATTCACTAGTTGATGCATGATGTTGACTTTCTCAGAAAGTCAAAGTATGCAGTTGACTTTTTCAGAAATGTCAAGTATTACCATTGAAGTATCATGTTTGACTTTTTCTGAAAGTCAATGTATGCAGTTTGACTTTTTCATAAAAGTCAAATATAAACAAGTTCTATATTTTCTCCCCCTTTTTGTCTCAACAAAAAGAAGAGACGATGCGGAATGTAATGAGCCCGAGCCATTATCTCCCCCTTGATCAAAGCTCCCCCTAAATTGGGTGCTTAATGGGAAAATACATGGATTGTGAAAATAAAGTTACAAAAAAAATGTTAGTAATAATGATCATTCACAAGCATTTCCAAACACTATGTAAAGGCACCAACAATATAAAAAACACCATTCATTAGTTAAAATTTTTCATGAATAAAGATCATGAAAAGAGAACAAAATGATGTGTTTTAGTACAAGAAAAAGAAAATAATCCTAAGAAAAGAAAAACTTAGAGATGCTAATCTATGACCATTCTAATGAGATGGTGGATGAGAAAGAGCGTTGAGGCGCTCAAGGATGTGATTGAGGATGAACCTCATTTCCTCTTGGAAGTCATGAACCATAACCCGGGTCCTATCAACGGTTTGGGCCGTTTGCTAACAAGTTGAGCAACCATACCTAGGGGGTAGTATGTTTGGGGAGGTTGTGGTGGTGGAATGGTAGATGTGTTGGTGTTGGTGGGGATGTTTGGGGTGGTCATGATGGAGGCTAGCAAAGCATTTTGCATTTGCATAGTCTCACTAAGGTGAGAATCCACCATGAATTTGAATTGGTGGAGGTTGTGGAGTTCCGCTTGAATCTCCTTTCTTGTGGGATTAGCATCCCACATGCACTCCTCAATGTCCTCTAAGTGAGGGGACATTGATGTGGGGAGTGATTGGTCCTCATACAAAGGACCATGGATGTCTTTGTGGATGGGGTGGAAGAGAAGAGGTTTTGGCCCTAATGGGGCGTTTGGGGTCAAAAGATGACCTAGGTGACTCATGAGCAATCCGCTCAATTGTGCCAAAGGATAGCAATGGTGGTGGATGATTTGGCCTAGGAGGCAAGTCATCCAAGTCCTCCAAGAAAGGATTTGGAGAAGTGGGTGGTGTGGAAAATAGCTCCATAGGAATGAGAGTTGGAGACTTTGGTGGTGAGGGTTGGATGTTTGGATGGGTGCCGGTGGAGGTGAAGTTGGTGTTTTTGTAGGTGGTGGAGTGGTGTTGGAATCACTCCTAAACCTTAATTCAAGTATTAGTGATTCATATGTAATAGTTAGCTTAATATGGCCTTTATGTTAGTATTTAGCCTTAGGCTTATGTAAAAGGCCCATAAGCCTAGGCCTAGTCCAATAAGGAAATGGAAGGGACTAGGAGTGTTGCCCTAGCTCCCTCTCCTATAAATACCTTGTAATAACCCTCACTTGAGGGTTGGTTGTTCAATTCATTCTCTTTCACTAGCATACGCATAACCTTTCTCCATATTCATACGCATAGTGTTTGGGTGTGTTGTTCAACCGATCTATTCTTCATCTATTTCTACATATTGATGCTTGTGTTACATATATGGTGACCTAACAGTGGTATCAATCGCCAAATAGTTGGGTGAACGTATTGTTTTTGAAGTAGGTTTTGGTCCTACGCGTAAAACATACGGGTGATACTTTGGTTCGCTTAAAAACTTATTTTTTACACTTTTCAATCCAAGATTCTTGTACTTTCAATGTTTTAAGGTGTTAAAATAACTGTTTTTGGCAAAAAGTTTCAAACTTTACGTGTGGATCATTGTTTTCAAGCTTGGTTTTATTCGTGGGTTTCTATCTATGCATAACGTGTTTTTGAGCTTTGGATCATCAAGTTTCACACTTTTGTGTTATTTTGGTGATATTGAAGCTATCTCATCATAAAAATCTGGTTTGGAAACATCAGTTGGCAAGAAAATTTTTTTGGCTATATCCTACGCGTAAGTAAAACCCTAAACTTACGCGTAACTTCTCCTTGGCTTGATCTTCAGTTCTGTGGCTTACTCAGTGTTTTTCTTGCTTGGATAAGCCTGAAAACACTTCAACTTTGGATATCTTTTGCACTGTGATAGTGTAAAAGATCATTTGGCAAAAACCCTAAAATTACGCATAAGCATAAGCTTACGCGTAGAATTTTTTACGCATAAGATTCATCTTACGCCTAAGCTTTGTCTTACGCATAAGGTAATCCTACGCATAACTTTTCTACGCCTAACTTCTTGTTTACGCATAACTTTAGTGTTTTCTCCTTACTTACGTGTCAGCTAATCCTACGCGTAACTTCTGCTGTTACGCGTAACTTTGGTGTTTTTACGCATAAGTGGTACTTGGTTTTTCTGCGATTTCTACGCCTAAGGACTCTTCATCAACAACGGTTCATTCGACTACAAAGATCCAATTAACAACACAAGTTTTCAACATGTCACAACCACCATACTCTAGCTATTTCCCTTACACTTACAATCAACAACAACAACAACAACTAAGTCCACAACATCAACAATTTAATCATCAACAACAAATTTATCAACAACAATTTAATCAACAACATACTCCACAACTTGGTGCAATTCCACCACAAATGGTTCAATCACCACCAAGTCTTCAAGTACAACCTTACACAAACTTCTACAATCAACATCCATCCAGGAATACTATGAAGGAACCAACATGGTTTGGCAAGATGTGTGAAGCCTTAAGTAGCCAACAATCAATTCATGAAGCTGGCTCACTTGATAGACCTCCAATGCTCACTCCCGGGAATTATGATCAATGGGTGATTCGGTTCTTTAGATTTTGTGATCTAAAAAAACCACATGGAAAGTTCTTAAAGAAGGTCATTATGGAAGGTCCCTTCGGATGCCTACTATCAATACACCGAGATCCAGATGCCAATCCACCAAGAGATGCTGTAACTAACATTGCAACTATTTCAGACCTCACTGTCTGATCAACTTCTACACTTTGAAGCCGATGAACTTGCAATGCAATACATCCTCTTAGGACTACCCAATCCAATCCTTCGAAGTGTTGATGCTCAAAAGACTGCAAAAGCAATGTGGGAACATATTCATCTTCTTATGGAAGGTACAACACTCAATCAGGAAGACATGGAATCAAAAATCTACTTGGCTTATGAACACTTCATGATTGAACCAGGAGAGACATTAGAGTCATATCATCATCGCTTTTCAGACATCATAAATGATTTGGACAAACACAATATCATCATGCCACGAATTGCTGTGAACACTAAGTTCCTAAGTAGTCTTGGTCCTGAATGGGAAAAGTATGTCATTTTCCTCCGTCAAGCGAAGAATATGCATCATGCTACCTACGGATTGTTGTACGATTATTTGAAGCCTCATCAAAAAGAAGTTGATAAGGAAAGGATTATCCGTGGCCAAACTGTTTCACCTTCAATTCCGGACAATCAACAACTTGCTTTGTGGGCTCAAACTAATATTCCTCCTCAAACAGCTCCTCAACCCACTCCTCAACCAACTGCAACCATCACGCCTTATGATCCTTCACAGCAACAACCTTAACAAAATCAATTGGTTCCATACAACAAAAACACTGCTCAAGCTCTTTACAGTGAAGCTGATGAGGACTCTGATGTCTTCGATGAATTGCAACAAGGATTTGTAATGATTGCTAAAGCATTTGGCGGTATACAAACAAATCCAACAATCGCATTCGTTCCTCATCTAATACAAGAAATCAGGTTGTTGTGAACAATGGGACCGTTGAAGTTCAGAATCGTGGTTATAGTCGTCAGATGGGAGGTGGTCAAGGGTTCAATGCTATGGGAAGGAATAACATGGGTACTCCGCAGCAGCAAAGGGCTCAAGTGGTTGAACATGGGAATGCTCAGAATGGGGTTAATGGTCTTCGTTGTTATAACTGTAATGAGAAGGGTCATCTGGCTAATGCATGTCCTAAGCCAAGAACAAGAGGCAGTGCTTATTTCAAAGAGGCTATGCTTTTAGCTCTTAAGGATGAAGCTGGTGGAACTCTCTCCAACAAAGAACATAACTTTATGGCAGATGCAGATTCAGATGATGATATGGAGGACTTGCAGGCTAATGCAGCAGTATGACACTGACGGCTTGTCTCAGATACCTGAACAAACTATTATCATCAATGAGCTGATATCTCCGCCACTTTGTCCATCTGACAAGGATCAGAATGTTCAACATGAGTCTTCCACATCTCATTCTGATGATTATCAAATAGATCCCGTAGTTATATTTGATGATCAAGATAACCTTATGGTTAATATAGATAATCAAGTTGACTCCGTGGTTATATTTGAGGATCTAAATAATGATCATGTTGAGACTTACGTTGAACAAGATGACCTTTTGTCTGACAGAGAAACTGAGCTCCTGACCTTAATTAAAGACCAAAATTCCCGTTTGGAAATTTGTATGAAATTAAAAGAGAAAAATGCACTGCTAACCAGAGATAATGAATGCTTAATTTGACAAATCAACTTTTTCAAAACTCAAGAAAATCATGAAAAAGGTTTTGAAGTCGCTTTTGCCAAATCACATCAAAACAAAAAATCTTTGGACCGACAAATTCGTGATCTAGCCGCTTCGAAGAATGCTTTGTTGTCTCAAATAGAACAAATGAAACATGAACATAAACAACAAATTAACGCTCTTACTTTGGAAACTCAAAAAGCCAAGGCTGAGTTGTTAACTTGTCAAAAATAGTTCTCCGAGTTCAAAAAGCATTCATCGAAACGAATAGATGACTATCTTGAGGAAATTGTCGATTTACAAAACAAAATCAAAGAGTTTAAAACTGTTGTTTATAAACATGGTGAATCAATCACAACGATTCAAAAGTTTTCTTTTGAAACCAAATCCAAATGGATATGGACCGAATCTTGGCGATTACAAACCTAAGTTTTCACCGAGCATTCAAACCAAATCACGAAGTTTGATGCAGAACATAGAGTTGATGATTCAATTATGACTGTTGTTGAATATAATCGCATGGAGGAATTAGATGCGATGACGAGTCAGTCAAAATGGAAAATGTCATTTATAACAAACCATTTAACTATTCTAAAGCCGTAACTTTTGTCACACAACAAGATACTTCAAACACACCTTTGATTGTCACACTCAGTCGAAGTTAGTCCCCAACACAATGGTGCACAAATTAATGGTCCTTTACCTTCACTTCGGTGAAGTAAAACTAAAGCCGAAAGTTGTCGTGTTATCAAATATTTCGACACTTTCTTATCCGACATCAAACTTTTGGAACGTGAGATTGAATTTCATTCTGAAATAAAAGTTGAACATTTTCACTCGCCATTGGCATGAGAACAAAGAGACATTTTTCAGAAAAGAATTTTACCCCATGTCAAAAATTTGAAAAACTGTGCACTATATTAGGAAAGGGATTTTCACAAGGAACTTGGTCTCATGAAAACAGTTTTTGAGAAAACAGAAACATCGATTTCAAAAGAAATTGTTGCGAAAAGATGTTGATCGACTCTTGGAAAATGTTATCTGTGGCGATATCAATAATATTGTGTTATTACATCTTTGCATATGCATCATCATATCCTCTGCTGATTCTGTTGATACTGTTGAAATTGTTGAGAATACTGATAATGTGCTTCAGCTCGAGTCTTTAAAAGTTAAAAATGAACGATTGTCAAATGAACTTTCAAATGCAAACGTGTCTTCAATTGTGTCAAAACGATATTCACATTCAACAACTTGCTTTTCAAACCAAAATCGCCCAGTTGCGTTCAAATAATATTAATCCAAAACTTGAGCAACTGGATGATCAAAACGTATCTGTTAAGTGTCAAATCTCAAAATATGAACAAGAACAAGAACTTGCAAACGTTAAAAAAGAACATGGTGTCATATCTGATTTACTCAAACAGACTCATACTGAAGCATCAAACGAACTTGATCATTATCTTGCACACACTAAAGAAGTCATGAATTTTGCCGGAAATCTTCGTTCTAAAAATCAAGATCTGATTCACACCATCGTTAACTTAAGAGAAATGTTAGGAAAGTATGAACAAGTTCAGCCTTGCATCATTAAGAGAATTGCACTTGTAACACTTAGTAAACGTGAACCTAGAATGCCTACTGACAAAACATAAGTTGCTAATGTGCTTCCCTCTACTGAAACAGGAATAGTTGCCTCTTTTCAAAACGTCTGCACTTCACAGCCTAGGAGCAATACAAGGAAGAATAGGAAGTTGCGACCTAAGAAAAGACAAATAAAGAATTTTGAAGTAGAAGAACACCGTAGGACTTTGAATAAGACTCGGTTGCCCCCACTTTAGATATTGCGTCTAGCAAATGTAATGGAAAAAGTGTTATAACTGATACTGAACCTATAAGTACTTTTGATATTCAGTCTGATGCTTCTTGTGTTATTTGTCGTAAAAGTATGCGTTCTGATTGTCATGATAAGTGTGTTGCTAAGGCTATCTTGTCTCGTTTAAGGAATCCTAAGAATCGTAATACCTCTAGGCCCACTAATACTTCTAAGTCTGTGCTTGGTAGACCGCCCTCCTTAGATTCTAAGAAACGAATTGATGTCCCTGTAGTTCCAATATCACCTCCAAGGATTGTAGTACCACCTAGTACATTCAATAAAACTAAAGATAAGACTAGTTGGAGATGGCAGAAATGGATACACAATACACTAGGATTTAAATGGATGCCTAAAATTATTTATGTGTGTATTTCTACTATAACTGCTGAGGAACCCTCTAACTCATCGGGTTCCACATCTACTTCTATTCCATCTGTGTCGTCTGTGTGTAATGCAGGTGATTCAGATCATCCTTTGGATTGTTGATAGCGGATGTTCCCGACACATGACAGGCAATCTTATACTGTTATCAAAATTTATTGCAAAGTTCATCGGCACTGTCAGATTCGGGAATGATCACTTCGCAGCTATCATGGGCTACGGAGATTACATCAATGGGAACATCGAAATTAGCAGGGGTTTATTATGTGGAAGGCCTCGGTCACAATCTCTTTTCTGTTGGTTAATTCTGTGATGGAGACTTGGAAGTTGCTTCAGGGAGAAAACTTGTTTCATTAAGTGATCTACAAGGAAATGATCTTATGTGCGGCCAACGCTCATCCAGTCTCTACACTATCTCCCTGCAAGACTTGATTGCTTCATCTCCCATATGTCTACTCTCAAAGGCTACATCTACAAAATCTTGGCTATGGCACCGTCGTCTCTCACATCTAAACTTTCAAACCATAACCAACCTTGCTCGACACAAATTTGTTGAAGGTCTCCCCACGATTCGGTATTCTAAAGATCACCTATGCTCAGCTTGTGAACAAGGGAAAAGCACTCGTGCTCATTTTCGTTCAAAAGTGGAACACAGCTCTCAGCATGTGCTTCATCTTCTTCACATGGATTTGTGTGGGCCCGATCTGGCGTCAGCGATTAATGGCAAACACTACATCTTGGTAATTGTTGATGACTACTCAAGATGGACTTGGGTTTATTTCTTCAAGTAAAGACCAAGCTCCACAGATGATCATCACCTTTCTCACGAAAATTCAAATTACTAACACCATCCGACAAATTAACGAGACAAAGGAACTGAATTTGTGAATCAAACTCTTCGAGTTATTATGAGAAAGTGGGAATTGGGCATCAAACATCTATTGCCCCGCATCACGAACAAAGCGGAGTTGTTGAAAGGCCGAATCACGTTAGTGGAAAGCTGCCGAACGATGTTAATCAATGCTAAACTTCAGATTACTTGTGGGTGAAGCTGTCTCAACTGCATGCTACACTCAAAACCGTTCAATGATTACAAAACACCACAACAAAACACCATTTGAGCTTCTCCACAACCAGAAAACCGAATCTAAAACACTTTCATGTATTTGGATCTCTTTGCTATCCGAATAATGATCGTGATGACTTTGGAAAGCTCAAAGCCAAATCTGACATTGGAGTATTTATTGGATCTGTGATAATCAAAAGGTTACGGATCTGGAATTGTCATACAAAGCGAGGTTATGGAAGCGATTCATGCTAATTTTGATGAGCTTCTTGAGATGGCTTCTCGAGTATAACAACTTGGAACCCAATCACAACCGCTTAAACTTCCCCCAAACCCCATCATCGCCAACAAACAAGCCCTCAGACTTACTTGTCAACAAATGGAAAGACTATTTTCTCCTACTTTCAGTGGCGATATTGATGAGCGTGCTCCGAGTGTTTTGTTCTGCTTTGCTACTCAACTGATAATACACCTTATACGACAATACACCTGCTACAACAACCTTCTGTTGAAGAAGCACCACCAGTTGACTCTACAACAACAAACAAGCGCATCCAACGGCTTGAGAACCGGTGATGATGTTCAGAATGATGTACCCCCACCCTCAAATTTTGATCCAAATCGTTCTTTAACCCGTTTGCTAATGAGATCTTGCACACTTTGATGTGTGGAATCATCTACAAGCCATTTGAATCCTCAGAATCTGCATAATTTATATCAACATCAACCTTCCACACATCGTTGGATGAAAGACCATCCTCTTGAGAATATTATTGGCAACCCGAATCAACCAGTCGTAGCGAGACAAGCGTCTTCACACAGATGGTGAACATTGCATTTATGCACTCCTTGTCTGCCAATCACGAGCCTAAAACATTAAAGATGCATTGACAAGGACAAGTTGGATCCGTAGGAAGAACTCAACTAATTCAAACGCGAAGTATGGAGGCTGGTTGAAAGACCAACGAGGGTCTTAGTCATTGGTCTAAAATGGATTTGGAAAAACAAATTGGATCTTTGAAGGAAGCGTAATTAGAAACAAGTCCGTCGGTGGCTAAGGGTTATAGACGGGAAGAGGGTATTGACTTTGAAGAATCATTACGCTCCGGTTTGCTCGTCTTGAAACATTGGATTTTTCACGGCATTCTTTGCTCACATGAACATCACGGTCTTTCAAATGGATGTCAAAGCTGCATTTCTCAATGGACAACTGCGAAAGAAGCGGTCTATATAAGCGGCCATAAGGATTCATTGATCGAGTTCCCTAAGCATGTCTACAAAGCGAAAGCTCTCTACGGTCTCAAACAAGCTCCTGAGCGTGATGCGATAAGTTATCATCCTTCCTTATTGCCAATAAAGTTTACCAAAGTTTGGTCGACCTACACTCTTTATACAATATCACGGGGCTCACATCTTAATCGTTCAAATCTATGTGGATGACATCATTTTTGGGTCAACATATTTAAAATACTCAAATGCTTTTGCAAAACTTATGACAAAATATTTTGAAATGTCAATGATGGGTGAACTCATTCTTCCTTGGAATGCAAGTTCATCAATCACCCCGTGGTATTTCTTGAGTCAGGTCAAATATGCTTTGGTACATTTACAAAATTTGGAATGCAAAGCTGTGACACCTATGCCACACCAATGGCTCATACCAGAAGCTAGGCGTGATTTACATGGAAATTGGTGGACCCTACAAAATACCGTAGTATTATTGGGTCTCTCATGTATCTAACGACTAGACACGATATCGTTTTTCTTGAGTCTATCTTTGCTCCGTTATCGATCGAGACCAAGCTGAAACCTCTCTGAGGCTAAAGAATCCTCTGATACATCAAAGGGAACCATTAATTTAGGAATCTGGTATCCGAAGATTCGGTTTTGAACTAATCACTTTTTGAATGGCCGATCACGCGGCATGATGCTTAGATTCACGAAAAAGTACTTGAGGAGCTTTACAATTTCTTGGTGATAAGCGGTGTCATGGCAATCGAAGCGAGGATTGTACATGTCCTCAACAAAAGCGAGAATATGTAGCCATGTCGTGTTGTGCTCAAGTCATTTGGATGAGAACACAACTTCAAAGACTATGGTTCACGTATTTAACAAAATCCCGATGTGCTGCGACAATGAGTGCTATTGCGATCTCGTGCAATTCATTCAACATTGAAATCAAAGCACATGCGATCTTGATATCATTTCATCAAGGACCCGCGTGGAGCAGTGCTTGTTGAACTATATTTTGTGGAGTCTGAGAATACCAATTGTGAATCTTCTCACAAAGCCTTAGCTCACGCTAGGTTTAATAGGTTGGTCCACGGATTGGTATGCGGTGTTTGACTCAAGAGGAAATGGATGAACTCTTAAAACATTCTTAAAAACCAGTCAAACACCAAAATCTCTTTTGTAAATATTTTTCAAAAACAAAATACAAAAATATAAAACCTTATAAAACAACAAAAATATTATTCTATCTATATTTATTCAAACATGGCAAGTACAATTCTTCCGTCAACACTCAAATCCTTCAAAATTCAGTATTTTTCGGATCAAGTTGAGGGGGAGAAAGCAAATATTTTTTCAGTTTCATAAAACCTTGTACTTGCATGTTATAGTTCGATCGTTTCTTTAAATAATGGTGGTTACATTTACGGTTTTCTCACACTCTCCTCGGACTAAAATGTATAAACTTTCATTATTTCTTAAGTCAAGGGGAGTTAATAGTCAATATTTTTTCAAATAAATCTCGTTTGGTAACCAAATGGAAGTTAAAGGCATTTGATGAAAATGGTAGAGGTGGAGGGACTGAAAGTGTCAAAAGTTTAAAGTATTTTCTAATAAAACTCCCTACCTAACTTTAACCCTTCTCATTTATTATCAAACCTACCAAATCCTCGCCTAAATATTCAATCTATCATCGTTTCTTGATCATCGTTTGTAAGTGTTTTGTATATAACGTAATTACGAACAATGGTTTTGAATTTTATGCAAATCCAACGGCTAAAACGTGTGTTATGATGATCTTTATGTTCTCGCAGCGTAAGCATAAGAACACAAGATTATCTGGGTATTTTTTAATGATGTAATGGTGTCAAAATGTTCAAAACTATATACTAAACCATTTCATCAATCTAATCCACCCGAAATACGAATGTCAGATTTTTCAAAATTAGGGTTCATGAGAGTCGATTTAGGTATTTTCAAATGAGAGCGTTTTTGGTGAAAAAAGATTGTTGGTTAATGGTTGTATTCATGATTAATTGATCATATCTAAGCCCAGAAATTACCCGAAACATCAAGTGATCAAAATTAAAACTAGGGTTTATGTTCATAAGTTTGGGTATTCTTGATTGATTTTGATGTTAAAACTTGGATAAAACAACTTACTATACTTCTAAGACCTCCCGAGAAAAACTTTGGTGCAATTCTGGCTAGATATCTCTGTGGTCTTGAACTTTAGGGTTTAGTCTTACGCATAAGCGTTTTGCTCTTATAAGCTTTTGCGTGTATTTCATGATTAATCACATTTATAAGATGAATGTATGCGTTAATATTGATGCTATGATGAACTTATTTCGGGTTTATTACAAGTAAAATCGAGAATCAAGGTTATTGCAAACTCTACGCGCAAGGATCACCTTAGCGTAGAGAGTTATCGTGTAAGAGAAATCTTCGTAGCAGTTCTGTAGTAGTTCTACATAAGGGACTCTGGCGTATCTGTGAAGGATATCGCGTAGCGATGACCTCTACGCATAAGGTCTACTCTTCTGAGTAAGCCTTACGGCGTAAGGTTTTATAAGCGGCACTAGCGTAAGCTCTACGCTTATAGGTCCCCGCTTTTCCTACGTAATATTTCTTACCGTAAGTCGGGATCCTCGCGCATAAGCTTGCTTCGCGTATACTCTCTGTTTGCGCATAAGGCTGCCATTTCTCGCCTAAGCCTTGTTTAACCTTAATCATGAATTGTTACGCGTGCAAACTTGTAAATAAATAAATCATAACGTCAAGAAACCAATAATGTCACTAATAAGCTTAAACGTTTAATATGTTGTGAAAATAAGTGATAACATGAACTTTAAAACTTAAAGTTAACTAACTCACGAAACTTATCACGGCGTCATTGGACTATTGGACAAACAAGTGACTTTGGACTCGTAACAATCATCGACATTGCACATTCAATAATTAGACAATAAAACCATCTGTTGACTAACATAATGTCTTACGATATGTTGGTTCTTTTGGCTAAATATATTTGGATCCGCGACATGGGCGGCTCAAATGAATGTGGATGCACCAAATGTTCTCACCGTTCTTTGATATCTTCCCTAATGGCTATCGGATGAAGATTGGAAAGAACAACCTTCATATTGACTTTGAAACTCTCACTTTCGAGTCCTCTTGCTTGATTCTTGTGGATATTACGAAAGAATCATCCTTATGAGAACATGCTCTCCAACTGCGCTCTTTCGTTCAGATCTACATTCATCGGTTACGGAATACAATGCAAAAGATCAAAGGGCGAGAATCTTTGTGTGGTGACTCTCAACCACAAACAAGTCACCATCTCTCACCCGAGATTTAAAGCGGTTTTTCATCCTCCTCATTCAGACATCAACCAACTGAATCAATGCCACACCTCTGAAGAAGCGTCACGTAATTCTTGATCAATATTGGTTATGGCGAAGCTTGAGGAGTAATCACTAAGCATTCTCACGTGGATCTTAAGAATATTCCTCAACCTTGGAGAACCCTCTACATCATCATCAAAATCATTTTAAGTGCGTGTGTGATGTGTGGCATCCCAAGCTCATGGGCTACCAAATCTTTGAGCTTTGGTCAAAATGAAGCACATTGAAGTTGAAGCTTCGATATGGGATGACATGATGACATTCCTCAAAAAGCTTGGCTCAAAGATTCCTTATATCGGATATACAAAACTGTTGATCCAAAGAGCACTTGGGTTTAAACTGATATCCCCAAGAAGAATCAATGACCCCGCAATCCGACATGTTGTAGGAACCTACTCTAACGATCGGATTTAAAGAATCAACAACAAAGAAACAGGTCTTTGTCTTCGGATCACCTTCTCTCGGATGAAATCAAAGCGGCTTTACTCATACAAAAGGTATCGGTAGCGATTGATGGTAAGTTGGTTTCTTGATTACAAATCTTCACAGCACACCTAGGGAGGCCGAGAGGAAGTCTGGGAAGTGTTGCAACCATAGAAAGTCAAAGGAAGTTCCTGAAACCCGCTACTTAAAGGAAAGTTCCTTCAAAAGTTGCTCCTATTCCCCGTCCCTAAGCTTTGAACCCATAAAGGTAGTAGTGGACAGCTCTTGGAAGATGGAGACAAAAAGAGGTCTTACTACTCTGAGCGCAACAGGCGTTACTCAATCGGTAGCTAAACCTCCTAGTCCACCGGTGACAAGGTAAAGGAAGACTCACGTGATTGAACATGATAAGGAGAGTTCGAAGAAGAACCAGTTGTGACAAGAAGAGAATATCAAAAAGAAGTTGAAGGAACTTGAGACTAAAACACTTCTTGAAGAATTTGTAAAAGATCAAATGGGTGGCCAGGTTCTAGTGGTGGTACTCAACAGCACGGTTCAGGCCTTGGTTAATCAACCCGATAAAGGCTGGTACCACCATCTCCACGAACAACAACAATGGCCGATTGAGGATTCCATCAACTTTGAAATTGAAGAACCGAAAGTCGAGAAGGGGAAAAGTGATAAAGAGCGTGGCTCATGAGGGAACGGGACGGTGAAGAAGCTAGGAGCTACAAGGATGACTGAGGTGAATATGATAGCCTTCTTCTACGAAGTCCGGCCGTTCAAAACAAAACTGAACCACCAAGGACCTTAGTCACCTCATCTCTCATCATCGGACTCATCTTCTCACTCTCTTCACCACCACCATCGGAAAAACAACAAATCCACCCAAATCGTGAAGAAACCCGCGACTCTTGGTTCTCCCGGCTAAACAAGGATTGTTAAAGCCGTCAAAAGCAGAAGTCTGGAAGAAGGATGTTACCAACAAAAATTTGAATCAGCTTCAGCCGGAGATCAACTTTCTTCAAATGGGATAAGCGAGTTGTTAAAAAGAAATTGCGTCGAGGTTTATCCGTGGGAGATTTCCAAAAGAATTGGAGAAGATGGCAAGAGGATACACTCACATTCCTTCTAGACACCATTCCTAAATGACAAGGAGTTATATTCCAAACTACTTACTCGAAACTATGGTTACATTGGTTAAGCATACAATGGCCAAAGAATCTGGATTTCTCACATTTGAATTGATTTCTAAATTAGTATCGCGAATGTCAAATTTTGGAACCTTCACTTGGATGAAGCTAAGTTTTTGAGACTCTATTAGACTATCAACTCAAGTCTTCATGCAAAGAATGACAAGTCAACCATAGCGACCAAGAGATGGCGATGATAAGGACAAGGATTACGCACCTAAGCGTCAAAGAAGTGCGGTGAATCTTCCTTGTGCCACCTCCACCACAGGACTTCACCCACCGAAGATCCTCCTAGCTCTTCTTGAAAAACCTCGGGATTCTGAGTTACCACCCCGACTTCAGGCGGTGATCACTTTGAGTATCTGGTGGTGGCGTGATGAAAATCCTTAAGCCCCAACAACAACCCACCTCTCCCGGCACAACAAAGAACCAGCATCCTCTCTAGGCCTAAAGAAGAAGAAGAAGAAGGCGACTAAAGGATGGCGTCGTTTCATGGCTGAACGATGATGACACGAATATGAATGGTTTTCCACACTTATTTTGCTACACTCCTTAGCAGGCGACCAAGATGCTGGTAGGAAGTAGTATTTGGAGCATGCTAAGTTACTACAGAAAAGTTCAGTGAAGAAGATGATGAAATCGAGTTAAGCGAATCAAAATGAAACATTTCAAATACTCAAAACGGCTCGGAAAGTGCTATTAAGGTTGAATATCACCTTGAAAACATAGCACGAGCCATGTCTAACAACATTGATTGGCTCAACCCTGAAGCAAACATCGACTACACCCCCAAAGAGACAAAGCTCCATACTACAGTTGGACCAAACCCCTACCTACCATTGGTCCAACCATAACAACCTAGATTCCATTTATTCTTCTTCAACAATGACAGGAATTTCTTACGCAGCGGTAGCGAATCGCTACATCAACGACACTTTAGTTCGAGGAAGTGACCATTTACTCTAAGCGCATAGCCATCGAGGAAAGGCTACCCACATGTTCAATAACATAGTGGAAGAGTATGACTCAATGCAGCATGCGGGATTCACCATTGGCGGAGCAGCGAATCTACAGGAAAATTTGCCGGGTTAAGTAAATCTCAACATGAAGTGTTATAGTAATCGGATCGTTCTATTTAAGCATGTACGGCTCTTTCATCTAAATGGGACTACACCTTCCTCAAGCATATTATGGTCAAAGACAAGGCGAAAGGACTATGCATGCAATGAAGCGGACTTCGGGAATTTGTCTCTCAGCGACATTGAAGATCACGTATCTTGCAAAAGATAGGGAAGAATGAGACAATTCGACTTAAATTCAAGCGTGAATACATCAAGTCCTTGCTTATCTTCATCGGAAGCATAGTCGTGATCGGAACGTGTAGAGAAGATTTGCAACTTTACTTTTGAGTCATATCGGACTTCGTGTCAACTTCACCGGACCAGCTAGAACTTCAACATCAACCATCTCCTCAATTCACTCTCGCCGGCAAACCCTTTGGGTAGTCTACCCATGATGCACTCACATAAGCTGCTTGATGGCGTGTAATAGGCTTCATAAGTTTGGAGATTCAACATTGAAGCATGTAGAGATGGGCTAGCATATCGGTTAAAGCTGATTCAACAGGCATTGGGTCACCAACGAGATGGAATTCTAAGGAAAGGCGGGATGTAAAGAGAATCATCAAGAAATTGATGAAAGGTTGTTTCGAAAGGACGATTGAGAACATTGGAGATTTTAAAGGTGGTAGTCCTGCGCATTAATCTCACGGGCTATCAGCGCCCGATTCGCATTCACAGGTTCTTGCGAGAACTACGACATTCACAGTACCCCTTAATGCTGTTCAATTTCATATTATTTGGATGTGTGATTATATATGACAATGGCTTGTGCACACATAGCAGTGTACAACCCGCACTTGTAAATAAAGGACCTGTGGTGCAGCGATTGCCATGATCACTTATAAATAAAAAGGGCGAAAGCTTCTTACTTTTGAGTAAAACCTATCAAACCTTTCACTTTTCAAAGGTTTTGCTCAAAAGAACAAGTACTTCCCTTTATGATTTTTCAAAACCTCAACCGTTTATATCACTTGTTGAGGGGAGTATTTGATTTAAAAACTTTGTTCTACAATTGTTCTTTGTGTAATCTTCCCACATAACTCAAAATGGTCATATTTATTCTCAACATTTCTTCAAAAATAACATATATACCATTTTTAAAGGGGAAAAATTATGTGATAAGAAATATGTTGTGTTTTGCTAATGAATCCTCGTGTGAATAGACTTCAACCCATGAATTGGCGGAGGCGAGCAGTCATACATTGAAAAGATTTGTCTTCAAGACTTATCCAAGTAAATTGTACTTAGAAACTCTTGATAGACATGAACTTTGGAGGGTTTGACAACCTTTCAGGGTTGTCCACATCTTCAAGGTAGTTATTAGAGCTAGTTTTCACCTAAAAGCCGACAATGTATCTCTTTAACTATACAGCGTAATCGTGTCTCGCAAGGGATTGTCTATCTTGAGTCGATCAATTCAAAAGTGAAAAGTCTCTTCCTTTATGCGATTTCATCAAAACTCTTAAGCACATGTGGAGTATTTTTGAAAATCTAAAACTCTTGAAGTGTTCAAACATGTTTTCATTCACAAACACTTTGAGAGATTTTCATGAAAATGGTTTTTTGGCAATGGAGTTATAAGGTGCTTAAGGTTAGGAATAACGCGTCCTATGATCCTTGAGCGGGGATCTACCCAGGACACTACCAATAGTTAGAATTAGAAGTCCTTAGGTATGATTATAAAAGGAGAAAATGAGAATCGAAGAAAGAAGAAGAAGGAGTTGAAGAATTAAAAGAAATGCAAAGAAAAGGGTGAAAAGAAATAGCCCTCAGTTATTCAACTTAGAGGCGGAACACGGGTTCAATTCATATACTCTGGTTGTCACTGATGACACGGTATTGAAGAATAAAGTCGTCATGGACCCAGTGACGCATGCACTAAACCTTCTTAGCCACTCAAGTTTCTCTCAACGGAAGCTTGTTTCATTCTCACAGGGAACCCTACGTAAACTATCGGCTTTCTCTTAGAGATTTTTGGTATTGAAGAAGGAGACCCTCTACCTGAGTCTCATTTCGGGGAAAACCAAAAGCGCACTATTGAGTCTAGAGCCACGAGATTCATCAAAAGATCTCTTAGGTGCACTTGACATTTCATCACTTGATGCTCAACAATAAGAACATCGATGGATGCGTTATCGAGTCCTACGGATCTTAGCAATCTGTCGAGAACATTTATGAGAGGTTCACTATTGTGATTCTTAGTGATTGAATGGAAACTCTGCCGGGTCAACATCAGCGACCTCGACAGCGAGGTCGCCGGTAACTCCCGTGGATTACGGCAGTGTGTCTCAAGCGGTCTCTGATCGTGAGGTGATGCTTGGTGTACCTCGTGACTCATCTGACCCCATGGAGTATGCCCGGTACATCAGCGTTATCTCACTTGTGGAACTCAGGTTGAGCGGCCTTTGTGAGAATTAGAGTTGTGTTTTCACACTATGATGTTAACACTCTCGAAGTTTGAACTTGTAAGTGCCGGAATCCGCTTATTACTAACCTTTCTTATGTTTCTTCTTATGGAAGCTCACGGAGCGGTGATGCGTCGCGATTCTCCACATGCTCATTACCAACATCATCAACATGGAAGTTCTCTCTATAATCAAAGCAACACAAAGTTAGGAATGATTCTTCGTCAACAAAAGAATCTACAAAGTTTAAAGACTTAAGAACTTCATCAGCTGTAATCCAGCGTTAAAAAGGCGTGAGCATGTTGGAGAAAGACGTGGAGACCTTTGGGCGGTGAAGTGACACGATCTGATCCAGCAACAACATTTATCACTACCATCACAAAGAACAAATATCAAAAGAACAAAAGATGATGTCAAAGCCGAGAATACTTCAAAGAAACAATTTCTCTCTACCTTTGGGAAGCTGACCCCGAGATCAAAGGCAATTCTTCCCACAAGAAGAAAGAATGTGAGGAAGGCGTCAAAGCTACTATTACATCAGCACCTACATGGTTTATCACTGTTTCCGTTTCATAAGCTAACACTTAGGGGGGATTGTTGGAATCACTCCTAAACCTTACTTCAAGTGTTAGTAATTCATATGTAATAGTTAGCTTAATATGGCCTTTATGTTTAGTAATTAGCCTTAGGCTTATGTAGAAGCCAGCACAGAGCCTAGTCAGAAGGAAAAAGAAGGGACTAGGAATGTTGCCTTGCTCCTCTCCTATAAATAGTCTTGTAAAACCTCACTTGAGGTTGGTTGTTAATTCATTCCCTCATGCTTGGCTATATTCATAAGTGTGTGTTTGTTTGATTATTGTTCAATAGATCATTCTCTCTTCATCTATTTCTTATATTGATGCTTGTGTTGCATATATGGGAACCTAACATGGCTTAATGGGAGAAAAATGACATACTCTCCATTCAGGACGAAACTACTTAGGAACTTAGTGTTGGCTACAATTAGGTGGCATAATAATATTGTGTTTATCAAATCATTGATGATGTCGGCGATGATGATATGACTTCACAATGTCTTCTGGTTCAATCGTTTAAGCCAAGTAGATTTTTGGATTCCATGTCTTGATTGAGTCTTGTGCCTTCCATAGAAGATGAATATGTTCCCATTGCTTTACTTGAGTCTTTTGAGCATCAACACTTGAAAGGATCAGTTGGGTAATCCAAAGGGATGTATTGCATTGCTAGTTCTAAACCAAAATGTAGAAGTTCATCACAAAGCGAAAGTGCGAGGCGGTTGCAATGTTGGTAATGACATCTCTTGGTGGATTGGCATTAGGATATCTTGGTGTATGGTGACATCACGAAATGGACCTTCCATATTGACCTTCTTTAAATTTTCCATGTGGCTTCTTTAGATCCAAAACCTAAAATTTATCCTTACCCATTGATCATAATTTCGGGAGTGACCATTGGAGTCTATCAAGTGAACCCGACTTCATGAATTGATTGTTGGTGATAGCGCTACGCGTCATTAGAGTCGAAGGAACTTCCATTTCTTGAGCAAGTTTTATAACACCCTAGGCTGATGAACCTAATGGTTGTAGTGTAGTATTAGGGTAAGCTTGGCGAATTATTGATATCTCGTTCTCTAGGGAATAAGGGTGCTAGTGAGAAGTTACTTACGTTAAGTTGGGGTTGGAAGATTATTTTTATCTTTTTATGTTTTAGGAAATGGAAAGTCTGAATCTGGGGTTTGGATTTGGGGGTTGGTATTTCTACTGATTACTCTACTTATCTAATTATCTAAACTAAGGTGTATGTAGTCTATGTCTATTTATTGTGTGCTCGTCGATAGTTTAAAAAATATGTTCACTTAGGTTTTATTATAATTATCTTCTATTGATGGTTGAATTGTCACGTCCTATTCTTAATGCGTTGTGTGTCTAAAATTAAGTAGAAGTATGCGTTTATCCTAACTCTTTGAACTTACCAAAGGGTCACCGTCTACAAAATCTCTAGAATTATAAACTCTACTTCGAAGGCACTCTTTTGGATGGTTTAGCCTACAGCTACTCTAGGTGTTATAGTCTAAAAGGTTCACAAAGATTAATCGGCATTAATTACACAGCGAATGACCTATGGCATTACTAAATCATTAACAATTAAGATAAGAGACAACCAATCAATATTCAATAATTAAGTTTCATATTCACTAGCAAACACACAAATAAATTAATGGACATGGAGAACATCTTGCATACACTTAAATAATTAGAACATAATGAATTAATGAAGTAAAACACTTATCTTGATGTAAGATAGGGTATGGAACCCTAAAATCTTGTACAAAGAGCTTGACCTTGGTTTGGTTTGGTTTTACTCCAAAAAGACTACACACTAAGCTGGCAGTTCTATATATAAGATTACAAGTGCGGCCGGCGTCACCATGATTTGTGGCGGTGGTGCTGCGTCATTAGGGTTTTACGTCTTGGACGTTAGTCTTGCGGCGTCGCCTTGTGCTTGTGGCAGATCATAACCCCGACTTACGGCGATGATGCAGGATCAAATCTAGGCGTCCGAGTTGCGGCGGCCTACTCTTTGCTAAAAAGCTTGACAAATTAAGCGAAATAGAGGTGAAGCCTGTCCCGTCACAAAATAACAAATGTTGTGCGTAGTTGCTTGTTGGCAGCAGATGCGCCTTCTATTTCGGCCCGGCCAGGTAATACCGATTCTTGACTTTGGCCATTTTCTTGTTATATCAGCGCCTTTTAGGTCCAAATAAGTGCCATTCTGACAATTTGCCTTGAGACACAAAAGTGAAAAGCTTGATATTAAGTAATAACGGATACAAAGTGATAAATAAGGGCTTAAATGACCCACCAAAAGGTACATTTTAAAACTTATCAAATATCCTACTTAGTGATTACTTTATCCTTTCAAGCAAATGTGCTTTTAACTTGATTAATTTATAGTTAGGTCATGAAGCATTGGTTTAAATAGTCCACAACATATAAGCCCTTAAAGTCATTAACAAGTATAAATTACATACTAGCACCTCGCATAGGGTGTTTGGATACTACATCTCTACCGGTGTATATGAAATATAACAAGTTGGAAATGGAAGATAAACACTCATTACTTAGGTCCTAGTACATAGATTACCATAGGCTTGAGAATAGATCAAACCTCCATAAACTGCGTAAGCACCTAGGAAGGACTATCAAAGAGGTCTTTAAAGGGGTTAATAGCGTTGGAAACTACGGTAGGAAACAAATAGTTTGGTGGGATAGGCTATTTAGTGGTGGCAGTCAAAATCTCTATGTTACAAGCATCACGAGAAGAATGGCGTTGCTAAGCCAAGACTCGACACTCTAAACTCTAGATAAGCTGAAACAACACAAACATAAATTAAAGGATGATGTAGGATGAGGTAGCACATTTTTTATTTTTTTTCTTTTACTTTTTACTCTACCATCGTCTGCGGTAACATCAAAATGATAGGGATTTATAGGCACATCCCTACACTTGAGTTTTAATTACTCTAATACTAATTTGACCGAATGAAAAGATCAAAACACTTGGGGTATGTTGTGCATAAAATAAAGAGGGAATTTAGCGTTCCACTTCCAGTCATTTTCATGAAACTCTTTTCCCATGAGTACGTCGTCAGCGTGTCTGAAAGGATATGACTCGACTTAGCAACTCATGCAAGCAACTAGATAATTGAACTAAGGGTTTGGGTGATAATAATAATGCTCTAAAAGTGAGTGCATACAAAATTGAGCTAAAGCGATTTGGGTGTACATTTAGGGGGTGGGGTGTAAACAATATCTTCATTAATATTAGGAAAAACCGAAAATCAAAGGAGCAGCGAAAAGGATAGGCTACGAGGGTTACCTAGAGGTATCGTGTACTAAAAAGTGAGTACAACGCCAAAGGTGTGGAAATTACTCGGCCGATGTGGAAGAAGTAATTATATTAGGGTATCGAAGCAATTTATCCATGCCTCTTATCATTTTAGTTATTCCTAACTACACAATTGTAGTCTTCTTACAGCGATCTGGGAATGCATCACACAACAAGTTCTAGAATCTAATATACTAGGTTACGCTCTAAGCATTAAAGATGAATGCTTTAATTCCTACTAATCTAAGGTGATCCTCACATTTTGGGTGGAATTTAGGTGGTAAAGGGGTTTTTTTTTGTGCTAGTCATGCAACTTCCTATCAGTGAGGCAGCTTTTGTTAAGACTAATGGCCTCATATGTCATGAAAAATTTTAAATTTGGTGCCAAAATACCCTACTTGACATTTTTCTCATGGTTTATTACACAAATACAATTGGAATGAAAGAAACAATCAAGGATAAGCATAGTTTCAAAGTTCTAGTTTTATTTTCCCTCCACCTTAAGCTGAACATTGTCCCCAATGTTTCACAGAAATATCAAATTATGATAATGGAAGGTAATTAAAATGAAAAACTAGTACTCACCGATTAGCTGGTAGGATCCCGTGTGAAGTGGTGGTTAAATCCTTTCAGAAAAATGTATGCGTGAAAAGCTCCTTGCTATCTTTTGTTTCTTCTTCTTGATAAATAAAACTGCATTGAAAACAAAGCGAAACCCAGCGTAGGCGATAATAATATATATAAGACTCTACTAAACTAGGATATAATGCTTGTGGAATGGATGTTTACAGTTTTTCTGGAAAATTAAGACACAGAAAATTCCAAAAATTTATAAGTAGCTGAAAAATGAGAAAATGTCATTGTTTTTTATCCTTCGACAAGTCGGTCTTGATCATGTATAGGAGTTATCTGACAAAGCGGTCTGCGATTTTTCACGGAAAAAATTACGAAAATTTATATCTTTAGAATACGGAAAAATTTAACGCAAAACATCCATTATGACTCGATACAAGCATTTGACTCGAACAAACACACATATATATCTTTTAATTAATTACAATTCTCATGTTCACGTTTCTTTTTGAAAGCGTGTGTAATCCTCCTTACACTTATCCTTTATGTAAATACCTTTATATCTGATTAAGATGAGGTTAAAAAATAAAATAAAGCATTTTTACAAATTTAAACATGAGAATAAGCAATCAATAAAAGATATATGACACTAACAAGCAAACAAGTAAGCATGGGTTGCCTCCGCGCTTTTCTTTATTTATGATCTTGTAGCTAGACGTAATGCGTTAACTCTACGTGACTTCATTACCTCGCCTTTCGCATAGCCCAGGTTTCATGTTGTAAAGTGCCTTATGGTGCACCTTTAAATTAGTCCCTACTCGATTGGTCTATATTCCATTCCTAAGTTCAAGCAATCCTTATGAAACCTAGAATCTTGGCCATAACAAATCTACTCCTTTTCTTTATCTCCTCATTCCTATAATAGGCCAGATAGTTTAAGTTCCTTTTCATCATTAGATAGTGATGAAAACTTCTCAATCTTAAGCGGCATTTGGTAACTATGTCATCGATCTCAATCTTTGAATATATTCCTAACGAGGGGTCATAGGTCATCGGTGCTTTCTATGAAAGGTTTTCCTAGAATAGCGTGGCATAAACTAGGATCTATGGTGCTAATATATCTACTACTATATATGAAGTCCGTGAGGAAACATGGAAACTACCTACATAAATGGGCAATCAAATTCTACCAAGAAAATTGCAACTAGCACAGGATTATGGGGTCTTGCCTAGTTGGAATGGGCTTCTTCATTACCCGATTGTAGTAGGTGCTAGTCATACCTTGAATTCACTAGCTCAATGTAGGCCTTTGCCACAAAAATGTGTCCTATGCAACATGGTATGTTAAGATTCCAAGGATTTCCCGAACTTGATTCTAGGGCTTTTCTAACATACATGTGGCCGGAGTTCATGCACTAAGTGAGGGTGGCGAGATAGTTCTTCTTACATGAGAACTTATTGAAATAGTCATTGTCTACTTCATCTACTTCGGTTGTTTCCTTATTCTCAAGGTGTATGGTCTCCCGTCATTTGTTCCATTGGGTTTTACTAGGGTGATGGTATTGTGAATTGGGCGTGTTTAATAACTTACTTGGGTCCTTAATCTCTGCACGAGAAGGCTCGGGAGTTGAGATAGCATTAACCTTCCTATCCTTGTGGTCATGGCTTTGAGGGTTATCATCTTATCATCTCGGCTTGTTGTTGGTTAAAGCGATTAGAGCTTAGCTATTTGAGCTTAACAGGATCGCGACTAGGTGTGCAACATCCCTGATGTTTTTTGGTTAGGGCCAGTTAGATGGGGCCATGAAAAATTGGAAGTGAATTCTTTTTGTCCACAATAGAAGTCAGACTTGCCCTTCCATGCTTCTCGGGGTTTCATTGAAATTCATAGGTGGGTATTGTAGGAATCTTCCTCTAGTTCCGTTATCTGTGAGGATCGTGGTAGCGGAAGCATGTTAGGGATGAGTGCAAGTGTGCGTGTTATGAGGATCACAAAGCGGCTCCTACGAGGAAGAAACTTTGTTCACATGGCGTGAAGACTTAGGATTTTCATAGGAACTCATTAAGAATTTAACTTGATCTTCAGAAGTTCGATCATCTCTGATTAGAATTGTGAGTCAATGGGGAGGCAAGGTGATTGCCTTACTTGGTTTTAGGCCGGCTTCGGGGTCATTCAACTTTACCGTTGTCATAGAAACAAGGTCCTCTGTACCCATGATTCTTCGGGGTGAGATCACTAAGTTTTCCAAGCCGCTTGGTCAATGGATGCGCTTTGTGGGGAAGTTGACATGATCATAAAGATTGGACTTGAAGCCAAGATCAATCATGCAGTGATGAGGGACTTTAGAGTAAGTCCTTGAATCAGTCCATGCCGTAAAATTCACCTTGATGTTGTTGGAACATCAAAGATGTCGTTCCCTAAGCAGTGGTTCTCCACAGGTGGGAAAAAGTTGAGCAAGAAGCGAGAGGTAAGATCATCGACTTGAGATGGGCGTGAGTAAAATTACAAACCGATTACTAACTTGGTCCGTTAGAAGGTGGAAGAGACAGCGGTAGCGTGGTCTTTCGGTAAGTAGCATCAAGGTCGATGGAATCGACAATTTTAAGAAATCCCTAGATCTTTGATTTGGATCTTGGGCGAAGTCCATGGAATGCATCCGTTTGCACCAATCGGATGGTGTGGGATCGCGAAGTAGTTTGGGCTTAGTGGGAAGCTCAATGGTGTTCCTATACCTAGGTGGCTGGTCTCGAGTATTCAACAAGAGTACGGGCTCTTGGCGGGTCATTTGGTGGTAGGTTGATGAATGGTGGATGGTTATCACCTTCCATGATGAAAAGTGATAGGGTTCTGAACAAAGGTTACGAAGGATGATAGACTACGAAAGCTAAAAATGAGAAAAATTTACTTGATAGGAATCAAGCAAAGAAACTAGGCGAGGTGGACTACTAACTAGCTAAATTCTATTCACGGCTGGCCGGTGCCAAAAACTTGATAACGCTACTGCGTTCGGGGTCAAAGGAACTTCCTTTTCTTGAGCAAGTTTTATAACACCTGGCGGTGAACCTAATCGTTGTAGTGTAGTATTAGGGTAAGCCACGGGTATTGATATCGTTCTCTAGGGGAATAGGAATGCTAGTGAGAAATTACTCCGCTAAGGTTGGGGTTGAGGAAGATTATTTTTTATCTTTTTATGTATTTTTAGGAAATGGAAGATGCGAATCTCGGGGATTTGGGGGTTGGTATTTCTACCGATTACTCTACTTATCTAATTATCTAATCTAAGGTATATGTAGTATATGTCTAATTATTGTGTGCTCGTATGATAGTTTCAAAATGTGTTCACTTAGGTTTTATTTCTCCTTAATTATCTCCTATTGATGGTTGAATTGTCACGTCCTTATTCTTAGTTGCTTTGTGTGTCTAAAATTAAGTAGGGTATCGTTTATCCCTAACTCTTTGAATTTACCAAAGGTCTAGTCTACAAAATCTCTAGGAATTATAAACTCTAACTCTAAGGCACTCTTTGGATGGTTTAGCCTACAACTACTCTAGGTGTTATAGTCTAAGGTTCACAAAGATTAATCAAGCATTAATTACACAACGAATGACCTATCGCATTACTAAATCATTAACAATTAAGATAAGAGACAACGATCAATATTCAATAATTAAGTTTCATATTTACTAGCAAACACACAAATAAATTAGCCGGACATGGAGAACATGCAAGCATACACCCAAGTAATTGAATTAATGAAATGCATACTTATCTTGATGTAAGTTAGGGTTTGGAACCCTAAAAATCTTGTACAAGACAGCCTTGGTTCGGTTTAGGTTTTACTCCAAAGACTACACACTAAAAATGATTCTATATATAAGATTACAAGTGCGGCAGTCACCTTATGATTTGTTACGGCCGGTCGGTGCCGATCATGGGGTTTCGTCGGCACGTTGTTGCTGATGGCGTCACCTTGTGCTTGTGGCCCGATCTCTTCGGCTTATGGCGCCGTGCGGATCAAATCTAAATGCGTTCAAACTGCCTCTCTTTTAAAGAAACACCGTCACGAAAATAAAAATTTGGCCGTCGCGTCACAAAAATGCTCGGCCGGCGTCGCGGTTAAGCGATGACCTTTGTCGCCTTGTATTTTAGCGACTTGAGTGTCTCGATTCTTGACTTTGGCCATTTTCTTCATATATCCGCTCTTTTCGTCCAAATAAGTGCCATTACTGACAATTTGCCTGAGACCTAAAAGTGAAAAGGCGATATTAAGTAATATGAGGATACAAAAGTGATCAAATAAGGCTTAAATGACCCCAGATGCATTTTAAACCTTATCATTGGCTACTTAGGCTTCTTGCCAAACCATGTTGGTTTCGCCATAGTACTCTGGATGGATGTTGATTGTAGAAGTTTGTGTAAGGTTGTATTTGAAGACTAGGTGGTGGTTGAGCCATTTGTGGTGGAATTGCACGAGTTGTGGAGTATCTTTGTTGATTAAGTGGTGTTGATAAATTGATTAAATTGTTGATGTTGTGGACTTAGTTGTTGTTGTTGTTGTTGATTATAAGTGTAAGGAAAATAGCTGGAGTATGGTGGTTGTGACATGTTGAAAACTTGTGTTGTTAAATGGATCTTTGTAGTGAATGAACAGGTTGATGAAGTATCCTTGAGTAGAAATCACGAAGAAGCAAAGTACCACTTATCTTTAAAAACACCAAGATACGGCGTAACGACAATAGTTATGCGGATCAAGCTTCGCAGCGTAAGAAATGAGAAAAAACACTAAAGTTATGCGTATGAGAAAGTTAAGCGTAGAAAACTTGGCGTAGGATTACATATGCGTAGTGGCTTATGCCAGGTAGATCTTATGTGGGAGTTCTACTATAAGCTTAAGCTTATCGCTTAAATTGCAATTTGGATTTGGTTGGGGAATTTTTAAATTGAGAATTCTAGCAAATTTAAATTCTTGAGAATTTAAAATTAGAATTCATCTGGCAAAACACGTTTGGTTGGCAGTATAAATATTTTTTATTTTTAAATGTAAATTTCATAAATATTCTATTTAAGTTTATAAAAAATTATAAAAAAGTTTATAAAAATTTATAAAAATTTATAAAAAATTTTATAACAAAAGTTTATAAAAAAATTATTAAATATTTATAAAAAAAATTTATAAATTTTTAAAAAAAAATTCATAAAAGTTTATAAAAATTTTTTATAAAAAATTATAAAAAAGTTTATAAAAATTTATAAAATTTATAAAAAATTTGTAAAATTTATAAAAAATTTATAAAAAAGTTTATAAAAATTTATAAAAAAAAATTTTTAAATATTTATAAAAAAAAAGGTTTATAAATTTTTTAAAAAAAAGTTTATAAATAAAATTTTTAAAAAATTTTATAAAAAGTTTATAAAAAATATAAAAATTTATAAAAAGTTTATAAAAATTATAAAAAGTTTATTAAAATTTATAAAAAAGTTTATAAAAAAAATTTCATAAATATTCTATTTAAAAGTTTATAAAAAAACAATAAGAAAAAATTTATAAAAAATTTAAGTAAATTAAAATTCTTAGCTTTTTGGGGAAATAAATTCTACCATTTTGGCGATTAGTAATTGTAAAATTACTTGCATTTGTGTCCTAACCAATATTTGAAGGAAATTCAAATTCAATATCCCCAATATCCCCATTATGCCCCAACCAAACATAGGGTTTTAACCAAGATCTTTACCTTATCCGCGATTGAAAAGATATCAAAGAATCAATGTTTCGGGCTTATCCAGCAAGAAAAACCTTGTGTAATCCATAGCGAGAAGATCGAACCAAGGAACTCTTATGCATAAATTTAGGGTTTAGATTATCGTAGAACTTCACCAAAATGATTTTTTGCCCAAAGATGTTCTAAACCCAGTTTTTTGTGATGAAAGCATTCAATATCACCAAAATAACACAAAAGTGTGAGACTTGATGATCCAAAACTTCAAAATACCTTATGCGTAATGATGAACCATATAAAACCAAGATTTAAAACTAAGAGGAAAAACACGTAAAGTTGAAAATTTTTGCTTAAAGCGAAATTTTAACACTTAAAAGCGTTGAAAGTACAAGAATCTTGGATTGAAAAGTGTAAAATAGAGTTTTTAAATGAACCAAAAGCTTGAAACGGGTTTTGTTACGCGTAAAGAAACTGCAGCTAAAAACAAGCAGATTCACCCACTATTTGGCGAATGATACCACTTTATTAGTTCCACGTATTAGCTTATGGCATATTAGAAAATAGAAGAGAATAGATGGGTTGAACAATAACAAACAAACACTTATGTGTATGAATAAGGAATGGTTATGCGTATGAAGTGAAAGAGAATGAAATTGAACAACAACCTTAAGGGTTATACAAGAGTATTTATAAGAGAGGGAGCTAGGGCAACACTCCTAGTCCACTTCACTTTCCTATTGGACTTGGGCCAAGGCTCATGGGCTTTCTACATAAGCCTTGGCATAATTACTAACATAAAAGCCATATTAAGCTAACTATTACATATTAATAACTAACACTTGAATTCTAGTTTAGGAGTGATTCCAACAGACGCACTGCACTAAAATTCCCAAGCTACTCAAGTTCCTCTTAAAAGGGCTTGTTTCATTCTCATGGGGAACCTACATAATCTATCGACTATCTCCTACAGATTGTTGATATTGAAGAAAGGAGACCTACTCCTCAGTCTGGCATAGAAACCAAAATGCACAATTGTGAGTCTAGAGCCAAGAGATCATCCACAATATCTCATTAGGACACAAAAATATTGAAGACTTGTTGTTTCACACAATGTGAAAAGTAAGAATATATTTTAAGACTCCTACGCGTTATCCTTGTGGTATTGCCAGAACATCCGAGTGATATGTAAAGTATTCACGATGAAGATGGAAATCCTTCTAGAGCCAACATCAAACAAGTTCTTGGTGGGTGACATGTAAGATATTTTCTAAAGATCAAACTTGTGACAACTGGATAGAAATGATGGGGCTATTCATTCTTGAATCAACCTTGGTCGGAAATGGATTAGGATACCTTTGAAAAACCATTCGTTGTGCTCAACAATTCTTTTTCTAAGCACATCGGTGTGTATTAATCTTTCAAAATTAAAAAGGTATTTATGATTGAAAATTTATTTTTCTTATAAAACAACGTCAAATGCAAAACTCTTTCTTCAAGCAATGCATGAATTGTTTCAAATAATTTAAATCAATCGAACCCCTGGTTCACTCACTCCGTGTTGTCTTCTTTGAGGCGTTCGGTTTGAAGCGGCTGAACATTTCTGAAACCACATCAATGAGATTCTTGAGAATATACGATCAAAGCGTTACTTGGCGATCAGCGAGGAACCGTGGCCATGTACCTCAATTCAACAAAAGTGATCAAAAGGTACTTTTCGTGCGATTTATTGCTATTTGTTGTATGCGAGGAACACGACGGTTGCGGTGATCGAATGAGGAGTCGATTCATAGTGCATGCTGGCAATCACATTAGCGTCTAAAGAAATCATGATAAGTGCATATCTTCATCGGCACCGATATTTTCAAACCATGTACCTTTCTGCTTTGGAAATATTATGATTTAGCAAAAGCTTCGCCTTTCGATGAGAAGATGTCTTGATCGAAAGTTTGAGCATCGTCCCAAAAGTCGCAACATCACATGAAGGCTACACAACAAGGGTGATCGGAGATCTGCATTGTGATGATCTGAAAGCTCAAAGATCATCAAGATGTGGATCATTAAAGGCCTCACTCCTTAAAGTACAAAAGCGGTCGGACGTTAAAGTTGCACTACTTAAGCACAAAGATTGCGGAAGTGAAGAATTAAAGTCTACGAGCTCAAGACTGAAGATAAAATAGAATGCTAGGATTTGAAATGTAAAACATGGGGTGACCTCCCTTAGGGGAGATTGTTAGGAATTAGAAATTCCATAGTGAAGAGTCGGTCACCCCAAATATAATCTAGCATAAGTTAGCTCGTAGACATATCGTTATTTACGTTGTTTTGTAGTCAATTAGTTAGTTGTTAGCATAGTTTAGTTTGGAGTAACACTGTGGAGGACGGACGGGCCTTTACCCAC